>CM035839.1:236158146-236828146 GCA_020510985.1 Pholidichthys leucotaenia
GTTTTGACCCACTTTCAGGTGGGCACTGTCCCAAGATTCGCTGGTCTGGCCACGCCCCCTCTTTGACAGTCCAAACACCACACAGCCGTGGTTCTGTTGCGCCCCTTGAAGCAATGTCGGCCCTGGGGCGCAACCGTGGTACGTCTCTCCATGCCTTTTGCTGGGCGATGTCGACCCCGAACGCCAACTGTTAAAGTGTTTATTTGAAAGTCTTCACCTTTTGGGGAACTGTTGTCAGTCTTATGTTCAATACATGTGCTGTGGTGAACCCTGCATGTGAATCCATTCATCCTTCCCCTCGTGCGTTTGTCATGACCCTCCGTGTGCTCTTTACGCAGGGGCACGGAGAGGGAGGATGAAATAACAAGGATTATGTGCAGGGTTCACTACCAGCACATTTAATACAGAAAAATTCCCAAAAAGGTGAAGACGTACAAAAAACACTGGTGTTCGGGGGCCAGCATCGCCCAGCAAACGAATGAGAGGAGTTAGCCACAGGTGCGCCCCAGAGCCGACATCGCAACAAGGACACACGAGAACCACGGCGGACATGGAGTGACTTAACACGTCGTGAGAATGCTGAAAATACTGGCAGACTAACACAGATGACAATACGGACCAGCAGTGGCAAATGGCCCCCAAGTACACACACTGCTGGTGATTGTGTGATGAGTACACCACCAAGGTGATGCCCGGACCGGCAAGATGTCAGCATGCGCTCACAGAAAGTTAGGTCAAAGCTGCATGTAAATCCATCCTTCCCCTCATGCGCTCCTCCTGCGTAAGCGCACGAGGAGTGCACGAGGAGATAAAGCGTGAAATTAAAAATCAAAACTGCACAGCTACAAAAGCTGCTGCAATTCCAGTATATACACCAGTCCGTTCTTGGCGCCCTTCATTTCGGTGGGCAGCAGTCCAGTCCGGGTCCACAGTCCAGTCAGCGGCCTAAGGTTTTTTGATAGTTTATGCAGGCGCGGTGTAAATATTATATTGAATCACAAAGGATTATCAACCGCGGACTGAGAATTGCTGGCATCAGGAACACCAGAGAAGACAGAAGTTCCATACAGGTGTACTTGCATTTTGGACAAACTGCTGTCAGAGGTAAGCAAAATACTGGAATGGTTTACCTCATACACCGATTACAAAGTACACCTCAAACAATGGTTTTGAAGGAACAAATGTATCATTTTCTAAATTTTGTTTTAATGAAGCCCCAGCTGATCCGAGGTCAGCTGAGACCAGATCAGAAATTAGCTATCATCAGACTCTACCCAGGGCTACGACCCAAGCTAACGGTCTCCATTAGCCACCAGGAGAGCTCCGGATTCATGGGAGCCAAGAAGCCTTGGCTTCCTCGGCTTCACCGTCAAATCCCAGATGACGCCAGTTAGCGACCTTCACTAGCTATTGGGAGAGCTTCGACCTCACGTCAGATTAACAGCTATAAACAGACAAAGCCAGCTGACAGCCTCCACTAGCCATCGGGCGTACTTCTATACTAGCCACCAGGTTAGCCGCTCCTTTGATCCGAATGAGACGAAGAATGAGACACATGAGTTGGGAGATCAAACTCACTAAATTTTATGTCTGAAGAAATATCTAAAGATAGCAAAATAACCAACTGCTCATTGGCTGTATGGACGAAGTGTGTGAATTAAGGCTGAAATTGTAGAAGACAATAATTTAGAACACCCGGACACTGCTCCTATGCACGTGTGACAGTTGGGAGGTGGTAACCAGGATGGGGAGGCGTGTGGGAGTTGGTACCCAGGATGGGGAGGATGAGAGTGGGAGAATCACACACTCATAAGCAGGTATCAATTTTTCAACTCTATTGGCTTGCCACATGCTACCTAGAAAAGAAAACCAGCGATTATCAATTTGTCACAGAAAAGTACAAACTGATCTGCGACAAGCAAGAGCATCAAAAGAAATCTGCGTGTCACGCTTCATAGAACATCATAGGACTGCCTATGATCTCTGCCTAGGCATCATAGGACACAAGTGTGCTTAGACCATGTGTCTGAACTCAAGGCATCATAGGACACACACAAATCTGTCATAGACCATGAACTCACATCAAGCCCGCGCAAATATGTCTATGTCACATACGTCAAGTTCTGTCATATATAGTGACAATATCAGGCAACATGTCTTTATATGATGTCATACTTGACGGCTGCCTTCATGTCTAGCAGGAAAGCCTCTTTTTGCTCAGATCTATTTTCATAATCCTGTCCATCAACCAGTGGTCTCAAACGAAGACGACCCACCAGATGGAGCGCAATATAATGACAAAAGATGCCATGAAGATGAACACCTGAGGTTCCAGCAGTACATTGCACCTGTCGCCTCATTATAGCGCATCCTATAACAGGCATCATAGGACGACTCACCATGCCTACATGACGGCAAATGCCCATGACTTGAATTACAACACACCTATCCCTCAATGTGAACATGAAACACCTCAGGTTCCAGTACGCCACAGGCATGATGAACAACACAGCTGTCTGAGACAGGAGACCCTTCAGTGGTCTGAACAAAGGACACTCCAGATGATGTCTATATGATGGCACATAGAGAGCACATCCCTACAAGACAAACGTAAGCAACATTACACAGATGACAATGTTACACACTGAAGTAACAAGCAGGGAACAGCCCCAGATGGCAGGGCATATTTTGTGCGATTTTTACATTTTGCTGCATACTAAAGCCATCACAATGATTTACAACTGTCCATTCACGATGACTCACGATGTCAACTCATGATGCCTAGACTAATGTGGCAGACTCAGGCATCATATGAATCGCGGTGCCTGAGTGATGGTCTATATGACATACAGCTACGTTGCCGCGAGCAGAGTTGTCGGATCAAGCAGTCCATATTTTTGCTCAAGATGAAAGAAACTAAGCAAAAGCGTCGCTTTCTCAGCAATGTCATTTTTGAAGAGGTGCTGACACAGTAAAATTGTGTAAAGCGCTCATTTTCTCTGGGTGCTCCAGTTTCTTGGTTTCTGTGGGCATGCATGGGCCTAAGCCACTTTTGCTCAGATTTGATGATCCTGACCATGAACTGACATGACAGACCCTTCAACCAGTGGTACTGAACGAAGAAGACCCACCAGATGCGTGAGCAATAGAATAACTGCTGCACGTCAGAAAAGATGCCCGTGAACATGAAACACCTCAGGTTTTAGCAAGTAGGGCTGATTTTCTCCGGGTGCTCTGGTTTGCTGCCATGCAAGGCGCTGCCACAAATCTTCCTTCCATTATTGCTGAGCACCAAGCTGATGGCAGGAAGTTCCGCTTTTACATGGTCTTCGGCATGACCCCGACCGGGATTAGAACCCCAGCCTCCCAGGTGTGGGCAGATGCAACCAACTGAGCCCACCACTCACTACAGGTACATCTCAAATTAGAATATCATGGAAGTTTTCAGAAAGTGAAACCCATATACACCCGTGGACAAAATTGTTCGTACCCCTCTGGAGAAAAATTCTATGAAAATTAACAATGACTTGAATTGTGGTTCAACAGAATTATTTTAAAAACAAACTCATGAAACAGGCCTGGACAAAAATGATGGTACCCTTATATTTTGTTGCACAACCTTTTAAACTGTCAATGAGACTTCTGCACCTCAGGTATTTGTCATGAGCAAACTTCTCCAGACGACATGTTTCAGCTTCAGGCTGATGGTAAGCCCGAAGCCCATGCCGTCAGATCTTGTATGCAGGTAGATTCCCTCTGTTGCTGTGCTGAAGGGCATGCCTCAGGAGCATAAGCAAAGAAAATCCCAAAGAGGGTTGGGCGCAGGTACACAGCCCCTGTTTCACTCGCTGTGTATATTGAATGGCTCAGACGTTGCCATCGTACTGCACCATCCCCTGCATGTTGGTGTGAAACGATTCCATGAGGGCATCCATCTTTGGCAGGATTTTGAAAAGGCCCTCTCTGCTGACCAG
The DNA here is from genome assembly GCA_020510985.1 of Pholidichthys leucotaenia. Taxonomy (NCBI): domain Eukaryota; kingdom Metazoa; phylum Chordata; class Actinopteri; order Cichliformes; family Pholidichthyidae; genus Pholidichthys; species Pholidichthys leucotaenia. The sequence continues at coordinate 236,162,121 of CM035839.1, forward strand.
ATAGAACGCTTGAGGCCGATGAAGGTGTGTTGAAGATGATTGTGGACTTCAGGAAAGTCACATCCCCCCGGGCCCCCCCTCACCAATCACAGGCTCTCCCATCACCTTTGCAGATTCCTTCCGCTTCTTGGGCACCACCATCACCCGAGAACCTCAAATGGGAGCCAACCATCAGCTCCCTCATCAAAAAGGCCCAGCAGAGGATGTTCTTTCTGCGGCAGCTGAGGAAGCTCAAGCTACCCACCAAGATGTTAGTGCAGTTCTACACGGCCATCATCGAGTCCATCCTCACCTCCTCCATAGATGAAGGCGATGTACAGGGGCATGTTCTGTTCTCTGCACTTCTGGAGTTGGCGGATGGAGAGTATCATGTCCACCGTCGATCGCCCAGCGCGGAAGCCACACAGACTCGGGGTAGACACGTTCGGCAAGTAGACGAACGAGGACAACTCGTGCGTAGACTTTGCCAACAATGCTGAGGAAGATGCCCCTGTAGGAGGGGCACTGGCAGAGGACGTCATGGTCTTGCAGTGCTTGATCAGGTCGGGGTTGCCAGGTGCCTTGCCAGTGGCCAAGCTATCAATGGCCTTACTGAGTTCGATGGTTGGCTTGGCGTCAAGTTCATCCATGGATGGCAGGCAATCGATAGCATCGAGGGCTGACGGTGTCACGGTGTTCTGTCTGGAGTAGCTCGAGTAGTGCTCCACCCATCTCTCCATCTGCTTTGTTTTTTTCTGTGACATGGGGGTCATCACGGACGACTTGGCATCAAACCAGTCCTGTGACTTCAAGGTCTTCCTCCCCCAAAATAGCCAAGGCTAGTGCGTGCGGTGGATGTTGTTTTCGCAGCGCTTTCCACTTCTGCTTTGCGACTCGGTTCACCAAGTTCCTTCACAAAGGTGGAGGCAACTGCTCGACAAGTTCTGGTTGGGCCATTTGCTGGTGTCAATCCGTGCCTTTCCAGGCTGGCGCGGTGGAATTTCTTCAGCTGCAGCTTGACCTTGCAACACACCAATGAATGGTCTGTGTCACAATCTGCACTCTGGAATGAGCGGGTGATTAGCACGTTCTTCAGTGAGGTGTGCCTGGTCAGGATAAGTACAGCTGGTGACAGTGCTTTGAGCGCGGATGTAGCCAGGAAACCTTGTGTTGGGGTTTGGTCTTGAACGAGTCTGTGATGTGCAGAACTCGAGGCAGCCGCTGTCCGTTGTCGTTCATTCTGCCCACGCCGAATGGTCCAAGACAGGAGGAGGGCCAGGAGTCCTGGTCAGCACCCACTCTGGCATTGAAGTCTCCAAGGAGAATTATTCAGAGTTGGGGATGATCCTGACAGTTGTTGCGAGATTCTCGTAGAACTTGTCTTTTGCCTCTGGCGTGGCTGTCAGTGTTGGGGCATACACATGACGAGGGTGACTGGGCCTTGAGTGGTGTTAAGGCGGAGGGGGTGAGGAGTCGTGCAGAGCCATTGCTGCCCAGTTCCACCATCTTCAGCAAGAAAGCCCACTCGTTCCCTGTGTTCGTCGCTGCCCTTTCCCCGCCAGTAGAACGTGTAGTCCTTCTCTCTCAGTGTGCCTGCATCAGCCAACCGTGTTTCCTGGAGAGTGGCAATATCCACTTCCAGTCTTCTTCAGCTCATTATTGATGACGGCAGTCTTCCTGGTGTCGCTGATGTCCTTGAAGTTGGCGAGTCCTGTCATAGTGCGGACGTTCCAAGTCACCGGTTTTAGAATTGGGTCTCTTTTGTTGTCTTGCCTGGTGCCAAGGTTCTCAGTCTGCCGTTCGGACTTCACCTCTCCCCATGCACCCAATGAGGAAAGCAGGCTGTGGCGGGACAACACCTTGGCTGGGGGCTGCCCAGCTTGAGGCGGGCGGTAGCTGTCCAGTGAGATCAAATGATCCCTCCCCACCGTCAGGAACAACCCCTGGCGCCACCCACGCTCTACGCCAGTTGAGCGGTGGCTTATAACCGGTAACTTGTCATTCCCCGTGTTTTGTCTACGTCGTAGGCGAAGCTGGAGTGTCCTCTCCAGTGATCCGGTGTTCTCCCTTCAGCGTTGGGCACTGGTAGGATTCAAGCCTGAGCAGGAAGATATGGAAGACATGATGTTGCCCATACAGCATGTCCCCCTTCTCCACGTCACTGATGAATCCAAAGGACAGCAGAGCTACTACAGTTGGCACCAGCGACGTTGCAGGAGCTGCCAGAACCGGTTTGAAATCAGGGTTTACCTTCCCCTAGCCTGGGCTACCTTCCCAGGTTAACGGGCCACCACCCGAAGCATCTGGTTTTAAGGCGCCAGAAATCCGCCCTCGCCCCTTCTCTTATTAAAAGCAGTTCCGCCAGGCTTAGAAACTAAACACGGGCAGGCTAGGAGATGGACTTAGTTGTCAAGAGGCAGACGCACGCCCTAAGGAGCATTTTATAAGCACTGGGAGCTTAACCCCAGTGCCGCTCCTGGCTATGACAACCTTGGAACCATTACAACGGTATTTAGGATGAAATTTTAAGTATTATATAGGCCAGGTGGTATTATTATTGTAACTACTATACGGCTGCCTATTATGGTTATTATATGGTTACTTATTGCGCCTAGATGTATTATAAACTACCATTGTATCATTTCTGTTGCATAATTTAATAAGATGTATATTATGATATTGTATAATAAATGCGGGTGAAGGCGGGTGAAGAGAGACTGACTGCTGCAGCAGATGAAAAAAGGACCCGCAGGAAGAACCGCCACAGACCCAGCAGCACGGAGACCACCCACAAGTGCGACCTGTGTGACAGGGACTGCCATTCGCGCATCGGCCTGTTCAGCCACAGGCGGTGCTGTTCCAGCAGAGTAGACGTTTAGGATCCATGGTCATCATAAACCGACGGAGGCCAACGACGATAATAAATGCAATTGTGGGATGAATAATGACTGGAATGATCCACAAATCAATCAACATGAGAAATGAAAGCACCGTAGTTAACAAGCTCACTACCCCCACTCGGTTGGCAGAGGCTCCCAATGATAACTGGATCCAACATGGCTGGGAAAAAATCCCCCCCCCCACAAAAGTGGAACCCTCATTTGAGCCAAAGTTTCTGTATAAATAGGAAGTCAACCCGATCAGTAATGTAGCTTTACTGGTAACAACATAAGTGACATAGTACCCCTCCCCCAAAATGGATCCCCTCCCTCAGATGTATATGTATATGAAAAAAATCATCCCCGAGTTATTCACATATTCTAAAAGTGTGGAATCTAAGCTTTCCAATGATGTCTAACATGGAAATCTGAAGAGATTTGAAGATGTGGCCATTTGAAAGTTGCACCTCCCAAACTGAGAAAATCAGGTTCAATCAGGTTGGGGGGGCGGGGGTAACAAAAGCTGGTCATTTGCATGATTGGCATGAACCCGACCCCCTTACAGTGCTGTAGCAATGAGCTTTTTAGACCAACACACAGTATCTTCTTGGTTACTGATATAGCGTTCTAATGGAGACATCCAGATAACATGCAGACCATACAGGATTTACACTGCTTACCTGCCAAACCTCTTTGTAATTAGCACAGTGTGGGTCTGGGTGTTAACGGGAACAAGACATATATACATACCTAGAACGTCGAGAGTAGTAGATGCCTGGTGGATTCCCATAGGAAACGAAGCTACCTTACAGGTGTAGCTCCCAGCATCAGCAAAGTCCACATTCTTTAGTATGATGGTGGCATCGCTAGAAGAGGGTGAGGGAAAAGACACACGATGTGTATAGTTTTCTGGGAAGTTAATGCCCAACATAGGGTTGTAGAGTGCTATTGTGATAGTCCTATCAGGCAGATGGCGCTCCCAGGAACTCTGGGTATGATAAGAGTTTGAGTCCAACTCCACACTGCACTCCAACGTCACATCCTTCCTCAGCACGGCACTCACCCTCTTAGGCACCACCACCTGGTTGCACCACACACCTGCCAAAAATTCAAACAGACAAAAAAAAAAAGCCCTCTCATTTACAATCAACATACTCATGCATACAGGCTCCCAAAAATGAATTACACCGAGCAAAAACTTGCAAATCGTGAAGATGGAACAATCCTAGCCCTGCTAAGAACAGTGCAAGTCCACGACTAAAATGAAAATGTGGATGGAATAAAAAAACTATTCTAGAAACAGTGTCAGCTGAAACCAGATGTTTACATACACTGTACAAAAAAGACATACCCCCCCCCCCTCCATTGTCTGACATTAATCAGACTATAATAATAAGCATGAAAAGTTTAGTCTGATTAATCAGACAATGGAGGGGGGGGGTATGTCTTTAAACAATTTGAAAAAGCCTAGATGATGTCATGGCTTGAAGCTTCTGATAGTTTGGAGGCACACCTGTGGATATTTTAAGGGACACCTCAAACACCTTCCTTGTGTGACATCATGGGAAAAGGGAAATGAAAAGGCCAAAGTGCCAAGCTATCATGATGAGAACTGTGGACCTCCACATGTCTCGTTCATCATTGGGTACAACTGCCAGATGCTTGAAGGTGCCACATTCATCTGTTCAATTATATGCAAGTATATATGGAAATGTCCAGCCTGTTGAGGGAAGAGGCAGGTTCTGTGTCCCAGAGATGAAGGTGCTTTGTTGGTGCAAAGTGTATATCAACCTAGAAAAAGACCTTGTGAAGACAAAAAGTCCCATATCCACAGTTAAACAAGTCCTGTACCAACATGGGCTGCCCTAATTTTTGGAGACATGTCCTGTGATATGAAACACTGACCTTTTTCTATAATGAACAGTATATACACATACACACATCCATCTTCTACCCCTTTTGTGGAGGTCCAGGTCATGGAGGCAGCAGTTCAAAGCAAAGCCCAAACTTCCCTCTCCCCGGCCACCTGATCCAGCTCTCCATAAAGTATACCAAGACGTTCCCAGGCCAGCTGGAAGATGTAGGGAGACGTAGTCTCTCCAGTGTGTCCTGGGTCTGCCCCAGGGTCTCATCCCAGTGTAACATGCCTGTGGAACATGCCCAAACACCTCAAGTGGGAGGCGTCCAAGAGGCATCCTGATCAGATGCTGCTCATTTCAGCCGCTTTCGGTCTTTACCCAACACTCATGACCACAGGAGTACAGTCATGTGAAAAAAATATTTACTATCAATGTTACTGGGAGATTCATGTAATACAACTATCCATCATCCATCTTCTCCCGTTTAATCCTTTTCGGGTCATGGGGGGCATCTTTTAGGCTAGAGGGCAGGGTACACCCCGGACAGATCGATCACCAGTCCATCACAGGGCCAACACAGACAGACAACCATTCACTCTCAGTGTCACACCTAAAGACAATTTAGAATCCCATTTGATGGCAATTAACCTAACTTCCATGTTTTTGGCATGTGGGAGGAAACCAGAGAAATCCAAGAGTAAACCTACGCAGACACGGGGAGAACATGCAAACTCCACACAGATCACTGTTGGGGTCAGGGGGCTGGGATCGAACCCAGGATCCCCCGGCCAAGGGTTAGTTGCACTGCTGCAGTGCTAACCACTCCACCACCACGCTGCCCGGTATACAATTAAAAATGAATTAACCTTTTAGCATTCCAGTATACCACCCATGGGATGTTTTAGGGTTAGGGTTACTGGTTGAAATGGTAAGGGATTTAAATCAAGATGTAAATCAGGTATATGTTAGTATCTCCAGTTTTAGAAAAAAAATGTTCAATTATCAGGAGTTCCTCTCTCTGGCTTCTGACTAAATTATTCAGCTGAAAGTGCTAAATTTGTTAAGTCAAAAGATCAAGTCAGGTTGTGGGAAGTACATTGTAGTTACAAAAATATTTTTTTTTCTAATCTGGCCATGCAATGTTTTCGTCTTATCTGTCTGACAGACAATGTGTAATGGTGAATAATGAAAGATCTTTCTTAGCCTCTTAAAATTCTAGTTTTCCACCCACAGAACATTTCACATTGGCTGGAAATTGGCAGGAACGCTAAGGGGTCAAATTTTCTGTAAAATGTAGTTCTAGTGAGGGAATTAGGACACCCTCTTTTGTAGGATACCCACATTCATTCCCACTTAAAATGACAAATGTATGATGGGTCGCGCACACTGCATCATACAGTAGAAATAGCCGCGTAATACAAATGAAATTCATGTGGAATAATCAGAGTTTGTAGATGTGGTACAGGGTGTAAATGACCGACAAAACGGGAAACTATGACCACGATGGGTGAAAAACGAGCTACCAGCACCAAGATGGCGGCGCCCGCGTCGTCATGGATTCTCAAGAGTAAAAATAGCCATGTAATACAAACGAAATCCACATTGGATAATCAAAAAGTTTGTAGATGTGGTAGTGTGTGTAAATGACAGAACACAAAACACCGACCACGAAGGATGAAAACGGACCGGCCATGTAAGCAAGTGTGCGCCCCACGTTTTCTTTTCTACTTCATATTAGATAAAAACATGACCAAAGTCCACTTTTGATTAATTTATATAGCTGCCGTGACATGCAAATTAGATGCATAAATTTATTCCTTATCTGAAACTTATTCTACGTCTTTCTAATTGACAGTAAGCCATTCTCTTGCAGCTTTCAAGTTATTAGCCTTGGAAATCAACTATTTAATTGACAATTTTTACCACTCGACCACTAGGGGTTATTAACTGTTCCCCTGTCGCCATACGGCACCTGGGACAGCAAAAGAGTTAAGTGAATATTTTGAAGGGGTGTCCAAATCTCACAACTCTAGACTGACAGTAAATTGACAGCTTTGTTTTGGGAGCCCAGCTCCTCTTCACCACGGTGCAACGTCTGCATCATTGCAGAGGCTGCTCCAACCCATCTGTCAATATCTTGCTCCACTCGTGAATGAGTGACAATTTTTATGGACAGGATTTCTAGGCACAGCCAAGGATCAGAGGGGTGTCATTGTTTGCAGATGGATGTCCTGTTGTCTTCATCAAGTAATGACCTACAGGCCTTGCTGGGACGATGAGAATCAGCACCTCCAAGTCCAAGTCCATGGTCCAAGTGGAGGATATATTAGTTCAAAATTTTACAACACATAATACATAATAGAATACTTTGTCGCCTTGGTGTAATTTGCTGTGGACTGACACAAATCTGCTTCCCATCGAATCACAGGGTATCCCATCACAACATGACATCTGCTCACATATATTGCACACTATCCCCATTACACATTAAAAAAATACAAGATTAAAAAAGAACAAAAAAATGAGGTGTATGTATGTAGGTGGAAGCAAAGCTTATATAACCTACCCTTTTTCCATTACATAAACACCGTCATTCATACTGAGAAAGCAACTTTCCTTGTACTGTTTACACATTTTAGTATCGTCAGGACAATTGTTCCACCCTTAACACAGTTTTGCTTTGTATGAGTTATAATGAGGTTTTACAAAAGATTCCCTATACCATGGGTTTTTTTTTTTTACCCTTTTGACTGCAAGTTTGTACCATCAGCTGTCCAGTGCTGTTCTGATAGGTATGTCAAAATGTCAGAACACTAGTAGGTGGATCAGCCGATCGCTCGAAGCGCATAAACTGTTTCCATGACAAATCACACTTCTGTTGGCTGCACCTCCCAAGTAGACTCCATGCCATGCCTTCGAGCCAGGTCATGTCAGGCCGCTGCTTCTCCCGGCATGTTCTACATTTGATACACTGGCATTCTTTATCAGACCTGGGTCCCCACTGACACTCCCCGCCCAGTCTGCTCGCACGCCTCGTGTTCCCCCCATACGCATAATTATCCTTAATCATGGCAACTTTGGTATTTTTTTTTTAAATTAAAACTTCAGCATTCTTTTTCTATTCAAATTTGTCATTTTTCACTTCCTTGTTTTGTTCAATGAACACTGGTGGTCGTGATGCCATGTATTATCCAACCAGCACAGAGTTTATCCAAAACCATGCCCACACTTCCTGAAGCCAGGGCATGAAGAGGGAGCGGTGATAGAGCAGTGGCTACTTTGCTAAAAATTACCTATTTTGACTGAGCGACTCCATACTACACACCCTCGTAATCTCAGCAAAGCAACGGTTCAAGAGCTATGCGTGCAGACAGACACACAGATTTTGCATGGATTTATAGATAGATGGTCTAACAACATATTTGTCGGGTGTGCTATGGGGGCATGTTGGTCTCTTTTGGGTAAATGGGAAGACAGTCTTAAACCAAGAAAAGAATTGTCTTTCTGAAGTACATAGTTTGTGGGGACGTTACATTGATAACAATTCCATAGTTTTCTGAATAACATTAACCCAAACATCAAATTGTCTTGGAAAAGTGAAGAGTGCATCATTTTCTTGACAACTATTGTAAAGACAATCAAGGATTTCTCCATACCTCTGTACACTGCATCCGTTGTATTAGCAGCGCTTCCCTTTTTCTACATTTTGGTATGTTACAGCCGCCTTATTCCAGAATGGATTAATTCATTTTTCCCTAAAAATTCTACACACAACCCTAATGACAACATGAAAGTTTTAAATTCGCAAAAATCTCAAGCTAAGAAATCACATGTACATAAGTATTCACAGCCTTTGTCATGAATCTCAAACGAACTCCGGTGCATCCTGTTTCCACTGTTCATCCTTGAGATGTGGTAAATTCAGTTGATTGGAGATGATTTGAAAAGGCACACCTGTCTATAAGGTCCTCAGTTGACAGTGCAGTTCAGAGCACAAACCAAGCATGAAGTCAAGGAATTGTCTGTAGACTGAGGCAGGATTGTCTCGAGGCAAACATCTGGGGAAGGGGTACAGAAAAATTTCTGTTGCTTTGAAGGTCCCAATAAGCACAGCAGCTTCCATCATCCGTAAATGGAAGCTGAACCACCGGGACTCTTCCTAGTGGCCAGCCATCTAAACTGCGCAATTGGGTTCTGGAAGGGCCTTAGTCGGGAGGTGGCCAAGAACCCAATGGTCACTCCCGTTAGAGCTCCAGCGTTCCTCGGAGTAAAAGGCACATGCCAGCGCGCCTCTAGTTTGCCAAAAGGCACCTGAAGAACAAAATGAATATACCAGGCATGTTTGGAGGAAACCAGGTACTGCTCATCACCAGGCTACATTGAAGAATGGTGGTGGCAGCATCATGCTGTGGGGATGTTTTTCAGTGGCAGGAACTGGGAGACTAGTCAGGATAGAGGGAAAGATGAATGAGACATCATGGATTAGCTCCAGAGTGGTCCTGACCTCAGCCTGGGGCAACGGTTCATCTTTCAACAGGACAACAACCCGAAGCACACAGCCAAGATATCAAAGTGGCTTCAATGTTGTTATGAAAGTACTAGCCTTCATAAAGAGACAAAAATTCTAAGGATATTTATTGAAAGTGGTGATTTACTTTCCTGAACCACCTCTGGTTAGCTTTAGAAGATGCCCAACTCCCAACTCAGGATAAACTGGTCCATAGCTATCTGAAACCAGATGGACATCAAACATGGCTGGGCTTCAGGCCCAAAGGATCTGACAAATGCGAACATTGTAATCATTGTACCAATGTAACAACCAAATCATTGGATAGACTGGCGGAACACAAACATGCAATCAGCACGGGGCTACATTAACTATTCCATGGCAAGACACTATGTGGAGCATCACAACAGTGGCCCATCTACCTTACAGGTCTGTGGGAATTATCACATTCCACTGTCCATAAGAAAAGGCAACACACAAAGACATTCAATTCAATATCTGATGCTATGTTAATCTGGCAGAAATCTAGGCCTCTGCTTGGGGAGCATAGGGGTACAGTGGTTAGCACTGTTGCCTCACAGCTAGACAGTTCCAGGACCCAATTCCCATTCTGGCATGGGTGGGAACCTTTCTGTAGGAATTTTGTTTACTTCAGGGGCTTGTATAGGGTTAAGGGCTGAAGCGCTGAAATCGATTCACATAAGAATTGAGATTCTCATTTCACAAGATCCAGAATCGACATGACACAATATGTAAACTTGCACCTCTAATTCTGAACTATTTAAGTCTCTGAAGAATTTAGATGCTTCAGTTTATATTTGTTCTGGTTTAAATTCATTAATTGCATTCAGTTCTTATTGAATTTTTTCATTGCATTGTATAGATTGACTGCATACAGTCAGGTATTTATGGATGGCAGAATTTACTTTAGTCTTATACACACTGTAAATGTTGGGAACTGATGGAACATTTAATTTCACTTGTGTCCAATTTCACTTTTGAAACTCAGCTTTCAAGAAATAAAGCACCTACTTTTTTCATTTAACAGTACCCCCCAACACACACTGTGCTCTGCTTTCAAGCCTACAGCATTTGAGATTAGTGGGTTTTTGTACCGAACTGAGAGCCAAATTGTAAAGGGAAGTTTAGAATCAAAAATCGATTCAATCAAATCATGTTTTTCAAAGATTCACAGCCCTAATAAGTACAGGTCCTTGTCCCCTTATTCTTTTTTTTCCCACAATATCTTTATTGAACCTTTTTTTTTTTTTTAACAAACATGATACAAACAATCAAACACTAACACTAAAGTACTACAAAAAAAAAAAAATGCACTAAAAACACCAACAACCACCAACAAAATCAAGTCTTCAACAATGCTCCTCTGTTTAGTCTAGACAATCCAATACATAAGTATACATATTATGTTCACCAGTTTGGAATTTACAAGGTCCACACACATCATTCACCTTCTTCTTCAAGAGTTATGTTTAAATTTTTTACATAATCAATAAAAGGTCTCCATATATTCTCAAACACAATTTCCTTTGATTTTAGTATATATGTTATTCTTTCTAATGGAAGGTTTGTTAACATCTGTCTTAACCACTGAGTCACATCTGGTCTATGAGTCTTTTTCCATAATAGTGCAATACATTTTTTGGCATTAAGCAAACTGAGGTCTATGAATGTTCTTTCACTTTTATTAAAATTATGCTTTTCTGGGTACAGACCCAACAAAAACAGTTTAGGATTCAATATGATTTGTTTTGAGATTATTTTTTCAATTGTTACCCTCACCTCTTCCCAAAACATTCTTATTAATCTACATTCCCATAAACAATGAAATAGGGTTCCTTTACTTTCCATGCATTTTGTGCATGTATCTGGTATATTTTTGTTATATCTATTTAACTCCTCCGGTGTAACATACATCCGCATTAACCATTTGAAATGTATCAATTTAAGGCGTGCATTTATTGATTTGGTTTGAGCTTCTGTACAAGCCAATTCCCATTGTTCCTCTGAAATTTCAATTTGCAGATCTTCTTTCCAGTAGTTTAATCTTTTCAGTGAATTTTCACTTGAAGATAGTGTCAATGAGTTATAAAACTCTGAAATAATACCCTTTCTTTTACTATCTTTCATCATCATTTTTTCCAAGGATGAATAAATAGGTCGAGTGAGAGCTTTATTTTGATTTGATCGAATAAAGTTTCTAAGTTGAAGATATTTAAAAAAATGTGTTCTATTGAGATTAAATTTGATCCTCAGCTCTTCAAAAGACATTATGTTGTCTGCACATGGCAAATATAAATCCTGAATTTTTTGTATCCCTTTTAAATTCCATACTTTAAATACAGCGTCCGCTCTCCCTGGTTTAAAATATTGATTACCCCATATTGGACTAAATTGTGACAATAACTGTGGTTCTTTTAAATAGTTTTTAGCTTCACACCATATTTTGATCATATGCTTTACAAATGGATTTTTAACTTGTTTTTGTAATTTTTTTGCCGAATCTGAGTATATGAATATGGGAAGAGGTAAAGGTAAATTGTATGATTCCATTTCAGTCCAGTGAGGGAGATCATTTGATGAAAAATAATATGTCGTAGACCTCAGTTGTGCCGACCAATAATACAACATAAAATTTGGACATTTCAGACCTCCACGATCAAATGGTAAATATAATAAAGACAAACGTAATCTAGCCCTCCTGTTGTTCCATATAAATTCCACTAACTTTTTTTTTATTCTTGAGAATAGATCTAAAGGTGGTGATAAGGGAATGTATTGAAATAAATAAAGTATTTTAGGTAAAATATTACTTTTAAGTATATTGATTCTCCCGATCATCGACATTGGTAGTGACATCCATCTCTGAGTTAACTCACTGATATGTGACATTAAGGCTTCATAGTTGACACTGGCGACTGATTCTAGCTTAGGCATAATTTGGATTCCTAAATATTTAAACTGATTTACAACATTGAATTGATTTACCTCAGGGGCTGGGTAATTTCTCTGGGTCTCATTTAGCATTAATATTGAAGATTTAGTTTTATTTATTTTATATCCTGATATTTCCCCAAAATTCTTTATTAAATTCAACAAGGTTGGAATTGATTTTTTTAGATTCGACATAAACAAAATTATATCATCGGCGTACAGGGAGATTTTATGTTCTGTTGGTCCAACTTTAATTCCATATATTTGTGAATGTAAACGTATCGCTATCGCTAAAGGTTCAATTGCCATAGTAAACAGTAAAGGTGAAAGTGGACAGCCTTGTCGACATCCTCTATTGATTTTTATTGGTTTTGAAATATTGTTATTTGTTAGGATTTCTGCTGTAGCATTATTGTATATTATTTGAACCCATTTTATGAAATTATTTCCAAGTCCAAACCTTTGTAGGACTTCAAAAAGAAAGGGCCATTCAACTCTATCAAAGGCCTTTTCGGCGTCCAATGATAGGAGAGCTGTATCCGGTGCTTCTTTATTAAAATAAATAATATTAAATAGTCTTCTTACATTATGGAAGCCTTGTCTACCCTTTATAAAGCCATTCTGATCTCGATTAATAATATTTGGTAAAATTTCTTGTATTCGTCTTGCTAAAATTTTACAGATTATCTTAAGGTCGGCGTTTAATAGGCTTATTGGTCTCATATTTTCACATTTATTAGAGGGCTTACCTGGTTTTGGCAGCAGTATAATTAAGGCATTATTTATGTATGATGGTAAATTATTATTTTGAAATGCTTCTAAAACCATTTCCAAAAAAGGTTTTATTAATTTATTCTTAAATTTTTTATAAAGGTCAACTGGAAGACCATCTGGTCCTGCACTTTTTCCTGATTTCATATTATCAATGGCTAGCCCAACTTCTTCTTGACTAATTTTAGACTCCAATATCTCCCTGTTTTCATTTGGAATACACGGTATAGATAGTTCGTTCAAAAACCCATTTAGTTTTGTTAAATCAGGTTCATTTTTGGTATCATATAATTTTTCATAGTAATCTCTAAAGGCTCTATTAATTTCTAAAGGATCTATAACTACCTGTCCGTTACTTATAATACTGGTAATTGGTGTTTTTAATTTCCAATTGTTTAATCTGCCATGCTAATAATTTTCCTGATTTTTCACCTTGTTCATAAAAAGATTGTTTCAATCTTAGAAGACTCGAGGCAGCTCTATTCGCTGATTTTTTGTCGTATTCAGCTCTCAAAATCAGTAATTCATTCTCCAACCTTGGGTCACTTCCTGCATACACTTTTTCCTGAAGATTTTTTATTTTATGTTCCAATTTAGCTCTCTCCTCTCGAGTCTTCTTAGATTTTGATCCTGTATAACTAATAATATGTCCCCTAATAAAAGCTTTGAAAGCCTCCCACTTTACACATGCTGATGTTTGTGTAGTATTGATGTCAAAGAACTCGTCTATCTGTTTTTCTATATACTTGACAAATTCCTCATCCTGAAGCCATTTATGCTGAAATTGCCATCTACCTGATTCCTTTGTCAATTTTTTATCTACATATATTAGACAACAGGGTGCATGATCAGAGATCACGATGTTATCATAAAAGCAGTTTTGAATCTTGGACCTTAATTCTGTGGAAATCAAAAAATAATCAATACGTGAGAATGTCTTGTAGGTACTGGAATAACAAGAATAGGCTTTAACTTGTGGTTTCATTTCTCTCCATATATCTAACAATCTCAATTCTTTCATAAAATGATTAATAGTCATCCTACATCCAATGTGCGTACAATCCAGTCCTGTTGATCTATCCACACCTGGATTCAATGTACAATTAAAATCCCCTGCTATTATATGTTGCCCTGTAAGTGATGATAAGATGAGAAATAAATTAGCAAAGAACTTCTGATCATCTATATTGGGACCATATAAGTTCACAAGATTTATATTTTCAAGAACCTTGAATGATTACATATCTTCCAAATTTGTCTCCAATTACATTTTTCACTTGAAAAGGAACTGATTTATGTATGAGAGTCATAACTCCCCTGGCTCGGGATGAAAATGAAGAGGTGAATACACTTCCCTGCCATCTACTCCTAATTCTTTTAACATCCTCCTCTATCAGATGAGTTTCTTGTAAAAACACAATTCTTGAACCCATGTCCTTTATTTTATTCATAACTTGTTTAAGTTTTTTTAAATTTTGTAGACCTCTGCAATTCCATGAAGTTAAATTAAGATCAACACTTTGGTCCATGATCAATAGAGTGTTTGGGATTACCTTGCAGTGTAAACATGCTCATACAGAGAAGCAAAAACATGAGTGGTTGAACATTCATCCTACAAACTACACACAAACAAATTTCCCCTTCCCACACTTGTGGGCAAACCCCCCAAAATCAAAAGAAAAATTCTGTCTCCCGATATAGCCATCGACCGTTCCACACCCACGGGGAACAGCCTAAGCCACTCCTTCTTCATCCTCCCAATCACCCTAACTCTACTGCTTTTAATGACGTAACATTAACTCTCCTCTGTAGTTTTCCAACTTAACTCCAAAATTTTTAACAACTTTGTACATCATAGTTTTTTTTGTTTGTTTGTTTTTGTTTTGTTTTTTTAATATATAATACAATCTATATTTTGTAAACTTACTATTTACTTCAAGTCAGTCAGATGCCTGTGCAAATGCTTAATTATTCTACCTTATATTTTGTTCATGCTTAGCTCCCACCAGTCTCTTCTTCTTCTTTGATCTTCTTGATGAACTCCTGCGCCTCCTCTGGGGTCTTGAAGATGTGGGTTCTGCCCTCATACGTGGTCAACAGTCTCGCAGGATAGATTACACCATGACGAATCCCAAGGTTGCGCAGCTCCTTACGTACGGGATCAAACTGCTTCCTCAATTGCTGGATTCCTGTGGCCAAATCTGGGTAGAACCGCACCTGCTGGTCCTGGTGTTTAATCTCTCCTTTAGCACGTGCAGCGTTGAAGATCTTCATCCTGTCTCTGTTGCTAAGAAACTTCATAATTAAGGTCCTCGGCGGTCCCTTATCTCTCCGTGGGCCAATACGATGTGCTTTTTCCAGAACCACTGCTGATTGCAACTCCTCGCTGCCCAGCACCTCCGGAATCCACTTTTCCAGAAAGGAACATACGTCCCGACCTTCTGATTCCTCTGGAAGACCCACCAGCCTCAAATTATTCTGTCTCGACCGAGATTCCAAATCCAAAATATTATCTTCCAGAGATTTATTTTTTTTTTCCAAAGTGCGCACCTTTAATTGAAGACGGGTGACGTCATCTTCAGCACTAGCGAGACGGAGCTCCATCTGCGCCGTTCGTTCTACACAGTCACCCAATTCCTTTCTTATTCCTTCCAACGCTGTCATAATCCCATCAAATCTAGAGGAAAAGTCCGCTCTCATTGAACTCATGGCAGCCATCAGCGCATCTGCGCCATTCCCCGCAGAAATCGCACCGTTGCCAGCCTCCTCCGCCATATATGGAGTTTTGTTTGCTGCGTCACAGACCTGAAAGTCCGTTAATTTGGACTGTTTCGGCGGCTCGCTTTTTCCTTTTCCTGGTTTTCCAGCCTTAGGCTTCGCCGACATATCCTCGCCCAAATGCTGGGATATGTTCTGTCCCAAATGAGAGAGTTATTTGCCGATTTTTTTCTCCAGGAGCAGAGCAGAGCGAGACACGTCCGTCCTACGTGGCAGCCATAACCGGAAGTCCCTTGTCCCCTTATTCTTGGACTGATGCCCCCATGACCTTAACCCTGGATAAGTGGTACAAGATGGATTGATTTAAAGACCCGCAAGAGTGTAAATTTGTACAATCAAAATTTGCCAGCAATGTAATTCCAGAGACCGACAGCATAATGTTAATTGATTTTTGTCAATACTTCCGTACAGGATATATACGAGAATTAAATGCCACTTGGTGTGCACAATACTGTATATGAAAAGGAGGAATAAATGCAAAACAGCAGTCTATGTACAGTGATGCTACCCGTAGTGCAAATGAAGAGAAGAAAACCCAGCAATCCTGTACAGAAAAGTGGAGCCGTAATACCCGTAATTACAAGTTCAATGCGGTAGGGCAGGTGCAGACAGTGACAGATTAGGACTGCAACAGACAGCAGCAGGTATGGCATTTGTGCAAATGGTTGCAGTAAGGTGGTACAGAAACATACAGCAGATGTATTACTGTTGGTTTGCCAAGTCCTATGCAAAGAGCTGAGGTAGTTATTGTGTGGGTCAGTGTGTTATGGTCCGGGGTGGGAGTGGGGGGGGGGGGGGAGTTCAGGATCCTGATGGCCTGGTGAACAAAGCTGTTTTAGCAGTCTTGTGGAGCAGGATCGGAGGCTCTACCTTTCCAAGGGCAGAAGGCTGAGGGGTGGGAGGTTTCGCCTCCAATGTTGATGGCTTTATGGGTGAGGCGGGTGGTAGATGCCCTGGGGGAGGAGGGGAGAGGGGCACCGATGATCTTGCTGGCTGCTTTCACTGTGTTGTAGTGTCTTCTGGCAGGAGGTGGTACAGCTTCTGTAGGGTACCCGTGATGCAGCTGGTGAGGATGCTCTCAATGGTGCCCTGGTAGAATGAGCACATGATGGGGGGTGAGACTGCATGAGGCGAGATCTACTTGGTTTTTCCCATGTTCAGGAAGATTTTTTGTGCAGCCCTAGATGCCATTGAGCAAATGTTGCCTCTGGGCATGAGACTTGAATACCACCACAGCAGCTCTTCAACACAGTTTACCGAGTGACTCACTGTTCTCGTTGATCAATTTGTTTTGTTTGGATAGCTGTCAAGCAAGCCGTCTGCCGTGTGTTCAAATATAACTCACCCATGCATTCAGTCACCTCCACTTGAAATGTGGCATGTATAAAAAGCAGAAGGCAAACCTCATGGAGGGTCAAAGGACTAAAGTGAGACTGGGTAAGCAGAAACAAACAGATATGCCAACATGATGACGACATTGCTGGGGGGGGGCGGCAATGAGTGAGGAAAGGTGAGACTTCAGTTATATCTGAAACACCTTGGAAACAAATTTATCCTCAGGATAACTGTACACAAAAAACATTTAAAAACTGCTGAACTGCCAAAGCTTTCAAGTAGATCACTAATTGATACAAGCCGCCAGCAGGAAGACATCACCATAAATCAAAACCTGCTGCGCTGCCTGGCAACAACTCCAAATATTCTATTGTAGTTTTGCCAAAAAACAGTTTTGTCTGGCCAATGTCTGTCTACAAGACCACATCCTCAAGTGGCACAGAAGGAGAACATTTTTCCTCCCCTAAGGCATGAAGTATATCTATTTTTCTAATTAGTGTCCCTGGAATAGTTTAGACATCTTTTCTTAAGCTCTTCACTTAACAGAAACAGTAATTTCAGACTTCAACAGGCAATTTACATATTAGGGCTTCCAGGTCCCATAAAACTGTTACAAGCAGATCCAGTGGACAGCTTTAAGCCAGGATCCTCAATTGTGTGCCTTTTAAAATTGTATATCCTTGATCAAAAAGATTACTGTATTTTGTCTGATTCCATTTCCAATGGAAGCAAATTAGAAAGGGAACTCAATGGCAAAGACAGGAGGAATGATGGCTGCATTCACCACAAAGCATCAAGGACTTTAGTATGGCCTGAGTCACGGGAAAACTGCGCAACTCCACTTTGACCCAGTAGAAATTTGTACACCATGAATGACAAACAAATGTGTCTTCAGATTATGGCGGATCATTTAAGCAATGATAAGACACAAGATGGAGCTACAGTATCCTGTGTACACTCACCGGCCACTTTATTAGGTACACCTGTCCAACTGCTCGTTAACACTTAATTTCTAATCAGCCAATCACATGGCGGCAACTCAGTGCATTTAGGCATGTAGACATGGTCAAGACAATCTCCTGCAGTTCAAACCGAGCATCAGTATGGGGAAGAAAGGTGATTTGAGTGACTTTGAACGTGGCATGGTTGTTGGTGCCAGAAGGGCTGGTCTGGGTATTTCAGAAACTGCTGATCTACTGGGATTTTCACGCACAACCATCTCTAGGGTTTACAGAGAATGGTCCGAAAAAGAAAAAATATCCAGTGAGCGGCAGTTCTGTGGGCGGAAATGCCTTGTTGATGCCAGAGGTCAGAGGAGAATGGCCAGACTGGTTCGAGCTGATAGAAAGGCAACAGTGACTCAAATAACCACCCGTTACAACCAAGGTAGGCAGAAGAGCATCTCTGAACGCACAGTACGTCGAACTTTGAGGCAGATGGGCTACAGCAGCAGAAGACCACGCCGGGTGCCACTCCTTTCAGCTAAGAACAGGAAACTGAGGCTACAATTTGCACAAGCTCATCGAAATTGGACAATAGAAGATTGGAAAAACGTTGCCTGGTCTGATGAGTCTCGATTTCTGCTGCGACATTTGGATGGTAGGGTCAGAATTTGGCGTCAACAACATGAAAGCATGGATCCATCCTGCCTTGTATCAATGGTTCAGGCTGGTGGTGGTGGTGTAATGGTGTGGGGAATATTTTCTTGGCACTCTTTGGGCCCCTTGGTACCAATTGAGCATCGTTGCAACGCTACAGCCTACCTGAGTATTGTTGCTGACCATGTCCATCCCTTTATGACCACAATGTACCCAACTTCTGATGGCTACTTTCAGCAGGATAATGCGCCATGTCATAAAGCTGGAATCATCTCAGACTGGTTTCTTGAACATGACAATGAGTTCACTGTACTCGAATGGCCTCCACAGTCACCAGATCTCAATCCAATAGAGCATCTTTGGGATGTGGTGGAATGGGAGATTGGCATCATGGATGTGCAGCCGACAAATCTGCGCCAACTGTGTGATGCCATCATGTCAATATGGACCAAACTCTCTGAGGAATGCTTCCAGCACCTTGTTGAATCTATGCCACGAAGAATTGAGGCAGTTCTGAAGGCAAAAGGGGGTCCAACCCGTTACTAGCATGGTGTACCTAATAAAGTGGCCGGTGAGTGTATATAGTAACTGCAGCTATGATGCGGCTTAATGCCCTCCGCTAGTGATACCATAATGGATCAGCTCACACAGTAAGTGTTTATAAAACATACCTAAAGAAAATCCCAGATCCAATTCCGGTCGCCAGAAGTTAAGAGTTTGCATGCTAGCAATTTAGCACATTTTGCTCCCTTTCCTTTGTAAAATGACTGGGTGGGTCACAGATGTTCATTTTTTTTGTCAAACAGCGCTTCAATGTGGAAACTGAGGTATCCAAAACCATACTGCAATTGTCAGAGCTGATAGAAAAATACTTTTAGTAATTAACGTTACTAGAACGCTTCACGGAGTGGTACATATCCAGTGAAACTGGAGTGCAATTATCCTGGAATAACTGTTGTAAACATTTATAAAGACTTCTGCTAGTTTCATGTACAAATACACACATATTTCCACACTATGAGGATATTGGCAAATAAAGTTTAAACTGGTCAATTTCCCTAAAAACCCCTAAAACACAAAGTAAATCAACACCGCTTGCAGCATCTTCACGGGGTTGGCCTCATTTAAAAATAAACAGCTCTTGAATTTTTTGGCAAAATAGTCATGCCACTGAGTAGCAATCTTAAAGTTCGCCTGGGTGTTTTTTTAGATACAAATGATTGCAAATAACACAGCTGTCAAGATACTGGCTGGAAAACAAATGTCCACAAAAAAAATGCTTACACAGCTTTTTCCCCGGGTTCGCCCCTTCGCGGAACCCGGCGCCCGTCGTCCCTTGCTGGCTCGTAAAATGTGCCGTCATCACTGCATGGGCTGCACGAATAATAAATCATTTGGCGCAGATCTTCCTGTGAGCAGTAAGTTAGGAGTGCATGGAGTGGGACAAATCTCCATCATAGCAATTCCGGCAAAAAAATTATCCAAGTGGAAAAGATATGTGCACTCCCACCTTTTGGGTGGGGACAATTACAACTATCCAACATTTGCGATCAGGTAAACTCGGACATGTGGCCATGGTAATACATTTTAGGTACATGTTGCAGACACCACAGAACTACAGAAGAGTGTCATCTTGACTTACGTTCCACATTTGGTGACTCTGGACTTTCCCAACCCTCAAAAGTATAAAACATTGAATGACAAGGAGTGGGTTTTCATGGCAACTGTTTTTAATCGCAGTACAAAAGTGACTTCACTTCCACTGAGGGTAACTTCTGGTCTTTGTTCAAAATGTGATACAATTTTGTGCAGTACCTCATGTCAGCAGTAGGTGTGGGTGTGACAGTTTTGTGAATATTGATACATGTTCAGAGTGGGATCAGTATTTGTGCAAAGTTTTTTCCAAATTAGGCAAGAATTGTCTGAGCTGTAACTGTCATTTTGTATGGCGAGAAAGCCATTGAAGCACGCCGGTCACCATGGAAACAGTTCTGTACTATGTACATGTACTGTCATTCCTTCATGTATTTTTTTAAGCTGGTGAGAAAAATAGAAATTTTTTCAGCAATTCTTCCTTTTAACAATAGGGGCGCTAAAACTTTTGTATTTTTATGTAGACATGTTTGTTGCCGGACTATTATCGATCAGAGAATTTGGTGCAAATTGTACCAAGTATGCCCCATGTACAAATTTCCGTTATTGAAAGGTAGGAGTGCGTTTCCATGGCAACTGTGCTTATCGCAGGACAAAAGTGTCTTCCACCGAGGGTAGTCCAATGCACTCTGAGAAACCACTGAAAAGGTCATGTCATTGTGACTACTGGTCTTTGTACAAAATTTGAAACAGTTTTGTGCAGTACCTCATGTCAGCAGTAGGTGTGGGTGTGACAGTTTTGTCAAACAGTAGTCAGTAATTCTTCCTTTGATCATTAGGGGGCACTATAGCCTGTTTTCCACTAGCCCAGCACACCTCGGTACGGCTCGGAATGCTTCTGTCTCCATTAGCACGGTGTTGTGCTTGTGCTGTGATGGTTTGTGTTAGGAGGTTTTAGAAGCGGGGCGGCGGCAGATTCTCAGCGAGGCGGGGCCACACTCCCGTGACGTTACGCACCCGACTGAGTCCTTATTTACACGAGACAAAGGATCCAAGGATTATTGCCTTGCTCGCTCTGTGGTTTTATCTCAATTAATTTTATCTCATAATTAAGCTGCAACAACACAAGTCACTTTTGTTTTGAATTAACTGCCAAATGACCTAGAAATAATGAGCTGAAACTTGTTTTTATTCGTATTAAATAATGAGACGGTGGCACACTGGCCAACATCAAATTGTATTATTTTTTACATCCTAGGGCATTTTGGATGTACTGAATTAAAAAAATTCATGTTTTTCACCTTCAGGTCAACGTTCATATACTTGTACCTACATTGACTTGGTGCTAATTTTTTATGATATTTCAATAAAAAGAACAGAAAGCTTACAAAAAGATTTTTTTGGTCTAGTTAAAAATTACATTACCTTTACAATGACCCCTGACAGGATGATCAGCATCATTTTGATCAGACTAGGCAACGGAATTTCTATGTAATTATACTGTTTTATAATTCAGTGTTATAACAGACAAACCACACTTTCCAAAACAATTCCATTTTATTATATACAAAATATTAAAAGAAAAAAACTTTGCAACACAACATGAAGGTTAATCGACATTTTATACACGCCGACCACTGAGTGCCTCTACACCAACTTCCCAAACTGGGTCACGAAGACTCGGTTGAATGAAGCCGTCTCTGCCAGCTGTGGTTCAGGAAGGCTCGGTTGAATTAATCCGTGCGGGCTGTCGCGGCGGACGCGTGGGATGATTCTACAAGGAAAATGCACACAATAAAATACAGCACGTAAGTGCAAGATATACAGAAAAGACAATAGTTTGTAACAAGAATACATAAGCTTATTTCAGCGTATTGTTCACATGAATAATTAAAATAAAAGCTTTAGTCCACAGTGTGCTGCAATAAAGCAGCGATCCATCCACAAATGAACAGCTTTTTTATTGCATAAATAAACTGAGCGTCTTACCGAATATATTTGCGAAAAAACGCACAATAAAAAAAAAATTAAAACTCACCGTTAAAGGACTCCGATGTCGAGACCTCCCGGTATATTTTTTCATTCCGGGCGACTCCGTCTAACTCGCGCTGGATACGTTCGTCTGACAATGCAGTGAGCAGACACTGCACCTCCTTATTGGTCCATGGAACACCCTTATTACGCGAAGCCATTTTTGGTAAGAGAATAAATGAAAATAGCACAGCAATACACTGAAAATAAACCACCAACAGTGGTTGCGTGCTGAGTAAAGGCGGTCGTGAAGATTTTTTTTTTTTTTTTCAAAAACTATTGAGAAGGTCGTGAAGATTTGGAGGAGAGGGGCGGTTACGACCTGACCAATCAGCGGCGACCAGTCTGTTAATGTCCCAACACGGCACAGCTCAGCACTGCTGTACCCTGCCCTGGAGCGGGGCTGAGAATCGCGGCTGTTAAACCGTGTTGGGGCTTGTGGAAAAGCGTACAAAGCGTGCTGAGCCGTCTCGTGTCGCGCTAAAGCGTGCTAGTGGAAAAGGCCCTTATGAGTTTTGTTATTTTTATGTAGACACGTTTGGTGCTGGACTAATATCGATCGTAGAAAATTGGTGCAAATTGTATCAAGTTTGCTCCATGTACAAATGTCCGTTATTGAAAGGCGAGTGCGTTTCCATGGCAACTGTGCTTATCGCAGGACAAAAGTGACTTCCACCGAGGGTAGTCCAATGCATTTTGACTACTGATCTTTGTGCAAAATTTGAAACAGTTTTGTGCAGTACCTAATGTCAGCAGTAGGTGTGGGTGTTAGTTCTGAGAATATTGATATGCAGACTGTTCAGAGTGGGATCAGTATTTGTCCAAAGATTTTTGCCAATCAGGCGAGAATTGTCCTAGCTTTAACTGTCATGTTTTGTTTGGCGAGAAAGCCACTGAAGCACGCCGGTCGCCATGGAAACAGTTCTGTACTATGTACATGTACTATCAATGAGCCCAAGTCAGTCATTCATGTTATTTTGTTAAGCTGGTGAGAGAAAAATAAAACAGACGTCAGTAATTCTTCCTTTAATCATTAGAGGGCGCTATGAGTTTTGTTATGTAGACACGTTTGGTGCCAGACGAATATCGATCGTAGAAAGTTTGGTCCAAATTGTATCAAATTTGTTCAATGTAGGAGTGCGTATCCATGCCAACTGTGCTCATCACAAAAGTGACTTCCACTGAGGGACTGAGAAACCACTGAAAATGTCATTTCTTTGTGACTTTGTTCAAAATGTGATACAATTTTGTGCAGTACCTCATGTCAGCAGTAGGTGTGGGTGTGACAGTTTTGTGAATACTGATATACAGAAATGTGTTTTTTCCAAATTAGGCAAGAATTGTCTGAGCTGTATCATGTTTTGTATGGCGAGAAAGCCATTGAAGCACGCCGGTCACCATGGAAACAGTTATGTACTATGTACAAGTACTGTAATTTTTTTTAAGCTGGTGAGAGAAAAAATTTTTCAGCAATTCTTCCTTTTAACAATAGGGCCGCTAAAACTTTTGTTATTTTTATATAGACACGTTTGAAGCTTGTGAAGGTGACTTGATATAGAGAGGAGTGCTTGCTGTAACCAGTCTGCTCTGTGCTTGTGAGATGTGCAATAAATCGTTTGGCATGAAGCTGCCTCTTCATTTACACACTCCACACTGGTGACCCAAGACGTATATGGAACACGAGGCGAGAACCCCGGAGCCACAGCAGCCATCACAGAAAGCCAGGACTGGAACCCCCAGCAACGCGTGTACAGTTTCAGTCAAGCTACTGGATTTCTGGCAGCACAACCTGCACTCTTGGTTCCACCACACTGAGGCCCAGTTTGCCCTCCGGGGAGCAACGGCAGACGACACCAAGCTCTACCATGTGGTAGCAGCGCTGGACTCCCGCACAGCCCAGCAGGTAGCGAGCCTGCTCGATCAGCCACCAGCCAGCAACAAATATGAGGCACTCAAGGCTGCGCTCACCCGGCGCTACATGCTCTCGGAATGTTAGAGCGGAGAGGCTCCTGGCGCGGACCGAGTTAGAGGAGATGGGTTGGCCGTAGACCTGAGAAGGTGCTGGCGTTAATGGGCACGGACAACGGGCACTCTTTGCCCACCTTTTCCTCCGGAACCTTCCAACAGTGGCGAGAGCGGTTCTGGCCAATTCACCGCGCGTGACTACCGTGCGCTAGCCCAGGAGGCGGACCGGAGCATCCTCACCACCAGGGCGATCACAGTCAACACGGCAGCGGCGGAGCCTAGCAAGACGACCAGAGGAGGTGAGGAGCCACCGACAGTAGCAGCAGCGGGGGCCAAGGAGCGCCAGAGAGACACGATCTGTTTCTGCCACCGCTGCTTCGGAGAGAACGCACGCAGATGTGCGCCACCGTGCCAATTCAAGCGCTCGGGAGAACGCCGAGGTCGGCGGTCGGTAGCAGCTGCGACCTCGGTGAAGAGAACAAGCTGCTCTGCTTGACGGATGGGCGCTCGGGGAGGCGTTTCCTCGTGGACACCGGAGCCCAGAAGGAGCTTCATCCTGCCGACGTACACCGACCGGCTGGCAGGACCTAGCGGCCCCGTGATGTTGGCAGCAAACGGCTCGGAAATTTTGGTGAGAGGACACTGATCTTATCTCTACACGGCCGTACATACGAGTGGACTTTCGTAGCAGCACTGAATTACCATATCCTGGGGGCTGATTTTCTGTGTGCACGGTTGATGTTGCTAACAGGCACCTGGTTAATGCACTGTCCTTTGGCACACTCCCCTGTATAGCACGAGTGACCCAGCCAACAGCACAGGCCAACGTCACAGCTCCAGGCGGTAAGTTCCACGCACTGCTCACTCAGTTCCCAGCACTCACGGTCCCGACGTTTTCGGCGGCCATCGCTAAACACGGGGTGGAGCACTTTATCACCACCACCGGGCTGCTCGTTTTTGCAAGACCTCGGCGCTTGGACGCAGCTAAACTGGCCATAGCGCACGAGGAGTTCGCCAACCTGGAAAGGTTGGGCATCATCAGGCGTTTGGACACAGCCCGTGGGGCATTCCCCGCTACACATGGTCCCTAGGCTGAGGGACCGTGGCGACCGTGTGGTGATTTCCGCGGTTGAACAACGCCACAGTACACGACCGCTACCCGATTCCCCACATACAGGATTTTTCCGTCCACTTCGCCGGAGCACGCATTTTTTCCAAAATAGACCTGGTCCGTGGTTACAAGTCCCAGTGCGCGCTGAGGACGTACCCAAAAGGTAATAACCGTTCGGTTTATTCGAGTTCCTGTGCATGCCATTCGGGTTAAAAGGCGCGGCACAGACGTTCCTGCGCATGATGGATGCAGTGCTGCGCGATCTCCCGTTCGCCTACCTGGACGTCCTGGTAGCCAGTGCGTCCTTAAATGAACATGAAACCCACCTCAGGATGGTTTTCCGGTGGTTGGAGGAGCACGGGTTAATAATCAACCCGGCGAAATGCCAGTTCGGCGTGACTTTGGGGCACCGTGTCTCTCCGAAAGGAGTGATCCCGCTGCCTGAAGTGCGCGCCGTGGCGGATTTTCCCCAGCCTCAGACGGTCGGTCAGGGCGCTGCGGGAATTTGGGGGATGGTGAGACAAACCCGCGGATAGGGTCGAATGGACCCCGGAGCGAGAGCGGGCGTTCGGAGGTTAAAGCAGCCCTGGCAAAGCGCATCCAGACCCGGCAGCCCGGATAGCACTCACCACCGACCTTCAGACGTGGCCATAGGGGCTGTCGTAGAGCAGCTCGTCACCGGGGCTTGGCAGCCACTCGCTTTTTTCAGCAGAAATACAGCGCGTTCAACAGTTTGCTGGCTCTCCACGTGGCCATACGCCACTTCCAGTTCTGGCTGGAAGGGCGCAGCTTCACCGCGTTAGTGGATCACAAGCCACTAACGTTCGCGATGGCCAAGGTTTCAGAACTGTGGTCGGGCCGGCGGAGACAGCTGGCCGTGATCTCAGAGTTTACTACCGATATTCAGCATGTGTCGGGTAAACTGAATGTGGTGGCGGGAACCCTTCCCCGCGCGGCGCTCAAGAGACAACCCCGCGGATAGGGTCGAAGGACCCTGGAGCGAGAGCGGGCGTTCAGAGGTTAAAGCAGCCCTGCAAATGCCGCACTGCTGGCGCATCCGGACCCGGCGGCCCGGATAATGCTCACCACCGACACTTCAGACGTGGCCATAGGTGGCTGTTTCTGCTGGCTCTCCACCTGGCCATACGCCACTTCCAGTTCTGGCTGGAAGGGCGCAGCTTCACCGCGTTCGTGGATCACAAGCCACAACGTTCGCGATGGCCAAGTGGTCGGGCCGGCAGCACAGACAGCTGGCCGTGATATCAGAGTTTACTATCGATATTCAGCATGTGTCGGGTAAACTGAATGTGGTGGCGGACTGCCTCTCGCGCGCCGTGGTGGCCCCGGTCTACGTGGGGATAGATTATGCAGCCATGGCCGCGGAGCAGATTAGCGATGCAGGCGTGCGCGCGCTCCAGTCTGGACTAACATGGCACGCCCCCCCCTAATCTGCGATGTCTCCACAGGGCGCCCGCGTCCGGTAGTCCCGGTCGCGTGGCGCTGCCGCGTGTGGCGCACCCAGGAGTGCGCACGTCGGTCAAAATGGTGGGAGAGTTTGTGTGGCCGGGCCTACGCAAACAACTAAGAGTGGGCTGCAGCCTGCGTGGTGTGCCAACAAGCCAAGGTATACAAGACATACGAAGGCTCCCTTGGAGCCGTTTCGGGTACCGGCGAAGAGGTTCGACCACGTACACGTGGACGTCGTGGGCCCCCTCCCGCCATCACAGGGGTGCACGCACCTCCTGACAGTGGTGGACCGCACCATGCGCTGGCCAGAAGCAGTCCTGCTGGCAGCAACCACGTCCGCGGACGTAGCACGCGCTTTTTTAACAGCATGGGTGGCGCGTTTTTCCGACAGGGGCCCTCAATTTGTTTCCGAACTCTGGTCCGCGATGGACCTGTACCTGGGTGTTACAATTCATCGCACAACCACATACAACCCACAGGCCAACCGGGTTATGCGAGCGCTTTCATAGATCACTCAAAGCAGCACTCAGGGCTTCACTGACGGACGCAAATTGGGTGGACAGGTTGCCGTGGGTTTTATTGGGGTTGCGCTCCGCGCCAGAAGAGGATCTGGAAGCAGAGCTGGTTTTTGTGCAGCCCCTACGGCTGCCCGGGAAATTTCTGCCAGATAATCCGCGCCGGACAGCTGCCCGTCTCAGCTTTTGCAGCGTAGCGCGAACACAGGCACGCTGCCGGGCCCTGCCCACCACTGTTTTCTGCGGGTTTTCATGCCTAGAACTTTGAAGAACACGTTCGTGTTCGTCAGACACGACGCCCACCGCCCTCCATTGCACCCACCCTATGATGGACCGTTCAAACAGGTGATAAGCATTTTGTGCTAGACTTGGGGGGTAGACGGGAGAAAATTGGCATTGGCAGACTTAAACCCGCCTTTGTAGCAGCGGACGAGCAGGTGCTGTTGGCTAAGGCCCCTCGGCGTGGAAGACCCCCACGGAGAGCTCCCCAGGGAAGCGATGCAACAGAGCAGCCACATGGACAGGGCGAAGTCCCCCCCCCCCCGGCCCACTCGCAGTCAGACACACAGCAAGCCTCCCACCGGCACAGCAGCGCCACAGAGGCAGTAAACCCCAGTTACAGCAGATATGGGAGGAGACTGAAGCCGAAACAGCATGTGGACTGATATTCTATTGTTCTAAGATGCTGGGGGGGGGGGGGGGGTATGCGCACCTCAGACAGAGACAATGAATACACATGGGAGAACAATGCCCAAGAGGGTGACAGGGGGTTGAATGAAGTGTAGTGTAAATATCATGCCTCAATAGGGGAGTGCTTGCTGTAACCAGTCAGTCTATTCTGTGCTTGTGAGATGAGTGTGTAATAAATCATCTGACATGAAGCTGCCTCTTCATTTACACACTCCACAGTAGAGAATTTGGTGCAAATTGTACGAAGTTTGCCCCATGTACAAATGTCCGTTATTGAAAGGCAAGGAGTGCATTTCCATGGCAACTGTGCTTAAAGAGTGACTTCCACTGAGGGTAGTCCAATGCACTCTTGAGAAACCACTGTAAAGGTCATGTCATTGTGACCACTGGTCTTACAAGGCGTTCTTTGAACTGTGCCCACAGTTTGCTAACTGTTCCAGAGTTCACTATCTCAGCAGTTTACACAGTAAAACAAAGGGATAATATAACCCAGACATACACAGCACAGTTCCTTGTTTACAGGCAAAAATAGCCTACAGTGCAAGAATAGTGAAAAACAAAAACCCTCCCCCCCTCCAATTTTTCCAGCGTTCACTATCTCAGTACAAATCATTGGATTGAAAAGCTACTTGTATGGATTGGATACCGGGGTCCACTTGGGGTGCTCACAGTGTGCTCACTTCGTCAGGGGTCCATTTCGCCAGATCCCATTTACACAGTAAAACCTCAAGTCCACAGCACAGTTCCACCCCCCCCCCCCCCCGCTACAGAGGAACACGGCACACAAAAACTTGTCCTTGCAGGACCCTTGTAATTGCCGATATCGATAAAGAATAATTAGATTACACCTGTCTACAACCGCACTGTCGTTGGTGAATAGCCGTGCTCGAGGTTCCTCATCGTCAGATGGGCTATAAATTTCTAGTTCTTTTACTGATTCTTCGTCCTGGTCAAGCCATCTACACTTGCATGTGCTTTGGCTTAATTTGTGAACCATTTTTCAAAACAAGTAAAATAGTGGCTAATGACTTCCGGTTATGGTGGCCACGTAGGAAGACGTGTTTCACACTGCTCTGCTCGTAACTAAATTTTACTAAAACTCTCAACTAGAACAAAAACCCATCCCAGCGTCTTGGCGTGGATATGGTAAAGACCAAGGGTGGAAATTAGGTGGAGAAAAAGGCAGCTTGACAAAACAACCCAAGCTAATAGACTTCCACGCTCGAGACGAGGCAGTTTTACTCCAGAGATGGCAGAGGATGGAGCCAGCGGCGGAGCGGGGAACTGCTGGGGAGGGGACAAGCGGCGTGCTCGCTGCCATCAACTCCATGAGAACAGTTTGTCTAAATTTGATGGGATTATAGAGCGATAGAAGGTATGAGAAAAGAAATGACTGTTGGAGCGAGTGTCGCAGGCGGAGCTCCGAATTTCAAGCGCTGAGGATGACGTCACCAGCCTGCAAACTAAATTTCAAACACGAATTAAAATGTAAACATCTGGAAGATAACGTCCTAGACTTTGAATCCCGCTCGCGACGTTATAATTTGAGGCTGGTGGGCCTCCCGGAGGGAGCGGAGGGATGGGACCCATGTTTCTTTTTGGAAAAGTGGATTCCAGAAGCGCTGAATAACACGGACCTGCAGTCATCGAGAGAGCTCACCGAATCGGCCCTGAGAGATAAGACACCACCGAGGATGCTGATTATGAAATTCCTCAACTACAGAGACAAGATGACAGTCACCAATGCGGCGCGAGCTAAAGGGGAAATTAAATACCAGACCAACAGGTGCGGTTCTACTCAGATTTGGCCACAGGAATTCAACAATAAGGAGGCAGTTCGACCCGGCCCGCAAAGAGCTGCGAAACCTCGAGATATCCAAAAGGAGACTGGCGGGAGCGCATGAACATGACAAAGGTATCACTTTTAAGCATATACAGGCATCTGATTGATCTGAAATACAAAATACAGACTAAAAAAAAAAAGCTATGATGTGCAACGTTGCTATAAAACTTTCAAGTTATGTTAAAAAAACTACAGAAGAGCGTTAATGTCATAAGAATAGTAGAGTCAGGGTGATTGAGAGGATAAAGTTTTGACTGATCCTCGCAGGTGTGGAACAGTCACGAGCTATAACGGGAGACGGAATATTTTGATTTTGGGGGGATTACCACAAATGTGGGGAAAGGGAATTTGTTTTCGTTTAGTTTGTAGGATGAATGTTCTATCATCCATGTTTTTGCTTGAGTATGTTCATATTGCAAGGTAATCTCAAACTCCTTATTGATCATAGATCAAAGCGTTACTCTTAACTTCATGGAACTGCAGAGGTCTACAAAATCTTAAACTTTATAAAAGGCAGATTCAAAAACTTTTTACAAGAAACTCATCTAAAAGAGGATGTAAAAAGAATTAGAAAATGGCAAGGTAACGTGTTCACCTCATTTTCATCCCGAGCTAGGGGAGTTATGATTCTCATACACAAAACAGTCCCATTTCAAGTGAAAAATGTAATTGGAGACAAATTAGGACTAATCATCCAAGGATCTTTGTTATTAGGAAATCTGGTGAACTTATACAGCCCCAATACTGATGATCAAAAACTATCATCACTTACAGGGCAACATAAGCGGGGGATTTTAATTGTACATTGAATCCCAGTATAGATAGATCAACAGTGTGGGGCACCCCCACAACAGACTGGGACAAGCAGAGCGCTCGGCTAGAGCAATTAACATAACAGTGAAATGTGTGTATTAATGTCAACAGGCAGCCTCGCTTCGTCTGGTTCTTTCCTACTGAGTACTGATGTTAATGTGCCATTCATGCATTGTGTATGCTTCCTGCTCTTACTGTGATGCAAATGTCCCATGCCTTTCATGTATTGTCTGTAACTGGGTATAAGCTGACTGAAATTCATGTTCATTCTCTCTCCGACTACTGCTGCTGACACATGCATTCTGTGTCTCCTCACGAGACCCGCTCCAGCCCGCCTGCACAGGGGCTGGAGTGAGTCTAATGATGGCGGATGAATGATAATAAACTCCCTTTTAAACTCTCAGTTCGCTGCATATTATTTATCTGCCATATTGGTGACCCCGAGAATGCACACGCTTTGTGCAACGCAACCTTCTGGTCTGGACAGCTACACTGGTGACCCCGAAGAAAGCACACGCTTTGTGCAACGCAACCTTCTGGTCTGGACAGCCACGCTGGTGACCTGACGACAACGAACGCAGCACCCGGCGGTGATTCTCCGACGACAAGCGAACGCAGCAGCCTGGCGCAAATGATCTGCCCTCCCTTCTGCTACAGGGAGACCTCGACACAGAGCCACCACCAGGCGAACTCTCCGGAGATCATCCACAACTGGTAATGCTGCAGAAAGCGTCACGGTGCGACCCTCGCCTGAGATCGGGGACATCCACGCTCTTCTCCCTCTCACCGCTCCTACGCATCTACGCGAGCCTGAGGGACAAAGATTGCCTATTTCCTCTCACCGCTCCAACGCATCTGTACGAGCCCACTACAGCAACACACTGAACAGGGATGATTATCGGCGCCGACTACGCTGATCTCCAGCAAGCTCCTTGACCCTGACTCGCCTCTACAGCGGACCCACCCACGCACCGAACCCCTGCACACGCACCGGGGGGTTATGAGGACAGCGCACCACGCACGGGACATACCGGCTCTACACAGACCGCCAGCGTCCTTCGCCGCTGCACACGGAACCTTCAGGGCTGCTCACACACCTGAAGCATCACACGCAGCTCAGCTCGCTCACAGGATTTTGTATGGGTCTCAGCCACGGCGCACGAAGGGACAGCAGTCAGCTGTTCCCGAGGGCTTTAGGGCTGCGCCCGCACCTGAAGTCAACACGCCAAGTCCCTCTGCTTTTTTTTTTTTTCTCACAGCCGCTACGCAGCCTCGCAGCTCCTGTTTTTCTTCATGGCCGCTATTAATCCTCGCAGGACTTAACCGCGAGAGGAGTCAGTGACTAATTTTTTTCTTCTTACAGCTCGTTCAACGGGACAGCCCCTCAACATCGCGGATCCACAGGCAATTTTTGCGCGGCCCAGACAATTTCGCCGTCCCGGGCCGGCACTTGCTACCCCCCACCCCCCTCCCTCCACCACCGCCTGCAGCGAGCCTCCCCCGCAGCTCGCTCCCACAGCCGGACTATCGAGGCCTCAGCTTCCCGCTGAGCCCTCGGGGGGGGGGGGGGGGGAGTGTGTGGGGCACCCCCACAACAGACTGGGACAAGCAGAGCGCTCAGCTAGAGCAATTAACGTAACAGTGAAATGTGTGTATTAATGTCAACAGGCAGCCTCGCTTCGTCTGGCTCTTTCCTGCTCAGTACTGTGATGTTAATGTGCCATTCATGCATTGTGTTCATGCTTCCTGCTCTTACTGTGATGCAAATGTCCCATGCCTTTCATGTATTGTCTGTAACTGGGTATATAAGCTGACTGAAATTCATGTTCATTCTCTCTCCGACTACTGCTGCTGACACACAATTTCTGTGTCTCCTCACGAGAGCCTGAGGACCCGCTCCAGCCCGCCTCCACAGGGCTGGGGTGAGTCTTATGATGGCGGGATGAATGATAATAAACTCCCTTTTAAACTCTTATTTATCCGCCATAAACAGGACTGGACTGTACACAATGGATGTAGGATGACCATTAATCATTTTATGAAAGAATTGAGATTGCTAGATATATGGAGAGAAATGAAACCACAAGTGAAAGCCTATTCTTGTTATTCTAATTACCTGTAAGACATTCTCACGTATTGACTACTTTTTGATCTCTACAGAATTAAGGTCCAAGATTCAAAACTCTATGATAACATTGTGATCTCTGATCATGCACCCTGCTGTCTAGTATATGTAGATAAGAAATTGACAGGACCCAGGTAGGTGGCATTTTCAGCATAAATGGCTTCAGGATGAGGAATTTGTTAAGTACATAAAAACAGATGAGTTCTTTGATATTAATACTACACAAACAAAGGCATGTATAAAGTGGGAGGCTTTCAAAGCTTTTATTAGGGGGCATATTAGTTATACAGGTTCAAAATCTAAGACCTGAGAGGAGAGAGTCCAATTGGAATGTAAAATAAAAATTCTTTAAGGTGATTCACAGTTAAGAGAGCGAATTACTGATTCTGAGAGCTGAATGACAAAAAAAAAAATCAGCGAATAGAGCTGCCTCGAGTCTAAGATTGAAGCAAACTTTTTATGAACAAGGTGAAATCAGGAAAATTACTGGCATGGCAGATTAACAATCTAAAAAACACCAATTACCAGTATTATAAATAACGGACAGGTAGTTATAGATCCTTTAGAAATAAAAATGAAAAACTGTATGATACAAAAAATGAAACAATTATACTGTTGCCAATGCCTATTAAATGCTGATCTTAAAATAATCTAAAATTTTAGCAATACGACTACAAGAAACCAAATATACCGAGATCAGAATGGCTTTATAATTGGGAAGACAAGGCTTCCATAATGTAAGACTATCCAATAAAGCAGCACCAGATACAGCACTCCTATCATTGGACGTCAAAAAGGCCTCTACAAAGGTTTGGACTTGGAAATAATTTCATAAAATGGGTCCAGATAAAATACAATAATGCTACAGCAGAAATCCTAACAAACAGCAATATCTCAAAATCAATAAATATCAATAGAGGATGTCGACAAGGCTGTCCACTTTACCTTTACTGTTTACTATGGCAATTGAACCTTTAGCGATGGCAGTACGTTTACATCCACAAATATATGGAATTAAATAGGACCAACAGAACGCCAACTATGAAGCCTTAATGACATAGTTACTTCAGAGATGGATGTCATTACCAATGTCGATCGGGAGAATTAATATACTTAAAATACTAAAAGTTAGTGGAATTTATATGGAACAATATAAGGCTAGATTACGTTTGTCCTTACTATATTTACCATTTGATCGTGGAGGTCTGAAATGTCCAAACTATGTTGTATTGGTCAGCACAACTGAGGTCTATGACATTTTTCATCAAATGATCTTCCTCACTGGACTGAAATGGAATCATACAATTTACCTTTACCTGTTAAATTGTAAACATGATAAAAGAACCACACTGTCACAATTTAGCCCAATATGGGGTAATCAATATTTTACACCAGGGAGAGCGGATACTGTATTTAAATAAAGTATGGAATTTAAAAGGGATTCAATACTTATATTTGTCACACTCAGATAACTGTCTTTTGAAGAACTGAGGAATTCAATCTCAATAGAACACATTTTTTTAAATATCTTCAGCTTAGAAATTTTATTCGTTCAAATCAAAATAAAATATGCTCTCACTCGACCTACTTATTCATCTTTGGAAAAAATTTTGACGAAAGATAGTAAGAGAAAGGGTATTTCGTTTTATAACTCATTGACACTATTTTCATGTGAAAACTCACAGACTGGATTAGACCTGCGAATTGAAATTTCAGAGGAACAATGGGAAATGGCTTGTGCAGGAGCTCAAACCAAATCAATAAATGTACGTCAAACTGGAACCCTATTTCACTGTTTATGGGAATGTAGAAAAATCAGAATGTTTTGGGAAGGTGAGGGTAACAATTGAAAAAATAATTTCAAAACAATTCACATTGAACCCACTGTTTTTGTTGGGTCTATAGTGAAAAAGAGTATTCATAGACCTCGGTTTGCTTAATGCCAAAAAATGTATTACTACTGTGGACAAAGACCCATAGACCAGATGTGACGCAGTGGTTAAATGTTAACAAACCTCCCACTAGAAAGAATAACTTACATACTG
Organism: Pholidichthys leucotaenia; assembly: GCA_020510985.1. Taxonomy (NCBI): domain Eukaryota; kingdom Metazoa; phylum Chordata; class Actinopteri; order Cichliformes; family Pholidichthyidae; genus Pholidichthys; species Pholidichthys leucotaenia. The sequence goes on from CM035839.1 coordinate 236,196,977, forward strand.
AAATTAGAGGAAAATTGTTTGAGAATATATGGAGACCTTTCATTAATTATGTAAAGAAATTAACTTCTGAAGAAGGTATTCTATATGTGGACCTTGCAAATTCCAAGCTGGTGAATGTATATTATGTATTCTTATGTAATAGATTACCTAGACAACAGTTCAGAGGAGCATTGTTGACTTGTTAATGGTTGCTTTGTTAAGTGTTCTTTTTAATTTTTCAATTACTTTAGTGTTAATGTCTGACTGTAAAAAAGGTTCAATAAAATATATTGTGGGAAAAAAAAATAGTGGCTAATGTAGGGAGTTTGAAATGAAGCGATGTGATTTTATAAATCAAAGTTTAATATCAGCTTCACCTCCCTAACATGTCTCATCTCGGTGCAGAAGCAGAATAAGAGGTCGAGCGCAGTCAGACCTTCATACTTATACCCACACTCAACAAAAGACATTGCATATCAAAGCCGACATCCCGCATTAACATAATTCCCCCCCCCCATTGTCCTCCGTCTCCTCCACCTGACCCTGGGTGGTCAGGAAGTTCGATCCGGTCTCCACCGCTGCGACGCCGTCTGTTCTTTGATCCTCGCTGGCGGTTGAGACCTGTCCTGTTCTGAGGCGTGAGGTCATTCCACATATTATGTCTATACATATGTAGGTATGGAATATATGATTAATATAAGCCACAGCCCCCCCAAACGACTAAGAAAAGGACAATCAAAATAAGTTTAATTTCTATGACATATTACTGTTAAACCTCTTGACAGGGAAAACTAGGAAAAAAATCTTTCCAGCAGTCATGATCCTGTAGAAAATTCAGTGGTAACAACAACAGTACAGTAATATCACAAATCAGCCTTAAAACTGTCACGGCACAATCTGATAACATAGTTAACAACTCTTTGTCAATTTGCATCAGTCCCTGTGCCGTCTGGGTAATCTTCTCCCGAATCTGCTGTAGGTCCGCTTTGGTGTCCTGGTGGGAATCTGCACAGTTTGGGGAGGAGAGTGGTTATTTGTTCCCTGCAGGGGGGCTGAGTTTTTTTTCTTGGGGGGTCTACCCCGCCGAGGTGCTCTCGCCACCCGTGCAGACTCGTCACTCAACAAGAAGGCAGGTTTAAGTCCGTCAATGCTGACTTGTTTCTTTTCTGTCCCCTAAATCAAGCACAAAATGCTTATCACCAGGTTCCAGCACTCTGAATGGTCCGTCGTATGGTGGACGGAGGGTTGATTTTAAAGCTTTGTGTCTAACAAAAACGAACTCGGCGTTTTTTAAAGCTTGGGGGACAAAAACTCGTGGAAAAGAGTGATGTGCCGGTCCGGGGAGCGTGTCCGATCCAGTGCTGCTTAAGGGCCTTAGGGCTGGCAGATGTCCAGGCTCTGGATGCTCTGGTAAAAACTCACCTGGGAGTCTGAGAGGTTGTGCAAAAAACTAAGGGAGGCGTCTAGATCCTCTTTAGGTGTAGAACGCAACCCTAATAAAACCCAGGGAAGTTTATTCACCCAATCTGTATCCGTTAGTGAGGCCCTGAGGGCGGCCTTAAAGATCTGTGAAAACGCTCGCATAACCCATTAGCCTGAGGGTGACATGCGGTGGTGCGGTGAATTGTCGCTCCGAAGCTGCTGGCCATGGCTGACCACAGTTCAGAGACAAATTGAGGCCCCCTATGGGACACCCTAAGGGACACCCGATGGGACGCCGAAACGTGCCACCCAGTTCGTTAAAAAAACGCGAGCGTCTTCCGCGGCTGTGGTTGACGCCAAAGGGACCACTTCCGGCCAGCGCGTAGTACGGTCTATCATCGTTAACAGGTGTGTGAACCCTTGAGACGAAGGTAGTAGTCCCACGAGGTCGACATGAACGTGGTCAAACCTCCTGGCTGGGATTCGAAAAGGCTCTAGAGGAGCTTTTGTGTGTTTGTGTATTTTGGCGCGTTGGCAAGACATGCAAGTCTTTGCCCATTCCTTTACATTTTTGCACAGGCCGGGCCAAACAAACTCTTCCGCGACCATTTTAACCGAGGCGCGCACCCCTGGGTGCGCGAGGGAGTGAACCGAGTCAAAAATGCGGCGGCGCCATGCAGCTGGGACTACCGGGCGAGGTCGGCTGGTTGACACGTCGCAGATTAGTGGGGGTACACCTTCACGTAAACCCTTTTCCTCCAGTCTTAACCCTGTTGGTCCAGACAGGAGTGCGCGCACGTCCGCGTCACTGCTTTGTTCCTCTGCCATGGCTGCGTAATCTATCCCTATGTGAATTGGGGCCGCGTACGCGTCCGCGTTGGCGAAGAGTTCAGCGGCTGAGGTAGTATAATCTGTCTCCTCGTGCTCTGGCGATGTCACAGCGCGAGAGAGGCAGTCTGCTACCACGTTAAGTTTGCCTGCCATGTGTCGAATGTCTGTGGTGAACTCTGCGGCTAGCTGTCTTTGTTGCCTGCCTGACCATGGTTCTGAAATTTTAGCCATTGCAAAACTGAGTGGTTTATGGTCTACAAAAGCTGTGAAACGCCGCCCTTCCAGCCAGAACTGGAAGTGGCGGATGGATAAATGAAGCGCTAGCAGCTCTCTGTCAGAAGTGCTGTATTTGCACTCGGTTTGGTTTAAGGATTTGCTAAAGAATGTTGCCAGGTTCCGCCAACAGGTGTTGTTCCACAACTGCTCCTATGGCCACGTCTGAAGCATCTGTGGTTGGCGCTATGCGGGCCGAGGGATCAGGGTGAACCAACAATGTGGCATTCGCTAGAGCACTCTTTACTTCCACGAAGGCGCTTTCGCGCTCCGGGGTCCATTCGACCGCGTTGGAAGGCTTTTGTTTTCTGAGCGCGGCATACAGGGGTTGCATGAGCTGACCTGCGCGGGGGAGGAAACGGTTGTAAAAATTCACCATTCCCAAAAATTCTTGCAGCGATCTGACCGTTTGTGGTCGTGGAAAGTTTTTTACCGCACGGACTTTGTCTGGCAATGGGACCGCCCCCTTTGAAACTCTGTGTCCCAAAAAGTCAATTTGTGACACGCCGGATCGGCATTTGGCTGGGTTGATTATTAACCCGTGCTCAGTCTCTGAAAAACTGTAGTGAGGTGTTGTTCGTGTTCTTCCTCTGACGGGCTTGGCTACCAGCATATCGTTGAGGTAGACGAACACGAAGGGGAGGTCGTGTAATACCGCATCCATCATACGCTGAAAGGTTTGAGCAGCGCCTTTGAGGCCGAACGGCATTCGCAAAAATTCAAAAAGACCGAAGGGGGTTATTACAGCCGTTTTAGGAATGTCTTCCGCTCGAACGGGGACTTGGTGATAGCCGCGGACCAGGTCTATTTTAATGCGCGCACCCGCCAGATGTAGTGAAAAATCTTGGATGTGAGTTATTGGGTAGCGGTCATGTGCTGTCGCATTGTTTAATCTGCGGTAATCGCCGCAAGATCTCCAAGAACCGTCAGTTTTTGGGACCATGTGTAGTGGCGATGCCCAAGGGCTTTTTGAGCGCCTAATAATGCCTAATTTTTCCAGGGTGGTAAATTCGTCACGTGCTATGGCGAGCTTGGTCGCGTCTAAGCGCCGAGCTTTGGCAAAAACGGGTGGGCCTGCTGTGGGGGTGAAGTGTTCAACCCCGTGTTTCGCTACTGTTGCTGGAAAATTTTGGAACTGTGAGTGCTGGAAATTGGGTGAAGAGTTGGTCAAACTTACCTCCTGCTGCTGTGACGCTGGCCTGCACGGGTGGTGGAGAAACTCGAGCTGAGCAGGGGATAGAAGAAAATGACAGTGCATTAACCAAGCGTCTATTTGCTAGATCGACTAACAACCCATGTGCACACAAAAAATCAGCGCCCAACAAGTTAAAACTCACCGCCGCTACAATAAATGTCCATGTATAGTTGCGGCCGTGGATGCAAAGAGGCAGGTTCCTTTCACCGAAAGTGTCGATCAAGCCATTGGCTGCAATCGCTCCATTTCCCCGGGGGCCCATGACCTGATCTGCGTGGGACGGGGTGATGAAACTCAGCTGAGCTCCGGTGTCGATGAAGAACTGTCTCTCGGTGTGTCCGTCAGTCACAAAGCAGCTTATTCGTCTCACCGAGAGCCGCAGCTGTTAACGGTTCTCGGCTTTGGCGTTTCCCGAATTTTTGAATTTGCAGGGGGGCACGCATTTGTACGCCCTCTCGGCGAAACGGTGGTGGTAATAGCAGAGGTCATTCCGCCTGCTGCGCCTTGGTCGTGTCGCTGCCATGGTGGGCGGGCTCTGCTCCATTTTCTGTGGTTCTCCGCTGAGATCTGCAGATGCTGCTGTGGCCATCTGTTCGCCGCAGGCGTTGATGAGCCGCTGCGCTTCTCGGGCCAGCGCGCGGAAGTCCTGCTGGGTGTTGCACCGCATGTTGACCAGTGTCTCTCATGTGTGGCGGCAGAGTGCTGAGGAAGATGTGTTGGAAGAGGAAGTTGTCGTCGTCCTCTTCCTTAAGCTGCAGCATGTCCTCCATGAGGGCCTTGGGTCTGCATCCTCTGTGGCCGTAGATCGCCAGGATCTTCTCTGCTCTCTCCTCGGCTGAGGGGACGAAGTTCTCAATGATGGTCGCCTTTAGTTCTCTGCATTTGTGGTGGGCGGGGCGGGCGGTTGTTGAATTATGCTCCGCGCGCATCTTGACGTGGCAGCGTCGAGTTTGGCGACGATGTGACAAAATTTCGTCTCGTCCGCCGTTATGCCCGCCAGTGCAAACTGAGCCTCAGCTTGCTGGAAGCCAGAACTCTGGCAGCTTGATGGTGACGGCGCTTGTGTGGGCCGTCCCTGATGTGTCCGACGGGTGAGAACGCCTTTCTTCTGTCCTCACGGCGGAGCTGGGGATGGTGCTCGATTGAGCCCCCTCTGGATTCTGCCGTGGGGGAACGTCTTCCATCTGTTCCCCCGTCTGCATGGGCGCCGGCGCTTGCCTGGGTCCCCTCCGATGAGTTCGTCGTGGGAGAACGTCTCTGTTCCTCACGTCTGGTCACCAGTATAGGGAGTTTGAAGAAGCGATGTGATTTTATAAATCAAAGTTTAATATCAGCTTCACCTCCCTAACATGTCTCATCTCGGTGCAGAAGCAGAATAAGAGGTCGAGCGCAGTCAGACCTTCATACTTATACCCACACTCAAAAGACATTGCATATCAAAGCCGACATCCCGCATTAACATAATCCCCCCCCCCCATTGTCCTCCGTCTCCTCCACCTGACCCTGGGTGGTCAGGAAGTTCGATCCGGTCTCCACCGCTGCGACTCCGTCTGTTCTTTGATCCTCGCTGGCGGTTGAGACCTCTTGTCCTGTTCTGAGGCGTGAGGTGAGGTCATTCCACATATGTAATCACTAAACATTCTAATATGTCTATACATATGTAGGTATGGAATATATGATTAATATAAGCCACAGCTAATACCATTACGCACAGGTCGGACTGCGTGTCACCCACTGGCTCAGTCAAAAGATGGCATTTTACCGGAATTACACGGAACAAGCGCATGTAGGGTATCACTAAATTGATTGCGCAGCCAATTGGCTCGTATTCGGTCGTTGGTGGGCAGGTCCTTCAGTTTTTGGTCATTGGTTATTCAAAGGTTTAAAAACTCGATTCAAGGCTCTTATTGGTCGAATGACAGATGTCAATCAAATCTAAACCAAACAACATTTCTTTGGCTTTCTGTTTACGGCTGTGTGTGCCGGACGACCAGAAATACCTTTTAATTGAGGGAGTTTAAGCGGTTAAGTAGAAATTAGGATCATCACAAAACAATCTGTTAACATTGAGCAGATTACGGCAAGTCGTCCAGGTGCTGAAGCAACAAAGTAGCCTCACCATCATGTTTGTTGCCATGATGATTTTTGTAAAATGCTGTGTTCTTACGCCAAATGTGTGACCACCTTCCAAAAAGTTCCAAAAAGTCTTGGGGATCATCATGGTTTTTTTTGGCAAATGTGAGATGAGCCTTTATGTTCTTTTTGGTCAGCAGTGGTTTTCACATTGGAACTCATGGGTGCTGTCGCCTTCTGATGTCCATTGGCTGTGCTGCTAGGGCTTCAGACCAGTGGCTGCCAGGAAGCCCGCTGTCCCTGCAGGTCAATCGTTCCCCATAGCTTTTTGGCAAGCAGGCATCTTCTGGCCAGAAGGCCTTACATATTGCTTCATGAAATGTACGTCTGGAGAATGTGTGCAGGGGTTTGTTCTTCTGAGCCATAGTTGCAATGAGCTGTGTGCAATTCCCAGTCTTCTCAGGTATTTGTTTAGGCTACAGTGGCCAGTTCATAGGCAGAAGATGGTTTGGCTTTTTAGTTTATTGTGTCTAGTTTATTGGTCCTTCTGTGGGCTGTAATGTGAGTGCATTTCCTTCCAGTCTGCTTTGTACTTCTGCTTAATGAGTGTCTTGGCTTCTATGTAAGATGTGAAGGGAGCAATGCTGACGGAGACTGGGACTTTCTTTTGCCAACGTATCTGCCTGCTCATTTCCAAGATGCCGTGCTGGAATCCACTGCAACACAACATGATTGTGGCATAGGGTGCTGAGGCTGTTACGAAGCTCCGGAGTTTAAGCCAGTGGGCCCAGACATCAGGGATTGGAGGACAGAAAGGGAATGAGAGGAAGGCAATATTTTAGTCATGAGTACCTTCATCTTTTAGATGTTTGGTTGCAGCAAGAAAGGCATGGAGCTCTGCTGTAATTGGAGCTTAGGTCACCAAGTGAGGGGAGAGAGTGTTTTTATCAGGGTGATGGATGTAGATTCTGCTGCTACTATTCTTGGCTGCATCCTCTGGTGATCTGTGTGACAAAAATCTTCAGTTGATCACATCTCCCCGGTTCTGTCCTCCCTTCATTGGCTTCCCATAGAGTTGGTTTAAATCTTCTGACTTTCAAAGCTCTTAAATCAGGCCGCCAAGATCTGATACGCTCCCAAAATGCTGGATTACTTGTAGCCCAGAGTCTCAAAGTACATTGGGAGGAGGCAGAGCCTTCTGCTATCAAGCTCTTTCTCTGTGGAACCAGATTCTGGGTCCGGGAGTCAGACTCGGTCTGTTTTTAAGAACAGGGATTTTAATATAGCCTACTTGGGGAGGGATTTTGTGTCTCAACTTCTGTCTTTTGTCTGTCCTCTTCATCCTCTATCCCCTCACCCAAGCCAGTCGTCGCAGGTGACTGCCCTCCCTTTCTAGGGGTTTAACGGGACATGTTCCTCTCCACCGTCGCGAAGTGCTTGCTCATAGGGGATCGTCTGATTGCTGGGTCTTTCTGAAATAGTGGGGTTTTCTCTGTATTTTGTAGCACTATGAGATGACTTCTGTTGTGATGTGGCGCAATAAAGCTGAACTGAAAATTGAAAGATGTTATTGAACTTATCTTGATTGATGCCAAATCTGCTGTTGGTGCTGACTGCCCAGTAATGGGGCCATTAGCTGTGTAGAGCCACTGTACATCTTTCGCTGTTTCCTCAAATCAGTTGCTTACTCAAATGCCAAAGACCTTCCCGTTCTTTACGTAGTTCTGTGTCAAGGCTATCCAATGTCTTGTTCCAACAACATTTATATTCACAACATCCTCCTCTGGGGATTGATGCCTCAGCAGCATAAGAAGTTCCAGCTGGGTGGCAGTATCCCTGGGTTGGGCATAGTCTGCTTGGCAACAGCAAGGGGAATTTGCCTATGATCACCTCCAACTGCTTTCTCACTTCTTACTTGCAAGTCAGGTATGCCGTTTTTCTTCCATGCTCTTGAGTAATACGTTGGGAGATTCATTGGACTTGTATTGAAGAATTAACTGGTTGCTCATGATCCAATGTTCGACTTCTTCACCTTTGGCATCTAGACTGGGAAAGCCACAGGTGGGGAATTGGGCACATGGATGCCATTTTTGCCCACCAGTCTTTGCTGAATCATGGACCATGGGACTGGGTGTGGCTAGTGACAACTGAACTAAATGTTCTAAAAATATGGTTATTCAGTTAATTCGTGATATAATTCAGATAGTTCAGGGGCCACAGGGTGAACCTGTGCACAAAGTTTGGCGGCCCTACCTTACTCTAGGGAATACTAAACATTGATCGTTGATGCCAAACCCATAGTGTGAGGGTCAGGTTGTTAGGATGAACCCTAGATTTTTTGGATTTTGGATTTTGTATACAGTGGGGCAAAAAAGTAGTCCACCACCAATTGTGCAAGTTCTCCCACTTAAAAGATGAGGTCTCCTTTCATCATACTCAACTATGAGAGACAAAATGATAATATTTGCAAATTATGGTGGACACCTACAAACAAGATTTCTGGCTCTCAGACCTGTAACAACTTCTTTAAGAGGCTCCTCTGCCCTCCACTCGTTACCTGTATTAATGGCCCCTGTTTGAACTTGTTACCTGTCCACAACCTCAAACAGTCACACTATGGCCAAGACCAAATGTCAAAGGACACCAGAAACAAAATTGTAGACCTGCACCAGGCTGGGAAGACTGAATCTGCAATAGGTAACAGCAGCTTGGTGTGAAGAAATCACAACTGTGGGAGCAATTATTAGAAAATGGAAGACATACAAGACCACTTGATAGATCTGGGACTCCACGCAAGATCTCACCCCGTGGGGTCAAAATGATCACGAGAACGGTGAGCAAAAATCCCAGAACCACACGGGGGGACCTAGTGAATGCACACTACGCCGCCAGGGACTCAAATCCTGCAGTGCCAGACGTGTGTCCCCCTGCTTTAAGCCAGTACATGTCCAGGCCCATCTGGAGTTTGCTAGAGAGCATTTGATGATCCAGAAGAGGATTGGGAGAATGAAATACAACTTTTTGGTAAAAACTCAAAACTTGTCGTGCTTGGAGGAGGAAAAATGCTGAGTTGCATCCAAAGAACACCATACCTACTGTGAAGCATGGGTGTGGAAACATCTGCTTTGGGGCTGTTTTTCTGCAAAGGGACCAGGACGACTGATCCGTGTAAAGGAAAGAATGAATGGGGCTATGTATCGTGAGATTGAGTGAAAACCTCCTTCCATCAGCAAGGGCATTGAAGATGAAACGTGGCTGGGTCTTTCTGCATGACAATGATCCCAAACACGCCCGGGCAACAAAGGAATGGCTTCAGAAGCATTCAAGGTCCTGGAGTGGCCTAGCCAGTCTCCAGATCAACCCCATAGAAATCCTTTGGAGTTGAAAGTCCCGTGTTGCCCAGCGACAGCCCCAAAACATCACTACTCTGGGAGATCTGCATGGAGGAATGGGCCAAAATGAAGAACTTTTGTTATTTAACAAATACTTTTTTCCACACAAATACTTTTTTCCACCATAATTGCAAATAAATTCTTTAAAAATCAAGACAATGTGATTTTCTGGATTTTTTTTCCCCTCATTTTGTCTCTCATAGTGGCTGACTTAACACTTTTACCCCACTGTACTTATTTGACCCCAAAGCCATAGGTCAGGGTAAGCCATCCAAGATTTGTCTTAGTATATATTGTATATTTCTGTAATGTTTATAAGGTTTAGGGAAAAAGATGTCACCCAAATTCAAACTTTCATAGATACAACTATGATATCAATTTGAAAAACCCACATTTCTCAAGGTGGTGGTGGTGGTGGTGGTGGTTTCAAAAGTTCATAGGCTGAAAGTGGTCAAATTTGCCCAAATGTGGTTTTTCAGCTGCAGGGGTCAAAGCACTGCAACGCCGATGAAGTGTGTGAACTTTAGTGGAGACTATGTTGAAAAATAAGCCACGTTGGTTCAGTTTGACCACTATGAACTTTTCACCCCACCTTGTGTTGATGCCATCACCCATCCGTCCGATGGGGTGACGACAATAACTGCACTTGGTATGTACTCGTTATGGTTATTTTTGTCTTAAAATTTGACGATCTGAAACATTTAAGTGTGATAAATATGCAAAAATGTAAGAAAGCAGGAAGGGGCAAAAACTTCACAGCACACACAAGGGGACATGGAAAAACCCTTAAAAATGAGACAAGTGCAAGTTATTTATGCAAAAAGAAAACAGTAAAAAATAATAAATTTGATAACCAATTGTGCAGTAAAGGAAACTTATTTCTGGTGTAGCAAGCCCATTACTTTTGGAATGATGAGACTACAAAGCAAGAACAGCAGCTTAAGTGAGAGTAATAAAAAAACAGCAAAATTTCCTCCACTGAATATGTAATGATTGAGGTATAGTGACTATTAAATTTTCATAGGTGACATGAAGACAACCCTACATAATAAGCGTGACCTCATTTTCTCTTAGGGAAAATGGTTCTTATGTGCAAGCCCTTAACGTGAGAAGCGATTTTTCTTGCTGTACTTGACATAGTGTACCAAGATCTTGTGATACGAAGAGTAGCTGCTGTAGACACTGGTTTTCAATTCAACACAATGCGTCTCATTGACACAAACAGAAAACAAGATTCTAGATATCCAGGCATCAAGGGCTCCCTGGGGACAGTGCTGCTCATTCCCTCTTCAGTCATATTACCTTCTCATGCACCACTTATGGAGCACCAAGTGTATTACATGTAAGGAACAGGGGTCTGGGTTCTTATGGGTTATTATGTATCTTGCTAGAGGGCAGTATGTCTTGTTAAAAAGTGGGAAATCATAAATTGTGATGCTGTTAAAATGACAGAAGCAAGTCTACAGAGCGGGATTAACATTGGCCTACCTTCATATTAGATTTCCACTAAATAGCATTGACTTGTGTGGAAACATGGTTGTGTCTGCATACCTATAAGTCAAATCAAATGCCACCACATTTAAGTGTTTATGTAAAGCACTTTGAATTGTCTTGTACACGAAATGTGCTATATTCACTCAAGCAAGAAATCTGTCCTATGAACTCTAGGCATCATAAGACGACTCACGATGCCTATATGACGGCACATATACAAATGTGTCTTATGTCATATACATCCAAGCCCACGGCACAGACAAATGTGCGTCTTATGTCATATACACTACCGTTTAAAAGTTTGGGGTCACCCAGACAATGTGTTTTCCATGAAAAGTCACACTTTATTTACCACCATGAGTTGTAAAATGAATAGAAAATATAGTCAAGACATTGACAAGGTTAGAAATGATTTGTATTTGATGCAAATACAGCATTGCAGACCTTTGGCATTCTAGCTGTTAATTTGTTGAGGTAATCTGGAGAATTCTGATGCAAGGTTAGCAAACACATTGTACCATTAGAACACTGGAGTGATAGTTGCTGGAAATGGGCCTCTATACACCTATGTAGATATTGCACCAAAAACCAGACATTTGCAGCTAGAATAGTCATTTACCACATTAGCAATGTATAGAGTATTTCTGATTCATTGAAAAAAAGTGCTTTTCTTTCAAAAATAGGGAAATTTCTAAGTAACCCTAACTTTTGAACGGTAGTGTACATCAAAGCCTGTTTTCATGTCATGTCATCAAGGCGAGTATAGGACATCATAGGACGGCCTATGATCTCCGCCTGACCACCATAGGACGTCCTATAATGTCATATACAGTGAATCAGGCAACACATAATACATGAAGACCCACCAGATCAACTGCTGCATGTCAGAAAAGATGCCATTAAGATGAACACCCGAGGTTCCAGCATTACATCGCACCCGTCTGAACCAGCATAGGGTACTAGACTTGAGCACGCTTATAGGACATCATATGGCCTATGATCTGCCTCATCATCATAGGACGACTCGCGATGCCTACATCACGGCAAATGTGTAACCTTGATGAATGCCAGTCTACAACAAATGTGTAAAATGCCAAGCAAAGTGCTGATTTTCTCCAGGTGCTCCGGTTTCTTGGTTGAGGAGAACTGCTGCACATCAGAAAAGATGCCGTGAACATGAAACACCTCAGGTTGCAGTACGCTGCAGGCATGACTGAACACAGCCGTACGGGAGGAGACCCTTCAGCAATGGGCATGCAGAAATACTACGGGCATGGTTGAGTATGCACGGGTATGTACTAGTAATTACTAATTTAAAAAAGCTCTCCAGAAGGGCACTTCAGAGGACAAGGGGCGGGTGCGAGCACCACCTGGACCAGTGGTGTCAAACTCATTCCATGGAGGGCCAAGACCCAGCAGGTTTTACATCCACCCAGTCTCTTCAGCAGGTGTTTTTACTGATCAGCAATCAGTGGGAAGAAATTCAGAGAAATTACCTGTTGAAGACACTGGGTGGAGGTAAAACCTGCAGGGTCTTGGCCCTCCATGGAATGAGTTTGACACCTGTGACCTGGACTATCTGTGCATGTGTCTGTCAGCTGGACTCCAGGTTTGCTAACTCCTGGCTTTTGCTGAAGTAATCAGCATAGGGATTCACTTTTTTCACTGCCACTGAATGTTTAAATCAATGTGTCCACTAGACATTAACTATTATAATTGTTCATGTGGCATTAGGTTAAGCACATTGTGTTTGTCTTATACTGGGGACTTAATGTACAGTGGGGCAAGAAGGTATTTAGTCACCCACCAATTGTGCAAGTTCTCCCACTTAAAAGATGAGAGAGGTCTCCAGTTTTCATCATAGGTATACCGCAACTATGAGAGACAAAATGAGAAAAAAAAATCCAGAAAATCACATTGAAGGATTTTTAATGAATTAATTGGTAAATTCCTCAGTAAAATAAGTATTTGGTCACCTACAAACAAGCAGATTTCTGGCTCTCACAGACCTGTAACAACTTCTTTAAGAGGCTCCTCTGTCCTCCACTCGTTACCTGTATTAATGGCACCTGTTTGAACTCGTTATCAGTATAAAAGACACCTGTCCACAACCTCAAACAGTCAGACTCCAAACTCCACTATGGCCAAGACCCAAGGAGCTGTCAAAGACACCAGAAACAAAATTGTAGACCTGCACCAGGCTGGGAAGACTGAATCTACAATAGGTAAGCAGCTTGGTGTGAAGAAATCAACTGTGGGAGCAATTATTAGAAAATGGAAGACATACCAGACCACTGATAATCTCCCTCGATCTGGGGCTCCATGCAAGATCTCATCCCGTGGGGTCAAAATTATCACGAGAACGGTGAGCAAAAATCCCAGAACCACATGGGGGGACCTAGTGAATGACCTGCAGAGAGCTGGAACCAAAGTAACAAAGGCTACATCAGAAACACACTACGCCACCAGGGACTCAAATCCTGCAGTGCCAGACGTGTCCCCCTGCTTAAGCCAGTACATGTCCAGTCCCGTCTGAAGTTTGCTAGAGAGCATGTGGATGATCCAGAAGAGGACTGGGAGAATGTCATATGGTCAGATGAAACCAAAATAGAACTTTATTGTAAAAACTCAACTTGTCGTGTTTGGAGGAGAACACCATACCTACTGTGAAGCATGGGGGTGGAAACATCATACTTTGGGGCTGTTTTTCTGCAAAGGGACCAGGACGACTGATCCGTGTAAAGGAAAGAATGAATGGGGCCATGTATCGTGAGATTTTGAGTGAAAACCTCCGTCCACCAGCAAGGGCATTGAAGATGAAACGTGGCTGGGTCTTTCAGCATGACAATGATCCCCAACACACCGCCCGGGCAACGAAGGAGTGACTTCGTAAAAAGCATTTCAAGGTGCTGGAGTGGCCTAGCCAGTCTCCAGATCTCAACCCCATAGAAAATCTTTGGAGGGAGTTGAAAGTCTGTGTTGCCCAGTGACAGCCCCAAAACATCACTGCTCTAGAGGAGATCTGCATGTAGGAATGGGCCAAAATACCAGCAACAGTGTGTGAAAACCTTGTGAAAACTTACAGAAAATGTTTGACCTCTGTCATTGCCAACAAAGGGTATATAACAAAGTATTGTGATAAACTTTTGTTATTGACCAAATACTTATTTTACCAAGGAATTTACCAATTAATTCATTAAAAATCCTTCAATGTGATTTTCTGGATTTTTTTTTTTCATTTTGTCTCTCATAGTTGAGGTATGTATACCTATGATGAAAATTGAAGACCTTGCTCGTCTTTTAAGTGGGAGAACCTGCACAATTGGTGGCTGACTAAATACTTTACCCCACTGTAGATCAGATCACATTTACAGAATATTTGAGCTCCATTAGCTCATAGAGGCCGTAATAAACGTCACAACTTTGCACAACAGAGATCGTCCCCCTCCAATACACAAATTACATTATCAAGGGTGGCAACAACACTGTTCATTCACATTTTGATGGGCAATTTAATGCTGTTAATACCATTTAGCACAGCAATGCTCCTGCACTGTGTATATAACTGTACATTTACTGCTTTGGCTAACACTCTTAGCTTATTACAATTACTATTGCTCTTGAATGCTACTCCTGTGCTGCCATCCTGGAATTTCTCAATTGTGGGACTTAAGGCTTATCAATTGCTCTATAATCACACTATTAAAGCCAGAAATCTCTGTCACGTTTATAGGACATCATAGGACGGCCTACCATCTCTGCCCAGGCACCATAGGACTCATGATGACTGGGAGATAAGACAAGTGTCTTTATGATGTCATATACATGAAGCCCACGGCACACAGACAAATGTGTCCGATGTCATATACATTAAGGCTGCCTTCATGTCTTTATGATGTCACATACAGTGAGTCCATGACGGAAAGCCTCTTTGCTCAGATCTATTTTCGCTAGTACATACCTGTGCATGCCCATAGAAAGCAAGTGTAAGCAAACATTTCTGCATGGCCATAGAAAGCATGCAAGTAAGGCATCGGCACTGAAGTGATGCTTTCCTTTTATTTTTGATGCTGGTGTCATGGTGCGTCCTGTGACCTGTGACAGTCATAGCGAGTCCTATGATCAAACATGCCTGCGTTTGATCTTTGATGCGGCATTGCGATTCCAATGCCTGCATAACCCCGGTTTAAGTGTGTCCTATAGGCTGTTCTATGATGCAGACTTCATAGGGCTAGCACAGGCACATCATACGCTGTCCTTTGATCTTTTTGACACGCTTCATAGGACGGCCTATGATAGGACAAATTTGTCTGGATTACAGAGATCATAGGACGATTTGTCCTGATGTCACACATCGCCAGCTTTCTCTCAGCCTGCTCTGTTCTCCCTCTCCCCTTCTCTCCCTCTCCCGCTTTCTCCCTCTTCATTCAGCAGAACAAGGATTTTGACATGACAGGCTCCAGGGCCCTCCGCCGGGCCCCCAATGCACACTTCATAAGACATCATAGGACGGCCTATGATCTCTGCCTATGCTCCGACATCATAGGATGACAAATTTGTCAGACCAGAAATCATAGGACGATTTGTCTTTGATGTCACATGTGCATAGGACACAGACAAATGTGTGTCACAGGCCACAGATCATAGGACGTCCTATGACAACTGTGTTGATGTCACATGATTAGAGTAATTAACAGTATGTGCAATTTAAGCAAATATATGCAAATATATGCAGCAGTGCAGAAAGTTGAGAGTACTGTTATGTGCAAATAATGTACAATAAGTTAGATGGGCAGTTATGTACAGGTGAGGATGGTAAGAGATGATGGTAAGAGTCAGCGGGGAACTAAGTTCAATAACGTGACAGCTGTTGGAAAGAAACTGTTCCTAAACCTGCTGATTCTAGTCCGAAGGCTTCTGAAACGCCTTCTGGAGGGGAGAAGCTGGAACAGTCCATGAGCAGGATGGTTGGAGTCCCCAAGAATGCTGCGTGCCCGGCGCAGACATCTTTTCCTGTAGACGTCCTCTATAACTGGAAGTGGAGTCCCTGTGATGCGTTGGGCGGTTTTTACCACCCGCTGCAGCGCCTTACGGTCAGCGACAGAGCAGCTCCTATACCAGACTGTGACACAGTTGGTCAGGGTACTCTATCACGCAGCGGTAGAAGTTGCCCAGGATGTCAGTTGACAGATGGTTCGGTTCTTCTTCAGTGTCCTCAAGAAGAAGAGGCGCTGATGGGCCTTCTTGATCAGGCTGGTGGTGTTAACTGACCAGGACAGGTCCTCCGAGATGTGGGTCCCCAGGAATTTGAAGCTGGGGACACGTTCAACAGCTATGCCATTGATATGGATGGGGTCATGTGTCTCTCCCCTCTCCTTCCTGTAGTCCACTATGAGCTCCTTGGTTTTGCTGGTGTTAAGGAGCAAGTTATTGTCAGCGCACCACGTAGCCAAGTGCTCAACCTCTGCCCTGTAATCTGACTCATCGTTGTCTCTGATGAGTCCAATCACCGTGGTGTCATCTGCGAACTTTATGATGGAATTGGATCCATACATAGGCCTGCAGTCATGGGTGAAGAGGGAGTAGAGGAATGGGCTGAGCACAGAGCCCTGTGGTACACCAGTGTTGAGTGTGATGACGGAAGAACGGTTGGGACCTGACCTAACATGCTGGGGTCTGTTGGTCAGAAAATCCATGATCCAGTTGCAGGTGGAGGTACTGATTCCCAGGTCCCCAAGTTTAGTGAGCAACTTGGAGGGGTAACTCTGTTGAATGCTGAGCTTAAGTCAACAAACAGCATTCTTGCGTAGGTGTTCTTGCCATCCAGGTGTCAGAGTACATAGTGCAGCGCTGTAGAAACCACATCCTCTGTACTCCTGTTACTCCGGTAGGCAAACTGGTGAGGGTCCAGTGTAGGGGGCAGGCATTTTTTGAGCTGTGCCAAGACCAGTCGCTCAAAGCACTTCATGACTATGGGCGTCAGTGCCACAGTGTTTCGGCACTGGTACTATTGAAGTGGTCTTGAAGCACGCTGGTACCACAGCCTGGGCCAGGGACAGGTTGAAGATGTCTGTGAAGACCCCTGCCAGCTGCTCAGCGCATGCCCTCAGCACACGCCCAGGAATGCCGTCAGGGCCAGCAGCCTTACGTACGTTGACATGACTCAGTGCGTTACGGACGTCGGTATGGGTGAGTGTGAGGTGGTGGAGGTCGTCAGGGGGTGGGAAATTGATGTTCTTTTCGTTATTGTCCTTGTCAAAACGAGCATAGAAGTCATAGCTCATTGAGAAAGGGCACAGTCATGGCTATAGGTATGGAGTTGCTGGGCTTATAATCAGAGATAGCTTGAATGCCCTGCCACATGCGTCAGGGGTCAGAGTCCCCAAAATGTTCCTCCACCTTCAGCTTGTAGTTGTGCTTGGCCTTCTTGATGCCCCTCTTCAGATCTGCCCTGGATGAACTGTAGGCCTGTGCATCACCAGATCTAAAGGCATTGTTACGTGCCTTTAGCAGAAGCCGCACTTCTGTTCATCCACGGCTTCTGATTTGGGTACGGGGTGATCTGTCTTTCCGTGGCGACACTGTCAATAGTGGTGTTGATATGGTCCAGGACTGAGTGGGTGTAAGAGTCGATGTTTATGTGGGAGCCACAGGTTGCCTGAGAGGTGAACATACTCCAGTCTGTGTTCCTAAACTTCTCCTGGAGTACAGAGTCAACCCCCTCTGGCCACACTTTGATGGTCCTCACTGATGGCTTCACCCGGTTGATGAGCGGTACATACTTGGGGGTAAGGAACAAGGATAAGTGATCAGACTGACCTAGGTGGGGGAGGGGAGTTGCTGTGTAGGCTCCCACAATATTGGTGTAAACATGGTCCAATGTTTTCTCCCCTCTTGTGTGACAGGAGACATGCTGGTAGAATTTAGGAAGCACTGTCTTGAGGTTAAGAGTGGTTAAAATCACCCGCCACAATAAATGCTGCCTCTGGGCGTGCAGTTTGTTGTTTGCTAATAGCTGCATGCAGTTCTTTCATAGCAAGCTTAGCATTAACATCCGGAGAAATGTAAGCAGCTGTTATGATGGTACAAGTGAACTCGCGTGGCAGATAGAAAGGTCTACATTTACCATGAGAAACTCCAGGTTAGCTGAGCAGTGTCTCTCAACAGTGACAGAGTTCGTGCACCAAGCCTTGTTAATATAAATGCACAATCCCCCACCTCTGGTCTTACCAGAGTCATCTGCTGCTCTGTCTGCTCGGAGCGTGTGTAGGCCGGCTAGCTCAATAGCACTGTCGGGTATTCCACTATGTAGCCATGTTTCAGTGAAAATCATGATATTGCAGTTCATAAGTCTCTTATTGTTGGTGATCCGAAGCCGTAGTTCACTCATTTTGTTCGCCAGTGACCATACATTAGCGAGGAAAATACTGCGTAGAGAAAGCCGGTACGGTGTTAGCTTTGGCTTAGCTCTTAGCCCACCGCGCTTCCCCTGCCTTTGTACGGTCTACGCCGCCTGCGAGCACTTCCGGTCGGCCGGGAAGCCTGCCGAGCATTGGGTGTTCTCCGGAGCTCAGGGATGAGACGTAGGTTGCTGATATGATCTGCCTATGATCTGTCCTATGATCTGCCTGATCATAGGACGTCCTATGGGACACAGACAAATGTGTAAACATGTCATAGACCATGTGTCTTTGAACACCAAGACATAGACAAATGTGTCTATATGTATGATGTCATTAACCCATGTGTCTTCATTTTCATGATCCTGTCCAGGAACTAGCAGAATTACGACGCACCTATCCCTCAACCAGTCGTCTCAACGAAGAACACCCACCAGATGGAGAGCGATAAAATTGCAACTGCTGCAGTCATACAAGACACCCTTCACCAGCATAGGACAGACTAAAGCACGTTTCTAGGACATCATAGGATGGCCTATGATCGCTGCTCCTCATAGCACGTCCTATGAAACTCAGGCATCATAGAACGACTCGCCATGCCTACATGACGGCAAATGTGTAACCTTGACGAATGCCAGTCTACACTACAAATGTGTAAAATGCCAAGTAAAGCGCTGTTTTTCTCTGGGTGCTCTGGTTTCTTGGTTTCTACAGGCATGCACGGGCACAGCACATGACTCCCTACAAGACACATAGATAAGCAACATACACGTGGACAAAACTGTTGGTATCCCTCTGTTAATAACTTCAATCTGACAAGAGTGGTAAAAATTCTATGAAAATTAACCAATGAAAATCAGAATGCTTGTGAATTGTGGTTGAACAGAATTATTTTACAAGACCCATGACCTGCGACTGAGACCTGCCTGACACTGGGCAGCACATTTCTCTCCACAATACCTTGAGATTTCATTGTACCCTGCACAGATTCAAGACACCCTTGTGCTAGATGCAGCAAAGCAGCCCCAGAACATCAGAATCACCTCCATGTTTCACAGTAGGGACACAGTGTTCTTTTCTTGGTATGCTTCGTTTTTGCGTCTGTCAACATAGAGCTGATGTGCCTTGCCAAAAAGTTCCAGTTTTGTCTCGTCTGTCCATAGGACATTCTCCCAGAAGCTTTGTGGCTTGTCAACATGCAGTTTGGCCAATTCCAGTCTTTCAACAGTGGTGTCCTCCTTGGTCGTCTCCCATGAAGTCCACTTTGGCTCAAACGACAGATGGTGCAATCTGACACTGATGTACCTTGACCTTGGGAGTTTCTCCATTAATGAGTTTAGAGGTTGTTCTGGGCTCTTTTGTTACCATTCGTATTATCCGTCTCCTACGGCCACGTCCAGGGAGTTTGGCTGCAGTCCCGTAGATCTTAAATTTCTGAATAATATGTGCAACTGTAGTCACAGGAACATCAAGCTGCTTGGAGATGGTCTTATATAGCCTTTGGCTACAGTCCCGTGGATCTTAAAATTTGTGAGTATGTTTAGTGTGGTACACACCATGTCACCAAACAGCACAGTGACTACTTGTCACCTTTTAAATAGGCCGGCTGATTACAAGTTTGTAGACACCTGTGATGTTCATTAGTGGACACATCTTGGTTGAACATGTCCCTATGGTCACATTTCAATCTTTTCTAGGGGTACCATCATTTTTGTCCAGGCCTGTTTCATGAGTTTGTAAAAAAAAAATTCTGTTTAACCATGTCGATTTTCATTGGTTAACTTTCATAGAATTTTTATTTATTACCACTTTTGTCAGATTCATTAACAGGGTACAGGCAGTCCTATGATGTCCTAGGATCGTGACAGATTTCTTGAATTTATAGTGATGATGACCCTGTCCCATGAACTGGAATTGCGATGCACCCTTAACCAGTGGTCTCAACAAAGACCGAATGACGACAACCGCTGCACGTCAGAAAAGATGCCATGAAGATACCTGAGGTTCCAGCAGTACATCGCACCCATCAGACAGGAGGACACCCTTCACCAGCAATAGGGTAAAACAGACTTAAGCATGTTTCTAGGACATAGGATGGCCTATGATCTCTGCCTCATCATAACACGTCCTATGAACTCAGGCATCATAGGACGACTCCCCATGCCTACCACATGACAAATGTGTAACCTTGACAAATGCCAATCTACACAAATGTGTAAAATGCCAAGCAAAGCAATGCTTTTCTCCAGGTGCTCCGGTTTCTTGGTTTCTCAACAGGACAAAAGCCACTTTTTCAGGATCGTGCCCATTAACTAGAATTACGACGCACCTATCCCTCAACCAAGTTTGAAGAATACCCACCAGATGGGAGAGCAATAGAATGAGAACTGCTGCGTGTCAGAAAGGATGCTATGAACACCGCAGGCATGACTGAACACAGCCGTCTGAGACAAGTTCCCTAAGACCCACCAGATGATAACGGCACATAGACAAGAGCACATGATTCCCTACAAGACGTGGACAAAATTGTTGATACCCCTCTGTTAATGAAGAAAAACCCACAAGTCAGAAGTAACTTGAATCTTAAAATAATTCTATGAAAATTAACCATTGAAAGAATGCTTTTTGAATTGTAGTTCAACAGAACCTTTGTGTCTTGCGGGTCAAAAGTGACCCACTACATGTTTAGCTGTAGAATACCTTATTTTCCAACTTGAAATTTTGTGACTTTTCCTAAAGGGACCCCTCATTAGAAAAAGTCATAGTTTGTTTTTGTTTATGTTTCCATGTGGGCTGTACACCACTAGGGTAGAAAGATTGTCTTATGGGTCATTTTTGACCCATAAGATTAAATAAAGCATTTAAACACCAGAAAAAAGTTCAAAGGCCACACACAAACTATTAATACAGATACACACACACACACCTACACACACCACAAACTATTAATACAGACACACACACACACACATACCACACACACAAAGAATCTGGATTGATGTACGACTTGGAACTTGCATTTGCCCTGCACTTTTGATCTGCAGCTAACCCCTCACATCACACAAGCTAGGAAACAAGAGGATGAAGATGTATCTGAGGAAGATGGGGAGGAATGCAACGCAGAGGATGATGCATCTTCAGATGAAGAGTAAATCACTCAAGCTGACACATTTTTGTCAAAGCAAAATTGCATGGTCCTCATCAAATTCAGAGAGCAAGCAGGAAGAACAGCAGCACCAAACATAAGGATGATTCCAGGGCCAACAAGGTATTCAGCTGCCCATGTCCAGGACATTTCATTCCTTTCTCCTGTTCATCACACCAGCCATCGAAAAAAAAATCATCCTGGAGAATACAAATTGAGGGCTTTTGATATAGCAGGTGTATTAGGTCCCGTGGCGAGGCTACATATAGTCTCTGGGGCTGCAGAGAGTGGAAGGGCAATTTTTCGTGCCACAATGCCGCTGAAACACACTTTCAAGAATGCTGAGATTTGACAACCGTGAGTCAAGACTAGCAAGGCGTGTGAAGGACAAACTGGCAGCCATCAGAGAGGTCTGGGGCGTCTGCCATACCTCTACAACCCTGGGCCTAAAGTCACAGTAGATGAGCATGGTTCCATTCAAAGGTAATTTTTTTTATTTTCATATATGCAATGGTACTTACCTGAAATATTTTTTTATTTTATTGTAACATCCTTGATTCATGCAGTTTTCTGTGACACACACTCAATATGGGTGGCCTGTGATGCAAAAACCAGCTATGCATGGAATATGCAAGCGTTCACAGGGAAGCTGCCGAGTAGAGCACCAGAGAAGAACCAGGGGATGCGGGTTGTGCTTGAATGGACAGATGGACTGAGGGCGCACAATGTCACATGTGACTATTTTCTCACCTCCTATGAACTCGCCAGCAGCTCCTGAAAAGGAAGATGACTATGGTTGGCACTGTTCGGAAGAATAAGCCTGAACTCCCCCCTGCACTCCTCGCAACAAGAGGCAGAGCGGTCTTCTCAAAAGTTTGCCTTCACTCCCACCACCACTCATTTGTTTCCCATCTTCCAAAACGGAACAAGAACTAACTAACTAACTAACTAACCTGCACTTATATAGCGCTTTTCTAGTCACAAAGACCACTCAAAGCGCTTTCATTAATACTAACCCTCTATTCTAAGGGCCTATAGGAAACAGATATCTAGGGACAATTTAGAACAGCCAATTAACCTAACATGCATGTTTTTGGCATGTGGGAGGAAACCGGAGAAATCCCGGAGTAAACCCACGCAACACGGGGAGAACATGCAAACTCCACACAGATCACTGTTGGTCGGGGGCTGGGATCGAACCCACGATCCCACGATCCCCACAATCCCCTGGCCAAGGGTAAACTGTGCTGCCGCAGTGCTAACCACTGCGCCACAAGAACAAGAACGTGGCTGAGCACACTGTACAAGACAGCTGAAATCCGTGATCGTGAGGACAGGAAGCCAGCCATGATCCTCGACTAACTGCAATGGAGGCGTGGACAACCTCGACAAGGTTATTGGAACGTACAGCTGCAGAAGGATGACCGCACGCTGGCCCCTGGTCATCTTCCATAACATCATTGATGTGTCCTCATATAATGCCTTTGTCATATGGCAGAGATCAACCCGACCTGGATGTCAGGGAAAAAACAAGAGAAGGATGTTCCTTGAGCAGTTGGGAAAGGCTCGTCACCCCATGCATTGAGAGAAGAGAGCGTGCCCCACACAGAAGCCTCTGCAGCCATTGTGGAAGCTGTTCAGGGAATTAATCTTTTCCTGATCCACCTGAGGCTGCAGCTGGGTCAGTCAAAGAAAAAAGGTGCCAGTTCTGCCCCTGGAAGAAGGACTGCAAGACAAAAGCTGTGTGCTGCACATGTGAGAAATACATCTGCAAAGCCCATTCTCACGTTCGCACACTGTCCTACATGTGCTAAGAGTTGATGTTGAAAATTGTTCAAAGTCGAGCAGCATTGTTGTTTTGTTGTGTTATGAGAGTTTATAATTACTTCCATGAACTTTCACTTTCGCATGAAAACACTTATTCCGAAGGTTGGGCAGAAAATATGTTTACTGCGCATGTCTGTACATCAGCCACGTCAACGTGACACAGCAGCTAGTGGAAGACACAGCGCGAGTAAAACATAACTGGTCTGTATCGTCCTGCTGTCTCCCTCTGTTCGTCATATGAAGAAGTATGTACTTGTAGCTTCATTACAGAGACCAGCAGAAGCAAAAGTACAGTCTGTAACAATACAGGTCCATTTCAAAAGGACAAAGACACAAAGCGGGGCTTCCTAACACCGGAAGTTGCTTCTACTATTTTCAGAATGTCGCAATGTCGACGTAAGCATGTCAGTAAAGTTCTGATCTGAATTGTAACCAGATTGAAGAAATTTGCCCATGTAACTGTGGCTACTGACAGGCAGGAGATAAGCTGGGGCAAACAGCCCCAGATGGCAGGGCATATTTTGTGATTTTTATGTTTTGCTGCATAAAAGCGCTGTCACATGATTGCCACTTACTGCTGTGTGGGCGAAGGGCCTAAAGGGCGAAGATGATGGCAGAGTGGGTGGTCTCAGTCTTGCAGGCTCAGCTTAAATAAATCTTTTTGGTTGTGGTTCAGCCGGTCTGGATTCGGGGGTCAGACTCAGATCTGTTTTTTTTAAGAGCTTTGCGTTCGCTGTGAGAATTGGACTTTTGGGACTGCTCATTCGTGAGTGAACTGATTGATGTTTCTTTTCGTGGTTCGCTGCTGCGCTTTACCCGAAGCGTTTGCTAGGCTAACGCTATAGCTAGTCGTAGCACCTAGCACCAACACGGGAGAAGCGACTGTCCCCGGTGATTGGGGCTCACCAGGGGAACAAGCCGAGGCAGCAGTTGGACGGGAGCCGGATTGGCGTTCAAGTGCAGCGGTGGTGGGAGACGGGGACTAGTGGAGGACCACCGGGGCGGGGCCCCCAGCCGGATAAGAGCCGGAGTCCAGTTGCAGCGGCGGGGCTTGGCGGAGGAGCTACTGAGGCAGACGGCGGTAGGTGGCGGAGCTCAGAGAAGGATCTACCGGGACCCCAGCTGGACAGAAGCAGGATCGGAGCTCGGCTACAGCGGCGGTGGGCGGTGGGACTCGGGAGGAGCTGCCAGTACCCTGGCTGGACAGGAGCTCAGTTACGGCAGCAGTAAGCAGCGGGACTAGCAGCCGAGGGGGCTAGCTGAGGCCCAGCTGGATTCGAGGTCGGTCAGATCGGATACCGGCGACACCAGCAGAGATTGTTTTACTATCCACAGGTCAGTAAAAATGCCAAAGGAGGAAATGGAAGAGATCAAAAAATCTCTAAACTTCTTGTCAGAAGAAGTGACCCACTTTAAAGTGGTTAGTCAGCAGGCTAAAATATTAGGGCTAATGTAAGAAGTCCGAGAATTAAAATTAAGGAAAAAGACAAAAAAATTGCAGACTTCGTATGGATCTAATTATAAGTGGACTAGACATTAAATATCAATCATATGCTCATGCTAAACAGGACTGAGGTGAGGAGGCTCCCCTGAGTGAATCAGTCTCCCTGGAGTTCCTTGATAGTAGAAATATAAACGTCGAAGAAAATGCAATTTCAGCCTGTCATGCTTTACCCAGAAAGGATAATAAAACAAATCAATTGTGATGCGCTTTGTGAACAGAAGGGTAAAGAATGACATACTGAGGCAGGCCAGAAAGCTACGGGGAACAGAAGTTTACCTAAATGAACATCTAACAAAAGACTAAACTAAATGGAACACCTGAGGAAGCAAAAGTAATAAGAGATGTTACTGACTTAAATACAGATGAACACTGATTAATCCCTTGCACTCCAGTCAATTTCTCTAAAAACGCCCCCAAAAAACGTGCCCAAAGTAAATCAAAAGCTGTTCTTCAACCCTTTGCAGCATCTTCATGGGGTTGGTCTCATTAAAAAGAAAACACTTTATGACTAATCTCTCTAAGTGCTCTGGCCACTGAGTAACAGTCATCTAAACATGCTGAACTTGAAGAAAATAAACTTCGCCTGGGTGTTTTTTTGGATACAAATGCTTGCAAATAACACACAGCTTCAGATCCGGGCTGGAAAATGCAACAGAAATGTAGAACCAAGTGTTATCCAGCTGAGGTCAAAATTTTATAATACCACAAAAAATGAATATATTACACAGCTTTTTCCTCAGGTAGTTCCCCAGGCGTTTTTGAACTGTGCCAAATTGTGCCAAATGGCACTGTTTGGAAAAACGTCTAGCTTGTGAATGATTCAATATAGTAGCTTCATCCTGGGCTCTAATGAAAGGTGACACTCAGGGCTGTGTGTGTGTGTGTGTGGGGGGGGGGGGTTGTTTATTCATTGATGAATGAATGAATTAACAAACAAAGCACGAAAAAAACCGGTCTATGATGACCATGGAAGAGAATCCTAAACGTCTATTCTGCTGGAATTAAAAAAAAAAAAAAAAAAAAAAAGCACCGCCTGTGGCTGAACAGGCCAATGCGCGAATGGCAGTCCCTGTCACACAGGTCGTACTTGTGGGTGGTCTCCATGCTGCTGGGTCTGTAGCAGGTTCTTCCTGCGAGGGTCCTTTTTTTTCATCTGCTGCAGCAGTCTGTCTTCACCCAGCCTTACACAAAACAGCTTGCGAACTTCTGTGCTTCAATTGGCTCGCTGCATTCACAGCGTTGGTAGGCGGGTCCTTCTTGCTAGGTTCAGTCATTGGTTCTTCAAGGTTTCAGAAACCCAATTCAAGGCTCTAATTAGTCAAATGAGAGGTCAATCTGATCTGTTCGCGGCTGTGTCTGTAGTGTTAGAACGGAAATGCAGCTTTTTTTTTCCAGCGCGCGCTTGGACGCAGCGCCCTCGTGCGCTCTAGGACACAAAGACGTGCCCGTCCGCGGTACACCGGAGTGCAAGAGGTTAAGAAAATTAATGGCGAAGTTTGACTCCCCTTACAACAACCACCTGTAACTCGGGCGATACCTGTCCAATGTGCAAACTTTCCATGATGGAAAATGTAGTAACGAAAGAGTTGCTGAAAACTTTATTACTCATGCGCGGCTGGGCAGAATGTGAAATTTTCTGAGATTCATCAGACCACAGCCATGATCAGCGTTAGCATGACATGAGTTACCATGGACACGCCCTCCTCGCCATTCAATCCGTAAGCTGGGGAGGGGTGGGAAGGTCCTGGAGTCATGAAATCTGGAACATAGGTTGAGGTGACTGTCACATATAGTCCTATATGGGTGTACAATACATAACTGACAAGGAAGTGTTGCCATGGCGAAGTTTGACTCCTCCCCTTAGGGCAAAACCTGTCCGGTGTGCACCAAACTTTCCATCATGAAAAACAGTTCCGCCCCGAACGCAACTACATCAAAATACCTGACAAAAGATACCGCGCCACATAGTGGTTAATGAAAGAATGGCTGAAAACTTTTATTACTCATGCGCCGCTGGCCAGAATGACGTGAAATTTTCTGAGATTCATCAGAACGCAGCAATGATCATGACTGAACATCAACGTTAGCATGACAAACATGTTACCATGGACACGCCCTCCTCGCCATTCAATCCATGAGCTTATGGGGAGGGGTGGGAAGGTCTTGGTAGTTATAAAAATTTGGAACATATGTTGAGGTCTCTGTCATATAGTCCAATATGGGTGGACAACATAACTTACAGGGAAGTGTTGCCATAGCAACATGGCGACAGTTGACTACTCGTGAAATTTCTGAAATTTTTATCTTAAACTGATTTCCACCAAATTTGACAGATAATAGTCCAACTGTGAACACTCCTATATGAAGTTTTAGCGCCTCCTAGTGGTAACAACATTGGACCCTTGTAAAGTGAACAAACACTGTACGGTTTGCACCAAATTTATACAATCAAAATCCCTTTCAAAAAAAACTAACACCTGCACCTACTGCTGACATTAGGTACTGCAAAAAATTCACCAGTACTCACATCAAATTTTCAGTGGTTTCTCAGAGTGCAGAGTGTACCTAAAATGCAAGTGTTACCATGGCCACATGTCCGAGTTTACTTGATTGCCATATGGACAAGTCCGCACGTTTGGCCCCACCCACAAAAATGAGGGGTGGGGGTGCACATATCTTTTCCACTTTCCATTAGAAAAAAAATACATGAAGGAATGACTAGGGCTCATTGACAGTACATACATAGTATAGAACTGTTTCCATGGTGACCGGTGTGCTTCAATGGTTTTCGCCATACAAAACATGAGTTACAGCTCTGACAATTTGCCTGATTTGGTTTAAAAACTTTGCACAAATACTGATCCCACTCTCAACATGTCTGTATATATCAATATTCACAAAACTGTCACACCCACACCTACTGTTGACATGAGGTATTGCACAAAATTGTATCACATTTTGCACAAAGACCAGTAGTCAGAGTGAAATGACATTTTCAGTGGTTCTCAGTGAACTTGGACTACCCTCAGTGGACGTCACTTTTGTACTGCAATAACCACAGTTGCCATGAAAACCCACTCCTTGCCATTCAATATGTTTTATACTTTGGAGGGTTGGGAAAGTCCAAGAGTCACCCAATTGTGGAACTAAGTCAAGATGATTTCTGTAGTCCTGTGGTGTCTTGCAACATGTACCTAAAATGTGTTACCATGGCTACATGTCCGAGTTTACCTTATCGCCAATGTTGGACAGTTGTAATTTGGACAAACTGTGTCGGACTGTCACCGGAATTGCTATGATGGGAGATTAATCCCACTCCGCACATTTTCCCCCACCCACAAAAATGACGGGTGGGGGTGCACATCTCTTTTCCACTTGAAATTTTTTGCCGGAATTGCTGTAATGGAGATTAGTCCCACCCCGCGCACTCGTACATAATATTTGATAAAAGGGATATATAGTGCCACTTGCTGCTCACAGGAAGATCTGCGCCACAAGTTTTACTTTAATATTCATGCAGCCCTTGCAGTGATGACGGCACGTTTTCCGAGCCAGCAAGGGACGACTGGCGCCGGGTTCCGCGGGCACGCGAATGCCCGTTTACACCTACTGCCAGGTTTATTATTAGGGCCTGAGCCACTAACGTCAGTCGGCGAAAGCCCTATTGTATCTGCTTCGTTTATTATTTTTCCGCCTAAATGACCGCATTTTTCACCCTCAACATTAACCAAAACGCGATTTTGGCAAACCCCTCAGACCCGGCAAAAAATTCGATAAACTGGAAAACATGTCCCCCCACCCCTCATTTTTGTGGGTGGGGCCGAACGTACAAGGTCCATGGAGACTGGAGACGATAAACTTTGTCGTAGAGACATAAAATTTGGGTGAGGGGTGCATCACCTCAAGATATATGCAAAACATCATTGTGGCCCGTACCCACCGCCAACAGGAAGGCCGCCATCTTGCCTCAGGTCAGAAAAAAGTCACACCTCGCATTTGAACTAACTAGTCCTAGGGGCCTGCTCTGATTGAGCTCATTTTTACATGGCGGCATCTATAGGCATTGGCCATTGAAAATTGTATTAATTTAAGTCAAAATCTCAAAAGGTGTGACCAGGGCGCCATGGCGAAATTTGACTCCTCCCCTTACAACTTCAACCACCTGTAACTCGGGCAAAACCTGTCCAATGTGCACCAAACTTTCCATGATGGAAAATAGTCCCGCCCCGAACGCAATGACATCAAAATACCTGACAAAAGTTATAGCGCCACATAGTGGTTAAAAACTTATTACGCGCGGCTGGCCAAAATGACGTGAAATTTAACTGAACATCAACGTTAGCATGACAAACCATTGGCTATTATAGCCAAAGTCAAAATCTCAAAAGGCGTGGCCAGGGCGCCATGGCGAAATTTGACTCCTCCGTCCGATGTGCACCAAACTTTTCATGATGGAAAATAGTCCCAACCCCGAATGCAATGACATCAAAATACCTGACAAGTTAGCGCCACAGTGGTTAACAAAAGAATTGCTGAAAACTGTTCATTACTCACGCGCGGCTGGCCGCCTGAGATTCATCAGAACACAGCGATGATCATAACTGAACATCAACGTTAGCATGAAATCAAACTGTGTTACCATGGACACGCCCTCTCCATTTCATGGGGAGGGGTGGGAAGGTCTTGGGAGTTAAAATTTGGAACATATGTAGTCCAATATGGGTCATGGCAACATGGCGACGGTTGACTACTGACCATGAAATTTCGGGAAGTTGTATAACAAACCGATTTTCACCAAATTTTCGACAATGGATAATAGTCCCACCCAAGTTTTAGCGCCGCCTAGTGGTAACATCAGACCCTTGTAAAGTGGACAAACTTTGTACACAAGTTTTAGCGCCCCTATTGTTAAAAGGAATTTCTGAAAAAAAATTTTCTTCTCACACCATAACTTTCCATGGCGACCGGCATGCTTCAATGGCTTCCGCCATACAAAACATGACCGTTACAGCTCAGACAATTCTTGCCTAATTTGGAAAAAACTGCACAAATACTGATCCCCCTCTGAACACGTCTGTATAAACTGTCACACCCACACCTACTGCTGACATGAGGTACTGCACAAAATATACAATATATACAGTATATACTGTATATATATATATATATATATATATACCTAAAACATATATAGTGATACAATTATTGTATCAAAGGCAGAGCTTCCTTGGTGATTACAGGAAGCTGCAAGAGTGTTAGCTTTGGTATGCAAAGCTTGAGACTGGGGGAGTATAAAGGATTCAAGAGGGGATGCATTGTAGACAGTGGGGGTGATATCATGGAGAGAGGATGCATTGTTACTGTCTTTATAATGCAATGTGGTCTGTGAGACATGTGACTTGTGAACTATAAGAGTCCTGGGATGTAAGGACGAGAGTTCCCTGTGTTGCTCTCTTTTTTCTGCTTCGTGATGTTGGAGATGTGAATAAAGCTGACTCGAGAGAGAACTCTGTCTCGTCATTCTCACATTTCCACAACATAAGTCAAGATGACTCTTCTGTAGTTCTGCTAAAAGTGTTACCATGGCCACGCCACATGTCAGTTTACCTGATCGCAATATATTGGACAGTTGTAATTTGGACAAACCATGTCGGACTGTCTCCAGAATTGCTATGATGGATATTAATCCCACTCCGCACATTTGGCCCCACCCACAAAAATGAGGGGTGGGGGTGTTCCACTTTTATCAATTTTTTTGCCAGAATTGCTATGGAGATTAGTCCCACTCCGCGGCACTCCTACATAAAAATATTTGACAAAAGGGATAGTGCCACTTACTGCTCACAGAAGATCTGCGCCAAATGGTTTACTTTAATATTCATGCAGCCCCTTTCAGTGATGACAGCACATTTTACGAGCCAGCAAGGGACGACGGGCGCCGGGTTCCGCGGGCGCGCGGGGGGGGGCAAAGGTCCGTTTACACCTGCTTGCAGGTTCAATTTTTCTGCCTAAATGATCATTTTTTTCACCCTCTGAATGTTAACCAAAATGCGATTTTTTGGCAAACCCCTCACACCCAGCAAAAAATTTGATTAAACTGGAAAAGATATGTCCCCCCCCCCCACTCATTTTTGTGGGTGGAGCCAAACGTACACAAATTTTCAAGGTCTATGGAGACTGGAGACTGTAAACTTTACCGTAGAGACATAAAATTTGGGTGAGGTGTGAATCACCTCAAGACATGAAAAAAATATCACTGTGGATTTCTGGTCTGGACGCCATGGTGATTAGCAGCTTAATGCTGAAGTTCCCAGACCCAATCCAGGAAAATACCTTGAAAACAGATTTAACGGATTTTTGGAAGAGTGAAAATCAGACAGTCATCATGCCTAAAGGAAGAAGAAATCGACATTTTCCAGGCCAGGAAACGCATCGGCCAAAGAATCTGATCCAGAGGATTTCCATTCATTAGACGAGGAGCTGAATGAAGCTAACAAAAAGGTTAGCTTGAAAATGGTACTTAAAAGAATTAAAGACAATTTCGCCGAGAGTGAAAATCAAAGAAGAATTAAAAAGGACAAACAGCAGAGTGGACCAGACCGAGGACCGAATCTTGGAAGCAGAGGAAAGAATAAAAGGGCTGGAAGATTCCGTGCTGGATCTACACAAAAAGGCAGTCAAGACTGGAGGCTAAGCTAACCGACCAAGAAGGAAGACTGAGCAGAGACAACATAAGAATTCATGGTCTGAAAGAAGGAGTCGAGGATGGTTTCACCACAATGGCGGCATGCATGGAATCCTTACAGAGAGAAGTTGGATATTCCCCAATCCACCGACTTGAAGATAGAAAGGGCGCACCGTACATTAGCCCCTAGGCCGGCGGCAGAAGCGCCACCACGATCGGCGGTGGTGAGGTTCTCCAACTCCAAAATAAAACAAGAGGTTTTAAGACTGGCTTAGCAGAAAAAAGGATTTACAGTGGGGTAAAAAAGTATTTAGTCAGTCACCAATTGTGCAAGTTCTCCCACTTAAAAGATGAGAGGTCTCCAATTTACCTCAACTATGAGAAACAAAGTGAGAAAAAAAAAGTATTTTTAATGAATTAATTGGTAAATTCCTCGGTAAAATAAGTATTTGGTCAGTAACAAAAGTTCATCAATACTTTGTTATATACCCTTCGCTGCCAATGACAGGTCAAACGTTTCACCCACTGTTGCTGGTATTTTGGCCCATTCCTCCATGCAGATCTCCTCTACAGCAGTGATGTTTTGAGGCTGTCGCTGGGCAACACAGACTTTCAACTCCCTCCAAAGATTTTCTATGGGGTTGAGATCTGGAGACTGGCTAGGCCACTCCAGGACCTTGAAATGCTTCATATGAAGCCACTCCTTCATTGCCCGGGCGGTGTGTTTGGGATCATTGTCATGCTGAAAGACCCAGCCACGTTTCATCTTTTTTTTTTTTTGTCCTGTCAGGCAGCTAGGCAAACAGAACAGGGATCTGTCACCCTACTGTGCCAAAACAGAATTACTTTGCCAAGAGGAGCCTATACAGTGCCTAACTTTGCACTGTATATTGTTGTAAACTCCTCCTGTAATAACTTTTAATACTTTATTTTAATTGTTTTACCCATGGAAGACCCAACAGGATGGGGAAGAGGGAAAGGAAGTGTGTGAAGGGGGAAAGAAAAGGGAGGGGAACAGACAAAAAAAAAAATTTAAAAAAAAAAACTGCTTCTTCCACCGGAGATGTCTCAACACAGAGTCTGGTTTCTGCACCTGTTAAAGGAGAGACACTTGTACATGTATGTCTGTGTGCCTATATATGAGAACGCGCGTAAATTAAGTGTGTGCATGTGAGTGGTTTGTCAGGAAACATACGAGCGGAGGGCCGGTCGCAGCAGCCCTCCCCCCCGAGGACCCCGAGCAGGCAAGGCAGCGCCACCAACCCCCAGCCCCGAGGTCAGCAAGCCCCAGGAAAGCCAAGCATCCACCCCCGGAGAGACGATCAAGGGAGGGCAGGCCGCCCGGCGGCCGGCGCGGTGAGCCCACACCCCTGGACCCGCCCGACTCCCACCCCCCCAGCGGGGCCAACATCCGCCCCCAGGCCCCAGGCACCAGGAGGCCAGCGACCCCACCCCCCAGGACAGAGGACAGCCAGCGCCCCCCCGCGCGAGCCCCCCCAGGTACCCCCCACAGCGGTCCCGCCCCAGCGCCTCGGCCACACACCCCGGGGACCCCCACGTCCAAAGAAGTCCCCTCGCCCAGGTGAGCCCACATTGCTGAGAGGCACGACCCCCCTAATCCAGCCCCTCCTGACTCGCAGGCACACCCCTCCCCATACCTTCACCCACATGTTCCCATGCACACCCCTCTCACTCAGCCAGACCGACCCATTCTCTCTCTCTCACTCCAGTACCCACTTAAATTCACTCCTCATTCACCTTTATTTCAAAAGCCGACTGTGAAGCAGATGCAGTGAGCCTGAACATGCACCAGTGCCCGGCAGTGACCAGGGAGGCCACCGGCGCAGGCCACAGAAGCAGACCCCCACCCCCCGGCGCCCATCTGAGTGAACAATCAGCAGACCACCGCAGGCGCCCCAAGATGCCACCCGGCATGCAAAGCGCCGCACAAAACCGACCCACCATCACCACCTCCATTCACCCTCTCACTCACACTTAAAACTCATATTCAGCCCCCCGTCACTTCCTTGGTTGTATCTATATATCAGTAGCATCCAGGGATTTTTACAACATGATAGGTCCCAGGCTCCCCACCAGGCCCCCACGCCCCCAGCAAGACAGGGCAACAGGGGTGGGGGAAGACCCCCACCTCCTCCCCCCGCACAGAACATGGTGGGTGTGTGTCGGTTATATGATATAATTGTGTATAAATGTGTGGACTACTAAAGTGCAATTAAAATTGGGGGGATAGCAATTGAAGCATCGTTAGCCACTGTGATGGGCAGCAGAGCCCCCATCCCCCCAAGCCTTCAGTGTCTAAAATGCAATTAAAATTGAGGTGAGTGCAGCCCCACCACGCGGCAAAGGTATCGTATCCCCTTCACCGACACAGTGCGGCACACCCCCACCCCAAAGCCAGGTAGGCAGTCCAAAAACAAGCCCCCCCCCCCCCCCCCCCCCCCCCCCCCCCCCAGAAGCCAGCTTGCAGACTGGCTTTTGAGGCCACCCACTGCCCCCAAATCCCAACCCAGGGTGAGGGCCGCCAGTGGGAACAACCCAGGACCCACCAGCATCACGTCCCGGCGCTCCAGCACCACTAACATGACGGGGCAGCCAAACATACCACCACTCATCTTACACACACGAATATGGACAACAACAGTCACAATAGTGAACAATGGGCCGGACCCACACAGCGCCCAACACGCCAGGCGACACACCCGAGCGCCCACGCAGGCTCACGACCACCCACCCCAGACACACACCGACAGCTGCAGGCCGCCCTGCAACCACAGCCACCCCGGAACAACCCAATGGAAACACAGCCAACAACCCGCACCAATGACCCCCCCCCAGCCGCCCCCAAGCACCCACGCACACCCGCTGCCAATGACATCAGGGGCGATGTAGCAAAGTGCCTCACCCCCCAACGCAACAGCAGGGCGGCCGGGACAAGCAAGCCCCGAAACGCCAGCCCCCATGCCACTGGATGGACTGCCCAACCCCTGCCACCCAACAAAGCTCTCCTACCCATACACGCATCCTCCGCCCCCTAGACATCTACCCACAAGTAACCGCTTCCATACACACACATAACTCCACCCACCATCACACATACCCACCTACACAAACACACAACCCCACCTGCCCACTCAACACACACCCACTTGGGCGGGTGTGTGCTCGCTCCGCTCCCGTGATGCTGTGATCGCGAGAGACAATTGCGCAATAATTTGAACGGCGACTGCTGTCACCAAGATTGAAACAAACTTCTCCACAGGTAGTTTTTTTTTTGTAATTAATTCATTAATTAATTGTGTCTTTTTTTTTAACGGAGCTGGAGGATTTAGAACGTTATATCAACACATTTTACAACCATTTTTGTGTCATGGAGCAGGCGAGTGTGTGTTCTGCTGCTGCTTCTCAGTCTAAGCGACCGAGACCCGCAGATTCACCCAAAATAACGCCTGAGAAATCACAGCAGGGCACCGAGGTTAGCGATATCCTTCTCTCTATTGAGAATAAACTCACCAGCATGGATGGTAGACTGGCGCTGGTTGAACTTCTTCACAAAGAGTTCCAAAATTTGCGGGAGAGCCTTGAGTTTAGTCAGGCGCAGCTCGTCTCTCTCGTGGAGGAAAATAATAGCCTGAAAAAGTCAAGTCACCACACTAACCGCACGGCTTGGCGTTGTTGAGGGAGAAAAGGAAAATGAAGGAGAGTTCTCAGTTTGCAGTCACGCAGCATGAGAGAACCTCGTTTTTTCTGGAATTATTGAAAAAAATAATGAAAATCCAGAACAGCTGGTCCGAGAATTTATGTCAACAACTAAAACCATCCCCCGAAGTCACAAACTCACCTTCCACCGAGTCCACCGAATAGGGCAAAAAAATTCCCAGAATAAACGTCCCGGATCTGTTGTTGCCAAATTTAGAACATTTTAAGCAAAAAATTTTGGTACAGAGGCAGGACAAGCAGCTTAAAAACACCAATTATGGTCTAAATGATCAATTTCCACAAGAAATCTTGGAAAGGAGAAGGAAGCTTTTTCCCATTAGGAAGCAATACATCCAAGAAGGTAAACGTGCTATTGTTTCTGTGGATAGATTGTATATACAGTAGATGGCAAGCTGTTTATGGATGAAACTATAACTCCTTGGTTATTCTAGAGCCCTTTTTTTTTCATTTTTTTTAAGCTACAGGTGGAAAAGAGTGGGATTGTGCGCAGGTCTCTTACTCGATTTCAGTTTTAATATGTTAACATTTGTCAAAATGTTTATTTCTTTGTTGTTGAGGTCGTTTGTTGTAGGGGTTTTTTTTTGGAGTTTTTAGGTCATTGTTGTATGTTGTCTGCATTTTTCCACCACCTACTAACCTTCATGTCTGTTTTTTCCTCATACTTCTGGTTTATAGGAAATAACTTGAAATACATGTACCGCATTTGCTTGCAATTGCAGGCAAATGGCACAGAGACATCATCCGCGCACACCCAATTATATATGCATAGGTGTACACGCATAACATATATACATACTGTATATATGCATACATTACAGACACATCACATAGGCACATACTGTATAGTTTACACATTTAGTTAGTCTTTAGTACACAACCAGTTAGTGAAAACATGTCTTCATTTAAGTTTGTCACATGGAACATACGTGGAATTGGAAACGGGGAGAAGAGGCTAAAAGTTTTTAATCGACTTAACGATCTACAGGCAGACTTTGTTTTATTGCAGGAGACACATGTCTCTAAGTCATCTGTAGATGCGCTCATCTCACCAGAATTCCCCCATATGTACTCAGCCGGCT
Source organism: Pholidichthys leucotaenia (assembly GCA_020510985.1). Lineage (NCBI taxonomy): Eukaryota > Metazoa > Chordata > Actinopteri > Cichliformes > Pholidichthyidae > Pholidichthys > Pholidichthys leucotaenia. The sequence goes on from CM035839.1 coordinate 236,233,014, forward strand.
TTAATTCTAAGCAAAGGGGGGTAGCTATACTGGTAAATAGAAGAATACACTTTGTTATGAATAACACCATAATAGATCCAGAAGGTAGATTTATAATACTAAAAATTTCAGTCCAAAATTTGGATCTATGTATTCCAAGCGTTTATGGCCCAAATGTTGACGACCCATCCTTTTTTCACACTTTTTTCACTTCTCTTTCTGAGCACTTGGACACCACACTTATAAGTCGACAGGCTCAGTACATCGGGGGTTCACCAAAAATGGCTGGCTACTGACACTCTCAAACAGTACATGAATGATTTTGGTCTTTGCGATGAATGGTGATCTCTTCACCCAACTCTTCGGGAATATACCTTTTTTTCATCAGTTCATATTCGCGTCTAGATTTCTTCTTAGCCAGTAACTCTATTGTGAGGGACATCATAGACACTGAAATATGTTCAAGCTATTAGCGATCATCATCCAGTTTCTCTTACACTAGTAAATAGGGAAGCTACAAGGGAAACTAGGAGCTAGAGATTTAATATATCACTACTGAAAGATGAAGACTTTATTATTTTAATAAAGAGTGGGAATCATATCTGGAATATAATGATGTGCCAGGAATATCCCCAGGTGTTCTTTGGGAAGCAGCAAAAGTGGTCATGCGAGGTAAAATCTCACTGTTCATACAAGAAAAAAAAAGAAAAAGCACTGATACTGGATTTAGAACAGAAGATTAAATCACTGGAGACAACTTGTGCCATTTCCCCACAGGAACAGGCACTTGACGATTTGAGAAAATTAAAGCTGGAATTAAAAGAAATTACAAACAAAAGAGTACAGTTTTTAATACAAAGACTGTGTCTTGAGAATTTTGAACACAGTAATAAATCGGGGCGATATCTTGCGAACCAGCTTAGATTGAATAAAGAAAAAACAACTATTCATTCTATCAAGGATATGACTGGAAATATTACCCATGTGCCTGAAGAAATAAATAACTCCTTCAGAAAATTTTATGAAAATCTCTACTCATCACAGGTTAACCCATCGGACTCAGAGATAAATACATTTTCGGACAATATTAACCTACCACAATTAAATAATGAACAGATTGCGGCTCTGGATGCACCTCTTCAGGTGTTTGAACTCCAGGAGGCACTTAAGCACATCCCAAACAACAAAGCCCCAGGCCCAGATGGTTTTCCAGTAGAATTTTATAAAAGAATTTGGCCCGTGATGGCACCTACTTTTTTTAAAATGGTGAACCAAATCAAAGAAGATAATGTGATTCCTCAGAATATGAATTTGGCTAGTATTATCCTGCTCCTTAAACCTGGAAAAGAACCCACGCTTCCATCCAGCTACCGTCCCATCTTGCTTATGAATGTCGATCTCAAAATAATTTGCAAAGCTCTCGCCAAAAGACTGGAAAGGATAATTCTGTTTATTATACACCCAGATCAAACAGGTTTTATCAAGGGTAGGCACTCGGCTGATAATACACGCAGGCTATTTAATTTAATAGACTACCGCAAGATCAATAATGTAGAAACTACAATCTTGTCCCTGGATGCAGAGAAAGCCTTTGACCGGGCAGCACGGTGGTGCAGTGGTTAGCACTGTTGCCTTACAGCTAGAAGGTTCCTGGTTCGAATCCCCAGGTTGGCAGGGGTTGGAACCTTTCTGTATGGAGTTTGCATGTTCTCCCTGTGCTGCGTGGGTTTACTCCGGGGGCTCCGGTTTCCTCCCACAATCCAAAGACATGCATGTTAGGTTAATTGGCTGTTCTAAATTGTCCCTAGATATCTGTTTCCTATAGGCCCTTAGAATAGAGGATTAGTATTAGTGAAAGCGCTTTGAGTGGTCTTTGTGACTAGAAAAGCGCTATATAAGTGCAGGTTAGTTAGTTAGTTAACTGGAAATTTCTTTTTATGGTGTTAAACAAGTTTGGGTTTGGTTCATCTTTCATAAACTGGGTTAAAACACAATATAGATGTCCAGTTGCATCTGTCCGAACAAATGATCAGACTTCCCGAAGCTTTAATCTTCAGAGAGGTACTAGGCAGGGGTGGGTCCACTCTCTCCCTCACTTTTTACCATCTTTATTGAACCATTAGCAGCAGCCATACGACAAAATGTTGATATCAGAGGTATTCAAACTGGAGAAAAGGAACATAAGTCTTTATGCTGATGATGTATTGATTTTCCTTGAAAACTCAGAAAGATCTCTTCTTCAGACAGTGGCGCTCATTGATAAATTTTCATCATTATCAGACTACTCTATTAACTGGGTAAAATCAATAGCTTTACCCATAAATTGCAATTTCCCAAATACATCTACTATTCCGATACAATCAGGGAATGTTAAATATTTTTTAAAAAAGATACAAGACGATCTTGCGCGCTGGAGGACACTACCTTTATCATTAATGGGAAGAGTCGCAACCATTAAAATGATGGTCCTTCCTAAAATTAACTATTTGTTCTCAATGATCCCTACCCAACCATCAATGGCCTGGTTTAAGTCTCTATAGACTCAAATATAAGTAAATTTTTATGGAAGGATAAACCATCACGGATTAGTTTAAAAACCCTCCAAAAGGCGAAAGAGTGCGGAGGCTTAGATTTACCAAATTTTTTTAATTACTTTTTAGCCAATAGATTGCAGTTCGTTTCAAAATGGACAAAATCAACCCCATTAGGGAACCCATGGTTAGATGCTGAACAGGCTCTCTGTGGGTCGCTAAATATCTGACTTACCTTTTATAAGTCCCCTCTATTAAACGCCATGAGTGTTTTAAAAGTAATATTAGTTCCTCTGATGGCTTGGTGGAAATTTTTAAAAATAACAGGGTCTTCACTTGTCCCCTGTAAACTCACGCCCATTTGGAATAATCCTGATATCCTGCAACAAAATTAAAATTTCCACTATGGCAAGAGAAGGGAATAAACAACTTAGAACATCTTATTCAAGGTGGAAATTTTATCCAATTTCAGGATCTAGTGTCACAACACGAAATCAGTGATAAAAAGTATTTTGAATACCAACAGCTTAAATCCATAATAAAAGCAAGATTTAATCTTAATCAGACAGATTTAGAAGTACCAGTTAAGGTGGCAGTGTTTCTAAATCTCCGTTCCCCAAAATTGATATCGAAAATATATTGACTATTATCAAAGTTGGATGAGTCTATATCTCTTCCAATATCAAAATGGGAGACAGACTTATCGATTAATAAGGAGGAAAGTTTCTGGACACAAATACACTACTGTTCAAAAGTTTGGGGTCACTTAGAAATTTCCGTATTTTTGAAAGAAAATCACTGTTTTTTTCAATGAAGATAACTTTAAACTAATCAGAAATACACTCTAATATCTAATATACATTGCTAATGTGGTAAATGACTATTCTAGCTGCAAATGTCTGGTTTTTGGTGCAATAGCTACATAGGTGTATAGAGGCCCATTTCCAGCAATTATCACTCCAGTGTTCTAATGGTACAATGTGTTTGCTCATTGCATCAGAAGGCTAATGGATGATTAGAAAACCCTTGTGCAATCATGTTAGCACAGCTGAAAACAGTTTAGCTGGTTAGAGAAGCTATAAAACTGACCTTCCTTTGAGCAGGTTGAGTATCTGGAAAAAATTATTATTTCAAATACAAATCATTATTTCTAACCTTGTCAATGTCTTGACTATATTTTCTATTCATTTTACAACTCATGGTGGTAAATAAGTGTGACTTTTCATGGAAAACACAAAATAATTGTCTGGGTGACCCCAAACTTTTGAATGGTAGTGTATGTTTAAACACTTTTAAGATGACTAAAAACTCTAACTTACAACTTATACAATATAAAGTTCTACATAGAATTCATTATACAGGACAAAGGATGTTCAAAATGGGCCTGAGTCACACAAATATCTGCCCTCACTGTACTAGCAATGTCCCGGATAGCTATATGCATGCTATGTGGTCCTGTGCACTGGTTCAAAAGTTCTGGCAGAAGACATGTGAAGACCTGTCGGCATGGCTTGGGTATAGCGTCCCACCCTCACCTACACTTTGCATATTAGGTGATTTAAGTGAAATAAATATAGATGCAAGGATGTCACACATGGTTCTCACTGCCTTATGCATCGCAAAGAAAGCTATCCTCATGAACTGGAAAACAAGAAATAACTTATGCACGACTTACTATAGAATTCAACTCTCTCTGGTCCCCGCTTATTAATTCTATAATCTGAGGGGTGGCGGGCAGTGACTCACTCTCCTTGGCACCTCTGGTTGCTGGCTGCGCCCCAGCCGCAGGTGTCCGGGGGGCCTGCTCCGGGGTGGCCGTCTGTCTGGCCCTGGGGGGGGGGGGGGGGGGGGGGGGGGGGGTTGGGGGGGCTGTGGGGGGGGCTGGGGGGGGTTGGGCTGTGGCCCCTGGCCAGCTGGCCTCGCCCCTCGTGGGGGGTCTGGGTCTGGCCCTGGGCCCCTGGTGCTGGGGGGGGCGTCCCCCCCGCCCCGGGCCGGGGTCGGGTGTGTGCCGGCGGTGGGGGTGGGGGGGTGGCTGTGGGGTGGGCCGGGGGGGTTGGGCTGTGGCCCCTGGCCAGCTGGCCTCGCACCTCGGGGGGGTCTGGGTCTGGCCCTGGGCCCCTGGTGCTGGGGGGGGCATCCCCCCCACCCCGGGCCGGGGTCGGGTGTGTGCCGGCGGTGGGGGTTGTCCCTGATGCATCCTTGCGTGGTGGGGTCGTGTGTTTCCTGGGGCCCGGGTGCCACCCAGGGGCTGGTGCCCGCATCCTGGGTTGCCCTCCCCGTTCACGGGGGTCTGCGGGTGGGGGAGGGGGTGTGTGAGCCACGTTTCATCTTCAATGCCCTTGCTGATGGGAAGGAGTCACTTAAAATCTCACGATACATGGCCCCATTCATTCTTTCCTTTACACGGATCAGTCGTCCTGGTCCCTTTGCAGAAAAACAGACCCAAAGTATCATGTTTCCACCCCCATGCTTCACAGTAGGTATGGTGTTCTTTCTCCTCCAAACACGACAAGTTGAGTTTTTACCAAAAAGTTCTATTTTGGTTTCATCTGATCATATGACATTCTCCCAGTCCTCTTCTGTATCATCCAAATGCTCTCTAGCAAACTTCACACGGGCCTGGACATGTACTGGCTTTAAGTAGGGGGACACGTCTGGCACTGCAGGATTTGAGTCCCTGGGGGCGTAGTGTGTTTCTGATGTAGCCTTTGTTACTTTGGTCCCAGCTCTCTGCAGGTCATTCACTAGGTCCCCCCCATGTGGTTCTGGGATTTTTGCTCACTGTTCTCGTGATAAGTTTGACCCCAAGGGGTGAGATCTTGCGTGGAGTCCTAGATCGAGGGAGATTATCAGTGGTCTTGTATGTCTTCCATTTTTTAATAATTGCTCCCACAGTTGATTTCTTCACACCAAGCTACTTACCTATTGCAGATTCAGTCTTCCCAGCCTGGTGCAGGGTCTACAATTTTGTTTCTGGTGTCCTTTGACAGCTCTTTGGTCTTGGCCATAGTGCAGTTTGGAGTCTGACTGAGGTTGTGGACAGGTGTCTTTTATACTGATAACGAGTTCAAAAAGGTGCCATTAATACAGATAACAAGTGGAGGACAAAGGAGCCTCTTAAAGAAGAAGTTATAGGTCTGTGAGAGCCAGAAATCTTGCTTGTTTGTAGGTGGCCAAACACTTATTTTACCGAGGAATTTACCAATTAATTCATTAAAAATCAATGTGATTTTCTGGATTATATTTTTTCTCATTTTGTCTCTCATAGTTGAGGTATACCTATGATGAAAATTGGAGAGCTCTCTCATCTTTTAAGTGGGAGAACTTGCACAATTGGTGGCTGACTAAATACTTTTTTGCCCCACTGTATGCACTAAGAGAGAAAAGTTTTCGTGGAACACGATTACGCCCCGGAGGTCCTTAAAAAGCGTCGGGAATACGACGACGCTAAAAAGGTACTACGAGAGAAAAAACTGCGCTTCCAGACACCATTTTCGGCGAAGCTGTGCGTCTTCTACGGCGATGAGACTTGTCTCTACAATTCGACGGAAGAAGCAACCGCAGATATGGCGAGAAGAGGGCTCCCGGTAACTGTGTAAACCCACAGCAGACCCGAGCGAAAGAATCAAGGCTCAAACGTGGTCCACACAGAGACCCTCAAAATCCATGGGCCAGCAGCGGGAAACCCAGCGTTAGAGCTACAAGGAAAAACTGGCCGTTTACAGGAGGGAATAACGATTTTTTTTAGTCAATCTGCACATCCAACCCCCCTCCTACAAGGTAACAAACAAAGGAGATGCAGAATCAGCATGTGGTAAACATTTCATGGAACAGTCATAATATTAGAAACAAGTCTTTAAAAAAAAAAAAAAAACTTGTTAAAATAGAAATGTGACAATGATCCACATGTTCTCCCCCCACTAACAAATACTGTATTAGCGTGAACGTTTGCTGAGTTCAGATTGGGATCTGAAATTCACGTTAAAAACATGGGAAAACTTGCAGGGGTAAGAGAGGGCCCTCAACATGTAACAGTTTGAGGAATTTCCCTCAGAGCCTACACTCCAAGGCTCTTTCAGGGTCTCTAAGAAGACCTCAGCTCAGGAAGTTCTTTTGTCAGTTTTTTGTTTAAAAGTTTTATACACTATGTTCTTAATGTTTTTTATGTTCTTAATGTTCTTTCAGTTTCTGAGTAGCATAAAAGAGGGCCACCACACTGTTATACTAAATAAGACAATACAATGGAGAAACAGGGTGTAACCAAAATAATCTCAATGTAAAAGGGATCCTGAATCCAGTTAAAAGATCCAAGATTCTAGGCAAAATGAAAAAAAAAACAAAGCAAGAATAATATTTTTACAAGAAACCCACCTAACAGACGTGGATGGAGCACACTAAACTCAATAGACAAGGGTTTAAAATGATCTCTTCATCTTCATGTAAGTCAGGGAGGAGGAGGGGAGTAGCGACATTGATCAACCAAAATTACATTTGAAAAAAAATCAGAACACAAAGAGAAGATATCACCCTGCTGAATGTATATGCACCTCCAGGGGCTAACTGGAAATTTTATAAAAATGTATTTGACCTAATGTAAGCCCAAGGTTTAGTGGTATGTGGTGGACTTCAATCTAAGACTGAATCCATACTGGGATGCATCAGTTAATTCTCCACATCAAAATAACACTCAAAGTAGGAAAACTCGGATGCTACTAAAAGAAATGTGCAATCTGTGATGTGTGGAGGGAATTCAACCCCAGTGTAAAAGATGATACATTTTACTCAGCGCCACATTCATCATACTCAAGGATTGACTTTTTATGTTTAATAGAGACATTGGAAGAGTAAAAACATGTAAAATAGGACTGATGGATCTCTGACCACAGTCCGATCTATATGGACTAAAGTATCCAAAAATACACAAATAATACATTTTCTTGGAGGTTAAATTCAAATGTCCTGAAAGGACCACTGAAAGATGAATTGGAATCAGATATTCTCAGATATTTGGAAGAAAATAATGGAGAAGTATCCCCTTTAATACTGTGGGATGCATGCAAAGCTGTAATAAGGGGAAAGATTATTGCAAAACTGGCAATCCAAAAGAAACAAACAAGAAAAACTAGCCACATTAGAGTCAGAACTTAAGAACCTAGAAAAAGAGCACAAAGACAACACTCATTCTAATGACTCGCTCAAAATTAAGGAAATTAAAAAACAAATGAGATCTACACAATAGAAATCCAGAAGAAACTTACATTTCTGAAACAAAAATACTATGAAGCAGGCAGCAAATCGGCAAAATTACAACAAATCCCCAGGAGCAGATGGCTATACAGCAGAGTGGAACAAAACCTTTAAACAGCAACTATCTCCTCTCCTCCTGAAAACATTTAACTATGTCCTCCACACAGGGGAAATCCCCCCCTCCTAGAGAGAAGGGGTCATTGCAGTCATACCTAAACCTGAAAAGGATAAACTAGAATGCTCCAACTACAGACCAGTGTGTATTAAAATCAGGACGATAAGCTTTTTACCACTATCCTTGCCAAAAGGTTAGAAAATATACAGACTTAATTCATTTAGACCAAACAGGTTTTATAGGACAAAGACAGACGCAAGACAACATTAGACGCACTTTACACATAATTCATCATATAAAATAACTTAAATGCAGTCATATTGGGATTAGATGCTGAAAAAGCATTCGATTCGGTTGACTGGTCTTTCCTATATAGAATCTTTTATCCAGTTTCAATTTTCATAACTTTATTAGAACTATCCAGGCATTATATAAAAAACCAACAGCTAAAATAAGGATTAACGGTAATTTATCATCATCTTTTGAGCTGGAAAGAGGATGTCGTCAGGGCTGCCCCTTGTCTCCACTGCTCTTTGCAATCTTCATAGAACCTCTGAGCCAATGGATAAGACAGAATCAAAAAATTCAAGGTATTACACTTGGTCAGAAGGAACATAAAATAGCACTCTTTGCTGATATTTTAATATACCTGGGGCAGCCGGACACCTCTTTTCCAGAACTAATCTCAATTTTTTCAGAGTATGGAGATTTATCGGGGTACGAACTAAACATGCATAAAACCCAAGTTTTAACATTCAACTATGACCCAAATCAATATTTACTAAGCAAACTCAAAACTAACTGGGAGATGGAATCTATGAAATATCTGGGGGTCAATATCCCGAAACAACAAAATTATAACACTATGATCCACTGGTGGCAAAAATAAAATCTGATCTAGCAAGATGGAATATGATACCATTCTTGGGTACTGCACAAAGAATTGAAGCAGTCAAAATGAATATACTTCCACGTCTTCTATACCTTTTCTAAACAATACCGGTAGAACCTCCCAAAAAAACATGGCAAGAACTGGACAGAAGGATCTCAAGATTCATATGGCAGGGCAAGAGACCTAGAATCAGATATAGAACCCTACAGCTAAACAAAGACAAATGTGGGCTCACGTTGCCAAATATCAGGGACTATTTTAAAGCCGCACAAATTAAAACTTTAGTAGAGATATGTAACCCAGTCTACACTGCACAATGGAAGGAGATGGAATGCCAAATAAGTGACATCCCTACAGGCGATAATAGGGAACAATGCCTTACCTAAACTTTTGAATAACACTAACCCGTGGATAGAGACCCCGCGAATCAAACTAAAGAACCCTATCGATTATTGCAATGGATTGCCTATGATCAAGACTTTACTCCTAATAAAACAGACACTAGATTTAAAAAGTGGAAAGAGAACGGACTGATAAAATTTTACTATTTTTTTTAAAGGCCAAATTTTAAGTTTTGAAGATTTGAAAAAACAAGGTCTAATAAATCAAGACCTTTACAGGTTCTTTCAGCTTAGACACCGCATAAATAATACACTTAATGAGGATTTGGAAAGGGCCCAGTCAGGTGTTCTTTTTTTTTTTTTTTTTGTTCTGAAGGTCTTAATGGCATATAAAAGGATCCCGGGGATCAGATACATCTCTAAAATATACCAAGGTCTTCCAAGACTTAAAGGAGACAACATATATAAAAGAGATGGGAAAAAAGAGGGGAATTTCACTTTACAACTGGAAATATGGGAAAAGCTAAATAGCAATGGAAAAGTACCTCATCCCTGCAGTGGAGAGAATTTGGATGGAAAAATTTGGTAAGATTTTTCAGAACACCTGCACAAAACAAATTTACTCATAAGGGGTTGAATTGTTGGCGCTTGTATGGTGAAGAGACTTCAAATCATTTTCATGTGTTTTGGTCATGCCCAGTTTGGGGAAAATATTCAAAATAAGTCCCCTTTTCTTTTGTAACTTTGTATTTGGGTTTACTACCGGATTCACTGGAAAGACGAGGAGAGAAATACTTATTCACTGTTTTAATATTGGCAAGTAAAAAAGCCCTAACTAAAAAATGGATGTTGAAGGACTGTCCTACACCTGAAGATTGGATTAACAGTGATTCCAAGACACTCGATGGAAAAGTTGACATTCGCACTGAGACAGGACATGGATGGGTTCTTTAACTTTTGGCAACCCTGGATCGCATGTGTCTTCCATTAGATCTAATCTTTGACAAATACCATTTCAATAATGGCACCGCTTTTTGTTCCAACGCTAGTCAGATGCTCTTTATTTATTTATTTTTATTTTTTTTTTGTTTTTTGCTCTTTTGTTTGTTTGTTTTTTTGTTCTTTTTCACTTTTTCTTTCACTTAAATTAAAAAAATATCATTGTGGCCCACACCCACTGCCAACAGGAAGGCCGCCATCTTGCCTCAAAGTTGCCCCACCTCCAATTTGGAAAAAAGTCACACCTCACATTTGAACGAACTAGTCCAAGGGACCTGCTCCGATTGAGCTCATTTTTACATTGCGGCATCTATAGGCATTGGCCAAGTCAAAATCTCAAAAGGTGTGGCCTGGGCACCACTCCCCTTACAAATTCAACCACCTGTAAATCGGGCAAAACCTGTCCGATGTGCAAACTTTCCATTATGGAAAATAGTCCCGCCACAAACAACTACATCAAAATCCCTTACAAGTAGCGCCACATAGTGGTTAACGAAAGAATTGCTCTAAACATTTATTACTCACGCGTGGCTGGCCAGAATGACGTGAAATTTTCTGAGATTCATCTGAACACAGCGATGATCGTAACTGAACATCAACGTCAGCAAGACAAGTGTGTTACCATGGACACGCCCTCCTCGCCGTTCATGAGCTTGGGGTGGGAAGGTCTTGGAGTTACAAATTTTTGTACATATGTTGAGGTCACTGTCATATATAGTCCAATTTGGGTTGACAACCCATAACTTACAGGGAAGTGTTGCCATGGCAACATGGCGACAGTTGACTCGCCATGAAATTTCGGCAAGTTGCATCTTGGACAAACTGATTTTCACCAAATTTGACAATGGATAAATAATCCCAACCCTGAACACTCCTATATAAATTACAAAAGTATTGTAGCGCCTCCTAGTAACATTGGACCCTTGTAAATTGGGACAAACTTTGTACGATTTTCACCAAATTTTATACAATCAATATTCTCCCTATACAAATAAACAAGTTTTAGTGCCCCCAATGATTAAAAGAATTACTGACGATTTTTATTTTTCTCTCACCAGCTTAACAAAATTACATGAATTACTTGGGCTCATTGATAGTACATGGCGACCGGCGTGCCTCAATGGCTTTCTCGCCATACAAAACATGACATAGCTTAGACAATTCTCGCCTGATTTGGAAAAAACTTTGCACAAATAGTGATCCCACTCTCAACATGTCTGTATACCAATATTCACAAAACTGTCACACCCACACCTAACTGCTGACATGAGGTACTGTACAAAATCACATTTTGCACAAAGACCAGTAGTCAGAGTGAAATGACATTTTCATTGGTTTCTCAGAGTGAATTGGAGTACCTCAGTGGAAGTCATTTTTATTTTTTTTTTTATTACTTATTTTGTACCCGTAGGTAGATTTGTTTTGCAGTCTGGTGACAAACCACCAGCTGCCGGTCGCTGCGTGCGCAAGCGCCCCTCAACTCCCTAACCTGCATGTTTTTGGCATGTGGGAGGAAACCGGAGAAATCCCGGAGTAAACCCACACAAACACGGGGAGAACATGCAAACTCCACACAGATCACTGTTGGCCGGGGGCAGGGATCGAACCCACGATACCCGCGATCCCCCGGCCGAGGGTAAAACTGTGTTGCCACAGTACTAACCACTGCGCCGCCGTGCAGCCCCACTTGTACTGCAATAACCGCAGTTGTCATGAAAACCCACTCCTTGCCATTCAATATGTTTTATACTTTGGAGGGTTGAGAAAGTCCAAGAGTCACCAAATGTGGAACGTAAGTCAAGATGACTCTTCTGTAGTTCTGTGGTGTCTGCAACATGTACCTAAAATGTAAATGTTACCATGGACACACGTCCAAGTTTACCTGATCACAATATGTTGGACAGTTGTAATTTGGACAAACTGTCGGACTGTCACCGGAATTGCTATGATGGAGATTAATCCCACTCCGCACATTTGGCCCCACCCACAAAAATGAGGGGTGGGGGTGCACATGTCTTTTCCACTTGAAATTTTTTTTCGGAATTGCTATGATGTAGATTAGTCCCACTCTGTGCACTCCTACATAAAAATATTTGACGAATGGGATACTTTACTGCTCACAGGAAGAAACTGCAAAAGATTTGTTCCCCCCCACCCCTCATTTTTGTGGGTGGGGCCAGGGGCCAAACGTACACAAATTTTCAAGTCTATGGAGACTGGAGACCGTAAACTTTGCCGCAGAGACATACAATTTGGGTGAGGTGTGCATCACCAAGATATGCAAAACATCATTGTGGCCCATACCCACCGCCAACAGGAAGGCCGCCATCTTGCCTCAACGTTGCCCCACCTCCAATTCGGAAAAAAAGTCACCTCGCATTTGAACAAACTAGTCCTAGGGACCTGCTCTGATTGAGCTCATTTTTACATGGCAGCATCTATAGGCATTGGCCATTAAAAATTGTATAAGTCAAAATCTCAAAAGGTGTGGCCAGGGCGCCATGGCAAAGTTTGGCTCCTCCCCTTACAAATTCAGCCAGCTGTAAATCAGGGAAAACATGTCTGATGTCCAAACTTTCCATGATAGAAAATAGTCCCGACCCGAATGCAACTACATCAAAATATCTGTCAAAAGATATAGCGCCACATAGCGGTTGACAAAATTGCTGAAAACTTGCTCACGCGCGGCTGGGCAGAATGAAATTTTCTGAGATCCATCAGATCACAGCCATGATCATAACTGAACATCAACTTTAGCATGACATGAAATGCGTTACCATGGACACGCCCTCCTCGCCATTCAATCCGTGAGCTTACGGGGAGGGGTGGGAAGGTCCTGGAGTCATGAAATCTGGAACATAGGTTGAGGTGACTGTCCCATATCCAATATGGGTGTACAACATAACTTACAGGGAAGTGTTGCCATGGCAACATGGCAACAGTTTACTACACGCCATGAAATTTTGGAAAGTTGCATCTTGGACATGGTCCCACAACACTCCTATATAAAATAAGTTTTAGCGCTGCCTAGTGACAACATTGGACCCTTGTAAATTGGACAAACTCCGTATACGATACGATCAATATTCTCCCTTCCCCAAATAAAAGTCATTGGGTGCGGTGAAGTGACTCCTCCCCTTTCAAATTCAACCACTAAATCGGGCAAAACTTGTCGAAAGAATTGCTGAAAACTTACTCACCCCCCCCCCCCCGCTGGCTAGAATGACGTCAAATTTTCTGAGATTCATCAGAACACAGCCATGATCATAACTGAACGTGTTACCATGGACATGCCCTCCTCGTCATTCAATACATGAGCTTATGGGGAGGGGTGGGAAGATCTTGGGAGTTATAAATTTTTTAACATATGAGGTCACTCATATATATGGTCCAATATGGGTGGACAACACAACTTACAGGGAAGTGTTGCCATGAAATTTCGGAAAGTTGCATCTTGGACAAACTTGATTTTCACCAAATTTGACAATGGATATAGCCCCACCCTGAACACTCATATAAAAAAAGTTTTAGCACCACCTAGTGGTAACATTGGACCCTTGTAAACTGGACAAACTTTGTACGATTTGCAAATTTTATACGATATTCTCCCTTCCCCGAACTCGTCCCACTCCGCACGCTCCCAACATAAAAATATTTGACAAAAGGGATAGTGCCACTTACTGCTCACAGGATGATCTGTGCCAAATGGTTTATTATTCATGCAGCCCTTGCAGTGATGACGGCACATTTTCCGAGCCAGCAAGGGACGACGGGCGCCGGGTTCCACGGGCGCGTGGGGGGGGGGGGGGGGCGAAGGTCTGCTTGCAGGTTTAATTTAAATTAATCGCTCTTGTTTTTTCTTTTGAATTCTTGGGATGGAATATGGGTGGGCAATATAAGCTGCGGTTTCAGCCATCACCTATTTCGGATAACTTATGTTGGAACTGTAAAATCAGGAGTTATTTGTCTAATTTGACCTTGTTGATTTTCTTTCCCCTTGTTATTTTTTTTATCTTTACTTTTAATCCAAAAAAGATTCATTCATTCATTCTGAACAAGAGGTGGAATAATGCAGCCTTCTTCCGCTGCCTGAAGTGCCTCCAGTCAGAGGACACGAGCATCTTAATGCAGCACAGTCTCCGGGTAGAGGACCAGGGTGGAGGATCTTCTGGTGTTTGATTTTGGTGGAATGTGGAACCTCTTTGTTTAATATAGCTGCGAGTTAATGTAAAATGTAGTGATGGGACGAACACTGGTGCGTCAGCACTGCGCCGAGCGCACAAGAGTGAAACCCCGTATTGGTGCGTGTATCGCTTTAAGGAAAAAAATCATGTGACCGATATAGGAAGTGTGTCGTTTGGATGTGCCGCGCCAAAGTAAACAAACTGTATTGACATGTATTGTGGATTTGTTGAATGGAGATCAAACTGTTTGCTGTTGCTGTGTCTGTTGGATTTTGGCTTGCCCTCAACACCTTGTTCCAACTTCTGACTTCATGGATCGTTCCAATAAAGTTTTCCGCAGTCTGGAATCATTTTGATCTTTTGACGGCAAGTAAGGTAAATGTTAGCATAGGTTTCTATTTTTCTGTAAGAGGTTTGAATTGTTCAGATAAATTTTTATTTTACTGTAGGTGAAGTGTCGGCTCTGCTCCAAAGAGCTTTCTTACATCAATAAGAGCACTTCAGTGCTGAGGCATTATAGAGCTCGGCATGGCAATGAATTGGCAGATACGTTTGAGTACCCCAGGTATGTTGAAATTCACAAAAAAATGAATATTACAAAAGGCTTTGTGTGACTAATGTTTGTAAAAATTACAGTCCTTTAACAAGCTTTAAACAATGTTTCTTTTGGCTTGCAGTTCCTAACAAGCAAGCAGTGGATGAGGCTGTGGTCAACATGATCAAAGACTGTCTCAGCCACTCACCATTGTTGAAAATGAAAAAGGTACAGTGGGGCAAAAAAGTAGTCAGCCACCAATTGTGCAAGTTCTCCCACTTAAAAGATGAGGTCTCCAATTTTCATCATAGGTATACCTCAATTATGAGAGACAAAATGAGAAAAAAAAAATCCAGAAAATCTCATTGAAGGGTTTTTAATGAATTAATTGGTAAATTCCTCAGTAAAATTTATTTGGTCACCTACAAACAAGCAAGATCTCTGGCTCTCACAAGACCTGTAACTTCCGCTTGGTGTGAAGAAATCAACTGTGGGAGCAATTATTAGAAAATGGAAGACATACAATAGTCTCCCTCGATCTGGGGCTCCACGCAAGATCTCACCCCGTGGGGTCAAAATGATCACGAGAACGGTGAGTAAAAATCCCAGAACCACATGGGGGGGGACCTAGTGAATGACCTGCAGAGAGCTGGGACCAAAGTAACAAAGGCTACATCAGAAACACACTACGCCACCAGGGACTCAAATCCTGCAGTGCCAGACGTCCCCCTGCTTAAGCCAGTACATGTCCAGGCCCGTCTGAAGTTTGCTAGAGAGCATTTGGATGATCCAAAAGAGGACTGGGAGAATATCATATGGTCAGATGAAACCAAAATACAGTGGTACCTCTACTTACGAATTTAATTCGTTCCGGAAGAATTCTCGTAACGTGAAAAATTCTTAAGTAGAGGCGCGTTTTACATGTAAATGCCGTAATCCGTTCCAAGCCCCCAAAATTCGGGCATAAATTTTTTATAAATCGTAAAAACACATCAAAACATGTAACAAATACATGTTACAATTAGATTACTGCACAATAAACATAAAATGAGAGTTTAAAATGAGAGAAAGAATAATAAAAGAGAATAATAAAAGAAAGAATAATAAAAGTAATGTTCATTTACACCCTTTAACTGCTATCGTCGTCGACGTCGTCACCTTTTGCCTTCTTTGGTTCATGTTCTGATCCAAGGACGTTTGCTTTTGTCGGCTTGCAAGTGCTTCGTTTTGTTTTAATACCGTGCTGATCGTTGATGTATTACGGCCATATTCTTTGGCGAGATCAACCAAACGCATAAAGTTTTGGGAAAAAAAAAAACTTCGTGGCCAATGGGATACCAGGAAGATGCTAGGCGATAGCCAATGGCAGAGCAGCTACAGGTATGTTTACGTTCGGTAAATTACGGAAGCTGCGAGGAGCGGGTACTTTTTTTGCCTTTCGTATCCTGAAATTTCGTTCGTAACTAGAGGCAATATTTTCCCGTTGAGGCGTCTCGTAACCTGAAAATTCCGTATGTAGAGACGTTCGTAAGTAGAGGTACCACTGTAGAACTTTTTGTTAAAAACTCAAACTTGGACTTCCGGTTATGGCTGCCACGTAGGACGGACGTGTCTCGCTCTGCTCTGCTCCTGGAGAAAAAAAATCGGCAAATAACTCTCTCATTTGGGACAGAACGTATCCCAGCGTTTGGGCGAGGATATGTCGGCGAAGCCTAAGGCTGGAAAACCAGGAAAAGGAAAAAGCGAGCCGCCGAAACAGTCCAAATTAACGGACTTTCAGGTCTGTGACGCAGCAAACAAGGCTCCATATATGGCGGAGGAGGCTGGCAACGCTGCGATTTCTGCGGGGAATGGCGCAGATGCGCTGATGGCTGCCATGAGTTCAATGAGAGCGGACTTTTCCTCTAGATTTGATGGGATTATGACAGCGTTGGAAGGAATAAGAAAGGAATTGGGTGACTGTGTAGAACGAACGGCGCAGATGGAGCTCCGTCTCGCTAGTGCTGAAGATGACGTCACCCGTCTTCAATTAAAGGTGCGCACTTTGGAAAAAAAAAATAAATCTCTGGAAGATAATATTTTGGATTTGGAATCTCGGTCGAGACAGAATAATTTGAGGCTGGTGGGTCTTCCAGAGGAATCAGAAGGTCGGGACGTATGTTCCTTTCTGGAAAAGTGGATTCCGGAGGTGCTGGGCAGCGAGGAGTTGCAATCAGCAGTGGTTCTGGAAAAAGCACATCGTATTGGCCCACGGAGAGATAAGGGACCGCCGAGGACCTTAATTATGAAGTTTCTTAACAACAGAGACAGGATGAAGATCTTCAACGCTGCACGAGCTAAAAAAGGAGAGATTAAACACCAGGACCAGCAGGTGCGGTTCTACCCAGATTTGGCCACAGGAATCCAGCAATTGAGGAAGCAGTTTGATCCCGTACGTAAGGAGCTGCGCAACCTTGGGATTCGTCATGGTGTAATCTATCCTGCGAGACTGCTGACCACGTATGAGGGCAGAACCCACATCTTCAAGACCCCAGAGGAGGCGCAGGAGTTCATCAAGAAGATCAAAGAAGAAGAAGAGACTGGTGGGAGCTAAGCATGAACAAAATATAAGGTAGAATAATTAAGCATTTGCACAGGCATCTGACTGACTTGAAGTAAATAGTAAGTTTACAAAATATAGATTGTATTATATATTAAAAAAAAAACAAAACAAACAAAAAAAAAAAACTATGATGTACAAAGTTGTTAAAAATTTTGGAGTTAAGTTGGAAAACTACAGAGGAGAGTTAATGTTACGTCATTAAAAGCAGTAGAGTTAGGGTGATTGGGAGGATGAAGAAGGAGTGGCTTAGGCTGTTCCCCGTGGGTGTGGAACGGTCGATGGCTATATCGGGAGACAGAATTTTTCTTTTGATTTTGGGGGGTTTGCCACAAGTGTGGGAAGGGGAAATTTGTTTGTGTGTAGTTTGTAGGATGAATGTTCAACCACTCATGTTTTTGCTTCTCTGTATGAGCATGTTTACACTGCAAGGTAATCCCAAACTCTCTATTGATCATGGACCAAAGTGTTAATCTTAATTTAACTTCATGGAATTGCAGAGGTCTACAAAATTTTAAAAAACTTAAACAAGTTATGAATAAAATAAAGGACATGGGTTCAAGAATTGTGTTTTTACAAGAAACTCATCTGATAGAGGAGGATGTTAAAAGAATTAGGAGTAGATGGCAGGGAAGTGTATTCACCTCTTCATTTTCATCCCGAGCCAGGGGAGTTATGACTCTCATACATAAATCAGTTCCTTTTCAAGTGAAAAATGTAATTGGAGACAAATTTGGAAGATATGTAATCATTCAAGGTTCTTTGCTATTAGAAAATATAAATCTTGTGAACTTATATGGTCCCAATATAGATGATCAGAAGTTCTTTGCTAATTTATTTCTCATCTTATCATCACTTACAGGGCAACATATAATAGCAGGGGATTTTAATTGTACATTGAATCCAGGTGTGGATAGATCAACAGGACTGGATTGTACGCACATTGGATGTAGGATGACTATTAATCATTTTATGAAAGAATTGAGATTGTTAGATATATGGAGAGAAATGAAACCACAAGTTAAAGCCTATTCTTGTTATTCCAGTACCTACAAGACATTCTCACGTATTGATTATTTTTTGATTTCCACAGAATTAAGGTCCAAGATTCAAAACTGCTTTTATGATAACATCGTGATCTCTGATCATGCACCCTGTTGTCTAATATATGTAGATAAAAAATTGACAAAGGAATCAGGTAGATGGCAATTTCAGCATAAATGGCTTCAGGATGAGGAATTTGTCAAGTATATAGAAAAACAGATAGACGAGTTCTTTGACATCAATACTACACAAACATCAGCATGTGTAAAGTGGGAGGCTTTCAAAGCTTTTATTAGGGGGCATATTATTAGTTATACAGGATCAAAATCTAAGAAGACTCGAGAGGAGAGAGCTAAATTGGAACATAAAATAAAAAATCTTCAGGAAAAAGTGTATGCAGGAAGTGACCCAAGGTTGGAGAATGAATTACTGATTTTGAGAGCTGAATACGACAAAAAATCAGCGAATAGAGCTGCCTCGAGTCTTCTAAGATTGAAACAATCTTTTTATGAACAAGGTGAAAAATCAGGAAAATTATTAGCATGGCAGATTAAACAATTGGAAATTAAAACACCAATTACCAGTATTATAAGTAAGGGACAGGTAGTTATAGATCCTTTAGAAATTAATAGAGCCTTTAGAGATTACTATGAAAAATTATATGATACCAAAAATGAACCTGATTTAACAAAACTAAATGGGTTTTTGAACGAACTATCTATACCGTGTATTCCAAATGAAAACAGGGAGATATTGGAGTCTAAAATTAGTCAAGAAGAAGTTGGGCTAGCCATTGATAATATGAAATCAGGAAAAAGTGCAGGACCAGATGGTCTTCCAGTTGACCTTTATAAAAAATTTAAGAATAAATTAATAAAACCTTTTTTGGAAATGGTTTTAGAAGCATTTCAAAATAATAATTTACCATCATACATAAATAATGCCTTAATTATACTGCTGCCAAAACCAGGTAAGCCCTCTAATAAATGTGAAAATATGAGACCAATAAGCCTATTAAACGCCGACCTTAAGATAATCTGTAAAATTTTAGCAAGACGAATACAAGAAATTTTACCAAATATTATTAATCGAGATCAGAATGGCTTTATAAAGGGTAGACAAGGCTTCCATAATGTAAGAAGACTATTTAATATTATCTATTTTAATAAAGAAGCACCGGATACAGCTCTCCTATCATTGGACGCCGAAAAGGCCTTTGATAGAGTTGAATGGCCCTTTCTTTTTGAAGTCCTACAAAGGTTTGGACTTGGAAATAATTTCATAAAATGGGTTCAAATAATATACAATAATGCTACAGCAGAAATCCTAACAAATAACAATATTTCAAAACCAATAAAAATCAATAGAGGATGTCGACAAGGCTGTCCACTCTCACCTTTACTGTTTACTATGGCAATTGAACCTTTAGCGATAGCGATACGTTTACATTCACAAATATATGGAATTAAAGTTGGACCAACAGAACATAAAATCTCCCTGTACGCCGATGATATAATTTTGTTTATGTCGAATCTAAAAAAATCAATTCCAACCTTGTTGAATTTAATAAAGAATTTTGGGGAAATATCAGGATATAAAATAAATAAAACTAAATCTTCAATATTAATGCTAAATGAGACCCAGAGAAATTACCCAGCCCCTGAGGTAAATCAATTCAATGTTGTAAATCAGTTTAAATATTTAGGAATCCAAATTATGCCTAAGCTAGAATCAGTCGCCAGTGTCAACTATGAAGCCTTAATGTCAGATATCAGTGAGTTAACTCAGAGATGGATGTCACTACCAATGTCGATGATCGGGAGAATCAATATACTTAAAAGTAATATTTTACCTAAAATACTTTATTTATTTCAATACATTCCCTTATCACCACCTTTAGATCTATTCTCAAGAATAAAAAAAAAGTTAGTGGAATTTATATGGAACAACAGGAGGGCTAGATTACGTCTGTCTTTATTATATTTACCATTTGATCGTGGAGGTCTGAAATGTCCAAATTTTATGTTGTATTATTGGTCGGCACAACTGAGGTCTATGACATATTATTTTTCATCAAATGATCTCCCTCACTGGACTGAAATGGAATCATACAATTTACCTTTACCTCTTCCCATATTCATATACTCAGATTCGGCAAAAAAATTACAAAAACAAGTTAAAAATCCATTTGTAAAGCATATGATCAAAATATGGTGTGAAGCTAAAAACTATTTAAAAGAACCACAGTTATTGTCACAATTTAGTCCAATATGGGGTAATCAATATTTTAAACCAGGGAGAGCGGACGCTGTATTTAAAGTATGGAATTTAAAAGGGATACAAAAGATTCAGGATTTATATTTGCCATGTGCAGACAACATAATGTCTTTTGAAGAGCTGAGGATCAAATTTAATCTCAATAGAACACATTTTTTTAAATATCTTCAACTTAGAAACGTTATTCGATCAAATCAAAATAAAGCTCTCACTCGACCTATTTATTCATCCTTGGAAAAAATGATGATGAAAGATAGTAAAAGAAAGGGTATTATTTCAGAGTTTTATAACTCATTGACACTATCTTCAAGTGAAAATTCACTGAAAAGATTAAACTACTGGAAAGAAGATCTGCAAATTGAAATTTCAGAGGAACAATGGGAATTGGCTTGTACAGAAGCTCAAACCAAATCAATAAATGCACGCCTTAAATTGATACATTTCAAATGGTTAATGCGGATGTATGTTACACCGGAGGAGTTAAATAGATATAACAAAAATATACCAGATACATGCACAAAATGCATGGAAAGTAAAGGAACCCTATTTCATTGTTTATGGGAATGTAGATTAATAAGAATGTTTTGGGAAGAGGTGAGGGTAACAATTGAAAAAATAATCTCAAAACAAATCATATTGAATCCTAAACTGGTTTTGTTGGGTCTGTACCCAGAAAAGCATAATTTCAATAAAAGTGAAAGAACTTTCATAGACCTCAGTTTGCTTAATGCCAAAAAATGTATTGCACTATTATGGAAAAAGACTCATAGACCTGATGTGACTCAGTGGTTAAGACAGATGTTAACAAACCTTCCATTAGAAAGAATAACATATATACTGAAATCAAAGGAAATTGTGTTTGAGAATATATGGAGACCTTTTATTGATTATGTAAAAAATTTAAACATAACTCTTGAAGAAGAAGGTGAATGATGTGTGTGGACCTTGTAAATTCCAAACTGGTGAACATAATATGTATACTTATGTATTGGATTGTCTAGACTAAACAGAGGAGCATTGTTGAAGACTTGATTTTGTTGGTGGTTGTTGGTGTTTTTAGTGCATTTTTTTTTTTTTGTAGTACTTTAGTGTTAGTGTTTGATTGTTTGTATCATGTTTGTTAAAAAAAAAAAAAAGGTTCAATAAAGATATTGTGGAAAAAAAAAAAACTCAAACTTGTCATGTTTGGAGGAGAAAGAACACCATACCTACTGTGAAGCATGGGGGTGGAAACGTCATACTTTGGGGATGTTTTTCTGCAAAGGGACCAGGACGACTGATCCGTGTAAAGGAAAGACTGAATGGGGCCATGTATCGTGAGATTTTGAGTGAAAACCTCCTTCCACTAGCAAGGGCATTTAAGATGAAACGTGGCTGGGTCATTCAGCATGACAATGACCCAAACACACAGCCCAGGCAACGAAGGAGTGGCTTCTTAAGAAGCATTTCAAGGTCCTGGAGTGGCCTAGCCAGTCTCCAGATCTCAACCCCATAGAAAATCTTTGGGAGTTTAAAGTCTGTGTTGCCCAGCAACAGCCCCAAAACATCACTGCTCTAGAGGAGATCTGTATGGAGGAATGGGCCAAAATACCAGCAACAGTGTGTGAAAACCTTGTGAAAACTTACAGAAAACGTTTGGCCTCTGTCATTGCCAACAAAGGGTATAAAGTATTGAGAGGAACTTCTGTTATTGACCAAATACTTATTTTACCGAGGAATTTACCAATTAATTCATTAAAAATCCTTCAATGTGATTTTCTGGATTTTTTTTTTTTTCTTATTTTGTCTCTCATAGTTGAGGTATACCTATGATGAAAATTGGAGACCTCACTCATCTTTTAAGTGGGAGAACTTGCACAACTGGTGGCTGACTAAATACTTTTTTACCCCACTGTATGTATAAGAAATGTATGGTTTAATCGATGGGACAAACACTGGTGCGCCAGCACTGTGCCGAGCGCACAAGAGTGAAGCCCCGTATTGGTGCGTGTATCGCTTTAAGGAAAAAAATCATGTGACCGATATAGGAAGTGTGTCATTTGGATGTGCCGCGCCAAATTGTGTTTAAGGAAACAAACTGTATTAGCATGTATTGTGGATTTGTTGAGTGGAGATGAAACTTTGCTTGCTGTTGCTGTGTGTTGGATTTTTGCTTGCCCTCACCTTGTTCAACTTCTGACTTCATGGATCGTTCCAGTAGTTTTCCCCAGTCTGTAATCATTTTGATCTTTTGACGGCAAATAAGGTAAATTAGCTTTTGAATTATTTCTACTTTTCTGTAAGAGGTTTGAATTGTTTTCAGATAAATTTTTATTTTATTGTAGGTTTAGTGTCGGCTCTGCTCCACAGAGCCATCTTACATCAATAACAGCACTTCAATTCTGAGGCATTATAGAGCTCAGCATGGCAATGAATTGGCAGATACGTGCGAGTACCCCAGGTATGTTGAAATTCTCAAAATATTTTGATTTGTGTGACTGTAAAAATTAGTCCTTTAACAAGCTTTAACAGCTGATACATGTGGACGTCCATTAATATGGAGGCATATCTTGCTGTTACTTGCCACTATGTGGACAAAGAAAGCCATGAACTCCGTTCAGTCTTGGGAGTGCAGCATTTTCCTCACAAACACTGCAGAAAACATGGCCACGGTTAAAAGGAGCCTCATGGAGTGGGGCATAGCGGGCAAGGTCAGGTGTCTTGTCACTGATGCAGCAGCAAACTTGATTTCATGTGCTCGAATGCTGCAAATACGGCAAACCATTTTATTTGTATTGCCCATTCCATGAATTGTAAAAAAATCATGTGATCAACACTAACAGAAATATGCAACCACGGCAAATTGTGACAAACTTTCGATCAAGCACCACAGCCAAAAAGCGCATTCAATTGCAGCAACAGCTGGGAACACCATTCCATAAATTAATGAGGTGCCGACATGATGGAACAGCACCTACCACATTTGCCCATTGATGAGAATGATCCACATTGAGCTTCAACATCAAGCCTCAGTGACAAACAGCTGTTCAACAGCTGGCTGAAAATCTGAGAAAGCGGCTGAGTCCATCTGCAACCTGGAATCGCTCAGTGTGATGACACTGGCAACACTGTTGGACCCCAGGTTTAAAACAGTTGGCTTTTAGTCCACTAAAAGCAACTGAAGCTGTCAAGAGACTGAAGTCTGTGTGCTGCTGAAATAAGGAGCCATGAGCCTGACCCAGCATTAGAGCCTAGCTCTTCACATGGATCAGAACCCAGTTCAGGTATTAAACATTTTTTTGTGTTTATTTGTATATTTCTGTTACAGTTTGTCATGTGAGAATAAACTAGTGACTTAAAGAATTATTTCTAAAATATTTGTTAGGGCACAATCTCTGGAAACCTCATTGATATGGAGGTTGAGGAGAAGAAGAACTCGAATACAACCGATTCCATAATTTAAGTCCAACGCTACCTGGCTGAAACCAACACACCCAGAACACAAGACCTGTTGCAACATTGGAAAAATAACCAGAAAACATATCCACACGTTTATCAACTAGCACTTCAAATTTTTATGCACACCATCTTCATCTGTACCCTGTGAAAGTTTTTTTTCTGAGGCAGGGGAACTGGTGTCTGAGAAATCTTGAAGCAATTTTGTTCCGCAATAAAAACGAATAATCCCATTTTTAGTCTGTTATTTCATATGATTGAACACTTAAATTCCATACACAAGTTAAAATTTTAACTGAATTTTATATTATAGACAAATTTGCTCTATTTTACATACCAACTCATTTTAGCATTTACACAGACAAGGTTAAGCAAATTTTAAACTCTTCTCATAAACAGCTTAAATTGAGCAACTGATATACAATGATCATATTTTAAGTAAGACTAGCAATTAAAGATTATTTCACAGGCTGATGTTGGGTTTGCAGCATGTAAGCTTTTCCATTTGTTTACCTGCAATGATTTTAATAACTACTGCAGAGGTCACTATTGAACACACTGTCAATATACAGTGCCAACACAGTTTGGATAATGTGTCAATACACTCCTTGAGGTATCATCCCATCACGGCACCATTGAGAGCCGCAGCTGAGTGAGTGTGCTTTAAGGTGCTGTGTCCTATTGTGTATATGACGGCATCGCGAGTCCTGATGGTCTATATGACATCATAAAGGCATCATCCATTTGTCTATATGATGGCATCGCGAGTCCTGATGGTCTATAGGTCTATGACAGAAAGGCATCGTCCTTTTGTCTGACAGCATCATGAGTCCTGATGGGTCTATGACATCATAAAGGCATCCTTTTTGTCTCTGTGATGGCATCACGAGTCCTGATGGGCTATAGGTCTATGACATCATAAAGGCATCCTTTTGTCTATGGCATCGCGAATCCTGATGGTCTCAAAGGCCTATTGACATCATAAACGCACCGGGACATCACAGGCTGTGCTATGATCATCATAGGGACATCATAAGCACATCATAGGCCTAGAGTGATGATTTCTTCTGAATTTATGGAGTGATGAATGAATGTGTTGGGTTCCAGTACTGCATTCAGTTCACTCTGCTTTTTAGGCTATTTTGGTTAAATTCACAGGAGGGTACGAGCAGACATTTTAAACAATGGGATCACCTCTGTCAAATTATTCGCGATTTCTCCCAAAAAGTTGGCAGAGGGTGGAGACGGCAAACTACCACAGAGTGAAGTACGAGGAGATGAGTGATGTCTTAAGATACAGTTGAGGTTTGATTGGACACAATTCAATTCAATTCAACTTTATTTATATAGCGCCATTTCACAACAACAGTCATCTCATAGCACTATCAACTGTAGGGGGGACCCCCACAGTTGCAGAAAGACCCCAGCAATCAGGCGATCCCCTGTGAGCAAGCACTTGGCGACGGTGTAGAGGAAAAACTCCCTTTTAACAGGAAGAAACCTCCAGCAGAACCAGGCTCAGGGAGGGGCAGTCATCTGCTGCGACTGGCTGGGGGGTGAGGGGATAGAGAAGAAGAAAAGAACAGACATGTAGAGAGCAAACAGCATGATGGGGACTCTATGGGAGAGAACAAACAAATGTTAATGACCAGCAAAAAAAAAATATTTTCATAGAGAGTGAGGAAAGGAGTGAGGCCCAGTGCATTACTGGAGGTCCCCCGGCTGACTAAACCTATTAGCAGCATAACTAAGGGAGGGTTCAGAAACACATGATCCCTCCCTAATTGTAGGCTAGATCAAAAAGGTAGGTTTTAGCCCTATTCTTAAAAACAGATCGAGTCTGACTCCCGAATCCAGATTGGCAGCTGATTCCACAGGAGAGGAGCTTGATAACTCAAGGCTCTGCCTCCCATTGTACTTTTGGAGATTCTAGGTATTACAAGTAATCCTGCATTTTGAGAGCGTAGTGCTCTGTTAGGATAATACAGTAGTATCAGATCTTTTAAATAAAAAGGAGCCTGATTGTTTAGAGCTTTGTAAGTGAGAAGAAGGATTTTAAACTTAATTCTGAACTCTATGGGAAGCCAATGAAGGGAGGCCAGAACCGGAGAGATACGATCTCTCTTTCTAGTACCTGTTAAAACACTTGCTGCAGCATTTTGGATCAGCTGAAGACTTTTTAAAGATGTTTTAGGACAGCCTGATAATAAAGAATTATAATCTAATCTCGAGCTAACAAAAGCGTGGATCAGCTTCTCAGCATCACTCTGAGACAAGATGCTCCTAATCTTGACAATATTACGCAAATGATAGAAGGCAGTCTTAGAAACAAATTTAATATGTGAATTGAAGGACAAATCCTGATCAAAAATGCAGCAGCAATGATAGGACTACAGCTCCTGACCAGATAGTGATGATATAAAGTACGGGGCGGAAATGCACCTGTAAGCTGGTTGCCAACCACCAATCAAATCTAACAAAGATGGAAGAACCCTCAGTGGGGACGTGGTGGCAGACGCTCATCCAGACATGGGTTTAACATTGTCCTTTTCTGGTGGCACAAATTGAAGATGAATTTGAAAAAAAAAATATATATAACTACAGTTTAAACAACGTTACTTTACTAGTGAATGTTTAAGTAATATGGCTGCCAACAAATAAATGACCCGAATGCAGGTTGCGACTGTGCAATTAGACCATCTCTGCCTGTGCTCAGCATTTACCGTGGACCGTTTTATGGAAGCCCGGGGTCACACCATACACAGAAGGGGGTGCCTTTCACTGGCTACAACTCCGAAGCCCTGGAAGTCGGAACTTGTAACCAAGTTTTGGTCTTTAAATGACAATTACTAAATTTAACAGCCCATTAACCTCAAACACTGCCTACTTCAAACACCCCGGATAGTACTAGTTTTACCCATGTGTTTTTTTTCGAGATGCGTGAGACAGTCGCCCCTCAAACGTCTGTGTGGCACAAATCCAGGACTCGCCTGCAATACTGAACAAGAGGAATAATGCAACCTTCCTCCGCTGCCTGAATGAAGTGCCTCCAGTCACAGGACACGAGCATCTTTAAACGCGGCGCAGTCTCCGGTGCTTAATATAGCTGCCTGCAATGTAAAATGACCAGAGGCTCTGAATGGGTGTGCTTTAAGGTGCCGTGTCCTGTTGTGTATATGCGGCATCGTCCTTGTCTGTATGATGACATCGCGAATCCTGATGGTCTATAAAGGTAGTGATGGGTCCGGCAACACTGATGCGTCGGCGCATGCATCTACCTCATAGAGCAAAACCGTGTCAGTGTGTGTATGTCTTTAATAAAGTCACATGACCGATACAGGTACTGTTTCGCTAAAAAGGTATTAAAAATACTATTTTATTTGTTTTAATTTCCTTGTTTCATCCTGTTCCAAGAGTTTCCACTTGATCTATCTGAATTCAAATTCATTTCAAAGTGACTTAGTTTACACTTTTTATTTTTCTGCAGGTTAAATGTCGCATTTGTTCGACAGAGCTGCCATTTAAACAAAAGCACCTCCTCAATGCTGAGGCATTATAGGGCAGGACAATGAAGTCCCAGATACACCCAGGATAGACTCAGGTACAGCCCTTCTACTACTTACTCACAGTTGCTTTGATAATTCCTATTTATTCTTTACTTCATTTTTAACCATTTCATCCTGAAGACTGCCAGCCCCTCACCAGCATTGTGGAGTGTGAAGGGTTCAGGGAACTGGTTCAGGCCCTTCAAAGCCCTCGTGTTTTGCCAACCAGAAAGGTTTTTGTAAATTATTTGAAGTAGTAGTTGTTAATTTAAATATATGGATTTGCTGTGAAAAAAGGAAGTACAGCAAGCTGTGGCAGTGAGTATAACAGCTGACATGTGGATACTCATCTGTGAACACGGAGGGTTACTTGGCTCTTACCTGTCACATTAATGAGAATTTGCAGTTGTGTACGTCTGTGTTGGGTGTGCAGTACTTTCCACAAAGTCACACTGCTGACAATTTGGCCCAAGTCAAAAGGGGCATGATGGAGGACTGGGCCATAACCAATAAAGTAAAGTGTCTTGTGACCGACGCAGCACCAAACATGATTGCATCCACTCAACCGCTTCAAATTCGGCACTCAATTTGCATTGCACATATGTCTTTATTAGTAAATCATGCGATTACATCCCCACACTTAACATCCATCAGACACACAGCTAGGCACATTGTCACATACTTCAGATCACGCACTACAGCCAAGGAGAAGCTTGCTCAAGTGCAGCAACAGATGGGACGACCAACCCTGAAACTTGTGAGGTGCCAACACGCTGGAACAGCACATATGAAATGTTGTCAAGGCTACATGATGAGGGAACCAGTGTGGATATCTCTGGCCTCTCTAAAAACAGATTTAACTCAACTTACTGCTGATGAGTATACCATCATAGTTCTGAGAAACACTTCTTGTGCTTGCTCCTTTCCATCAAGCTACAGTGGAGTTGTCTGAAGAGAGGCGAGTGTCAGGGTCAAAGCTCTTAACACTAGAGCGTAATGCTTCAACCTTGCACACACAGGCAGCCATACACCTACATGAGCACCTGAAGCGTCTAGTCCCAGACACTGCTTCTAACCTGGAGTCTTCAAGTGTTGACCCTATCAACACTTCTAGACCCCAGATTTAAATCACTCGGGGTCCGCAGTTCCTCCAAGTGCGATATGACTGTGGGCAGAATGTGCATCTGTAATCGGACGCCCAAATGAGCCCCAGCCGGGGACGTCTTCACAACAGCTGTCTGCACCCACTTCAGGCATGTTATTCAGCATTATTTGTTGTTTGGAAATCATGTACTAAAATGCCAATTTGTTGTTTTTTAGATAACCTTTGGGAACCTCTGGACAACGAAGTGGGCAGGCAGACCCAAAAGTGCCACAGCTGATGCCATCCAGTAGGTGCAGAGGTACCTGGCAGAGGGCAATATTACCAGGTCCCAGGATCCTCTGAGGTACTGGGACAATCAAAAGCATCTATCCCAACCTCTTCCAGCTGGCGTTACAATTTCTCTGCACTCCAGCCTCATCTGTGCCATGTGAGCTTGTGTTTTCAAAAGCTGGAGAAGTTGCGTCCAAAAAACGTAACAGACTTAACTTTAAAAACATTGTAAAAACTTTTTTGAATAAAAATTTGTAAAAAATCCCAGTCCACAAGCATCCTCATTCACAACATGTTGACTATCTAAAAATAATTTAAGATAAAATACAATGACTTTTCAAAAAAATAAAGGGAACACTAAATAACACATCCTAGATTTGAATGAATTAAATATTCTTATGAAATACTTTTGTTTACATCGTTGAATGTGCTGACAAAATCACACAACAGCATGTGAAATTGATTGTCAGTGTTGCTTCCTAAGTGGACAGTTTGAGGGACAGTGTTCCCTTTATTTTTTGGAGCAGTATATTATTGTATATACTAGGTCATCAAATAGTTGAGTGTCAACTAGATTGCCTGTAGGGATTTTTAAGGTCCAGCAGGTGTCAGTATTCAGTGACACAGTATCAACACAGTATCAATAGTTTGGCAATGTGTCGAAACGCATCATGACGCCTCATGATGCCAAAAGGATGATTCCTTTATGATAAAGGCATCCGTTTGTCTATATGGCATTTCGAGTCCTGATGGTCTATAGGTCTATGACGTCATAAAGGCATTGTCCTTTTGTCTGTATGACAGATGTATCGCAAGTCCTGATGGTCTATATGACATAAAGGCATCTTTTTTGGTATATGGCATCGCAAGTCCTGATGGTCTGATATCATAAAGGCATCGCCCTTTTTGACTGACGGTATCCCAAGTCCTGATGGTCTATGACATCATAAAGGCATCATCCTTGTCTATTTGTCTCTATGATGGCATTGCAAGTCCTGATGGGTCTATAGGCCTATGACATGACGGCATGAGTCCTGATGGTCTATCTGACAAAGACATGAAGACACCGGGACATCATAGGCGCATCATAGGCTGTGCTATGTTGCATAGGCCATCCTATGATGTCCTAAGTGACCCAAGATTTCTTTGTGAACTCGAATTACATTAGTGATGATTTCTTCTGAATTTATGGAGTGATGAATGAATGTGTTTGTGTGTGTGTGGGGGGGGGGGGAGTACCGTGTAAAATGGAGCAAAACAATGTTTTTACTCAAATGGTTCCAGTACCGCATTCCATTTACTCTGCTTATTTAGGCTATTTTGGTTAAATTCACAGGAGGGTACGAGCAGACATTTGAAACAGAATGGGATCACCTCTCAAATCATTTGTGATTTCTCCCAAAAGTTGGCAGAGGGTGGAGTTGGCCAACACCCACGCCTTGATTAAGAAACAATGAGCTCAAGTGATGATCGTGAAGTACGAGGAGATGAAGAGTGATGTCTCAAGATAAAGTTGAGGTTCGACTTGGACACAGCAATTTTAGGACTACAGCTCCTGACCTGATATAAAGTACGGGGCGGAAATGCACCTGTAAGCTGGTCGCCAACCACCAATCAAATCTAACTAAAGAACCCTCAAGTTGGGACGTGGTGGCTGACGCTCTGTATCCAGACTTGACATGAATTAATATTTGAAAATGATAAAACTACACAGTTTGAACGTTACTTCACTAGTGAATGATAATATGGCTGCCAACAAATGTAAAATGACCTGAATGCAGGTTGCCACTGTACAACTGACCAATTATCTCTGCCTGT
This sequence comes from Pholidichthys leucotaenia, assembly GCA_020510985.1. Classification (NCBI taxonomy): domain Eukaryota; kingdom Metazoa; phylum Chordata; class Actinopteri; order Cichliformes; family Pholidichthyidae; genus Pholidichthys; species Pholidichthys leucotaenia. The sequence goes on from CM035839.1 coordinate 236,263,930, forward strand.
GCTCAGCATTTACCGCGGACCGTTTCTATGGCAGCCCGGGGTCACACCATCATACACTGAGGGGGTGGGGTGCCTCTCACTGGCTACAAATCAAGCCCTGTTAGTCGAACTTGTAACGAAGTTTTGGTCTTTAAATGACAATTACTAAACTTAACAGCCCATTAACCCCAAACACTGCCTACTTCAAACACACGGGATAGTACTAGTTTTACCCACGAGGTGTGTTCTCCCGAGATGCGTGAGACAAGACTCCCTCAAACTTCTGTGTGGCACAAAAATAGCCATAAAAATCCAGGACTCACCTGCAATACTGAACAAGAGGTGGAATAATGCAACCTTCCTCTGCTGCCTGAAGTGCCTCCAGTCACAGGACACGAGCATCTTTAAACGCAGCACAGTCTCCGGATAGAGGACCAGGGTGGAGGATCTTCTGGTGTTTCTTGGTTTTGTGGTGGAATGTGGAACTTCTTTCCTTAATATAGCTGCCAGCGAATGTAAAATGACCAGAGAGAATCTGAATGGGTGTGCTTTAAGGTGCTGTGTCCTATTGTGTGTATGACGGCATTGTCCTTTTGTATGACAGCATCGCCGAGACCTGATGGTCTATATGACATCATAAAGGCATTATCCTTTGTCTAAAGGCTTTTGTCTGGATGACGGTATCGCAAGTCCTGATGGTCTATGACATCATGAAGGGATCATCCTTTTGCCTATGATTGCATCGGAGTCCTGATGGTCTATAGGCCTATGACATAAAGGCATCATCCTTTTGTCTCTATGACGGCATCATTGAGTCCTGATGGTCTATATGACATGACAAAGACGTCAAGACACCAGGCCTATGATTGTGACACACAAGATTTCTTCAATTCTTGAATTATTGATTTCTTCTGAATTTAAGGAGCAAAACAATGTTTTTACTCAAATGGTTCCAGTACAGCATTCAGTTTACTCTGCTTATATTTTTTAGACTATTTTGGTTAAATTCACAGGAGGGTACGAGCAGACAGTTTTAACAGAATGGGATCACCTCTGTCAAATTATTCGTGATTTCTCCCAAAAAAAGTTGGCAGAGGGTGGAGTTGGCAAACTACCCACGCCTTGATTAAAGCACAATGAGATCAAGTGATGATACAGAGTAAAGTACGAGGAGACGAAGAGTGATGTCTGAAGATACAGGTGAGGTTCGATTGGACACAGCAAAGGACTACAGCTCCTGACCACTTAGTGATGATATAAAGCAGTGTTTTTCAACCAGTGTGCCCTGGTACGTTCAGGTTTTTGTGGGAAATTATCCAATTTCACTTCTTAATTGGTACAAGAAATGCAAATACTTTGCCATTGTTGTGCATGTGTTCTGTTGTACCAATTAAGAAGTGAAATTAGATAATTTCCCACAAAAACCTGAACGTACCAGGGCACACTGGTTGAAAAACACTGATATAAAGTACGAGGCAGAAATGCACCTGTAAGCTGGTTGCCAACCACCAATCAAATCTAACTTAAAAGAACCCTCAGGGGGGACGTTGAGGGGCTGACGCTCATCCAGACGTGATGAGCGCAACATTGTCCTTTTCTGGTGGCACAAATTCAAGTTCATGAATATTTGAAAAAAAATATGACAAAACTATACAGTTTAAACAACGTTACTTTACTAGTGAATGTTCGACTGTGCAATTGACCAATTATCGCTGCCTATGCTCCTCAGCATTTACCGTGGACCGTTTCTATGGCAGCCCGGGGTCACACCATCATACATGGAGGGGGTGCCTCTCACTGGCTACAACTCCGAAGCCCTGGATTTAGTAAACTTGTAAGCAAAGTTTTGGTCTTTAAATGACAATTACTAAACTTAACAGCCCATTAACCTCAAACACTGCCCACTTCACCAACACCTGGGATAGTACTAGTTTTACCCACGAGGTGGTCTTCTCCCTCTTTTGAGATGCGTGAGACAGTAGACTCCCTCATCAAACTTCTGTATGGCACAAAAATAGCCATAAAAATCCAGGACTCACCTGTAATACTGAACAAGAGGTGGAATAATGCAACCTTCTTCCACTGCCTGAAGTGCCTACAGTCACAGGACACGAGCATCTTTAAACGCAGCGCAGACTCCGGCTAGAGGACCAAGGTGGAGGATCTTCTGGTGTTTCTTGGTTTCGTGGTGGAAAGTGGAACCTCTTTGCTTAATATGGCTGCCAGCGAATGTAAAATGACCAGCAGAGGCTCTGAATGGGTGTGCTTTAAGAGGTGCTGTGTCCTATTGTGTATATGATGGCATCGTCCTTTTGTCTGTATGACAGCATCGCGAGTCCTGATGGTCTACATGACATCATAAAGACATCAAGGCATACGATCATGGCACACAGAATCGCAAGTGCTGATGGTCTATATGACAAAGACATCAAGGCATAGGAACATCATAGGCCGTCCTATAATGTCCTATGATCATGGCACACAATCGAAAGAGTGCTGATGGTCTATATGACATCATAAAGACGACACCGGGACATCATAGACGCATCATAGGCTGTGCTATGTTGCAGACATCATAGGGACATCATAGGCCATCCGATGATGTCCGATGATTGTGACAAGATTTTTGTGAATTCTTGAATTACATTATAGTGATCATGATTTCTTCTGAAATTACGGAGTGATGAATGTGTTGCAAAACAAATGTTTTTACTCAAATGGTTCCAGTACCGCATTCCGTGTTACTCTACTCGTTTAGGCTATTTTGGTTAAATTCACAGGAGGGTACGAGCAGACATTTGAAACAGAATGGGATCACCTCTGTCAAATTTATTTGTGATTTCTCCCAAAAAGTTGGCAGAGGGTGGAGTTGGCCAACACCCACGCCTTGATTACACAATGAGCTCAAGTGATGATGGTGAAGTACAAGGAGATGAGTGATGTCTGAAGATAAAGTTGATGTTCGATTGGACACAGCAATGATAGGACTACAGCTCCTGACCAGGTAGTGATGATATAAAGTACGGGGCGGAAATGCACCTGTAAGCTGGTTGCCAACCACCAATCAAATCTAACTAAAAGAACCCTCAGTGGGGACGTGGTGGCTGACGCTCTGGATCCAGACGTGACATTTATTAATATTTGAGGAAAAAAAATGATAAAACTACACAGTTTAAACAACGTTACTTTACTAGTGAATGATTAATATGGCTGCCAACAAATGTAAAATGACCCGAATGCAGGTTGCGACTGTGCAATTGACCAATTATCTCTGCCTGTGCTCAGCATTTACCGCGGACCGTTTCTATGGCAGCCCGGGGTCACACCATCATACACGGGGGGGGGGGGGGGGGGGGGGGGGGGGGTTGGGCCTCTCACTGACTACAAATCAAGCCCTGGAAGTCAAACTTGTAACGAAGTTTTGGTCTTTAAATGACAATTACTAAACTTAACAGCCCATTAACCTCAGACACTGCCCACTTCAAACACCCAGGATAGTACTAGTTTTACCCCACGAGGTGTTTTTCTCCCGAGATGCGTGAGACAGTCGACTCCCTCATCAAACTTCTGTGTGGCACAAAAATAGCCATAAAAATCCAGGACTCACCTGTAATACTGAACAAGAGGTGGAACAATGCAACCTTTCTCCGCTGCCTGAAGTGCCTCCAGTCACAGGACACGAGCATCTTTAAATGCAGAGCAGTCTCCGGCTAAAGGACCAGGGTGGAGGATCTTTGTTTCTTGGTTTTGTGGTGGAGTGTGGAACCTCTTTCCTTAATATAGCTGCCAGTGAATGTAAAATGACCATTAGAGGCTCTGAATGGGTGTGCTTTAAGGTGCTGTGTCCTATTGTGTGTATGACAGCAACGCGAGTCCTGATGGTCTATATGACATCATAAAGGAATTATCATTTTGTCTATATGATGGCATTGCAAATCCTGATGAGCTATAGGTCTATGACATCATAAAGGCATTGTCCTTTTGTCTAGATGACTGTATGTCCTATGATTGTGACAAGATTTCTTGAATTCTTGAATTTATTAAATAGTGATTTCTTCAGAATTTATGGCGTGATGAATGAATGTGTGTGGGGGGGATACCGTGTAAAATAGAGCAAAACAATGTTTTTACTCAAATGGTTCCAGTACTGCATTCAGTTAACTGCTTATATTTTTTAGACTACTTTGGTTAAATTCACAGGAGGGTACAAGCAGACAGTTGAAACAGAATAAGGGATCACCTCTTGTCAAATTATTCGTGATTCCTCCCAAAAAGTTGGCAAACTACCCACGCCTTGATTAAAGCACAATGAGATCAAGTGATGATATAGAGTGAAGTACGAGGAGACGAAGAGTGATATCTGAAGATACAGGTGAGGTTCGATTGGACACAGCAATGGTCATATAAAGTACGGGGCGGAAATGCACCTGTAAGCTGGTTGCCAACCACCAATCAAATCTAACTTAAAAGAAGAAAGAACCCTCAGTGGGGACGTGGTGGCTGACACTCATCCAGACGTGATGAGCGCAACATTATTGTCCTTTTCTGGGGGCACAAATTTAAGTTCATGAATTAATATTTGAAAAAAATATAGGCAGCGAATGCCTATGCTCCTTAGCATTTACCGCGGACCGTTTCTATGGCAGTCCAGGGACACACCATCATACATGGAGGAGGTGCATGCCTCTCACTGGCTACAACTCCTAAGCCCTGGAAGTGAACTTGTAAGCAAGTTTTGGTCTTTAAATGACAATTACTAAACTTAACAGCCCATTAACCTCAAACACTGCCCACTTCAAACACCCGGGATAGTACTAGTTTTACCCACGAGGTGTTTTTCTCCCTCTGAGATACGTGAGACAGTCGACGCCCTCATCAAACTTCTGTGTGGCACAAAAATAGCCATAAAAATCCAGGACTCACCTGTAATACTGAACAAGAGGTGGAATAATGCAACCTTCTTCCGCTGCCTGAATTGCCTCCAGTCACAGGACACGAGCATCTTTAAACGCAGCGCAGTCTCCGGCTAGAGGACCAGGGTGGAGGATCTTCCGGTGTTTCTTGGTTTCGTGGTGGAATGTGGAACCTCTTTGCTTTAATATGGCTGCCAGCGAATGTAAAATAAATGACCATCAGAGGCTCTGAATGGGTGTGCTTTAAGGTGCTGTGTCCTATTGTGTACATGACGGCATCGCGAGTCCTGATGGTCTACATGACATCATAGAGACATCAAGGCATAGGAACATCATAGGCCGTCCTATAATGTCCTACGATCATGGCACACAGAATCGCAAGTGCTGATGGTCTATATGACATCATAAAGACATCAAGGCATAGGGACATCATAGGCGCATCATAGGCTGTACTATGACACAGACATCATAGGCGCATCATAGGCCGCCCTATAATGTCCTATGATCGTGGCACACAGAATTGCGAGTGCTGATGGTCTATATGACATCATAAAGACATCAAGGCATAGGAACATCATAGGCCGTCCTATAATGTCCTACGATCATGGCACACAGAATCGCAAGTGCTGATGGTCTATATGACATCAAAAAGACATCAAGGCATAGGGACATCATAGGCGCATCATAGGCCATGCTATGATATCCTATGATTGTGACACACACATGCAAATAAGAGATTTCTTGAATTTAAAGAGTGATGAATGAATGTGTTCGTGTGTGTTTGTGTGTGTATGTGTGTGGGGGGGTACTGTGTAAAATAGAGCAAAACAATATTTTTACTCTTAAAAGGAACTCCGACTATATTGGCATGTTAGCTCTATATGCTTTATTTTTATGTTACTAACATAACTATAATATAATTTTTTGAAAATAATTCCCAGTTTTATATATTTTTAAAAAACTTTATTACGATGTAAATCGCCATTTTTGTTTACGTCACAATGCATTCTGGGTAGTGACGTAGAATGGTTGCAGCCGTTTTTTCTGTCTTATACAAGCCAAGAAGCGAAGCTACGAACTACTGCCATTTGTCAGTGAAAATGCCACATTGCGCGGCTTTTGGATGTAATTTCCAATCAAAGGAAAATAAAGAGAGCGGGGTGAGCCTCCATAGCTTTCCTAAAGAGGGAAAGTTGAGGAAAAAGTGGGGCGGCAGCGGCTCAGCAGGTAGAGCAGGTCGTCTAATAACCCGATGGTTGGCGGTTCGCATCACGCTCTCCCCAGATATCCTGCCGTTGTGTCCCTGGGCAAGACACTTCACCCGCATTGCCTCCAGTGCCCATAACACTGGGTATGAATGTGTAAAAATGTTTAAATGCTCGGTGGTGGCCGGAGAGGCTGTTGGCGTGGATTGGCAGCCACATTTCCCTCACTCTGAGTCTGTGATCACGCGCTGTAGCGCATGCCTGATAAAGCTGGCATATGTATTAATCACGCTGTGATACAGCACAATATCGCTCAAAGCGCACGAGCGTGCGCTTTGCGCACCAGTGTGGCGGATGAAATAAGGGAACCCAGTGTGGAGGCACGGAATAATTGCAGGCAGGACACGCGAACTGAAGTTTAAAAGGGTGTTTATTTCATACTCCCGCGCTGTGGAGCGAGTCCTTTTTTTTTTTTTATTACTTATTTTGTACTAACCACAGTGCGCAGTGGGCAGCACAGTTTACCCTCGGCTGGGGGATCGCGGAGATCGTGGGTTCGATCCCTGCCCCCGGCCAACAGTGATCTGTGTGGAGTTTGCATGTTCTCCCCATGTTTGCGTGGGTTTACTCCGGGATTTCTCCGGTTTTCTCCCACATGTCAAAAACATGCACGTTAGGGAGTTAAGGGGCACTTGCGCACGCAGCAACTGGCAGCTGGTGGCTTGTCACCAGACTGCAAAACAAATCTACCTATGGGTACAAAATAAGTAATTAAAAAAAAAAAAAAGGGCTCACACCACAGCGCTGGAGTGAGCTTCGTGCTGGAGGATGAAATAAACACCCTTTTAAACTTCAGTTCGCAGTGTCCTGCCTGCACTTATTCCGTGCCTCAACACTGGGTTCCCTTATTTCATCCGCCACACTGGTGCGCTTTGCGGGATATTGTGCTTTATCATAGCGTGATTAATACATATGTCAGCTCTATCAAGTGTTGTGGGATGTGTCTGGTGCGTTTGTTTGGATGGGGCAGCAGCTTGGTGCGTGGACGTGAGTGAGTGATGGCATTTGCACAGCCGAGGCGCCCCCCACCCCCCTCCCCAGTGTGTGTGGCGAACGGTGTGTGATTTGGTGCGGATAAGTAGAAAGAGCGAGGCGACCAGAGCAGGTAGAATTTGTTGCTGACAACAGTGCGGTATATAAATAAAGCCCCAACGCTTCAGCAAAACGGCCTGTGCTTCTTTGTACCACAAGAGTGAGATTTACTCGGGAATTAAACCGCGGAGGAAGCTGCATCTCCCCTGCGTCCCAAAACCACAGTTAGGAGACGAAAGGCAGGAACGGTCAACACAAGCGTGCGATCACAGACATGTCTCATGCGCGCGCTTTGAGCGATATCCTGCTTTATCACAGCGTGATTAATACATATGTCAGCTTTATCAGGCATGCGTTACAGCGCGTGATCACAGACACTCAGAGTGAGGGAAATGTGGCTGCCAATCCGTGCCAACAGCCTCTTCGGCCACCACCGAGCATTTAAACATTTTTACACATTCATACCCAGTGTTATGGGCACTGGAGGCAATGCGGGTGAAGTGTCTTGCCCAGGGACACAACGGCAGGATATCTGGGGAGAGCGTGATGCGAACCGCCAACCATCGGGTTATTAGACGACCTGCTGAGCCGCTGCCGCCCCACTTTTTCCTCAACTTTCCCTCTTTAGGAAAGCTATGGAGGCTTACCCCGCTCTCTTTATTTCCCTTTGATTGGAAATTACATCCAAAAGCCGCGCAATGTGGCATTTTCACTGACAAATGGCAGTAGTTCGTAGCTTCGCTTCTTGGCTTGTATAAGACAGAAAAAACAGCTGCAACCATTCTACGTCACTACCCAGAATGCATTGCGACGTAAACAAAAATCGTAATAAAGTTTTTTAAAAATATATAAAACTGGGAATTATTTTCAAAAAAATTATATTATAGTTATGTTAGTAACATAAAAATAAAGCATATAGAGCTAACATGCCAATATAATCGGAGTTCCTTTTAATGGTTCCAGAACCGCTTTCAGTTTACTCTGCTTATATCATTTTTTAGGCTATTCTGGTTAAATTCACAGAAGGGTGCGAGCAGACATTTGAAACAGAATGGGAACACCTCTGTCAAATTATTTGTGACTTCTCCCAAAAAGTTGGCATTAGACGGTGGAGTTGGCCAGCTATCCACGCCTTAACTAAAGCACAATGAGCTCACAACCCTCAGTGGGGACAATAGGACGGTGTGTGGCACAACTCCTGATGGAAGGCGTCGAAGAGAAGAAGAATAAGATTGGGACCGCATTTATGTCTGTGTTCGGGCTGGCGGTAGGATTGATTTGTTTGTGGCGGATAGCAAAGACTGTACGCAGTCTGTAACATTATGGCATCTAGCTCTGATGGGTATGACCAAGATGAGGTGGGCTGAACACTATCCAGGCCTGGGGGCCGGAAAAGAGCAGCTAGGGGGGCACCAAGACTTAGAAGTGGCTCAGATGGCAGTGATGCGGAAGGAAGGAACAATGCGAAGAAAACACGAACTGGCCAAAATGGATGGCAGTTTGAGGATGTAGGGAATGACTGCAAGGTTGTCATTGAGTTCAATCAGGGTTGGGGGCACTATCACCCAGTTAAGTTAACAAAAGCAATTGAGGAAGAAATTGGGAGAGTTGTTTGCCAAGTTCTTTAAGAATAACCGGCTGTTAATTCATGCCACAAGTAAACAACAGCAACAGAAAATACTGACAATAACATGTATAAATGGAGAACAAATGAAGACGCATGTTCATGGCGTGACAGCTAACTTGAGGGGAGTTAAATCAGGTGTCCCTTTGTGCATGGTCTATGGAAGAAGTGAAAAACGAGATCCAAGGAGGAAAGGTTAAGGGTGTGAAAAGGCTACAGAGTAAAAAAGACGGCTTGCTGAAGGACACTGTCATGATTCAGTTTGAGGAAACACTCCCTAAATCAGTCCTAATACGATAACATGTATTTCAGTGTCAGGGAATACGTCCCAAAGCCACTCAGGTGCTACAAGTGTCAAAGGATGGGTCACATGCTCAGCAATGTAGGGGGGAAAGCTAAGATGTGCCAGATGTGGAGGGAAGCATGAATACGGTAAGTGTGACAAGGACGTCAAAGGAAAGTGTTGCAACTGCAGGGGTGAGCACAGTGCTGCATATGGAGGATGTGTTGTGCAGAGGAAGCTAGACAAGTCCAGGAAATCAGAATAACTAAGAAAATCTCGTACGCGGAAGCTCTAAAGACAGAAGCAGGAATAGTCAAACACTGCAGGCCTTCCTCAAAGAAGTGCAGTTCAAATGGGAAGCCCAGCAATCAACGGGTCCCACACAAGCACAGGATCGTGCAGCTGCCAGGAATGCTTTGTGTTCACGAATGCAAAATGGATGATGACACATTGATAGTTAAGAGGACAAACTTTATAGCTTTTATCTGCCACACCATGAATGTTGCTGCACAGCTACAGAAACCATTGTGGAAGCAGCAGAAAGCTTCCTAGATGTGAAAGATATCACAGCTGACCAGATTCATGCTTTATTGAAAGCTGAAAGTGGGAAGACTGCACATGCTGAAACAAGACCTTAATTATGGTACTACACATACTACAGTGGAATGCGAGGAGTCTTACAGCAAACAGACAAGAACTCAAGAAGTATCTTTACCAACTATTAGTTGTTCCACAGGTAGTGCGAGTATAGGAGACATGGCTTCAACCTCACTTAAGATTTTGTTATTCCAGGATACAGTTCAGACAGGATAGAATTAACACTGTAAATGGAGAAGGATGTGCCACTTTCATTAAAGATGGCCTGGCATATAGAGTGATTCCCTCCCCTGAGGATATAGTGTGTTAGTATTATTGAAATATGTATGTAGGCCAAATGGACAAGGAAATATTAAGCTGATTATTACAACCCATGTAGGAAGTTAACAGCAGATATTTTCAGTGCTATGGTGGGGAAGGGCATATGAAAGAGGTATGGTGTGGAGACCTGACTCTGGTATCGGATTCTTTAGTAAGCACCTGTGAATGGATGGTTATGAACAGGACAACTATGGAAAGTGATCACTTCCCAATACTTGCAGTCATTAAAACTTAAGTATGTATACAAGAGGGAAGATGTTTTACAAGATGGTGTTTTGACAAGGCAGATGGGGAAAAATTTAGGCAATACTGTGTTCAATCATGTCATTGGGTAACATTAGAAGGTGGCATAGGAGAGTTAAAAGTCAGGTAACCAATCATAATCTGAATGCTGCAATAGCAAGTATACCTAAGACAACAACACAGGGTTGGAAGGTTGTACCCTGGTGGAATGACGAATGTAGTATTTGCAATAAAAGAGCGAAACAAGGCATTCAGACAGCTGAGGAAGAATATGACTAGTGAAAACTTAATAGAGTATAAAAAGAAAAGGGCAGTAGGTCAAAGGATTATTAAAAACAGGAAAAGGTCAACATGGAGATAATTTTGTTCCACCCTTGGTGGAAAACAGAACTAGGTGATGTCTGGGGTATGTTTTAAAAAAAAAATGAGTGGGAAAAGGGTATCAGTTAAAATTCCAGCTTTAGTGGATAGAGACAAGATGGCTGTATCAGACAAAGAAAAGGCATAAGTCCTAGATAGAGCATTTGCAGCAGTGCATAGAGGAGACCATCTTGGTGAGAGTCATAAGACAGCAAAAGCAGCATAAACTCAAGAGAAAATGCAAACTTAAAAAATGAAGTGAAAGAGGACATGACTGTGTTAAGACTTCGCGCTCACAATGTCAGAGCTTAAGAGAGCTTTGCAAGACAGCTCCAGGATATGATCAGTTAAGCTATGCTATGTTCCGGCAGTTGCCTATGCAATCAATGCAACTGGTGCTTAAATTGTTTAACAGGATATGGAAGGAGAGGGTTATCCCAAGTGGGTGGAAAAAGGCTGTAATTTTGCCATTTAATAAGCCAGGGAAAGATCCAGCTCATCCAGGCAACTACAGGCCAATAGCATTAACGTCACATTTAGGGAAATGGATGGAGAAGGTGTTAGTTTACAGACTCTCATATGTATTTGAGCAAAAACGATTCATAAACGACTATCAGAAAGGTTTTAGAAGAGGAAAATCCACAGTGGATGCTCTAGTTAGGGTATGTAATGATATTGAAAAGACTCTCAAAAGAAGTAATGGTTATAGTTTATCTGGATATTGAAAAGGTTTATGACTCACTGGAGGGATGGTCTTCTTATGAAACTGACTAAAATGGACATTGGTGGTAGGATGTATAATTGGATAATGGATTTTTTAACACAGGACAACTAGGGTTAAAGTAGAATCAGAAGTTTCTAATGACTTTGAAATAGAAAACGGTGTTCCTCAGGGGAGTGTGATAAGCCCCGTTTTAGTCAATATAATGATTAGACTATAAAAAGAAGCTCGAAGGATTATTAAAAAAAGGAAAGGTCAACATGGAGAGAATTTTGTTCCACCCTTGGTAGGAAAACAACTAGGTGATGTCTGGCGTACATTTAAAAAAAATGAGTGGGAAAAGGTTAAAATTCCAGCTTTAGTGGATAGAGACAAGATGTCTGTATCAGATAAAGAAAAGGCATAAGTCCTAGGTAGAGCATTTGCAGCAGTGCATAGAGGAGACCATCTTGGTGAGAATCAGACAGCAAAGGCACTATAAACTCAGAGAGAAAATGCAAACTTAAAAAATGAAGTGAAAGAGGACATGACTGTGTTAGACCTCGAGTTCACAATGTCAGAGCTTAAGAGAGCTTTGCAAGATAGTGGATACACAGCTCCAGAATATGATCAGTTAAGATATGCTATGTTCCGGCAGTTGCCTATGCAATCAATGCAACTGGTGCTTAAATTGTTTAACAGGATATGGAAGGAGGGGGTTATCCCAAGTGGGTGGGAAAAGGCCACCATTTAACAAGCCAGGGAAAGATCCAGATCATCCAGGCAACTACAGGCCAATAGCGTAAATGTCACATTTAGGGAAATGGATGGAGAAGCGTGTTCGTTTACAGACTCTCATATGTATTAGAGCAACGATTAATAAACGACTATCAGAATGGTTTTAGAAGAAGCAGATCCACAGTGGATGCTCTAGTTAGGATAAGTAATGATATAGAAAAGACTCTCAAAATGAAAGAAGTAATGGTTATACTTTATCTGGATATTGAAAAGGCTTATGACTCACTGTGGAGGGACGGTCTTCTTATGAAATTGAATATAATGGGCATTGGTGGTAGGATGTTTAATTGGATAATAGATTTTTTAACACACAGAACAATTAGGGTTAAAGTAGGATCAGAGGTTTCTAATGAATTTGAAACAGAAAATGGTGTTCCTCAGGGGAGTGTGATAAGCCCTGTTTTATTCAATATAATGATTAATGACATGTTTGAGGATCAAGAGGGATCCATCAAAACAGCACTATATGCAGATGATGGAGCCATATGGTCGAGGGGAAGAAACTGGAAATTCGTGTTCAAAAACATCAGGAAAGCAATGGAGAAAGTGGAGAAGTAGTCATATGACTGGGAATTTAAAATTTCAAACAGCAAAACCTGCTATATGACTTTCACCAAAAACACAGAACTGGTACAGACCCATTAACATTATATAATCAACCAATAGAGAAAGTCAGTGAGTTCAAGTATCTAGGATTGTGGTTTGTGCATACACATGGAGAGTTCATGTTGAAAATCTGGAGACAAAATGCAAAAAAGTCATTAATCTCAAAAGCTGTAGCTGGACATGAATGGGGTGCAGATAAACAGGCAAGAATTGACATTTACAGAGCACTAATGCGATTGACAAGACTACGGATGCATGATTTATGGAGCAGCGGCAAAGACGACGCTGGAAAAAATAGACAAAATGCAGCATAGAGCACTTCGCCTGTGCATTGGAGCCGTCAAAACAACACCAAACAATGCAGTTTTAATACAAGCAGGAGAAATGCCAATGGATTTGAGAAGAGATAAACTTGCATTATCATACTGGGTCAAGCTGAAAGGAAGTGAAAGCAAATACTTCAAAAACAACACTACAAAACTGCTGGGAATACTCTAATTGCCAGGGACATGGGTTTGGGTGGACAATTGAAAGGACCAGAATGTATGGCCTGCACACTATTGATATAGCTAACACCAGTCCAGTGAGTAATGTTCCCCCTTGGCTGTTTCTGGGTAGACGCTAGTCTAGTTAGCACTGTCACAAATACGGAAATGAAAGACAGATAATGGAAAATGAAGTTCGAGAGGCCGGTAGGGAAAGGAATTTAACTGGGATTCTGGGAACAGATGGGAGATGGAGAGGCAATAAGAATTATGAGAAGGGCTCTTTTCTCTTCTTTAAATAACACAGGATTAAGTCATAGAATTTAGGGGGCGGGCTCAGATGACATAATGTTACACCCTCTTGTACAGTAGGTGGCGGTATGCACCTTTCAGTTTTTTGCTATCCGCCAGTAACCGAGAGAAGAAGAAGAACCCTCACCGGGGACGTGGTGGCTGACGCTCATCCAGACGTGATGAACGCAACATTATTGTCCTTTTATGGCGGCACAAATTTAAGTTCATGAATTAATATTGAAAATATGATAAACTATATACAGTTTAAACAACGTTACTTTACTAGTGAATGTTTGATTAAGTAATATGGCTGCCAGCGAATGTAAAATGACCCAAATGCAGGTTGCGACTGTGCAATTGACCAATTATCTCCGCCTGTGCTCCTCACGTTTACAGCGGACCGTTTCTATGGCAGCCCAGGGTGGAGGGGGTGCCTCTCACTGGCTACAACTCCGAAGCCCTGGAAGTGAACTTGTAACCAAGATTTGGTTTTTAACCTGTTGAACTCTGTTCAATTTCCCTAAAAACGCCTAAAAATAACATACCCAAAGTAAATCAAAAGCTGTTCTTCAACCCTTTGCGGCATCTTCATGGGGTTGGTCTCATTTAAAAGAAAGCACTCTGAACTTTTTGGCAAAACAGTCATAATCTCTCCAAGTGCTCCTGCCACTGAGTAACAGTCATCTAAACATACTGAATTTGATGAAAATAAAAGTTAGTCTACGTGTTTTTTTAAGATACAAATGCTTGCAAATAACACAGCTGTCAGATACTGGCTGGAAAATGCAACAGAAATGTAGAACCAAGTGTTATCAAGCTGAGGTCAAAATTTTGTAACAATACCACAAAAAATGAATATATTGTATTACACAGCTTTTTTCTCAGGTTGTTCCCAGGTGTTTTTGAACTGAACTTTTCAATATCAGGGATATCTTGTTAGATATCCAGAAACACTGTCAGTAGTAATGATGCAGAGAAAATGAAGTTTAAAATATAAACACGCTTTACTGAACAAAAATGTCAATATACAAAACATACTATTTACAAACAACAAATGTGAACAAATATGAATATGAAGTGCTTTATATGTTATTGGCAATATGCCAGTTATTGTAAAATATAAACACGCTTTACTGAACAAAAAAGTCAATATACAAAACATACTATTTACAAACAACAAATGTGAATATTAAGTCCTTTATATGTTACTGGCAATATGCCAGTTATTGCAACAGTCCCGGCTTTGGGATCAAACAGAGAGGCACATCACAGGTGGAGCACTTGAGTGGTGTCTTTTTACGGCACTGCCTGCATAGTGTCCGTCCATTTGTGCGGTGCCCTGAGATAAAAGACAATCCTGTGATGTGCAGTGGGTGTAGGATGAGGTGGTGTGGGTGTGGCTGATCGAGAGCGCACCTGTGCCAGCTGCATAGCAAGGGTCTCCCAAAATGCCTTCTGTCTCAAAGGCTTCTCTCCTCTTCCAGAGGCGAGTGCCTTGTGGAGGATGTAGGCATTGACGATGGCAATGTCCATGAAGTGGTAAAAAAAGCTCTTATACCACTTCATGGTCTTGTGGAGAACACTGTAGTACCCTATCAGGGCATCTGATAGGTCCACTCCACCCAAGCACCTGAATGGACAAAAAAAACAATTTTTAGAATAAAAGGAAAAAAAACACTTCAATATATTACTCAAGCCAATTGTTACATTTTCAAATCATTACGTACCTGTTGTAGTCCTTTACACAAGGCGGCACGGAGACATCCTTTCTTGACCACTGCCCCTGTGCATCTTTCACCCTCCGGGACACAGTCTCTCCTGAGTGGGCAGTGTGCACTTTGGAACACATGAACACATCCCTTGTGTCTCGCCACTGGAGGAAAACAGAACATGCCACGTAAAAAACGTGTGGCCTTTTTTCACAAGAAAAAATAGCCTAAAGTGCAATAAAAATTATACTAAAATGTCATCACAAATCTAGAGGGTAACAAACATTTTTAGGAGGCATGTTCTTCTGTGTGGGAGGGGTGGTTGATTGTTCATTCATGAATGAATGAATGAACAAACAAGCCCCCCCACACACAAAGAAACATGCCACGTAAAAAATGTGTGGCCTTTTTTACAAGAAAAAATAGCATACAGTGCAATAAAAATTATACTAAAATATCTGCAATGTAGAGGATAACAAACCACCCCCCCCCCGCTACAGAGGAACTCGGCACACAAAAAAAAAACTTGTGGCCATGAGGGACCGTTGTAATTACCGATCGGTCAAAAGTTATTTTTATTACTATTTTTATCGATACATAATTCAGCTTATAACACTTACTTGAACACAACAGCAGTGTCGTTGGCGAACATCTGTTGTCGACGTTCCTCATTGTCAGACGAACATGAAGCTGGTCCAGTTGTTACTGTCCCGTGGTTCTGGTCACCCGACCTGGTCAAACCATCTCCGCTTCCATGTTTGCGGTTTTTGCGAACCATTTTTCAAAACAAATAGTAATAAAAAAAAGACTGGCTAATGGCTAAGAGTGGCTAATGCTACCGTTACGCACAAGTCTCAATGCGAGTCACCCAGTGGCTTAGGCAAAAGAGATTTTACGCAGGGGGATGCATGTGTTTTAACGGCAATATAAACACGTAACAAAGGCATGTCGGGTATTACTGAATTCAGAATTTCATTGGTTAAACGACACGTCAATCGTTGAACTTCTCTGCTTCAATTGGCTTGTTGTATTCACGGTCGTTGGTAGGCAGGTCCTTCTTGCTAGGTTTTCAGTCATTGGTTCTTCAAGGTTTCAGAAACCCAATTCAAGGCTCTTATTAGTCGAATGAGAGAATCAAATCTAAACCAATCAAACACTCCTTTGGCTTTCTGTTTATGGCTGTGTCTGTACTGGAAGAATGGAAATGCAGCTTTTTTTTTTTCAGTGCGCACTGAGACGCACTAAGACGCAGAGATGTGACCGCCCGCAGAATCTCCCGAGTTCAACTCGTTAAATGACACTAAACTTAACAGCCCATTAACCTCTGACATTGCCTACTTCAAACACCCGGGATAGTACTCGTTTTACCCACGAGGTGTTTTTCTCCCTCCGAGATGCGTGAGACAGTCGACTCCCTCATCAAACTTCTGTGTGGCACAAAAATAGCCATAAAAATCCAGGACTCACCTGTAATACTGAACAAGAGGTGGAATAATGCAACCTTCCTCCACTGAATGAATGAATGAATGAATGAAGGGTGGATGTGTATGTGTGTGAAACACCCAAGCTGCCGAGTGCCTGAGCTGTCGGGGAGCGAAGGACCCAAAGGGCTCCCTGACGCGCCTGATGGAAGATAAATGTGCATTTTTTAAATATTTTTTAACCAAATTACGAGGTATTTACTTGTATTATTAGCATATTTTGGTTATCCCGAGGGAGATCGCTGGCCAGAGTGTTTGAAGGACACGTCACTTGTGGTAACATATCGTCACTTCCTGTATTGCTGTCTGTCCGTGTGGTTTGCTCTCCTCACTCTCCTGAGGATTTTGCTTTTAATTGTATTTTAACCACTTTTTTCCATCTACCGTTAGTTCTCATTTCTGTTTATCAAACCTCTTGCACCTGTGTGCGCACTCAGTGTTACCTAATCACCCTCATTAGCGCCTTCTGCTCACCTTTCATCGGTGTTTTTGTTAGCTTCGGGTTAGCCACTAGCTATGGCTACTAGCTCTCCTTCCCCTTCTCCTCTGGTGTGCTCTCTCTGTCAGATGTTTAGCTACACCTCTGCCTCTTTTAGTGACAACGGTAAATGTAATAAATGTCTTTTTGATGCGCTCGAGGCGAGGTTGCCTGATTTGGAATCCCGGCTCTGCTGCATTGAAACACCGTCTGCGCCAGTTACTCTTGATGGACGTCCCCTAGCTGCAGCGGAGCTCCCTAGCATGGGGCGACCCGTTAGCGGTCCTCCGGTCCTGGTCCTCCTCAGCAGCGAGAACACTGGGTGGGTGACGGTGAGAAGTAAGCCTAGTCGCAAAGCCCCGGTTCACCACCAACCTGTTCACGTTTCTAATCATTTTTCCTCGCTCAGCGACACACCCGCAGAGGAAAACAAAAACTCATCATTGGCGACTCTGTATTCAAGAAACATCATGACCCTAGAGATTCCAGCGGCCATAGTCAAATGCATTCCTGGGGCCACAGCAGGCGACATCGAGTCAAATTTGAAAATGCTGGCTAAAAGTAACTGTAAATACTCCACAATTGTTATTCACGCTGGCATTAATGACATCCGTCTCCGGCAGTCGGAAGTCACGAAACTTAATGTAGAATCGGTGTGTGACTTTGCCAAAACAATGTCTGCCTCTGTAGTATCCTCTGGGCCCCTCCACAATCTGACCAGTGATGACATGTTTAGCCGCTTGTCATCCTTCAACCGCTGGCTGTCTGTGTGGTGTCCTGCAAACGTGGGCTACATTGACAACTGGAGCTCATTTTGGGGAAAACCTGGTCTTATGAGACGAGACAGCGTCCATCCCACTTTGGATGGTGCGTCTCATTTATCTAACAATCTGGCATCTTTTTTATCCAAATTTCCAAAATCTTGACAACTCAGAGTTGGGACCAGGAAGCAGAGTCGCAGTCTTACATGCCTATCTAGCTGCAGCTCCTCTTCATCCGCCACCCCTCAACTTAGCCCCTGTCCCCCCCATCAGAAAATAATTGTCTGCTCCCTCCAAAGCAAATAAAAATATAGTGTATAAGCATCCCAAAGTGATTAAACAAAAAGTTGGTAAAACTCAAACATGAAGCCTCTAAATCGATTTGGTCTCTCTTCCTCCTCATAATTTAAAAATTAAGATAAGATAAGATAAGCCTTTATTAATCCCACAATGGGGAAATTCCAGGACGGCAACAGCACAGGGATAGCAACACTCAGAGCAACAATCAGAAGGCAAGAGAAAAAAAAACAAAAGCAGCAAGTATACATACAGTGGGGCAAAAAAGTATTTAGTCAGCCACCAATTGTGCAAGTTCTCCCACTTAAAAGATGAGAGAGGTCTCCAATTTTCATCATAGACATACCTCAACTATGAGAGACAAAATGAGAAAAAAAAAAAATCCAGAAAATCACATTGAAGGATTTTTAATGAATTAATTGGTAAATTCCTCGGTAAAATAAGTATTTGGTCAATAACAAAAGTTCATCTCAATACTTTGTTATGTACCCTTCATTGGCAATGACAGAGGTCAAACGTTTTCTGTAAGTCTTCACAAGGTTTTCACACACTGTTGCTGGTATTTTGGCCCATTCCTCCATGCAGATCTCCTCTAGAGCAGTGATGTTTTGGGGCTGTCGCTGGGCAACAAGGACTTTCAACTCCCTCCAAAGATTTTCTATGGGGTTGAGATCTGGAGACTGGCTAGGCCACTCCAGGACCTTGAAATGCTTCTTACGAAGCCACTCCTTCGTTGCCCGGGCGGTGTGTTTGGGATCATTGTCATGCTGAAAGACCCAGCCACATTTCATCTTCAATGTCCTTGCTGATGGAAGGAGGTTTTCACTCAAAATCTCACGATACATGGCCCCATTCATTCTTTCCTTTACACGGATCAGTCATCCTGGTCCCTTTGCAGAAAAACAGCCCCAAAGTATGATGTTTTCACCCCCATGCTTCACAGTAGGTATGGTGTTCAAATCAAATCAAACTTTATTGTCATATTGCTGTACATACAACTGTAGTGCAGGCAAGATGAAATTGCGTTTCTCTCGGCATCCATATAAGAAGCAGCATGATTTAAGACACATTCCCACATAGCTCCCCCCCACCCCCACCCCCCCATCCATTCACACATCCCTGAGACATACTTGGGGAAAAAAAAGAATAACTAACTATAATATACAAAATGTCCGTAGGTGCAGTAGTGTGTATGAGAGATTCCGGGTCAACTGTTCAGCATCCTGACAGCTTGTGGAAGGAAGCCGTTGATCAGTCTGGTGGTTCTGCCTCCGATGCTCTGGAATCGTTTACCAGATGGAAGAAGTTCAAAGTGTTTATGCAGAGGGTGAGAACGGTCCTTGACAATGTTTAGTGCCCTGCTCCTACAACGGTTCTGAAAAAGTTCTTGGACAGAGGGGAGGGAGACTCCAATTACCCTCTCCGCCCCCTTAACTATCCTCTGCAGGGCTTTTTTGTCTGACATACTGCAGCTGGAGTACCATGTAGCAATGCAGTATGTCAGAACACTCTCCACCACACCTCTGTAGAAGGTCCTGAGGATGCAGATGGGGAGAGAGGCCTGTTTGAGTTTCCTCAAGAAGTGCAGTCTCTGCTGAGCCCGCTTCCTGATCTCCAAGGAATTCTTGCTCCAGGTCAGGTCCTGCGAGATCTGCACTCCGAGGAACTTGATGTTCTCCACTCTCTCCACTAAACGGCCACCGATGCTGAGGGGGGCGTGCTCAGGCTGCGACCGCCGGAAGTCGATAATCATCTCCTTCGTTTTGTCCACGTTGAGCACCAGATTGTTCTCCCTGCACCAGCCCTCCAGGTCTCTCACTTCTTCCCTGTACATTGATTCCTCATCCCTCTGGATAAGTCCCACCACCGTGGTGTCATCTGCAAACTTAATAATCTGGTTCCCCTCGTGTCTGGATACACAGTCATGTGTTAGAAGTGTAAACAACAGTGGAATGAGTACACAGCCTTGAGGGGATCCGGTACTCAGCGTGACAGACTTGGAGATGTTGTTTCCAACCCGGACAGACTGAGGTCTCTCAGTCAGAAAATCCAGGATCCAGAGACATGTGGCGGTGTTCAGACCGAGAAGGAGTAATTTCTCCATCAGTCTCTGGGGAATAATGGTGTTGAATGCTGAACTGAAATCAATGTACAGGAGTCTGGCGTAGGTGTCTTTCTGGTCCAGGTGGGTGATGACAGAGTGTAGTGTAGTTCTTTCTCCTCCAAACACGACAAATTGAGTTTTTACCAAAAAGTTCTATTTTGGTTTCATCTGACCATATGACATTCTCCCAATCCTCTTCTGGATCATCCAAATGCTCTCTAGCAAACTTCAGACGGGCCTGGACATGTACTGGCTTAAGCAGGGGGACATGTCTGGCACTGCAGGATTTGAGACCCTGGCGGCATAGTGTGTTACTGATGTAGCCTTTCTTACTTTGGTCCCAGCTCTCTGCACGTCATTCACTAGGTCCCCCCGTGTGGTTCTGGGATTTTTGCTCACCGTTCTCATGATCATTTTGACCTCACAGGGTGAGATCTTGCGTGGAGCCCCAGATCCAGGGAGATTATCAGTGGTCTTGTATGTCTTCCATTTTCTAATAATTGCTCCCACAGTTGATTTCTTCACACCAAGCTGCTTACCTATTGCAGATTCAGTTTTCCCAGCCTGGAGCAGGTCTACAATTTTGTTTCTGGTGTCCTTTGGCAGCTCTTTGGTCTTGGCCATAGTGGAGTTTGGAGTCTGACTGTTTGAGGTTGTGGACAGGTGTCTTTTATACTGATAATGAGTTCAAACAGGTGCCATTAATACAGGTAACGAGTGGAGGACAGAGGAGCCTCTTAAAGAAGTAGTTACAGGTCTGTGAGAGCCAGAAATCTTGCTTGTTTGTAGGTGACCAAATACTTATTTTACCGAGGAATTTACCAATTAATTCATTAAAAATCCTTCAATGTGATTTTCTGGATTTTTTTTTTCTCATTTTGTCTCTCATAGTTGAGGTATACCTATGATGAAAATTGGAGACCTCTCTCATCTTTTAAGTGGGAGAACTTGCACAGTTGGTGGCTGACTAAATACTTCTTTGCCCCACTGTATGTACATATAAATATAAATATAAATATACGTATATAGACACACAGTGCGGAGCATTGTAGCTAGATGGGATAGATATATAATATATAAACACAGTGCGGAGCATTGTAGCTGGATGGAATAAATATATGAGTATATAAACACAAAAAAAAAAAGATGGCGCGCCTAGACGCAGCGGCCCCTCTTGGCATCAGCGAGTGTGAGAGTTTTAATCATCCCAGACGTACATTCTGTAAAACTTACAACCGTGAGACCTTATTAAACATCAAGGTACTGCACGCTGCAAGAATCGCGGCGATCGGTTGTGATTTGGACATTCTACGCCAGCATGGAATTTTGGCGGAGTCCCCGCTGGAAGCTACCCGGGAGAGGAGGAAGCGGAAGCGGAGCAAGCGCAAGCAAAAGCGAGGAAAAAGGGCCGGGATCCATGCTAGGCTAAAGGCTAACCCCTCCAGACCAGCGGTACCGTCGCTTCTTCTATCAAACGTCCGCGCCCTCGAAAACAAGGTAGACGAGCTGCGTTTGCTGAAAGAAACCCGGAGAGAATGGAGGGACTGCTGTGTGTTTGTTTTCACCGAGACATGGCTCCACGACAACATTCCTGACGAGGCCATTCAGCTGGAAGATATGGCGATGTTCCGTGCCGACAGGGAAACGGCGAGCTCCGGTAAGAGCCGGGGGGGTGGGCTATGCATCTATGTTAACAAGAACTGGTGCGTTAATGCCACGTTAGTGTCTAAACACTGCTCTCCGTTGGCGGAGTTCCTTATTGTTAATTGTCGGCCTTTTTATCTGCCGAGGGAATTCAGCAACGTGTTTGTAGTTGGTGTTTACATAGCGCCGAGCGCTAACGCTAAAGCTAATGCTAAGGCGGCACTCGGGGTACTGCACAATGCGATCAGTGAAATCCAAACGTCACACCCGGACAGTTTTGTGGTGGTTGCGGGGGATTTTAACCACACCAGCTTAAAGACTGTGCTCCCCAAGTTTAAACAATGTGTAGACTTTAAGACCAGAGGAGAGAATATGTTGGACTTAGTGTACACAAACACAGATGCATATAAAGTGATACCCCGCCCCCATCTCGGCCGTTCTGATCACATGTCCGTGATGCTGGTTCCTGCCTACAAACCTTTATTGAAGCGCAGCAGGCCAGCAGTGAAATAAATCAGGATTTTGCCAGAGAGTGCAACCTCTGCACTGCAAGACTGTTTTCAGCACACATACTGGAAGATCTTCAAAATAGCAGCCTCCCAGGAAGACAGGACAGATGTGGAGGAGTATGCTGATTCAGTCACCAGCTACATCGCGAAGTGCACAGAGGATTTCACTACAGTGAAGACCATCACTATGCGGGGTAATCATAAGCCCTGGATGACTGCAGAGGTGCGCTCGCTGCTTAAAGCCAAAGATGCAGCGTTCAGAGCGAAGGACAGGATTGCCCTCCGCTCAGCCTGGTCTGCACTTTCAAAGGGAATTAAGGCGGCAAAGCGCGCCTATGCGGAGAAAATCCAGGGACACCTCTGTGACACTAGGAACACCAAGCAGATGTGGCAGGGAGTTCGGACACTGACGGGCTGTAAGTCTAGGCAGGGGGTCGATGATGACAACGCTTCGCTTCCAGACAGGCTTAATGACTTCTTTGCACGTTTTGAAGCATCAAACTCGACAATCAGAGGGAGGGCCGGCCCACTACCACCATCGGTCGGACCAGCTTTTACCATTAACACAGCGGACACACGGAGGACCCTATCCAGACTCAACCCACGCAAAGCTGCAGGTCCAGACAACATTCCGGGACGTGTGCTCCGAGACTGCGCGAGCGAGTTGGCGGATGTCCTGACTGACATTTATAACATCTCCCTGAGTCAGGCCATCGTTCCCAGATGCTTCAAGACCTCTATCATTGTACCGGTGGCAAAGAAACCAGTGGTGTCCTGTTTGAATGACTATCGTCCTGTTGCACTTACACCAATTGTGATGAAGTGTTTTGAACGGCTTGTCAACAAACACATCACAGCCTGCCTCCCTGCATCACACGACCCGCTCCAGTTTGCATATCGTTCAAACCGCTCCACGGAGGATGCTATAGTCACCACCCTACACTCCGTCATCACCCACCTGGACCAGAAAGACACCTACGCCAGACTCCTGTACATTGATTTCAGTTCAGCATTCAACACCATTATTCCCCAGAGACTGATAGAGAAATTACTCCTTCTCGGTCTGAACACCGCCACATGTCTCTGGATCCTGGATTTTCTGACTGAGAGACCTCAGTCTGTCCGGGTTGGAAACAACATCTCCAACTCTGTCACGCTGAGTACCGGAACCCCTCAAGGCTGTGTACTCAAGTCCACTGTTGTTTACACTTCTAACACATGACTGTGTATCCAAACACGAGGGGAACCAGATTATTAAGTTTGCAGATGACACCACGGTGGTGGGACTTATTCAGAGGGATGAGGAATCAATGTACAGGGAAGAAGTGGGAGACCTGGAGGGCTGGTGCAGGGAGAACAATCTGGTGCTCAACGTGGACAAAACGAAGGAGATGATTATCGACTTCCGGCAGTCACAGCCTGAGCACGTCCCCCTCAGCATCGGCGGCCGTTTAGTGGAGAGAGTGGAGAACATCAAGTTCCTCGGAGTGCAGATCTCGCAGGACCTGACCTGGAGCAAGAATTCCTTGGAGATCAGGAAGCGAGCTCAGCAGAGACTACACTTCTTGAGGAAACTCAAACAGGCCTCTCTCCCCATCTGCATCCTCAGGACCTTCTACAGAGGTGTGGTGGAGAGTGTTCTGACGTACTGCATTGCTACATGGTACTCCAGCGGCAGTATGTCAGACAAAAAAGCCCTGCAGAGGATAGTCAAGGGGGCGGAGAGGGTAATTGGAGTCTCCCTCCCCTCTGTCCAAGAACTTTTTTCAGAACCGTTGTAGGAGCAGGGCACTGAACATTGTCAAGGACCGTTCTCACCCTCTGCATAAACACTTTGAACTTCTTCCATCTGGTAAACGATTCCAGAGCATCGGAGGCAGAACCACCAGACTGATCAACAGCTTCCTCCCACAAGCTGTCAGGATGCTGAACAGCTGACCCGGAATCTCACATACACACTACTGCACCTATGGACATTTTGTATATTATAGTTAGTTATTCTTTTTCCCCCAAGTATGTCTCAGGGATGTGTGAATGGATGGGGGGGTGGGGGTGGGGTGGGGGGGTGGAGCTATGTGGGAGTGTGTCTTAATCATGCTGCTTCTTATATGGATGCCGAGAGAAACGCAATTTCATCTTGCCTGCACTACAGTTGTATGTACAGCAATATGACAATAAAGTTTGATTTGATTTGATTGTAGCTAGATGGAATAAATATGTAGATATATATAAACACACAGTACAGAGCATTGTAGCTAGATGGAATAAATATGTAAATATATAAACACACACAGTGTGGATATTGTTGCTAGATAGAGTATATATTGTGGTGATGTGAAAATGACGAGGCAGAGTTCTCTCTCAAGTCAGCTTTATTCACAACACCATCATCTCAAAGCAGCAAAAGTCGTCCTTAAATATCAGGACTCTTACACTTCACAGGTCACATGTCTCACAAACCACCTTGCATTATAAAGAAAGTCACAATGCATTTTCTCTCCATGATATCACTTCCACTGTCTCCAATGCATCCCCTTTTTAATCCCTTAATTAAACCCCCCCCCCCCAGTCTTAAGACTTGCATACCAAAGCTATGATTCTTGCAGCTTCCTGTAATCACTAAGGGAGCTGCCCTGCCTTTGTTCTGACCTAAAATGTGAGTCACAAAACGGGTCCAACAGGTCCGGTATGTGTGTCCACCACAATATACAGTATATATTTATATATTTAAACACACGCAGTGCGGAGCATTATAGCTAGATGGAATGAAACAGCACAACCGTCTACTTAGTTATCCTACATGGTATGATTATGTACCCATACATATTCTCACCCTCCATAGCGACCGATATTTTCCTAGTTGTATACTGGAGGGGACCATTGTGTAAGTCTATTGCGTCTTTTGCATTCAAAACTATTAGGTTGTCATGTCTTTTTGCCATCTCTGCGAGCAGCCCTGCTTAGGTTGTACAGTCTGACAGCCGTAGGTAGGAAGGACCTGCGAAACCTCTCGGTTGTGCACCTAGGACACAGGTGTCAAACTCATTCCATGGAGGGCCAAGACCCTGCAGGTTTTACCTCCACCCAGTGTCTTCAACAGGTGATTTCTCTGAATTTCTTCCTACTGATTGCTGATCAGTGAAAACACCTGCTGAAGAGACTGGGTGGAAGTAAAACCTGCAGGGTCTTGGCCCTCCATGGAATGAGTTTGACACCCCTGACCTAGGATGATGTAGTCTGCTGCTAAATGAGCTCCTCAGTGCATTCAGTATGTCCTGCATAGGGTGGAACTCGGACTCCAGCAGAGATGACAGTTTAGCCACCATCCTTCTCTCTCCCATCTCCTCCACTGGGTCAAGGCGCTGCCCCAGGACAGAGCTAGCTTTCTTGATCAGTTTGTTCAGTCTCTTCCTATCGGCTGCTGTAATGCCACTGCCCCAGCAGACCACTCCAAAAGTGATGGCTGATGCCACCACCATGTCATAGAATGTCTTCAGCAGCACCCCTTGTACACCAAAAGACCTGAGTCTCCTCAGTAGGAACAGCCTGCACTGTCCCTTCTTGTAGAGTGCGTCAGTATTGTGTGACCAGTCTAGTTTATTGTTCAGATGAACACCCAGGTACTTATAGGATGTCACCATCTCAATGTCTGTTCCCTGTATATTTACTGGTGCTGTGAGGGGTTGTCCTTGCCTGCGGCAGTCCACCACCAGCTCCTTAGTTTTCCTCGCGTTGATCTGGAGGCAGTTCCGATGGCACCAGTCCACGAAGTCCTGGATAAGTCCTCTGTACTCAGCTTCATCTCCGTTGGAGATGAGGCCAACAATCGCAGAGTCATCAGAGAACTTCTGTAGATGGCAGTGTGTTGTGTTGTGTGAGAAGTCCGCAGTATAAATGGTGAACAGGAAGGGAGCCAAAACCGTTCCCTGGGGGGCCCCCATGCTACCGATGATCATGTCGGACACACAGTCCCGGGTTCTCACAAACTGAGGCCGGTTTGTGAAGTAGTCCAGGATCCATGATGGCAGGTGCTGGTCCACCCCTGCACACAGCAGCTTGTCCTTCAGGATCATTGGTTGGATGGTGTTGAAAGCACTGGAGAAGTCAAAGAACATGATCCTCACCGTATTCCCGGGCTTCTCCAGGTGGGACAGAGAACGGTGAAGGAGGAAGATCACCGCATCCTCCACCCCAGTGCCATGCTGGTAGGCGAACTGGAGTGGATCCATCGCTGGTCCCACCAGGGGGCGGAGGTGAGCAAGGAGCAGTCTCTCCAGGGTGTTCATCATGTGGGACGTCAAGGCCACTGGTCTGTAGCTGTTCAGATCTTTGGGGTGGGAAGTCTTGGTACAGGTACCACACAAGATGTTTTCCACAGCTGTGGTACCCTCCCCAGCTTCAGGCTCAGATTGAAGATGTACTCCACAATCCCACACAGCTGGTCTGCACAGGACTTGAGGAGCTTTGCGCTGATGCCGTCCGGTCCCGACGCCTTCCTCGCCTTGATCTTCCTCAGCTCCGTCCTCACCTGGGTGTTAGTGAGGGTCAGGTTGGGGGGCTGTGTGTTGGGAGTGGGGGGGTGTTGGTGGAGTGGGGAGTGGGCAGCAGGACTTGATATCTTTAGAGGCAGCAGTGGTTGTTGCGCAGTCAGGGGGGAGGGCGGTTGGTCAAACCTATTGAAAAACAGATTCAGATTGTTCACCCACTCCCTTGCCCCCCCCCCCCCGTGGCCTGGGGGGAGGTATTCTGGAGCCCAGAGATGGTTTTAAGGTTTCTCCAGACCCCGCTGATGTCACTCTGTTGCAGCTTGTCCTCCATCTTCTTCCTGAAGCTGTCCTTGCCTTCTCTGATCTTTCTCCTCAGCTCCGTCTGTATGGACTTCAGCATCTCCCTGTTCCCCAACTTGAAGATCCTCTTCTTCTCTCACAGAAGTGTTTTTATCTCTGGGTTGATCCAGGGTTTGTTGTTTGAGCAACACCGTATGGTCTTGGTGAGAACGGTGTTGTCCACACAGAAGCTGATGTAGTCCGTGATGGTGTGAGTGAGGCCATCGATGTCCTCACCATGTGGATCGCAGAGCTGCTCCCAGGCGGTGGTTTCAAAACAGCCCTTTAGAGTGTCTATTGCCTCCTCAGACCGTAATTTCACTGTGTGCATGGCCGGAGGTTGTCTGTGCACTAGGGGTTTGTACACCGGCTGGAGATGAACCAAGTTGTGATCCGATCTCCTGAGTGGGGGGAGTTGTGATGAGGTGTACGCCTCCTTAGTGTTTGCATAGAATAAGTCCAGTGTTTTATTGTCTCTAGTGTGGCATGTGACATACTGGGTAAACGTGGGTAGAATGGGAGACAGTGAAACATGGTTGAAATCGCCTGAGATGAGGAGAAGAGCATCTGGGTGTTCTGTCTGCAGCCTGCCAGTTACTGAATGGATGACGTCACGCGCTGTCCCAGCATTCACCGTCGGATTTGCATAAACAACAATGCAGATCACGTGTGAGTATTCCCTCGGGAGATATGCAGGCCGCATGCTAAAAGCTAGTAACTCAATGTCTTTGCTGCAGTGTCGTTGTTTAACAGTGATATGTCCCGGTCTGCACCAGTTGTTGTTAACATACATTACCACTCCACCGCCCCTTGCTTTGCCACTGTCTGATGTTTGGTCTGCCTGTATCGTGTGGAAACCCTCCAGTTCAATGTTAGCATCTGCTGCTAATTCGGTTAGCCAAGTCTCTGTGAATAGATACAGACTACACTCCCGGTATATGCTATCGTAACGGGAGATAGCCGCTAGCTCACCTACTTTTCCCAGTAACGATCGTACATTCCCCATAACAACGGATGGAAGGGTGGGTCTGTACCTTTTATTTCTTGCCTTCCACCTTACTCCAGCCCGGCACCCACGACGTTTTCGCCTCAGTTCTCCCGGTATGTCGAGTTTTTCTGTTAGCACCGGGTGGTGGTTGAGTGCTAGCAGCTCTTCCCTGCTGTACCATCTCCTGCTATAAAACAGTGGCTCTGTCCACCAGCTTGGGAGACATTTGGGGCGATCTGTGTGTCTGTGATCTAAATGGAGTGAAAGGCGGGCCGGATCAGAGAGTTGTCACCGGATCAAAAGAGAGAGGAAGGAAAAAAAAGACTCAGAATTGAGCCGCTGTTGCAAAAGGCAGCCGACTCGTGCGGTGCAGGAAGTGAAAAAAAAAAAAATGCGGTTTGTTAAATATTAGGTCTCTAACTCCCAAGTCTGTTAGTCCATGATCTGTTAATTGATCATCAGATTGATTTAATATCCCTTACAGAGACTTGGTTAGGGCAACAGGATTATGTTTCAATCTTAGAAGACTCAAGGCAGCTCTATTCGCTGATTTTTTGTCATATTCAGCTCTCAGAATCAGTAATTCGTTCTCTAACTGTGGGTTACTTCCTGCATACACCTTTTCTTGAAGAATTTTTATTTTACATTCCAATTGGACTCTCTCCTCTCGGGTCTTCTTAGATTTTGAACCTGTATAACTAATAATATGCCCCCTAATAAAAGCTTTGAAAGCCTCCCACTTTATACATGCCGTTGTTTGTGTAGTATTGATATCAAAGAACTCATCTGTTTTTCTATGTACTTAACAAATTCCTCATCCTGAAGCCATTTATGTTGAAAATGCCACTTAACTGGGCCCTTTGTCAGTTTCTTATCTACATATACTAGACAGCAGGGTGCATGATCAGAGATCACAATGTTATCATAGAAACAGTTTTGAATCTTGGACCTTAATTCTGTAGAGTTCAAAAAGTAGTCAATACGTGAGAATGTCTTATAGGTATTAGAATAACAAGAACAGGCTTTGACTTGTGGTTTCATTTCTCTCCATATATCTAGCAATCTCAATTCTTTCATAAAATGATTAATGGTCATCCTACATCCATTGTGTGTACAGTCCAGTCCTGCTGATCCATCTATACAGGGATTCAATGTACAATTAAAATCCCCTGCTATTATATGTTGCCCTGTAAGTGATGATAAAGTGAGGAATAAATTAACAAAGAAGTTTTGATCATCAATATTGGGGCTGTGTAAGTTCACCAGATTTATATTTTCTAATAACAAAGAACCTTAGATAAATAGATATCTTCCAAATTTGTCTCTAATTACATTTTTCATTTGAAATGGGACTGTTTTATGTATGAGAATCATAAGAGCCAACATATAGAGCCATATAGAGCCAACAGATCCACTGAGGATGCTCTAGCCACGGCCCTCCACACTGCCCTGTTCCACCTGGAGCAGCCGGAGAGCTATGTGCGGATGCTATTTGTGGACTATAGCTCCGCCTTTAACACCACCCTCCCCGGCAGACTGGTGTCCAAACTTTGGGAATTAGGACTTCCATATTCCATTTGTACTTGGATCCAAAGTTTCCTCTCGGATCGCAGCCAGAGGGTCAAAGTGGGACCTCACATGCCCACCACCATTAGTCTCAGTACCGGCTCCCCACAAAGCTGTGTGCTGAGCCCCCTACTGTACAGCCTTTACACCTATGACTGCACCCCCATACACCACAGCAACAGCATCATCAAGTTTGCAGACACCACAGTGGTGGGGCTCATCTCGGGGGGAGATGAGACCGGTTTTAGGGGTGAGGTGCAGCAGTTGATAGAGCGGTGTGGAGACAACAACCTTTTAAATGTCACAAAAACAAAGGAGGTCATCAGACTTCAGAAGAAATAAAACAGACATTCAACCTCTGACTATTAGTGGTACTGGTGTGGAGAGGGTAGAGGTTGTCCGCTTCCTGGGGGTCCATATTCAGGAGGACATGACATGGGGGGGCGAACACAACTGAGCTGCTGAAAAAAGCCCAGCAGAGACTACATTTCCTCAGGGTGTTGAGAGGAAACATCTGTCAGAGACTGCTGTTGTCTTTTTATCGTTGCTCTATTGAGAGCGTTTTAACTTATTGTATTTGTATTTGGTTCAGCAGCTGCACGGTAGCTCAGAAGAAAGCTCTTCAGACTGTCATCAACACAGCCCAAAAAATTGTTGGTTGCCCTCTCCTCAGCCTTGAAGAACTGCACCATGCCCGCTGCCTTAAAAAGGCACAAAAAATCTTGAAGGACCCCTTTCATCCCGGTCACGCCCTTTTCCAACTACTACCATCAGGAAGGCGGTTTAGAGCAGTTAAAACAAAGACAAACAGATTCAAAAACAGTTTTTATCCGACCGCAATTACCTTTCTGAATTCTAGCACAACATAAGGTTTGAAACTGTGGAATTGAGTGTGCGTGATATTTAAAGTGCTCGGGATGAAAATGATGAGGTGAACACGTTACCTTGCCATCTTCTAATTCTTTTTACATCCTCCTCTAATAGATGAGTTTCTTGTAAAAATACAATTTTTGAATCTATGTCTTTTATTTTATTCATGACTTGTTTAAGTTTTTTAAGATTTTGTAGACCTCTGCAATTCCATGAAGTTAAATTAACGCTTTGATCTATGATCAATAAGGAGTTTGAGATTACCTTGCAATATGAGCATACTCCTACAGAGAAGCAAAAACATGGATGATAGAACATTCATCCTACAAACTAAACAAAAACAGATTACAAGAGGATTATGTTGGTTTAAATGAATCAACTCCCTCTGGTTATTTAAACTGTCAAAATCCCAGAAGTTCTGGTCGTGGTGGAGGAGTAGCAACAATTTACCATTACAAATTACTAGTTAATGTAAAGCAAAAAACATGTTATAATTCCTTTGAGGGCCTGGTCCTCAGTATTGGGAATTTTAACAATTTTAGGCTAAACCCAATTTTATTTGCCATAGTTTTATTGTCCTCCATCAACCTACTCAGAATTTTTATCTGAATTTGCTGAATTCTTAGCTATTTAGCGCTGAAATCAGATAGAATTATAGTAGGGGACTTTAATATACATGTAGATGTAGATAGTGATTGCCTTAATGTGGCATTTAATTCAGTATTAGACTTGATGGGGTTCTCTCAGAAAGTAGGAAATTCTACTCATCTCCACCATACGTTGGACCTTGTTCTGACATATGGCATAGAAATAGAAAATCTGGTAGTGTCTCCTCATAACCCTGTACTGTCAAGAACATTGTTAACTTTTGATTTTACCATTTCTGACTATTTGGCTCCTAAAGAAAAATATTACTACAGTAGATGCCTCTCAGATGATATTGTTACCAAATTTATGCAGATTGTATCCTCTATGCCATGTGTCAACACAATGGAAATAAACTATGGAGAGCTTGCTCCTTCTGTAACTGATAGCATGGTAGATAGTGTTACAGCTTCTCTGCATCAGACTCTAGACTTGGTGGCCCCCTTAAAAAAAGAAAAAGTCTAATCAGAGATTTCTAACTCCTTGGTTCAACACAGAAACTCGTAGCTTAAAACAGAAGACTCGTCAATTAGAAAGAAAATGGCGCTCCACTGATTTAGATGAAATCTATTTAGCTTGGAGAAATCATCTTTTAATTTATAAAAAATCTCTTAGAAAAGCTAGAATTCAATTCAATTCAACTTTATTTATATAGCGCCATTTCACAACAACAGTCATCTCATAGCACTATCAACTGTAGGGGGAACCCCCACAGTTGCAGAAAGACCCCAGCAATCAGGCGATCCCCTGTGAGCAAGCACTTGGCGACGATGGAGAGGAAAAACTCCCTTTTAACAGGAAGAAACCTCCAGCAGAACCAGGCTCAGGGAGGGGCAGTCATCTGCTGCGACTGGCTGGGGGGTGAGGGGATAGAGAAGAAGAAAAGAACAGACATGTAGAGAGCAAACAGCACGATGGGACTCAATCTATGGGAGAGAACAAACAAATGTTAATGACCAGCAAAAAAAAATATTTCATTGAGAGTGAGAAAACGAGTGAGGCCCAGTGCATTACTGGAGGTCCCCCGGCTGACTAAACCTATTAGCAGCATAACTAAGGGAGGGTTCAGAAACACATGATCCCTCCCTAATTGTAGGCTATATCAAAAAGGTAGGTTTTAGCCCTATTCTTAAAAACAGAGATCGAGTCTGACTCCCGAATCCAGATTGGCAGCTGATTCCACAGGAAAGGAGCTTGATAACTGAAGGCTCTGCCTCCCATTGTACTTTTGGAGATTCTAGGTATTACAAGTAATCCTGCATTTTGGGAGTGTAGTGCTCTGTTAGGATAATACGGTAGTATCAGATCTTTTAAATAAAAAGGAGCCTGATTGTTTAGAATTAAAATTCTAAACTCTATGGGAAGCCAATGAAGGGAGGCCAGAACCGGAGAGATATGATCTCTCTTTCTAGTACCTGTTAAAACTCTTGCTGCAGCATTTTGGATCAGCTGAAGACTTTTTAAAAGATGTTTTAGGACAGCCTGATAAAGAATTACAATAATCTAATCTCGAGCTAACAAAAGCGTGGATCAGTTTCTCAGCATCACTCTGAGACAAGATGCTCCTAATCTTGGCAATATTACGCAAATGATAGAAGGCAGTCTTAGAAACAAATTTAATATGTGAATTGAAGGACAAATCCTGATCAAAAATAACTCCAAGGTTCCTCACAGAGCTATTAAGAGAAAGAGTAACCGCATCCAAACTGAAAGTTTGATTTGGAAAGGAATTTCTAAGGTTTTTTGGACCAACGAGAATGACTTCAGTCTTATCTGAATTTAATAGCAGGAAATTACAAGTCATCCAAGCTTTGATTTCCTTAAGACAGGCTTCTAACTTGGCTAATTGATTACTATCATCTGGCTTCATTGTGTGTCATCAGCATAACAATGAAAATGTATACAGTGCTTTCTAATAATGTTGCCTAACGGAAGCATATATAAACTAAAAAGAGTAGGGCCTAGCACAGATCCCTGTGGAACTCCATGACTGAGCTTTGAGTTGAAAGAAAACTCATTATTTACATGAACAAACTGGAACCTATCAGATAAATAAGATCTAAACCACTGCAACGAAGTTCCATTAAGTCCAACATAGTGTTCTAATCTATCAAGTAGAATATTATGATCGATAGTATCAAAAGCTGCACTAAGGTCTAAAAGGACAAGTACAGAAACTAGTCCATTATCAGATGCAATGAGGAGGTCGTTAGTGACCTTCGTTAAGGCTGTTTCAGTACTATGATGGATTCTAAACCCAGACTGAAACTCTTCAAGTAAACCATTTCCCTGTAGGTGGTCAAATAATTGTGTAGCAACAACTCTTTCTAAGATTTTTGAAATGAAAGGGAGATTAGAGATTGGTCTATAGTTAGCTAAAGCTCCTGGATCTAGCGTTGGCTTTTTGGCTTTGGCGTTGGCTTTTTGTTCTCTTCTATTCTGCATTAATAGAAGAGAACAAGAATAATCCCAGGTTTCTTTTCAGTACTGTAGTCAGGTTGACAAAGAGTCAGGACTGTCAATCCTAGCATTCCCTTAGATCTTACTAGTCAGGACTTTATGAGCTTTTTCAATAATAAAATTTCCTCCATCGGAGATAAAATCAGATTCTTCCCACCGTTAACTTAAATACAGTAACTACTACAACTCCTTCAACTGATATCTGTCTTGATGAGTTTATTTTGTAGTTTCCTCATCCAAGCCTTCAACTTGTCTTTTAGACCCTATTCCTACCAGGTTATTTAAAGAAGTCTTCCCACTTATTGATTTGATTTTGTATACTTTATTGATCCCCAGAGGGGAAATTGAGGGCATCCACCTGGCTGGATGAAGCAGCCATGGTACGGCACTATCCCTTAACCATTCACACACACATTCACACCTAGGGCCACTTTAGAGTCTCCAATTAACCTAACCTGCATGTTTTTGGCATGTGGGAGGAAACCAGAGAAATCCCGGAGTAAACCCACGTAGATACGGGAAGAACATGCAAACTCCACACAGATCACTGTTGGTCAGGGGCTGGGATTGAACCAGGGATCCCATGGCCAAGGGTGAGTTGCTGTGCTGTCGCAGTGCTAACCACTGCGCCACCGCACCACCCAAAGCTACCAATTACTGGTAGCTTTATTCTTCATATACCAGAGTGGTGGCTCAGTTGGTAGAGCATCCGCCCCCCACACCCGGGAGGCAGGGGTTCAAATCCCAGCCGGGTCATACCAAAAAGACCACATAAAAATGGTGCTTTCTGCCTTCTACCATGATGCTCCGCATAATGGAACGGGGAAAGTAAAGTTACGCACAGAGCTACCAGAGGACTGACCCCCCACTGTAGCTTTCACTACTTACAGTAGCTGTGTGGCCTAGGGTCAGAGAAACGGAGATAGTTTAGTTTAGTTTAGTTTATTTGAAAAGGGACAATGCAATTTCATAAAACACATGATTACACATGGTTAAAAAAGCCAGAATTAGCCAAAAGGCTAGTTTTCATCTGTAGTCCCCCGGCCAAGATGTAAAAAAGCAGTAAAATGCATCTACAAGAAAAAAACATGGTTAGACATTTAAGAGGGCACTAATGTAACAAATAATATATACATAACAAACCGTACATTGAAACACAACATCAAACATCACAGCAGACTTATCTTTTAGTGTTGGCAGCTGTAGGTGTTTATAAGCCACATTTTCAATTTTTTTGTGAAGGCCTTGAATGTTGTGAGCAGTTTAACCTCCTCAGGTACTGAGTTCCACTCACTAGCGCTCCTCACTGACCAGGCCGACTTACTGAAAGTGCTCCTGCGCAGAGGAATGAAACAGTCACCTCTGACAGAGCCTCAAGTGACGCGATCAGAGCTGTTTCTTTGGCTGATGAACTCTGCCAGAGGATCTGGAGCCAAATCATGCAGTACTTTATAAGTCAAATTTAAATTTGCAAATGTATGAAGACTATCCCAATTTAAAAGACTGTATTTTTTTTAAAATTGCACAATGATGATAATGCCTAGGTTTTTTATCCATAACTTTAACTGCTTGTTTGTACAAAACTTCCAATGGTTTTTTTGCACCCAAACCCGCCTGGGACCAGCTAGTTAGGCAATAGTTGAAGTGACTCAGAATCACTGAATGCAAGTATATTTTTGCAGCTTCAGTTGACATTTCATTTCGAATTGCACGAAAATTTGCAAGATTTAACTTGATTTTTTTACACAATTTAGCAATATGGGCTTTAAAGGAAAGCTGTGAATCTATTATTAACCCAAGATATTTATATTGGCTAACAATTTGTATTTTTCCTCCATTAACATGTATGTTAGGGTCAGGTGACACTATTTATTTTAGTGAAATACATGCCTACAGTTTTAGAAACATTTAACTGTAGACAGCACTCCTGCAACCAAGTTGTGACATAGGACATTGTTTTACTAAGTTTAGCAGCAACAGTGTTTTTGGAGCGACCATGAACAAAAAAAACCGTGTCGTCTGCATACATTAAGCATTCAGCTTCAGAACAAACAGTGGGCAAATCATTAATATAAAGACTAAATAAAAGGGGGCCTAATATTGATCCCTGAGGGACTCCATAAGTTAGCCTAAGAGAATCATATCTGCAGTTGTTAACTGATACACATTGTGTTCGATCATGCAGATATGATTCAATCCAGCTCACAGCATTGTGAGAAAAGTTAAATTTAAAGAGCTTGGTAAGAAGAACAGAGTGATTTACTGTATCGAATGCTTTCCTGAGGTCCAAAAACACCGCCCCTACAACTCCACCCTTATCAAGAAAAGATTTTATTTTCTCAATGAAGAGGCATGTAGCCATTTCAGTGGAATGCTTGGATCTGAAACCAAACTGCATGGCATGGAGAAAGGGGGAACTACTGTTTAAATAATGGACAATCTGTTCTGCCACCCATTTTTCTGCAATTTTGGAAATGGCCGGAAGAATGCTTATTGGTCGGTAGTTATGCAGAAGAGTTGAGTCACCGGATTTAAAAACAGGGGTAACAATAGCAGATTTCCAGGCCTTTGGAAAATGGCCAGATGAAATTGAAAGATTAATGATTGAGGCAATAGGAGTGGCGAGAGCTGAACCTAAATCTTTGAGCATGTTCGTGTCCATTCCAAAAACATCCTTTGCTTTAGATGGTTTGAGTGCTTGAATTAAATCGATAACTTTGGTCTCAGTAATATTTGTAATAGTAAAAGACTGCGATGCAGACAATACAGGGTATTCCTTCCTTTGTTTTACTATAAACTTATCAGAGATTTCTGACACAGATTCAATGAAGTAGTTGTTAAAAGCATCAGCCATCACTTGAGGTTCTGTCAAGATGTTTCCATTCAATTGAATTTGCATTAGTTTTGCTTTGTTTTTCTGGGAATCACCCAATATTTTTTTTAATATATGTCCAGGTTATTTTAGAATTTCCCCTTGCACTATTCAAAACAGTAATGAAAAAGTCAGCTTTAGATTTTCTTATTTCTTTCACTACCCTATTTCTCAATGAAATAAATTGGTGCCTGTTTTGTCCTGATTTAACTGACAACTTCAAAAAGTGATCTCGTTCTTTCATCAATTTCAGAATAAATTTGTTTAACCAAGGAAGGCAATTCTTTCTAGCTTTTAGTTTAATTATCCATGTAAACTGTATAATAATTTGTTGTATTTTGTTGGCAAATTTAGAACAATCCTCATCTAAATTTTTGCCAATGAGTAATTCATCCCAATACCGCCCCATACACCAACATGGTGTGAAGGGAATTAACTAAACTAACTAACTTATTCTTCATATTGTAGAGGATGTGCTCAAGGATGAGACTGAGTTTATTTCTCAGGTTCAGCTTTATTGTCAGAACACATACTCTATCAACCTCTCAACAAGAAAAGAGACTGATCAATGGAACATCACACTCTTATACTCCTGGAGCATCGAAACCTAAGTCACATGGTGCTTTAACAAACATACAGTCACATGGTACTTAATCCCAGTCACAATGCAACTCTTTGATCTGTCACCATTGTCTCTCATTCTTCAATGATCCGGAAATCCTTCTGGGGCATCTTCTCTGAGACAAAGGCCAATTCTCACACCTCCTCGTTATCTACTGCAGATCTCTGCAGATCCAGACCTTCTTTGTCCCGCGAGACGTGAAGCACCCGATACACAAACAACAATACATTTGTGGAAAATATGAACTCAACATATGTACCACATAACCCCCCCCAAACGTCTAAGGGACGAAACATAATCAGAGATGTATGACAGAAAACATAACCACATATCAAAAAAAATCAATCCACCAGTTGCTTAGGTCTTAACCTCCTGCCATATCTGCTGTAAGCCGGCATTGTTCCTTCAGCAGCGTCTTCTTGCACCTATGGATCAGAACTGTTAGCACAGCTCTGTGGGGGGTCTGAAGAATGCCTTCTCGGCGGCCTGCCACGGCGGGGGGCCCTCGCCAACTGCACATGTTCATCAGCCAGAACAAAAGCGGGTTTGAGTCTGTTTATGCAAATCAACTCTTCCCTGCCTCCTAAATCTAGCAAAAAATGCTTCTCCCCTGTTTCCAACACTCTGAAAGGCCCGTCATAAGACGGCCGCAAACCTGGGCGTTGGGCATCATGTCTAACAAAAACAAACTCCGCATTTTTTAAAGCCTTCGGCACAAAAACGCGTGGAAAACTGTGATGAACTGGGCCAGGAAGGGTGTTTGATCCTGTGCCGCTCTGCAACAGTTGATCGAGGGGGGGCAATTTGGTGCAGGATTGTCGGGAAGGAATTCCCCTGGCAAACGAAGGGGTTGTGCAAAAACTAATTCAGGCCTGCAAATCCTCCTTAGGTGCAGAACGCAACCCCAATAAAACCCATGGAAGTTTATCCACCCAATTTGTATCCGTAAGAGACGCTCTGAGGGCTGCTTTCAATGACCTATGAAAGCGTTCGCATAAACCGTTAGCCTGGGGGTTATACGCGGTAGTGCGGTGAATTTTCACCCCTAGGCTGTGGGCCATCGATGACCAGAGTTCGGAAACAAATTGGGGACCCCTGTCGGACATTATGTCCGACGTAACTCCAAAACGCGCAACCCAAGCTGTTAAAAACGCGCGTGCAACTTCTTCTGCTGTAGTTGACGCCAGAGGAACCACTTCTGGCCAACGCGTGGTGCGGTCTACCATCGTCAAAAGGTGTGTGCACCCCTGCGACAACGGAAGAGGACCCACCAAGTCCACATGCACATGATCAAAACGCTTAGCCGGAATGTGAAAAGGCTCCAAAGGAGCTCTAGTGTGCTTGTGTATTTTGGCTCGCTGACATGCTACGCAGGCTGCTGCCCATTTTTTGACCTGTTTGCGCAACCCCAGTCAAATAAATTTCTCCCCCACCATCTTAATCGATGCGCACACCCCCGGGTGCGCCAGAGAATGGATCGAGTCAAAAACGCGGCGGCGCCACGCAGCTGGAACCACGGGGCGGCCTCGCCCCGTGGAGACATCGCAGATTAGGGGGGGCATACCTATTTGCTGCACCCTGTGCTCCAGCCTTAACCCTGTTGGTCCAGACTGGAGCACGCGCACATCCGCGTCGCTAGCTTGTTCCGCGGCCATGGCTGCATAGTCTAAACCCACGCGGA
Source organism: Pholidichthys leucotaenia (assembly GCA_020510985.1). Lineage (NCBI taxonomy): Eukaryota > Metazoa > Chordata > Actinopteri > Cichliformes > Pholidichthyidae > Pholidichthys > Pholidichthys leucotaenia. Next base: position 236,302,943 of record CM035839.1, read on the forward strand.
CCGGGGCTGCATGCGCTTCCGCACCACAACCTTGGCCCGCGGCCACGGCTGCCGAGTCTGCCCCCACGGGGCCTGGCGCTGCTACCGCACGTGAAAGACAGTCTACCACTACATTATGTTTGCCCGCGACATGCTGAATATCGGTGGTGAACTCCGATATCGTGGCCAGCTGTCTTTGCTGCCAGCCCGACCAAGGCTCTGAAATCTTGGCCATCGCAAACGTTAGCAGCTTGTGGTCCACAAACGCGGTGAAACGGCGCCCCTCCAGCCAGAACTGGAAATGGCGGATGGCCAAATGCAGGGCCAAAAGCTCCCTGTCGAACGCGCTGTATTTTCGCTCGTTATCGCGCAAGGTTTTGCTGAAAAACGCGAGCAGTTGCCAGCTCCCTGCTACAAACTGTTCAACGACCGCCCCCACCGCTAAATCGGAAGCATCCGTGGTGAGCGCCATGCGGGCCGTTGGCACTGGGTGTGCCAACAAAACCGCGTTTGCCAGGGCTGATTTGACTTGGGAGAATGCGCGCTCCCGCTCCGGAGACCATTCGATTTTACTTGTGGGTTTTTGTTTTTGAAGTGCCGCGTACAATGGCTGCATGAGCTGCGCTGCGCTTGGGAGGAAACGGTTATAAAAATTAACCATTCCCAAAAATTCCTGCAATGCTTTGACCGTCTGAGGTTGGGGAAAGCTTGTTATTGCGCGTACTTTATCGGGCAGAGGGACCACTCCTTCTGGCGAAACGCGATGCCCCAAAAAATCAATTTGCGCCACCCCAAACTGACACTTCGCTGGGTTAATTATTAACCCGTGCTCTGCCAGCCTCTGAAAAACCACTGTGAGGTGGCTTTCATGTTCGTCTTCGGACATGCTGGCTACCAAAATGTCATCCAAGTAGACAAACACGAAAGGGACGTCGTGTAAAACTGCATCCATCATGCGCTGGAAAGTCTGCGCGGCACCCTTGAGTCCAAACGGCATGCGCAAAAACTTGAAAAGCCCAAAAGGAGTTATTACCGCTGTTTTGGGTATATCCTGAACGCGCACTGGGACTTGATGGTACCCGCGCACCAAATCTATTTTAGAAAAAATGCGCACCCCCGCTAAATGAACCGAAAAATCTTGGATGTGCGGAATCGGGTAGCGGTCGTGTGCTGAAGCGTTATTCAACCTGCGGAAATCACCGCAAGGCCGCCACGAGCCATCAGCCTTTGGGACCATGTGCAGCGGTGAAGCCCAGGGGCTTTTAGAGCATCGAATGATGCCCAGCTTTTCCAGGTTGGCGAATTCCTCGCGCGCTATGGCCAGTTTAGCTGAGTCCAAGTGCCGAGCCTTTGCAAAAACGGGGGGCCTGGAGGTAGTGATAAAATGTTCCACCCCATGTTTAGCCACTGACGCCGAAAACGTTGGGACTGTGAGTGCTGGGAACTGCGTGAGTAGTGCTTGGAACTTACCACCCGCAGCTGTGACGTTGGCCTGTGCAGTAGGCGGGGCCACCCGGGCTGTGCAGGAAATAGAGTGGAAAGACAGTGCATTAACTAGACGTCTATTAGCAAGATCAACCAATAAACCATTCGAGCACAAAAAATCAGCACCTAACATGTTATAACTGGCTGCCGCTATGACGAAAGTCCACTCGAAAGCCCGGCCGTGAAAAGACAGGGGGAGGGTCTTCTCCCCGAAGGTCTTGATCGTCGAGCCGTTCGCTGCCAACACCAGGGGTCCGCTGGAAGGCGCCAGCCAGTCAGCATAGGAAGGTGTGATGAAATTCAGCTGGGAGCCTGTGTCCACAAGGAACTCCCTCCCTGATCGAGCGTCCCGTCAGGTAGAGCAGCTTGTTCGTCGCGCCGAGAGCCGCAGCTGCTACCGACTCCCGGTCCTGGCATTTCTCGAGCGCTTGAACTGGCACGGTGGAATGCACTTGCGTGCCCTCTCGGCGTAACGGCGGTGGAAAAAGCAGAGGACGTCGCCCGCTGCGTGTCTCCTGGCCTCTGCCGCTGCTGACGTCAGCGAATCTGGCACTGCAGCCTCAGGCCCCCTGCCGTCTCCAGGCGTTGCACTCAGCTCCACTGCTGCCGTCGTGGCCGTGTGTCGCCTATGGGCGTCGACGAGTCGCTGCGCCTCCTGGCCTAGCTTGTGGTAATCTCGGTGGGCCAGAAGCTGTGAACTGGCCAGGGTAACTCTCACCGCTGACGGTAGCGTCCTGAGGAAAAGATTGGGCGAAGATAAAGCCATCGTCTTCGTCGTCTCTCAAACTCAGCATCTTCGCCATCAGGTCTGCAGGCCTGTCTGCCTCGCCTTCAGTCAGCACCAGGAGCTTCTCTGCTCGCTCTCCCAGCGAGGGGGTGAAAGCACGGATTGAGAGCGGCTTTCAATGCGCCATACTTGTCGTCGTCTGGTGGGTGGTTAGTTAGGTTCTCCACCCGCTGGGCTGTGAGGCTGTCCACCTTTGCGACTACATGGTAGAATTTCGTGGCATCTGCTGAAATTCCCTGAAGATGGAACTGTGCCTCGACAGTGTTAAACCAGGAGCGCGGGCTATGCTGCCAGAAATCGGGCAGCTGGACTGCGGTAGCTGCATTAGCCCGGCTGGCTCCTGAAGAGTCCAGCGCGGGAAGGTCGTCACCGGCCATAATTTGTCGTAGGGTCACCAGTGTAGAGGATGTGCTCAAGGATGAGACTGAGTTTATTTCTCAGGTTCAGCTTTATTGTCAGAACACATACTCTATCAACCTCTCAACAAGAAAAGAGACTGATCAATGGAACGTCACACTCTTATACTCCTGGAGCATCGAAACCTAAGTCACATGGTGCTTTTTTTTTTTTTTTTTTTTTTTGTTACTTATTTGTACCCGTAGGTAGACTTGGTTTGCAGTCTGGTGACAAGCCACTGGCTGCTGGTCGCTGCGTGCGCAAGCGCCCTAAACCTACATGTTTTGGTATGCGGGAGGAAACCGGAGAAATCCCGGAGTAAACCCGCGCAACACGGGGAGAACATGCAAACTCCACACAGCTCACTGTTGGTCGGGGGCTGGGATCGAACCCACGATCTCATGATCCCTGCGATCCCCCGGCCGAGGGTAAAACTGTGCTGCCACAGTGCTAAACCACTGCGCCACCGTGCAGCAGACTGTATGTTTAGCAAACATACAGTCACATGGTACTTAATCCCAGTCACAATGCAACTCTTTGATCTGTCACCATTGTCTCTCATTCTTCAATGATCCGGAAATCCTTCTGGGGCATCTTCTCTGAGACAAAGGCCAATTCTCACACCTCCTCGTTATCTCCTGCAGATCTCTGCAGATCCAGACCTTTGTCCCGCGAGACGTGAAGCACCCAATACACATACAGCAATACATTTGTGGAAAATATGAACTCAACATATGTACCACAATATAATCAATTCTTCATTAACTTTAGGCCATGTACCGCAGGCTTTTAAAACGGCTGTAATTAAACCCTTACTCAAAAAGCCAACCCTGGATCCAGGAGCTTCAGCTAACTGTAGACCAATCTCTAATCTCCTTTTCATTTCAAAAATCTTAAAGAGTTGTTGCTACGCAATTATTTGGCCACCTGCAGGGAAATGGTTTACTTTAAGAGTTTCAATCTGGGTTTAGAATCCATCATAGTACTGAAACAGCCTTAGCGAAGGTCACTAACGACCTCCTCATCGCATCTGATAATGGACTTGTTTCTGTACTTGTCCTTTTAGACCTTAGTGCAGCTTTTGATACTATTGATCATACTACTTGATAGATTAGAACACTATGTTGGACTTAATGAAACTTCATTGCAGTGGTTTAGATCTTATTTATCTGATAGGTTCCAGTTTGTTCATGTCAATAATGAGTTTTCTTTCAACTCAAAGCTCAGTCATGGAGTTCCACAGGGATCTGTGCTAGGCCCTACTCTTTTTAGTTTATATATGCTTCGCTAGGCAACATTATTAGAAAGCACTGTATACATTTTCATTGTTTTGCAGATGACACACAATTATACCTGTCAATGAAGCCAGATGACAGTAATCAATTCGCCAAGTTGTCCTTGTTAAGTCCTGTCTTAAGGAAATCAAAGCTTGGATGACTTGTAATTTCCTGCTATTAAATTCAGATAAGACTGAAGTCATTCTTGTTGGTCCAAAAAACCTTAGAAATACCTTTCCAAGTCAAACTTTCAGTTTGGATTTAGATTTAGATTTAGTATACTTTATTGATCCCCGGAGGGGAAATTGAGGGCATCCACCACCTGGATGGATGAAGCAGCCACGATACGGCACTATCCCTTAACCATTCACACACACATTCACACCTAGGGCCACTTTAGAGTCTCCAATTAACCTAACCTGCATGTTTTAGCATGTGGGAGGAAACCGGAGAAATCCCGGAGTAAACCCACGCAAACACAGGGAGAACATGCAAACTCCACACAGATCACTGTTGGTCGGGGGCTGGGATCGAACCCACAATCCCCACGATCCCCCGGCCAAGGGTAAACTGTGCTGCCACAGTGCTAACCACTGCGCCACCATGCAGCCCTAATGCGGTTACTCTTTCTCTTAATAGCTCTGTGAGGAACCTTGGAATTATTTTTGATCAAGATCTGTCTTTCAATTCACATATTAAATTTGTTTCTAAGACTGCCTTCTATCATTTGCGTAATATTGCCAAGATTAGGAGCATCTTGTCTCAGAGTGATGCTGAGAAACTAAACTGAGCCACACTTTTGTTAGCTCTAGATTAGACTATTGTAATTCTTTATTATCAGGTTGTCCTAAAACATCTTTTAAAAAGTCTTCAGCTGATCCAAAATGCTGCAGCAAGAGTTTTAACAGGTACTAGAAAGAGAGATCATATCTCTCCGGTTCTGGCCTCCCTTCATTGGCTTCCCATAGAGTTTAGAATTAAGTTTAAAATCCTTCTTACTTACAAAGTTCTAAACAATCAGGCCCCTTTTTATTTTAAAGATCTGATACTACCGTATTATCCTAACAGAGCACTACGCTCCCCAAAATGCAGGATTACTTGTAATACCTAGAATCTCCAAAAGTACAATGGGAGGCAGAGCCTTCAGTTATCAAAGCTCCTCTCCTGTGGAACCAGCTGCCAATCTGGATTCGGGAGTCAGACTCGATCTCTGTTTTTAAGAATAGGGTTAAAACCTTCCTTTTTCATATAGCCTACAATTAGGGAGGGATCATGTGTTTCTGAACCCTCCCTTAGTTATGCTGCTAATAGGTTTAGTCAGCCGGGGGACCTCCAATAACGCACTGGGCCTCACTCCTTTCTTCACTCTCAATGATTTTTTTTTTTTTTTTTTTTTTTGCTGGTCATTAGCATCTGTTTGTTCTCTCCCATAGACTGAGTCCCGATCATGCTGTTTGCTCTCTACATGTCTGTTCTTTTCATCTTCTCTATCCCCTCACCCCCCAGCCAGTCGCAGCAGGTGATTGCCCCTCCCTGAGCCTGGTTCTGCTGGAGGTTTCTTCCTGTTAAAAGGGAGTTTTTCCTCTCCACCGTCGCCAAGCGCTTGCTCACAGGGGATCGCCTGATTGCTGGGGTCTTTCTGCAACTGTTGGGGTTCCCCCTACAGTTGAAAGTGCTATGAGATGACTGTTGTGAAATGGCGCTATATAAATAAAGTTGAATTGAATTGAATTGCGAGAGCCGCTGCAGAGATTTCTCTCAGAAAAAAGTCACCACTGGCAGCACATTTCAGTGACGAGGAATGGGTCGCAAAACTCGCTTACTTGTGCGACATATTCAGCCTGCTCAATGAACCCAATCTGTCACTTCAGGGGAAAATGACAGCTGTCTTCAAGTTGGCAGATAAAGTAGCTGCATTTAAAGCCAAATTTGGTTTGTGGGGACGGTGAGTGAATGGAGGTATATTTGACATGTTTCAAACATTAGTGGGGATTTTGGAAGAGACTGAGCCCGAGCCTTCATTCTCCCAGCTGGTACACGATCACCTGTCTTTGTTTTTAAAAGAGTTGAAGCGCTACTTCCCAACGACAAAAAATACACGAACTGCCAAAGAATGGATGCGTGACCCATTTCTCAACAAACCAGGTAAATCCAACATGTCTGTGCAAGATGATCAACTGCTCGAGATCGCAAATGACGGCGGCCTTAAAAGTATGTTCGAGACAACAGCTCTGCCGGTGTTCTGGATTAAAGTCATGGCTGAATACCCTGAGATCGCCACAACAGCACTGAAAACCCTGTTACCATTTCCAACATCCTATCTGTGTGAAGCAGGGTTTTCTGCAGTGACAGCAACCATAACAAAATTACCAAGTAGACTGGACATAAGCAACACACTTCGGGTGTCATTGTCTCCCATTACCCCTAGATGGGACTGTCTCGTTGCAGAGAAACAAGCTCAGGGCTCCCACTGATTCAGCGTTGTGGTGAGTTGTGTATTTTTCATGCACTTTATATTTGTGTTTGTGGTGTATCTTTATTACAACAACAACATGAGTAACATCCTCTCTGCCCACAACGCTCTCTGGTCGCTATGGTAACATTTAAACAAGCCTTCAAAATAAAGATATGTGGGCAGAGAGGATGTGACTCATGTTGTTGTTGTAATAAAGTTGTAAATGAGTACACAGTGGATTCACGTTTATTATTATATTCAGAAAATACCACAGTTTTTATGCCGGTCGTATCATGTTCTTTTGTTGTATTTATCAGCCACACCTTAAAGGCCGGTCCCTGAAAATATTGTCTGACACTGTAACAGGTCCTTGGTGCAAAAAAGGTTGGGGGACGCTGGTGTATACAACATCATAAAGGCATCGTCCTTCTGTCTATATGACGGCATCGAGAGTCCTGATGGTCTATATATCATAAAGACATCAAGGCATAGGGACATCATAGGCTGTCCTATGATGTCCTATGATTGAGTCACAGACGGCTGCACCTATGATGTCCTTTGATCACAGCACACAGAATCTTGAGTTGCTGATGGTCTATATGGCATCATAAAGACATCGCGGCATAGGGACATCATAGGCTGTGCTAGGCCGTCCTATGATTGTGACACACAGATTTCTTGAAGTTATAGAGTGATGTATACAAGACTGCTGGGAATACTCAATCGGTTTGGGTGGACAATTGAAAGAAGGACCAGAATGTATGGGCTGCACTTCAGTTTTAATGACCAAGTATTGGGAAGTGATCACTTCCCATAGTCGTCCTGTTCATAACGGTCCATTCACAGGTGCTCACTACTAAAGAATCACATAATTGGATAATGGTTTTTTTAACACACAGGACAATTAGGGTTAAAGTAGGATCAGAAGTTTCTAATGACTGAAATAGAAAATTGTGTTCCTCAGGGAAGTGTGATAAGCCCTGTTTTATTCAATATGATTAATGACATGTTTTAGAGGATCAAGAGGATCCATCAAAACAGCACTATATGCAGATGATGGAGCCATATGGACCAGGGGAAGAAATGAGAAATTGGTGTTCCAAAACATCAGGAAAGCAATGGAGAAAGTGGAAAAATGGTCATATGACTGGGGATTTAACTTTTCAAACAGTAAAACCTGCTATGACTTTCACAAAAAGATGCATTACTGGTACAGAATCATTAACATTATATAATCAACCAATATAATCAATCGCTTCAGGACTGGACATGGCCCCTGCTTGGCCAGCCTTCACAGATGGGGCAGTAGCCCTAGCCCACTGTGCGCATGTGGAGAGGAGCAAACAATGGAACACATCATAGAGGCTTGCCCGCTCCAAAGACTGGAAGGAGGATTACACACCCTCCATACAGCAAACCAGGAGGCAACTGCTTGGCTTAAGGACTTTGCATTCGCTAAATAAAATAAAATAAATAATCAACCAATAGAGAAAGTCAGTGAGTTCAAATACTGTATCTAGGATTGTGGTTTGATAGTGCATACACGTGGAGTTCATGTTGAAAAATCTTAAGACAAAATGCAAAAAAGTCATTAATCTCATAAAAACTGTAGCTGGACACGAATGGGGTGCAGATAAACTGACATTTACAGCGCACTAATGTGATCGACAATCTACTACGGATGCATGATTTATGGAGCAGCGGCAAAGACTACAGTGATCCCTCGCTACTTCGCGCCTCACCTTTCGCGCCCTCAGTGCATCACGGATTTTTCAAAAATATTCATCAAAAATTCAAAATTTGAGAAAAAATGGGCGGGCGCTAGCAGAAGGCAGGGAGACTACATTAGAACATCAGGTATCAACATGGAGAGGCCGCACAACTCAAAATCCACCTCTCTGTTCGCTGTTCTCGTGTTGGCCGAGACGTTTACCCAGCTTCTCTCCCTGCCGAGCGCCCATACCCAGCGAAGGAAGACCGCATTCATTGTTCTTTATCGCTCGTGTTGCTTAGTCTCGCCGCGTGGAACTTTTCGCTGTTCTCTTGTGCCTTTTTGTGCGAAATAGTCTTCCCGTCGAGCCACTACGCCGCCTCCTGCAGCTTCTCCAGCTCTATCGGAAGCTACCCTTGACGATGCTGCGCCTCTAGCACCTGACAATGAGGCGTCACCTGAGAAGCAGTAAAGCTCTCATTAACCTGTGCAGTAAATCATCTTCATCTTGAGTTACGTATCTTGTTATAAGAATAAAAGAGTTCTAAAAACATATTTATGTACACTTTATTTACATCTACGTATGTATGTACATTTACACACACACACGCATATCATATGAGAGAGAGAGTGAGAGAATGAACGTACATATTATTTATGGGTGACGTCATTAGGGGTGATGCTACTTCGCGGTTTTTCACTTTTCGCGGTCGGTTCTGGAACCCATTAACCGCGATAAGTGAGGGATCACTGTATATAAAAAAATAGAATGCAGCATAGAGCGCTTCCGCCTGTGCATTGGAGACGTCAGAACAACACCAAACAATGCAGTTTTAATAGAAGCAGGAGAAATGCCAATGGATTTGAGAAGAGATAAACTCGCATTATCATACTGGGTCAAGCTGAAAGGAAGTGACTATAAGACTGCTGCGAATACTCAAATTTACAGGGACATGGGTTTGGGTGGACAACTGAAAACTGTGGGGCACCCCCACAACAGACTGGGAAAAGCACAGCGCTCGGCTAGAGCGATTAACATAACAGTGAAATGTGTGTATTAATGTCAACAGGCAGCCTCGCTTTGTCTGGCTCTTTCCTGCTCAGTACTGTGATGTTAATGTGCCATTCATACATTGTGTTCATGCTTCCTGCTCTCACTGTGATGCAAATGTCCCATGCCTTTCATGTATTGTCTGTAACTGGGTATATAAGCTGACTGAAATTCATGTTCATTCTCTCTACCACTGCTTGTGACGACACGCATTCAGTGTCTCTTCACGAGAGCCTGAGGACCCGCTCCAGCCCGCCTGCACAGGGCTGGAGTGAGTCTTATGATGGCGGGATGAATGATATTAAACACCCTCAAAAACTACCAGTTCGCTGCATATTATTCTTCCACCATACTGGTGACCCCGAAGAAAGCACACGCTTTGTGAGCAACCTTCTGACCTGGACATCCACGCTGGAACCTGCCGAGGGACACAAAGATCGTCTACTCCCTCTCACCGCTCCAACGCATCGACACGAGCCCGAGGGACAGAGATCGTTTCCTCCCTCTCACCGCTCCAACGCATCTGCATGAGCCCAAGGGACAGAGATCGTCTCCTCCCTCTCACTGCTGCAACGCACCATGACCCGACAACAGCGAACTACGCAACAACTACAACAGGGATGATTATCGGCGCCGACTACGCTAATCTCCAGCAAGCTCCCTGACCCTGACTCGCCTCTACAGCGGACCCACCCATGCACGAACCCCTGCACACGCACCGGGGGGTTATGAGGACAGCGCACCACGCACGGGACATACCGGCTCTACACAGACCGCCAGCGTCCTTCGCCGCTGCACACGGAACCTTCAGGGCTGCTCACACACCTGAAGCATCACACGCAGCTCGCTCACAGGATTTTGTATGGGTCTTAGCCACGGCGCACAAAGGGAATTCAGCCGTCAGCTGTCCCCGAGGGCTTTAGGGTTGCGCCCGCACCTAAAGTCAACACGCCAAGTCCCTCTGCTTTTGTTTTTTTTCCTCACAGCCGCTACGCAGCCTCGCAGCTCCTGTTTTTCTTCATGGCCGCTATTAATCCTCGCAGGACTTAACCGCGAGAGGAGTCAGTGACTAATTTTTTTTCTTCTTACAGCAGCTGTGGACCTCCGCACATTCAACGGGACAGCCCCTCAACATCGCGGATCCACAGGCAATTTTTGCGCGGCCCAAACAACTCCGCCGTCCTGGGCCGGCACTTGCTACCCCCACCCCCCCTCCCTCCACCTCCGCCTGCACAGAACTTTCCCTGCTCACTACGAAAGCCGGACTATCGAGGCCTCAGCTGCCTGCTGGGCCCTCCTGGGGGGGGGGGGGGCACCCCCACAACAGACTGGGAAAAGCACAGCGCTCGGCTAGAGCGATTAACATAACAGTGAAAAGTGTGTATTAATGTCAACAGGCAGCCTCGCTTCGCCGGGCTCTTTCCTGCTCAGTACTGTGATGTTAATGTGCCATTCATGCATTGTGTTCATGCTTCCTGCTCTCACTGTGATGCAAATGTCCCATGCCTTTCATGTATTGTCTGTAACTGGGTATATAAGCTGACTGAAATTCATGTTCATTCTCTCTACCACTGCTTGTGACGACACGCATTCAGTGTCTCTTCACGAGAGCCTGAGGACCCGCTCCAGCCCGCCTGCACAGGGCTGGGGTGAGTCTTATGATGGCGGGATGAACGATATTAAACACCCTCAAAAACTCTCATTTTGCCGCTCATTATTTCATGCCGCCATAGAAGGACCAAAATGTATGGACTGCACACTACTGATATAGCTAACACCAGTCCAGTGAGTAATGTTCCCCCCCTTGGCTGTTTCTGGGAATAGAAGTAGACGCTAGTCTGCTAATGAGGAAAAAGGATTGGCATATGAGTGAAGCTGGTGTTAAAACAAGCATTTACCTCAGGAACAATTACTATAACTTCTTACAGCTCTATACTGATGGTTCAAATAATAAAGAGGGCTCTGTTGGGAGTTGGAGTATACATCCCAGAAATTAAAGTGACCATCGCAAAAAGACTCTCCAACAATACATCCGTGTTTACAGCAGAGATGGTGGCAATAATTACTGCTTTGCAGTGGGTGGAGAAGGTCAGACCGGACCGGGTGGTGGTGAGCACGGACTCACTTGCAGCGCTAAAAACCATACAGACACTAAAATCTACAAGGGAAGACTTGAGTGATTGAGCTATAACACATTTTATTTAGGGTACACAGAGGTGGTGGTGAAGTTCAGTTTTGTTGGGTTCCTGCACATGAAGGGTTGAAAGGGAATGACTGTGCAGACAAATTAGCAAAAAGTGCTCTTGGAAAAGATAACTATACCATTGTCTCTTGGAAAAGGTGAAGGGAAAGCAGTAATCAAGAAAAAAGGAACTGCGCTATGGCAAAAAAGATGAGATGAAGATCATAAAGGTAGATCATATTACAAAATACAAAAATCTATTGCAACAAAGAATTTCCTAACAACCAAAAAGGAGGGAACACATTATGGCAAGATTCAGACTGGATCACACAGGTCTAAACGGCACTTTATTCACCATGGGGAAAAGTGAAAGTGACAAATGTAGAGAATGTGGAGTAAAAGAAAATGTCGCACATCTTATTACACTGTCACAAATACGGAAATGAAAGATAATGGAAAATGAAGTTCGAGAGGCAGGTAAGGAATGGGATTTAACTGGGATTCTGGGGAACAGATGGAGAGGCAATAAGAATCACGAGAAGGGCTCTTTTCTCTTTTTTAAATAACATCAGATTAAGTCATAGAATTTAGGGGTCGGGCTCAGATGACATAATGTTACACTCTTAGATTAGATTATTTGTTTATTTGACAGGGACAGTGCAATAAACAGACAATTAATCAATGACAATCAATCTGATGTGTTGCACAAAGAGTGTATAGCTATTAGCTAATTTGCAACTCTTGTCCCTGGATGGGCTTTAGAAAGGAGAAACAAGTAAAAAGGAAAAGATAAAAAAAAAAAAAAATGAAAACAGAATACACAATAAGCACATACATCAATGCAAAAAAGATTGTAAATACATTATAAATACACAATTATAAATATTATAAATACACAATATAACAACCTGACTCACATTTGCCTATTTCAGGCCTCCCTCCCTTCGTCACTCACTATAAACAAACACATTCATTCCTTCCCTTCATTCGCTCTCACCCTGCAGACAATCATTTCATGCATGGGTACATTCTTGTTTATTTTTCAGCCAGTTTTTAACCTTTTTAGTGAATGTTTTAAAGTCCGTTATTATTTTAATTTCATTTGGCATTGTGTTCCAGATGTGACTGCCCTTTATAGAGAAAGCTGTTTGTCCAAATGTGGTTCTGCGGTGGAATATTTTACAGTTATTGTTAACAGAACTTCTGGTGGCTCTGCTGCTGTCCTGTCTTTAGATGAAACCAGCAAGTGGCTCAGGTGCTGATTTATGGAAACATTTGAAAGTTAATTTCAGAAAACAGAGGTCAATGAAACTCTCAAAACTCAATAGGTTGTATTTTTTTAAAATATCACAGTGATGCCACCTAATGGGCTTTTTGTCCAAGATTTTTAGAGTTTGATTATATAATGAACCTATATGTCTTATTGTAGAAGGGGCTGCTTGAGCCCAGACTGTTAAACAGTATGATATATGAGAAAAAACCATAGAATGCATATACAGTGCAGCTGCTTCATAAGGTATGTAATATCTAATTAATTTAAAGCAGTTCAGATTTTTTTTTTACTGTTTTTGAAATTTTCTTTATATGAAGATTAAATTTGAGTTGAGGATCTAGTACAATGCCAAGGTATTTGAATTCTGTAACTAAACTGATGTCTTGATCATGTATGTTAACTTTAAAACGTTGCAGGTTACATTTTTTGATTGAAAAGCACATTGAAACTGTTTTCTGAAGGTTCAGCAATAGGTGGTTCTGGAGGAGCCACTCTTGGACATCGACCATACTTGTAGACAGTACATCTGCAGCCTGTGCTGGAGTCTTGGCAGCTGTGTAAATAACTGCATCATCTGCATAAAGTTGGCATGTTGCAGCTGAGCAGTGTAGCAGCAGGTCATTAATAAAAATGCTGAAAAGTAAAGGACCAAGAATGGACCCTTGTGGGATACCCATGCAGTGTCTTGTACAGTAGGTGGCGGTATGCATTTTTCAGTTGTTTGCTATCCGCCAGTAACCAAGAGAAGGAGAAGACGAATGATTTCTTGAATTTAGAGTGTGATTATAAATGAATGTGTATGTGTGTGTGGGTGGGGGTGGGGGGGTACTGTGTAAAATAGAGCAAAACAATGTTTTTACTCTAATGGTTCCAGTACCGCTTTTATTTTATACTCTGCTTATATCATTTTTTTAGGCTGTTTTGGTTAAATTCACAGGAGGGTACGAGCAGACATTTGAAACAGAATGGGATCACCTCTGTCAAATTATTCGTGACTTCCCCCAAAAAGTTGGCATTAGAGGGTGGAGGTGGCAAACTACCCACACCTTGATTCAAGCACAATGAGCTCACAACCCTCAGCGGGGACGTGGTGGCTGACGCTCATCCAGACGTGATGAGCGCAACATTATTGCCCTTTTCTGGTGGCATAAATAGAAGTTCATGATTTAAAAAAAAAATGTTTATATACAGTTTAAATGTTACTTTATTAGTGACTGATTAAATAATATGGCAACCAGAGAATGTAAAATGACCCGGATGCAGGTTGCCACTGTGCAATTGACCAATTATCTCCGCCTGTGCTCCTCACGTTTAGCGCGGACCGTTTCTATGGCAGCCCGGGGTCACGCCATCATACACGGAGGGGTTGCCCCTCACTGGCTACAACTCCGAAGCCCTGGAAGTGAACTTGCAACCAAGTTTTGGTCTTTAAATGACACTTACTAAACTTAACAGCCCATTAACCTCAAACACTGCCCACTTCAAACAGCCGGGATAGTACTCGTTCTACCCCACGAGGCGTTTTTCCTCCCTCCGAGACGCGCGAGACAGTCGACTCCCCTCATCAAACTTCTGCGCGGCACGAAAATAGCCAGAAAAATCCAGGACTCACCTGTAATACTGAACAAGAGGTGGAATAACGCGACCTTCCTCCGCTGCCTGAAGGGCCTCCGGTCAGGGGACACGAGCATCTTTAGACGCCGCAGCGCAGTCTCCGGCTACAGTGCCAGGGTGGAGGATCTCCAGGCGCTCCTCGGTTCCGCGGTGGAGAGTGGAACCTCCTCAGCAACAACTCCAAACTGCATGTGGACCGTACCATCTGCAGCCAGGGAGCGGGGGAGGCGGCCGCGCACCTGACGGTCCCAGTTAGCGCTCATTTGTCGTGGTTCGGCGGCGTCTTCCCCGCAAGGAATGAACCATTTACATACGCATTACGTCATCTCTGTTGATAACCCTATTGATTGTTGAAATCGCTTCTGCACACTGGCCCTGGCTGTTAAAAGACGGGAACAGGTGTCGGGTTGCTGTTAAGAGAGGAGTTATTCTGCTTGAATTTTATGTCCACTTTCTTTCAGTCACGGGATTCAGAAATCACCTTATGGCATTTGTGAATCAGAAGAGGCAGGAAGCTCAGTTGCTGTGCTGACCTGCGGTGTGTGACATTCCTTACATGAGATTTCACACAATCAAAGTGCAATCAGACCAACAGTTTCTAAAATCAGTTAATAAAACTCAGTGACCTCATTTAAAACATTTCATCGGTCATATTTGAAGCAGCATGTGGTTTACTTCAGAAAACTTAATTTTTTTAGGTAAATCTTTCTAGGGCTAATTTAACCCCTAAGAACCCAGACCCATCACTCTTCACTCTGTTAAAGCAAGAAATCTGTGTGTGTGTGTGTGTGTGTGTGTGACGTTTATACACAGGACGGCCTATGATCTCTGCCTGATGATCATAGGACATCCTATGAACTCAGCCATCATAGGACTTGTGATGCCGTCAAAGATATTTGTGATGCTGTCGTAAAGAGATGATGTCTATATGAGATGATGTCTATATGACAGCACGTAGACAAATGTGTCATTAATGTGTTCTTTAATGTCTTTAATGTGTTCTAAAATGTTCTTTAATGTGTCTTCATCACTCACGATGCCTAGACTAATGTCTTTATGATGTCATATATAGACCATCACTCACGATGCCTAGATTATGATGTCATATGGCTCATAGACAAATGTGTCTTTATGATGTCATATAGACCATCACTCATGATGCCTAGACTAATGTGTCTTTATGATGTCATATGGCTAAAAATTGCCAAGGTGAATAAGTCACAGGGCCAGTCTTTACAGCGTGTTCGTGTTTTCTGCACAACAGATTTTTGCAGCCATGGCCAATTCTACGTAGTCTTCGTATTGTTGTTCAAGATGAAGAAACTAAGCAAAAGCGTCACCTTCAAAGCAATGTCGTTTTTAAAGAGGTGCTGACACAGAAAAATGTGTAACCTTGAAGAATGCAAGTCTACACTACAAATGTGTAAAATGCCAAGCAAAGCACTGATTTTCTCTGGGTGCTCCAGTTTCTTGGTTTCTATGGGCATGCACGGGCCTTCCTGAACAGAGTCGAAAGCCCCTTTTTGCTTAGATCCACTCACGAGGCCTGCCTTCATGTCTTTATGATGTCATATAGACAAAATCTCTGTGTGTCTGTCTGTCTATCAGTGTGTCTGTGTGTCACGATCATAGGACCGCCTATGATGTTCCGATGATGTGTACATGATGTCCTATGATGTTCCGATGACGTCTACATGATGTCTTTATTGGCATCACAATCAAAGGACTTGCTATGACATCAGCAAAGATCATACGAGTCACTTTGCCATCATCAATGATCAAAGGCAGGCATCACTCACAATCATAGGACTTGCAATGACATCATCAAAGATCATAGGACACGTTATGACAACATCAAAGACAGGCATCAGTCACACGACCATAGGACTCACAATGACATCATCCAGGATGATAGGACTCGCTATGACATCACCAAAGATCATAGGACTCCGTCACTTTCTACGGGCATGCAGAAATTCTAGCTTACACTTGGTTTCTATGGGCATGCACGGGTTTCTACGAGCATGCACGGGTATGCACTAGTTTTTCCTTAAAGGGAAATTATGAGGGATATACAAAAGACTAAAAGGACCACACAGAACACATTTAGGACTTTTTTTTTACAGTGGATATAAAAAGGCCAGGTTTTTGTGATGTAAAAAAAAAGAGACTAAGATAAATAATTTCAAAACTTTTTCCATCATTAATGTGACCTATAACCTGTACAACCCAACTGAAAAACAAACTGAAATCTTTTAAGGAGAAAAATAAAAAATTAAAAGCTTAACCTTGTTGCATAAATATGCACACCCTTTTATAACTGGGGATGTGGCTGTGTTCAGAATTAACCAATCACATTCAAACTCATGTTAAATGGGAGTCAGTATCAGTGTTGGACTGTAACGCCACTACTTTTGCAGTAACGTGCTGTGTAACGGAATTACTGTTTAAAAATTCAGTAATGCGTTACAGTTGCTGAAATTCGATCTGATGCGTTACTCATTTTATTAATATGGATAGATATTTTTAGTGCAAATAATGATGTCATATAGACCATCACTCACGATGCCTAGATTAATGTGTCTTTATGATGTCATATGGCTAAAAATTGCCAAGGTGAATAAGTCACAGGGCCAGTCTTTACAGCGTGTTCGTGTTTTCTGCGCAACAGATTTCTGCAGCCATGGCCAATTCTACGTTGCCACGAGCAGAGTTGCTAGATCAAGCAGTCTTTGTATTGTTGCTCAAGATGAAGAAACTAAGCAAAAGCGTCACTTTTTAAAGAGGTGCTGACACAGTAAAAATGTGTAACCTTGAAGAATGCTAGTCTACACCACAAATGTGTAAAATGCCAAGCAAAGCGCTGATTTTTCTCCTGGTGCTCCAGTTTCTTGGTTTCTACGGGCATGCACAGGCCTTCCTGAACAAGGTTGAAAGCCACTTTTTGCTCAGATCTATTTTCATGATCCTGCCCATGAACTGGAATTACGACACACCTATCCCTCAACCAGTGGTCTGAACAAAGAAGAAGAAGAAGACCCACCAGATGGAGAACAATAGAATGAGGAGAACTGCTGCACGTCAGAAAAGATGCCGTGAACATGAAACACCTCAGTTTCCAGCAGTACGCCGCAGGCATGACCGTGAATAACACAGCCATCTGAGACAGGAGGAGACCCTTCAGCAATGGGCATGCAGAAATACTTGCTTATTCTTGGTTTCTACGGGCATGGACGGGTATGCACGGGTATGTACTAGTAATCATAAAGGAAAGATAAGCATGGACAGCTTTATGCAGTGTTGCCAACGATTACTCCAAAATGAAGAAATTACTGGCGATATCATGTTGATTTTCTTCAGATTTTTCCCACAATAAGAGCTCTCAAGGCAGGATAAAACAGACTGAACATATTCTAAAAGCTCTGTCTGAAACAGTCTGCTTTTAGCCTGACATTAATAAGCCTGTAATTAAATCATAAATTAAATTATCTTGCTATGTGTGCAAGATGTCCCACCCGTGAAATGTTTTACATTGGATGGACACAAATGGTAAGGGATTTAAATCTAGAGCTGTAAATCAGGTATGTCTGTGAGTATATTACCAATTTTTATCCAAAGTTTTAGAGAAAAAAAACCATTGCTACACATTTATTGGAGTATATGGAGTCTAATAATTACTTACATCCTCTCTATGGCTTCTGACCAAATTATTCAGCTGAGAGTGCTAACTCCTACTTGACTGAACAAATTAAAAATAAAAAAGGCAATAGATCAAGATCAGGTTGTGGGAGCTATTTTACTAGACCTACTTGTTTTTTTTGTTTGTTAGGGTTTTTTTTTGATGCAGTGAATCAATTCAATTCAGTTTTATTTATATAGCGCCAAATCATAACACAGGCTATCTCAAGGCACTTTACAGAAAAGAGTGGGTTTAGGCCACGCTCTCAAATTTATAGAACCCAGCAGAGACCCCTAAGAGCAAGCACTGTGGCAACACAGGCGAGGAAAAACTTCCCTTTAATGGGCAGAAACCTCGAGCGGAACCATAGCTCATAGAGGACGGCCATCTGCCTTGACTGACTGGGATGAAAAAAGAGGTAAAAAGTAGGAGGCCTGGCAGTAGCTACATTCAAAACAAACATGACAAATACAATATTCAAAGCAAGACATTCCAGTAACAAGCCTGGTTGGGCCTCACATGTGAGTGAAGGCCTGGCAGCAGCAACATTTTTAACTATAGGCCTTATCAACTTACTCTTGAATAAAGAGAGAGCGTCTGCCTCCCAAACTGAACTGGGAAGATGGTTCCACAGGAGGGGAGCTTGATAACTGAAAGCTCTACCTCCCAATCTACTTCTGGAGACCTTGGGGACCACCAGTAGTTTAGATTTTTGGGAGCGCAGAGCTCTGGTTGGATGATAGGGAACTATGAGTTCTTGCAGATAAGAAGGAGCCATACCGTTAAGGGCTTTATAAGTTAGGAGCAATATCTTGAATTCAATTCTATATTTTATTGGGAGCCAATGTAAAGAAGCCAAAACTGGGGTAATGTGATCTCTTCTCCCTGTTCTCACTAGGATACGTGCAGCTGCATTCTGAATGAGTTGGAAAAACTTTATGGACTTATTAGGACAACCTGATAAAAGTGAATTACAATAGTCTAGCCTAGAGGTGATAAAGGTGTGGACAAGTTTCTCACCATCTTTATGAGACAGGATGGACCTACAGTAATTTTAGAAGTATTATGCAGATGGAAGAAGGAAGTCTTAATGGTTTGCTGTATATGAGAGTTGAAGGACATCTTGGTCAAAGACTGTCATGAACCGAGCCCATGTTTCTCGTGGGCTCGGTTCTGATCGTTCCTGGTGGCTCAGGCAGTTGGGTTGTTATGTGGGGTTGTGTTTTGATTTCACGTTGTTTTCATGTCTGTCATGTCTGTGTTCCGTTTCTGTTTCTGCCTGTAGCTGCCGCTCTGGCCTGTCCGGCCATGCCCCATCTTTCCCTGACAGTCAGCTGTTCGCCCCTTTCCCGTGCCTCGCCCAGGTGTTCCCTATTTGCCACGCCAGCGGCGTCTGTACTAAAGCAGCTCTTTGCTGGACAAACGCCACTGGACCATTGTACGTGTTGGATGGTTGTTCTTCCCTGTCTAACTGTCACATCTCCTAAGGACTGTCTCTGTGTGTGCTCGCTGGGAGACTGGGATTTCTCGGACTGCCCCCCTTACTGTGAGTAAACTGTAGTGTGTCTTTTCGCTGCTATGCTTTCCGCAGCGTTCCCTCTGCGCAGCACAGCCGCTACGCCTTGGCTGGCTGCCCTGTTAATTCTCCGGTGTGTGTGTTGGGCGTCCTGAAGGACTCTTTTGTGTACCCAAGCTGTCTTGTCTTTTGTGTGTGCCTTTTTGTATTAATAAATGTGTGTTTGGTGTAACCCTGCACTTAATTCCATTTGTCCTTTTTCTCTTCCTCCGTGCGCAATGGCAGAGCACACGGAGAGTTTATAACAGAATGGTCCAGCCGTCTAAAGGGATTTAGCGGGTTACACTCACACAAATCATTTTTTCATTTTTTGGGACTGTCTCGTTTTCACCCACCTGCTTTCCGGGCACAATGGCTGAGCTGCTGGAGAGGGAACTGCGCTCACTTTGTCTGCTGGAGGACATACTTTCGCGGACGCTGGAGCCCTGTTCCTCTGAGACAGCTCGATGGGCTCGGGATACGGCGGTGAGAGTGATGAATCAGGATAGCCCGTGGGACCACCCAGAGGCGACCAAGATTCTCCGGGATATCTTCGCCGTGCCATGCGAGGGGTCAAGTGAGGAGCTCCCAGTGCTCGAGCCCCCCCCCCCCCCCCGGCTACACTGCTGTTGTTTCCTGATAATCCGGAGTGCATCAGCTTTGATTACTTGCAGCTGGGTGGTGTGATCAGAATCCCGGATTATGTGGTGCTCCAACCGCCCTCGAGGAGAAGGAAGCCTCGCCGGAGAAAGCCCCCCTCGTCTTCGGTGGCCATCATTGCTCCAGTCGCTGAGAAGTACTCCAAGATTGTTCCGGCTACGCCCACCTCCACGCCATCGGAGCCAGCTCCTCCACGATCCTTTGAAGGAGTCAGTGACACGGAGGAGGGTGCTTGCCAACTGTCTGCAGCTATCACCATCGGGAACCGGGAAGACAGGCAAGTGTTTTTTCATTCCACTCCATCTAATTACAAACCTTGTCTGTCTCCCGAGGGAGGCCAGATATTAATTCACTTTTTTCCCTCTCCGTGCCTCCTCCTATTCTCCCTGACAGCCTGTTGGCCCAAGGTCAGGGCCATCAGACGGTGAAGGAGCCAGTGGCCTCGGATGACCTCTTCCCGGAGCCAGCATGGAGAGGCTCCCCTGCAGCCACGCCGGAGGAATCCCCAGTGTCGGAGCCACTGCAAGAGGAATATAGGACTGATACTACGATCTCGCCTGATGTGGAGGCTGTTGCAGTGGAGGGGGAGCCTGAGTCAGACTTCCTGGAGGCCAGACCTGAGTCTTCATCGTTGGGATTGACGCCGTAGCCGGTCCATATGAAGAGGAGACGCGTGTGCCATAGGAGGTCCCGAGCTTTGCCTGCGGCAGCTCGGTTGCCTTCTCCTGAATCGTGGCCCGCTTCGTCTGCCGAGGAGATGGAGGAATGCAGACAGATGATGCTGGCGGAGATGGATCTTCTCCTACAGGTGAAGCCGTGGCTCCTCCCGGATTTGGCATCAGAGTTGGAGGAGTATTCTCCGAGGGAGCTGGAGCCCCAGCCTGTGACCGAGCGCGCACCGATCCCGGAGCCTCCTCACCACTGTGACGAATTCGACCTCGGGGAGACAGCAGATGCCATTTGCCAGGAGTTTAGGCAAGTGCTTGTTCAGTCACTTCTACTCTCACCTGAAACCACTTGTCTGATTCCTGAGGAGTTGGTGATTGCTGTCACCACACCTTCACCTGTCTCTCCTGTTTCCCCCAATTTCCCGCTGTTTCTGGAGGGAGTTCTCCAGGCGATGGAGGAGCATTCCCCGAGGGAGGCAGAGCCCAAGTGTGCTCTGGTCAAGGAACCATCTGCTCTCCCACGTCGTCGCTGTTCCTGGAGGTCTCACCCAAATCAGTCCATCATCCAGTCAGCAACTCCTCCTTCACTGGAGAAGGAGAATCCTGCTGCGGAGCCGCTGGTTTCTTCCAAGGTGTCGCTTGCAACTGTCTCCCTCACAACTTTTACCTCCGCCAATGTGGGGGTTGCAGGTTTTTCTCCGGACTCTTTTCCTTCTGTGCCAGTTTTGGAGGTTCCTCCTCTGTATATAGAGGAGCCCAGGGCTGCCGTGGACATGGAGAGAGATAAAAGTGCTTCTGACGCCGCTGGAGACATCAAACACCAGGAGAACAGGCAAGTTCCTTCTCATTTTTCTATTATTAATGAACAATTTTGCCTGTTCCCCGGCCAAGAGACTCAGGTCCTGCAGTCCCCTGAGCTCTGTGCGCCAGCGGCATGTTATAACTCCTCACTGATCCTCTCCGTGCCCCCTCTGTGAGCTTCTGTGAGCTCGCCAGTTCCTGAGCCAAGTCGCCAGACACAGGAGAGGTCTGAAGCCCTGGAGGATTCAATGCCAGGGTCAGCGGTGGGCAGCCCTCAGCTGCCACGTCGAATGAATCGTCAACGTGGGGGAGATCGCCTGGGGGCCCTAAGACTGCAGTCACCAGCCCACCGGCTGTGCAAGCCATGGCAGCAGAGCCACCCGCCAAACTGGGCCTTCTGGAGGCTGGATCTAGGACGTCAGCATCGAAGTCCTGGACGACGGTGGAGCCCGAGTACAGGCAAGTGCTCTCATTTGTTTCTCTTTCCTCTGAATTGGCGCAAACTTGTCTGGCTCTTGGGGAGGAGAGTCGGGTGCAGCCCTCAGCTGCACCTGAACCCTCCTCACTGGGCTCCACCGGTGCCGGCGACCCTGACCACGTCTTTCTCTCCCCTGTCTCTGAGCTTACTCTCAGGGTCGCCGGAGAGCAGTCAACCACATTTGGAGCCGCTGAAGATCCAGGATGGTTGTTCAAGGATGCTGCAGAACCTCAGCTGGGGGGTCACTGCGGGTGCAACTGAGCCTCAGCTGGAGGTCACCGCGGGTGCAACCACGTCCCAGACTGGGATCATCGTGGGTGCAGCTCTGGCCCAATCGGGGTCCACCACGGGTGCAGCTGAGCCTCAGCCGGAGGTCACCGCGGGTGCTGCAGAGCCTCAGCCAGAGATCACCGTGGGTGCAGCTAGGCTCCTGCTGGAGTCCATCGTGGGTGCAGTGGAGCCAGCCTGGTCGGGGGCCATCGTGAGTGCCACTGCAGACCACCCTGAGGACGCCGTGGAGGTTCCCTCTCCCCGGTCCGGTCACCCACCAGTCAGCCTTCCAGTGGGCAGGTCACCTGCTGCTTCACCCCTTTGGTCCTGGTAGCTGAACAATGTTGGCTGGCCACCAGAAGAATTGACTCCCCGGGTCAGGTGGCCCACGTTTTCCAGCAGGCCGCCAGACACCATCCACCAGACCTTCTGCTGGGCCTAGGACTCTGGGCGGCCTCCTGAGCCCCTACACCCGTGGACTTGGGGGGGGGGGGGGTGTTATTGTGGACCCTGGGTAGGGTATTGTGTTCCCCCTACCTCTCACCCGAGTTCGTGTGTTGTTGTTGTGCCCGTGGGGATTGGTGGGGAGAGGGGGCGGGGGGTTCCTTATGATGTTACTGTGGGTGTCTGGTTTCCACCCCTAGAAGGAGGGACTCTGTCATGAACCAAGTCTGTGTTTCTCGTGGGCTCGGTTCTGATCGTTCCTGGTGGCTCAGGCAGTTGGATTGTTATGTGGGGTTGTGTTTTGATTTCACGTTGTTCTCATGTCTGTGTTCCATTTCTGTTTCTGCCTGTAGCTGCCACTCTGGCCTGTCTGGCCATGCCTTCTCTTTCCCTGACAGTCAGCTGTTCACCCCGGTAATCACCTTTCCCGCACCTCGCCCAGGTGTTCCCTATTTGCCATGCCAGTGCCATCTGTACTAAAGCAGCTCTTTTCTGGACAAACGCCGCTGGACCATTGTACATGTTGGATAGTTATTCTTCCCCGTCTAACCGTCACATCTCCTAAGGACTGTTTCTGTGTGTGCTCGCTGGGAGACTGATTTCTCGGACTGCCCCCCTCACTGTGAGTAAACTGTATTGTGTCTTTTCGCCGCTGTGCTGCTACGCTTTCCGCAGTGTCCCTTTGTGCAGCACAGCCGCTACGCCTTGGCTGGTTGCCCAGTTAATTCTCCAGTGTGTGTGTGTGTTGGGCGTCCTGAAGGACTCTTTTGTGTACCCGAGCTGTCTTGTCTTTTGTGTGTGCCTTTTTGTATTAATAAATGTGTGTTTGGTGTAACCCTCCACTTAATTCCATTTGTCCTTTTTCTCCTCCTCCATACGCAATGGCAGAGCGCATGGCGAGTTTATGACAAAAGACAACTCCAAGATTCCTAACAGAAAATGTAGAAGCCAGTGCAATGCCATCTAGTGTTGCTATCTTACTAAAAAGAGTACTTCTAGCATGTTTGGGGCCAAGAACGATGACTTCAGTTTTGTCTGTATTCAGCAATAGAAAGCTGTAGTTCATCCAGGTTTTAATATCCTTCAGACACTCCTGGAGTGAACCCAAATGGCTGGGATCATCTGGACTGATGGATAAATATAATTGAGTGTCATCAGCGTAACAATGAAAATGAATAGAATGCTTCCTCATAATGTCTCCCAAAGGTATGTATAATGTAAACAGTACTGGTCCAAGTACCGATTCCTGCGGGACTCCATAGCTAACTGTGGTCTGGGTAGAGGACTTGTTATGGACATGAACAAACTGTCATTTCATTTTAGTTAAAAAATATTTAGATCAATTGTTCTAACCTGGTTATGCAATGCTTTCATCTTATCTGTGTGACAGACAACAATGTGTAATGGTGAATAATGAAAGATCTTCTTTCTTAGCCTCTTAAAATTCTAGTTTTTCACCCACAGAACATTTCACATTGGCTGGAAATTGGCAGGAATACTAAGGGGTTAAGTATATATTTAAAAGTAACATGAAAGTTACTTTTCCAAGTAACTAGTTACTTTAATCATGCAGTAATTGGTAAAGTAACTCAGTTACTTTTGAAAAGAAGTAACAAGTAACTAATTAGTTATTATTTTTTTAGTAACTTGCCCAACACTGGCCAGCATACACCTGCCGCCATTTTAAGTACCTCTGATAACCCCAAATAAAGTTCAGCTGTTCAGTAAGCTTTTCCTGACATTTTTGTAGTCACATCTTAAAGCACAAGCCATGGTCTACACAGAGCTTCCAAGGCATCAGAAAGATCTCATTGTTCAAAGGTATCAGTCAGGAGAAGGGCACAAAAGAATTTCCATGGAACACAGTGAAGACAGTCATCATCAAGTGGAGAAAATATGGCGCAACAGTGACATTACCAAGAACTGGACGTCCCTCCAAAATTGATGAAAATACGAGAAGAAAACTGGTCAGGGAGGCTGTCAAGAGGTCAACAGCAACAATGAAGGAGCTGCACAAATTTCTGGCAGGTACTGGCTGTTTAGTACATGTGACAACAATCTCCCATCTTTGTCATATGTCTGGGCTATGGGGTAGGGTGGCAAGACAGAAGCCTTTTCTTACGAAGAAAAACATCCAAGCCCGGCTACATTTTGCAAAAACACATTTGAAATCTCCTAAATGCATGTGGGAAAATGTGCTATGGTCCAATGAAACCAGGGTTGAACTTTTTGGCCATAATTCCAAAAGGTATATTTGGCGCAAACACAACTCTGCTCATCACCAAAAGAACACCATACCTACAGTGAAGCATGGTGGTGGCAGCATCATACTTTGGGGCTGTTTTTCTTTAGCTGAAACTGGGGCCTTAGTCAAGGTGGAGGGAATTATGAACAGTTCCAAGTCCCAGTCAGTGGCACAAGACCTTCAGGCTTCTGCTACAAAGCTGAAGATGAAGAGAAATTTCATCTTTCAGCACAACAATGACTCAAAGCACACATCCAAATCAACAAAAGAATAGCTTCACCAGAAGAAGATTAAGGTTTTGGAATTGCCCAGCCAGAGTCCAGACCTGAATCCAATTGAACATCTGTGGGGTGATCTGAAGAGGGCTGTGCACAGGAGATTTGGAACATTTTTGCAAAGAAGAGTGGGCAAATATTTCCACATCAAGATGTACCATGCTGATAGACTCCTACCCAAAAAGACTGAGTGCTGTAATAAAAGCCCAAGGTGCTGCAACAAAGTATTAGTTTAAGGGTGTGCATATTTATGCAACAAGGTTATTGCAAGTTTTTTGGGGGGGGTTTTTGTATTTTACTTTTCCCCTTAAAAGATTTCAGTTTGTTTTTCAATTGGGTTGTACAGGTTATTGGTCACATTAATGGTGGAAAAAGTTTTGAAATGATTTATCTTGGTCTCATTTTTTACATCATGAAAACCTGGCATTTCAACAGGGGTGTGTAGACTTTTTATATCCACTGTGTAGAAGATGCCTTACAAACGAGACTGAGTGTATTATCTCAGGAAAGCTTTATTGGAAATCACATCTTCTATCATCAAAGTTCTCAGCAGAAAAAGAGACAGACCCAACTTTCCCCACAGCTTTTATAACCCAGAGATACCAAACCCCCACATCAAGTATCTCACACCTTCACCCCACAGAAGTTAGGTACACATGAACCCACAGTCCCCGAGACTCGCTGGCGCTTCTGTCCTCTTCTCCACCTCGGGGCTCTTGCTGGGACATTGTCTCTCACCTCCGTCTTCCTCCAGCACCCACCTCCTAGCCGAGGTCCCTGCTGGGGCATTGTTCTTATGGACGTTTGATCTGTAGGGTCTGCACCGTCATGCCTACTGGATGCCTGTGGGGGAGAATGCATACCATACAAGCATGCCATACATGTGCCTTAAATATGCACCATATAACCCCCCCCCAAACGTTCAAATAAGGACAAGTTACATTTCAAATGCATAGAATCATGACACCCCACACAGAACAAGAGAGCGAAAAAAAAACTTGGCACAACAGATCACATGTCCCACTGCTTGGGCTTTAACTCTCTGCCATATCTGCTGTGAGCAGGTCTCGCTCTGCCTGTGGCTGTCTGCTGCATCTGTGAAGTAGAATCATTAACACATCGTCGTGAAAGCTTAGCAGAGCGCCTCCCAGGTGGCCTGCCGCGGCGGGGGGCTCTGGCCAACTGGACTGGGTCGTCAGCTAACACAAAAGCGGGTTTGAGTCTGTTAATGCAGACTAAGTCCCTCCTGTCTCCCAAATCGAGCAAAAAATGCTTTTCCCCGGTTTCTAACACTCTGAACGGTCCATCGTAAGGTGGCCTTAAACCTAACCTCTGTGCGTCGTGTCTAACGAAGACAAATTCTGCATTTTTTAAGGCTTTGGGCACAAAAACACGTGGAAAACTGTGATGAACGGGACCGGGGAGGGTGTGTGACCCCGTGTCGCTCTGCAGCAGCTGAGCGGGGAGGTGCTCCGGAGCAGGGTTCTCAGGGAGGAAATCTCCCGGTAACCGGAGGGGTTGGGCGTAGACGAGTTCTGCCGGAGAGGCTTGCAAATCCTCTTTAGGTGCTGAACGCAACCCTAATAAAACCCATGGGAGTTTATCAACCCAATTTGTGTCCGTGAGAGCCGCTCTGAGGGCTGCTTTCAATGACCGATGGAAGCGCTCACACAAACCGTTGGCCTGGGGGTTATAAGCGGTCGTGCGATGAATTTTCACCCCCAGGCTGAGTGCCATGGACGACCAGAGCTCGGAAACAAATTGGGGTCCTCTGTCAGACGTTATGTCTGACGGGATACCAAAACGTGCGACCCAAGCTGTTAAAAAGGCACGAGCAACATCTGCCGCTGTGGTTGCCGCCAAAGGAACCGCCTCTGGCCAGCGCGTGGTGCGGTCTACCATGGTTAAAAGGTGTGTGAAACCCTGGGACAGCGGAAGAGGTCCTACTAAGTCGACATGCACATGATCAAAGCGTTTGGCTGGGATGTGAAAAGGTTCCAGAGGGGCTCGTGTGTGTCTGTGCACCTTTGCTCTTTGACATGCAGCGCAGGCTGCAGCCCACTCTTTGACTTGTTTACGCAGCCCCGGCCAAACAAACTTCTCTCCTACCATTTTGATAGACGCGCGGACGCCTGGGTGTGCCAGTGAATGTATTAAGTCAAAAACACGGCGACGCCACGCAGCCGGGACTACGGGACGGGGACGCCCCGTGGAGGTATCGCAGATTAGGGGGGGAATGCCTCTGTGAAGCACCCTGTGCTCCAGCCTCAGCCCTGTTGGCCCAGACTGGAGCGCGCGCACGTCCGCGTCGCCAACCTGTTCAGCGGCCATGGCTGCATAATCTAACCCGACACAGAACGGAGCTGTGAGCGCTTCCGCACCGCAAGCCTGGCCTAGGTCTGCCGCCGCCGAATCTGCCCCCTGGGGGCCTGTCGCTGCAACTGCATGCGAGAGGCAATCTGCCACTACATTGTGTTTACCTGCCACGTGTTGAATGTCAGTGGTAAACTCCGAAATTGCAGCCAGCTGCCTCTGTTGTCGGCCCGACCAAGGCTCTGAAACCTTAGCCATTGCAAAAGTTAAAGGTTTATGGTCCACGAACGCGGTAAAACGGCGGCCTTCCAACCAGAACTGGAAGTGGCGGATGGCCAAATGTAGGGCCAAAAGCTCCCTGTCAAACACGCTGTATTTACGCTCACTCTCGCGCAATGTTTTGCTGAAAAACGCAAGTGGTTGCCAGCATCCTGCCACCAGTTGCTCGACAACCGCTCCCACTGCCACGTCGGAGGTGTCTGTGGTTAGCGCCACGCGAGCTGCCGGCACCGGGTGTGCCAATAACGCAGCGTTCGCGAGGGCTGATTTGACCTGTGAAAAAGCGCGCTCCCGATCCGGGGACCACTCGACCTTAGATGCAGGTTTTTGCTTCTTTAATGCCGCGTACAATGGGTGCATGAGCCGTGCCGCGTTTGGGAGGAAACGGTTATAAAAATTGACCATCCCCAAAAATTCTTGCAGCGCCTTAACCGTCTGCGGTTGGGGGAAATCCGTTATCGCGCGCACTTTATCCGGCAGCAATGATTAGCCCGTGGTCTGTGAGCCTCTGAAAAACGGCTGTGAGGTGGCGTTCGTGCTCAGCTTTGGACGCGCTGGCTACCAAAATATCATCCAAATAAGCGAACACGAAAGGGAGGTCGCGCAGCACTGCATCCATCATGCGTTGGAACGTCTGCGCGGCACCCTTGAGGCCGAAAGGCATGCGCAAAAACTCGAAAAGCCCGAAAGGGGTTATAACTGCCATTTTGGGTATGTCCTGCGCACGGACTGGAACTTGGTGATAACCACGCACCAAATCTATTTTGGAAAAGATGCGCGCCCCCGCTAAATGCGCCGAAAAATCCTGGATGTGCGGAATCGGATAGCGGTCGTGGGCTGAAGCATTATTTAATCTGCGGAAATCGCCGCAAGGGCGCCACGAGCCGTCAGCTTTGGGTACCATGTGCAGGGGTGACGACCAAGCGCTGTTCGAACGCCGGACTATGCCCAGCTTTTCCAAGTTGGCAAATTCCTCGCGCGCGATGGCCAGTTTAGCTGGGTCCAACCGCCGAGCTTTTGCAAAAACAGGGGGGCCCGAAGTACTTATGAAATGTTCGACCCCGTGTTTGGCAACTGACGCTGAAAATGTAGGGACCGTGAGTGCTGGAAACTGGTTGAGTAATGCATGAAACTTACCACCCGCAGCTGTGACATTGGAATGTGCAGAAGGCAGGGCCACCCGAGCTGTGCAGGAGATAGAGTAGAAAGACAGTGCATTTACAATACGTCTATTAGCAAGATCAACTAACAAACTGTTTGAGCACAAAAAGTCAGCACCTAGCATGTTGCTGTTAACTGCAGCGACAACGAAGGTCCACTCGAAGTTGCGCCCATGAAGGGACAGGCGGAGCGTCTTCTCCCCATAGGTTTTGATCGTGGAGCTGTTCGCCGCTAACACTAGGGGGCCGCTGGCCGGCGCCAGTGTGTCCGCATAGGTAGGCTTGACAAAACTCAGCTGGGAGCCCGTGTCCACCAGGAATTCTTTCCCAGAATTCGCGTCCGTCACGAAAAGCAGCCTATTCTTCGTGCCGAGAGTCGCAGCTGCTACCGGTTCCCGGTCTTGGCGTTTCCCTGGCGCTGGTACCGGCATGGCGGGACGCATCTGCGGGCTTTCTCGGCGAAACGTTGATGGTAGAAGCAGAGGGCGTTGTCAGCTCCGCTTCTCCTGGTCTCCGCCGCTGCTGCCGTCAGTGGATCCGGTGCCGCAGCCTCTGGTCTCCCTCCTTCTCGCGAAGGGGCGGTCATCTCTGCTGCTGCCGTCGTGGCTGCGCGCCGTCTATGGGAGTCGACGAGCCGTTGCGCCACCTGTCCCAGCTCGTGGTAGTTACGGTTGACGAGCGGCTGCGAGCTGGTCAGGGTGACTCTCACTGCTGGCGGGAGCGTTCTGAGGAAGAGGTGAGCGAAGATAAAACTGTCGTCGTCCTCACCTCTCAGGCTCATCATCTTCGCCATCAGATCCGCTGGCCTGTCTGCTTCTCCCTCTGTCAGCGCCAGGAGCTTCTCTGCCCGCTCTTCCAGCGAGGGAGTGAAGGCTCGGATGAGGGCATCTTTCAATGCGCTATACTTGTCGTCTTGGGGCGGGTGGTTGGTCAGGCTCTCCACCCGTTGCACTGTGAGGCTGTCCAGCTTCGCGACGACATGGTAAACCTCGTTGCATCCGCTGAGATTCCCCGAAAGTGGAATTGCGCCTCCACAGTGGTAAACCAGGAGCGCGGGTTATGTTGCCAGAAGTCAGGCAGCTGTAGCGCGGTAGCCGCGTTAACCCGGTTGGCTCCTGAAGAGTCCGGTGCGGAAATCACGCCGTCACCGGCCATAAGTAGTCGTAGGTCACCAGTGTAGAAGATGCCTTACAAACGAGACTGAGTGTATTATCTCAGGAAAGCTTTATTGGAAATCACATCTTCTATCATCAAAGTTCTCAGCAGAAAAAGAGACAGACCCAACTTTCCCCACAGCTTTTATAACCCAGAGATACCAAACCCCCACATCAAGTATCTCACACCTTCACCCCACAGAAGTTAGGTACACATGAACCCACAGTCCCCGAGACTCGCTGGCGCTTCTGTCCTCTTCTCCACCTCGGGGCTCTTGCTGGGACATTGTCTCTCACCTCCGTCTTCCTCCAGCACCCACCTCCTAGCCGAGGTCCCTGCTGGGGCATTGTTCTTATGGACGTTTGATCTGTAGGGTCTGCACCGTCATGCCTACTGGATGCCTGTGGGGGAGAATGCATACCATACAAGCATGCCATATATTCGTCGGCCTCCGTCGGTCTATGATGACCATGGAAGAGAATCCTAAACGTCTACTCTGCTGGAACAGCACCGCCTGTGGCTGAACAGGCCGATGTGCACCGGTGTTCTACCTTCCAGCGTTGGGCGTTGGTAGGATTCAAGCCTGGGCAGGAAGATATGGAGGACAAGGTGTTACCCATGCAGCATGTCCCCCCTCTCCATGTCACTGATGAATCCAAAGGAACAGCAGGGCTGCTACAGTTTGGCACCAGCGCCGTTGCAGGAGCTGCCAGAATGATGTTGAGCACAACATAGAACTGCCTTAGGGGCTCCGACTCCGGATTTTTCCTCAGGGTTGACTCCCGAAGCCTTTCCCGTGACCGGGTATGCCGCAAGGCAGCGGAGGTTTGAAATCAGGGTTTACCTTCCCCTAGATGGGCTACCTTCCCAGGTTGACGAGCCACCATCTACCCGAAGCATCTGGTTTTAAGGCGCCAGAGATCCGCCCTCGCCCCTTCTCCTATTAGTAAAAGCAGTTCCGCCGGGCTTAGAGACTAAACCACACGGGCAGGCTAGGAGTTGGACTTAGTTGTCAGAGGCTTTTCGAGACGCACGCCATAAGGAGCATTTTATGAGCACTGGGAGCTTAACCCCAGTGCCGCACCTGGCTATGACAACCTTGGAACCATGCCATATATGTGCCTTAAATATGCACCATAACTGTATATAAAATACTCCCCCTTGGTGTCAAAGATCTGTGTTACATAGATGTCACATTGGCCATCCATGAAAAATGTGTTCTTTATGTGAAAACTAATGAACTTGACACTATTTGCCTTTTTACTTGCATTTCCACAACAAATAACCTTGTGACCTTAATGACTTTGTTAAACTACAAATTCTTTGTCAGATTTGTTTCAGGTCACAAATTATACAAATTGAATAAAGATAAATAATTCTGCCTCCTTGGAGGGCTTCTCAACAAACTTTTTGTCATAAACTGGCCAGGCAGGGGCAGTGGGAAGACCCGAATGCTGAACTGTGAGTTGCTAACATTTAATAACAAAAGCACAAAAATATAACAAGACAAAAACTTACAGGACTTGGCAAGGGTAGATTATGAGGAAGCATAGTCCAAAATAGCACTGGGGCTAAGGTGAACAGAAATGCTGGTGAAGATTTGGGACACACGCCAGGACGACACTGAAACGGAGAAAATAAGATGGGGGACTCCCGTCTGGGTAACGAGGAGAAAGATGTAGAACTAACATCTAACACAGAGAAGGACGCAACACCAAGCTGCGGCACCGTGGCCCTTAAATAGGACAAAAGGAAATAATTACAAGTGATGACAGGTGTAGGTAACATGAGCGAGGAGTAATTAAACCAAAATACAAACAGCTGCGCCAAACTGAGAACTGAGCTAAAGGAGGAAATCAACACATGCTGTCAAAGTAAAAGCACAGACCAGGAATAAATAATGAATCATGATACAGAGAATGAATAAAGAAAGTACAGGGATAACTAACAAGGAAATAAATACACAATACTGGAATACTAATATCAAAATACAGAAAGAGGACAGAGTGTAATGGTGAGGGTAGGCTCATGTCTAAACAGGAAAATTATAATTATAATACAAAACTGGATGGATGTGGATGCATAATATAAACAACAAGACAATAGACACAGATTCTAACACACACCTTACGGTGCTGCCTAGACACATCATCAGTGATGTAACCTGCGGTCATCAGGTGTTTCGGGTCATTACACATCATACATCCTCTCACAGGCGACCCAGCCAAGGTTGATCAAACCCCGAGTTGTGTCTAGGTGGTTCGAGATGTCCACGGATCACTCCTTCTGATCCACAGCCATCGTGATGCTCTTTCAGCAGCATCAGTGATGTTCTTGATGGCTTTCTTGTTGAGTCTCCCTCTGATCCCCACCTGCTTGAGGGCCCTGCAGAGTGACTGACCAGCAAAACCTCAACAGCCAACTTCTATGGGGTAGAGCCAGGTCTTCCATCCCCTACTACGGCAATCACCATCAAGCTCCCCATACTTGGCCCTCTTCCTTTCAAAGGCCTCTTCCACCCGGTCTTCCCAGGGCACAGTCAGTTCCAACAAGATCATCTGCTTGGAAGATTCTGACACAAGAACCTGTTTCAGGTCACAAATTATACAAATTGAATAAAGATAAATAATTCTGCCTCCTTGGAGGGCTTCTCAACAAACTTTTTGTCATAAACTGGCCAGGTAGGGGCAGAAGGAAGACCCAAACGCTGAACTGTGAGTTGCTAACATTTAATAACGAAAACACAAAATTATAACAAGACAAAAACTTACAGGACTTGGCAAGGGTAGACTATAAGGAGGCATAGTCCAAAATAGCACTGGGGCTAAGGTGAACAGAAATGCTGGTAAAGATGTGGGACACACGTCAGGACTACACTGAAACAGAGAAAATAAGATGGGGGACTCCCGTCTGGATAACAAGGAGAAAGATGTAGAACTAACATCTAACACAGAGAAGGACGCAGCACCGAGCTGCGGCACCGTGGCCCTTAAATAGGACAAAAGGAAATAATTACAAGTGATGACAGGTGTAGGTAACGTGAGCGAGGAGTAATTAAACCAAAATACAAACAGCTGCGCCAAACTGAGAACTGAGCTAAAGGAGGAAATCAACACATGCTGTCAAAGTAAAAGCACAGACCAGGAATAAATAATGAATCATGATAGAGAGAATGAATAAAGAATGTACAGGGATAACTAACAAGGAAATAAATATACAATACTGGAATACTAATATCAAAATACAGAAAGAGGACAGAGTGTGATGGTGAGGGGAGGCTCATGTCTAAACAGGAAAATAATTATAATACGAAACTGTACGGATGTGGATGCATAACATAAACAACAAGACAATAGACACAGAACTAAGAACAGAAACTTTCATAAGTAGAAACAAATAGCAAACTCAAATAACATAAGCCATCCAAAATCAACCAGAATAAATGCTAAAGTGGGGAAGTACAGAAAATAATCAGACTTAAGAAAGAAGTGTGAGCATGGTTCCCCAACCGTGCTCCCCATCATGACACTTTGAGAAAACATACATAGTGCAAAAAAAAAAAAAAAAAATGCTGAAAGGAAACAAAATCCTTATCAGCACCACATTCAAACTTTTTTTTCTCAGTTTCTACATCTATGCAGCTATGGCAGTTTAGCCTTGGTGAGATGGTAAGTTTTGAAACAATTTCTTTCCTCGGTGAAGCAAAGATGCGCATCGCATTTCTCACAGAGGGTGGTGGATGCACTGATTTTGCAGAATTTGCAGCAGCCGCACTTGTCACATTTTACAGGCCAGTGTGCAACCTGGTCAGTGCAAACATCATCTGGAACCCTGGAAGCTCCTTTGCTTCAGTGGCTTTTGGACACCATAAAGTTTACAGTCACAACGGTAGATTAACCATACATTAATAAAGCCTAACATGATGGTTTGCCAGAACAAGTAGAGGCACCACCTCCGTGACCTCGTGTAGTATTTGTACCTTGCAATATATGCATTAAGGAGGTCTATGCCTTCCAAGAATGTGTTGTACTCTTTCACAGTGTGCGGCCTGTTATCTTTGACAAATACTTTGTCTGATTTGCTTAAGCGCCTAGCTTTGTCCTGAGCCTCAACTGCACAGTAGGATCAGCGTAACAGCTACTGTCAGCACAACAGATATGTTGTCATACTACTTGACAATCACCATGCTTTGTTCTTTCTCTACCCTGGCATCAACAGATCCTCTACCTCTCTTGGCAAGACTTTTCTCATCTTCAAGCTGACAAACAGTCAATAAATTGCTACACAGTGTTCCCAGTAGATTTGTCACTGGAGAAGCTTGAGCACCCATGCGGCTGAAGAAAAAAATTGTCTGCAAATACTTTGTAGTTTTGGTTTGATGGTGGAGTTTCACACAGCATGACCACAACATCACCTCCAAGGGATGTTTTGTTTTTTTTTCAGTGCCACCTTTGTAGACTACAAAATCACAGATGATTCCTGAGGAAGGACAATGGCCTCAAATTTTTAATCCCCAAGGGTGAGGCCTGTCCTTCACATACTGTCTTATTGGGCTATGGGTCCCTCTGAAGGACACCATTTGCTCATCTATAGAGTTGTGCTCTTCTGGAGTGATATCCAAGCATTGCTTATGAAACACATTCAGCCATGGACGGATCTTCCAACTCTTATCTTCAGCCTGCATGTTTTTGACAAATCATTGTTGTCAGTGAAATACAGAGATGCGAGCAGTTGTTGAAAACGATTTCATGACATATTGTCAGCCACCACGGGACACCTTATGTCATTTTCCCCATACACAATTTCCTGGGAGTTGGCAAAGACCATTGCACAGATAGATTTCAATCAATACTTCCAGTTCCTTGACAGTGGTGTTAACGTTATTCTGATATAAGATAAGATAAGATAAGCCTTTATTAGTCCCACAATGGGGAAATTCCAGGATTGCAACAGCACAGGGATAGCAACACTCAGAGCAACAATCAAGAAGACAAGAAAAACAAGAGCAGTGAATATACACATGTACATATAAATATATAAATATGTAAACACACAGTGCGGAGCATTGTAGATAGATGGAATAAACAGCATAACCGTCTGCTTAGTTATCCTACATAGTATGAATATGTACCCATACATTATATTAATGTATATTATTAATAATAATATACATACATATATAATAATACATATATTATGTATTATAATAATACATATATTATGCTCGGGCGGCGCGGTGGTGGAGTGGTTAGCACTGCGGCAGCACAGCAACTCACCCTTGGCCGGGGGATCCTGGGTTCAATCCCAGCCCCCGACCAACAGTGATCTGTGTGGCGTTTGCATGTTCTCCCCGTGTCTGCGTGGGTTTACTCCGGGATTTCTCCGGTTTCCTCCCACATGCCAGAAACATGTAAGTTAGGTTAATTGGCATCAAAACTGGGGATTCTAAATTGTCCTTAGGTATGACTGTGAGAGTGAATGGTTGTCTGTCTCTCTGTGTTGGCCCTGCGATGGACTGGCGATCTGTCCAGGGTGTACCCTGCCTCTCGCCCAAAGATGCTGGGATAGGCTCCAGCCCCCCCTCGACCCGAAAAGGATTAAGCGGAAGAAGATGAATGAATGAATATATTATGCTGTGTGAATACATATATAATAATGTATATTATTATATTAATATTTAGATTTTTGGACACATTTGTTTGCTCCTTCAGTAATTCAAGCATTTCTGGTATGATGAACTTTCTGAAATACTCCAGAAGATTGTCTGGTGGTGTGACACTTGGTCCTTTGAATGTGCCCTCATGGTCTTCAAAAGGTTTCTTTCTCCAAGAAAACTGTTTTTTTCCTTGGACAGTTCCCACATAGCAAAATTACCACTCGGCCCACATGCCACCAGAACTGGGCTGCCAAAGGGCCGTCATTCTTTGCGGCATGTGGGACGAGTAAAAGTGCATTGTGTGGGCCAGAACTGGGCCAAAACCGGGCCAGTCCAATTTTGCTATGTGAGTTCCTTGTTCAGAGTCTTGTTTTTTTCCCCATGGATGGCTACAGCTTGCAGCCCTGGGTTCATGATTTGTTGTGGTGCTTCTTAGTTTTCTTCTCTTGGACACTGGCAGATAGCAAACAACTGAAAGGTGTATACTGCCACCTACTGTACAAGAGTGTGTAACATTATGTCATCGGAGCCCCACCCCTAAATTCTATGAATTAATCCTGTGTTATTTAAAAAAGAGAAAAGAGCCTTTCTCGTGATTCTTATTGCCTCTCCATCTCCATCTGTTCCCAGAATCCCAGTTAAATCCCATTCCCTACCGGCCTCTCGAACTTCATTTTCCATTATCTGTCTTTCATTTCTGTATTTGTGACAGTGTAATAAGATGTGCTTGACATTTTCTTTTACTCCACATTCTCTAAATTTGTCACTTTCGCTTTTTCCCATGGTGAATAAAGTGCCATTTAAACCTGTGTGATCCAGTCTGAGTCTTGCCATAATGATGTCTTCCCTCCTTTTGGTTGTTAGGAAAATCTTTATTGCAATAGATTTTTGTATTTTGTAATACGATCTACCTTTATGATCTTCATCCCATCTTTTTTGCCATAGCTCAGTTCCTTTTTTCTTGATTACTGCTTTCCCTTCACCTTTTCCAAGAGACAATGGTATAGTTATTTCGTTTCCAAGAGCACTTTTTGCTAATTTGTCTGCACAGTCATTCCCTTTCAACCCTTCATGTGCAGGAACCCAACAAAACTGAACTTCTCCATCACCCCTGTGTACCCTAAATAAACTGTGATATAGCTCAATCACCAAGTCTTCCCTTGTAGATTTTAGTGTCTGTATGATTTTTAGCGCTGCAAGTGAGTCCGTGCACACCACCACCTGGTCCGGTCTGACCTCCTCCACCCACTGCAAAGCAATAATTATTGCCACCATCTCTGCTGTAAACACGGATGTATTGTTGGAGAGTCTTTTTGCAATGGTCACTTTAAATTGTGGGATGTATACTCCAACTCCAACAGAGCCCTCTTTATTCTTTGAACCCTCAGTACAGAGCTGTAAGAAGTTATAGTAATTGTTCCTGAGATAAATGCTTGTTTGAACACCAACTTCACTCATGACAATCCTTTTTCCTCATTAGCAGACTAGCGTCTACTTCTACTCCTGAAAATAGCCAAGGGGGAACATTACTCACTGGACTGGTGTTAGCTATATCAATAGTGTGCAGGCCATACATTCTGGTCCTTCTTTCAATTGTCCACCCAAACCCATGTCCCTGGAAATTTGAGTATTCCCAGCAGTCTTGTAGTGTTGTTTTTGAAATATTTGCTTTGTCACTTCCTTTCAGCTTGACCCAGTATGATAATGCAAGTTTATCTATACTCAAATCCATTGGCATTTCTCCTGCTTCTATTAAAACTGCATTGTTTGGTGTTGTCCTGATGGCTCCAATGCACAGACAAAGCGCTCCATGCTGCATTCTGTCAATTTTTTCCAGAGTCGTCTTTCCCGCTGCTCCATAAATCATGCATCCATAGTCTATTGTCGATCGCATTAGTGCTCTGCAAATGTCAATTAATGCCTGTTTATCTGCACCCCATTCATGTCCAGCTACAGCTTTTATGAGATTAATGACTTTTTTGCATTTTGTCTCCAAATTTTCAACATGAACTCTCCATGTGTATGCACTACCAAACCACAATCCTAGATATTTGAACTCACTGACTTTCTCTGCTGGTTGATTATATAATGTTAATGGTTCTGTACCACTTCTACATTTTTGATTGAAAGTCATATAGGAGGTTTTACTGTTTAAAATTTTAAATCCCCAGTCATATGACCACTTTTCCACTTTCTCCATTGCTTTCCTGTTATTTTTGAACACCAATTTCTAATTTCTTCCCCTCGTCCATATAGCTCCATCCTCTGCATATAGTGCTGTTTTGATGGATCCCTCGATCCTCAAACATGTCATTAATCATTATGTTGAATAAAACAGGGCTTATCACACTCCCCTGAGGAACATCATTTTCTATTTCAAAGTCATTCGAAACTTCTGATCCTACTTTAACCCTAATTGTCCTGTGTGTTAAAAAAATCAATTATCCATTTATACATCCTACCTCCAATGTCCATTTTATCCAATTTCATAAGAAGACTGTCCCGCCACAGTGAGTCATAAGCCTTTTCAATATCCAGATAAACTAGGACTTCTGCCTTTTCTTTATCTGATACAGCCATCTTGTCTCTATCCACTAAAGCTGGAATTTTAACTGATACCCTTTTCCCACTCATTTTTTTAAACATACCCCAAACATCACCTAGTTCTGTTTTCCAACCAAGGGTGGAGCAAAATTCTCTCCATGTTGACCTTTTCCTGTTTTTAATAATCCTTCAAGCTTCTTTTTATAGTCTATTAAGTTTTCACTGGTCATATTCTTCCTCAGCTGTCTGAATGCCTTGCTTCACTCTTTTATTGCAATACTACATTCGTCATTCCACCAGGGTACAACCTTCTTCCTACCCTGTGTTGTTTTCTTAGGTATACTTGCTATTGCAGCATTCAGAATATGATTGGTTACCTGACTTAAAAGCTCTTCTATGCCACCTTCTAATGTTACCATAATGTTACACACTCTTGTACAGTAGGTGGCGGTATGCACCTTTCAAGTTGTTTGCTATACGCCCGTAACCGAGAGAAAAAGAAGAAGAAGAAGATATAGAGTTCTGAAGCACGTGGCGGTAATGCACCTGTAAGCTGGTTGCCAACCACCAATCAAACCTAAAAGAAGAAGAAGACAAAGAAGAAGAAGAAAAAAGATTGAACACAGTATTGCCTAAATCTCCCCAATCTGCCTTGTCAAAACATCATCTTGTAAAACATCTTCCCTCTTGTATACATACTTCAGTTTTAATGACTGTAAGTATTGGGAAGTGATCACTTCCCATAGTTGTCCTGTTCATAACCATCCATTCACAGGTGCTCACTAAAGAATCTGATACCAGAGTCAGGTCAATACATGATAATGTGCCCTATGCACATCCACCCTGGTACCTTCACCATTGTTTCGACAAATTAACGATCTTTCATCTAACATCTCTTCCACAACATTTCCATTGTTATCTGTATGTGTGCTTCCCCACAAGCTATTGTGGGCATTAAAGTCTCCACACCATACCTCTTTCATATGCCCTTCCCCTGCCATAACACTCAAAATATCTGCTGTTAACTTCCTAGATGGATTGTAATAATTAATCAGCTTAATATTTCCTTGTCCATTTGGCATACACATTTCAATAATATTATACTCTGTATCCTCAGGGGAGGGAATCACCCTGTATGCCAGGCTGTAGGAAACTCGAAATGAAGAGACTGAATGATTTTTCAGTATTGGTTTATTCCATATCAAGTCCTACAGCTCCTCTCTCAGTCAGGGAATGAAGAGGGCGAGCTGAGATAAACCACATACCTTTATACCGTTACAACAGACACAAATCACATTCACATCAAACACAGAATTCCATTCATAACTAATCCTCCCATTGTCCTCTCGGCTTCTCTGTCTGACCCTAGGAGTCAGACCGTCTCTTCAGGTTCACTCTCAGATCTTCTCACTTCTCCTCTAGTCCGCAGGGGGTCCAGACTCAATGTCCATCTGGGGCGTGATGTCAATATACACTGTGAGCTCAAAGTTCTCTCATGTCTGGGTCTCTGCCAAGGAATATGTGAGCTACATAATGTTACGCCACATCACTCCCCCCGAAACGCCCAAGAACGGACATACACCAACCTTAAGTCAATAATGGACAGTCATACACACTATGTCAAGAAAGGACACACACACACCGCCCTCATGTCCATAATGGGCAGTCATACACATTACACCCTTACATCCCCCCCCCCTTTGCAGGATCTACAGCACAATTTACACGGCTTGATCAAAATACACATCACTCTGCCCGTTGCTTAGGCTTCAATCTCCTCCTGAATCTGCTGAACGCAGGCTTCGCAGCCTGTGTTGTGCCGTCCTGCTGTGCGCCTGTAGAATGAGGGGGAGAAGGGTTATTTACCCCCTGCTGGGGAACTAGGGGCTGTCCCTTGGGAGGCCTGCCGCGTCGAGGCGCCCCCGCCGGCCGTACAGGTTCGTCACGTAACACAAAAGCAGGCTTTAATCTGTCAACACTGATTGTCTCTTTCCTGCCCCCCAAGTCCAGTACAAAATATTTCTCCCCGGTTTCCAGCACTCGGAACGGACCATCGTAAGGTGGGCGGAGACTGTGACGCTGGGCGTCGTGCCTGACAAAAACAAACTCTGCGTTTTGCAAAGCCTTGGGAACAAAAACCCGCGGGAACGTGTGATGAGCGGGGCCCGGGAGCATTTCTGCCCCCGTGCCGCGTAGAGGTCCCCACACCGGGGGGCGCTCGGGTGCTGCATGGGCTGGCAGGAATTTTCCTGGCAGCCTGAGAGGTTGAGTAAACACTAATTCAGCAGGTGAGGCATCTAAATCCTCCTTGGGTGCCGAACGCAACCCCAATAAAACCCATGGTAGTTTGTTTACCCAATTTGTATCCGTGAGCGACGCTCTGAGGGCTGCCTTCAACGACCTGTGAAAACGCTCGCATAAACCGTTGGCCTGTGGGTGATAAGCGGTGGTGCGATGAGCTGTTGCCCCTAAGCCGCTGGCCATGGCTGACCATAGCTCTGAAACGAACTGCGGACCCCTATCGGACATAATGTCCGACGGGACTCCGAACTGCGCTACCCAGGCTGTTAAAAAAACGCGAGTTACCTCTGCTGCTGTGGTAGACTGCAATGGGACCACTTCCGGCCAACGCGTGGTCCAGTCCACCATTGTCAGGAGATGTGTGAACCCCTGCGAGGGCGGCAGGGGTCCCACTAGATCTACGTGCACATGATCAAACCTCTTAGCCGGGATGTGGAAAGGCTCTAAAGGGGCTTTTGTGTGTCTGTGAACTTTGGCCCACTGGCAGGACATGCAGACTCTCGCCCACTCCTTCACGTGCTTGCGCAGGCTCGGCCATACAAACTTCTCTGCTACCATTTTCACCGAAGCGCGTACTCCCGGGTGTGCCAGGGAGTGCACCGCGTCAAAAACACGACGGCGCCACGTGGCCGGCACCACTGGGCGAGGTCGCCCGGTGGATACATCGCAAATAAGCGGGGGTAAACCGGTTTGTAAACTAACGTTCTTCAGCCTTAACCCTGTTGGTCCAGACAGGAGCGCGCGCACGTCTGTGTCCTCGCCCTGCTCTGCTGCCATGGCCGCGTAATCGATCCCTACGTGCACCGGAGCCGCGTGCGCGTCCGCGCTGTTACCGCGCTCCGCGTCTGCGGCACTACAGCCCCCATCCGCACGGACAGGTGCTGTTACCGCTCGCGAGAGGCAGTCCGCCACCACATTAAATTTACCGGCTACGTGCTGTATATCGGTAGTGAATTCTGAAATTGCGGCTAGCTGCCTCTGCTGTCGGCCTGACCATGGTTCAGAGACTTTGGACAATGCAAAAGTTAACGGTTTGTGGTCGACAAACGTGGTGAAACACCGCCCTTCCAACCAGAACTGGAAATGGCGAATGGCCAGGTGGAGCGCTAGCAGCTCCCTGTCAAACGTGCTATATTTTCGCTCAGCATCGCGTAGGGTTCTGCTAAAAAAAGCGAGTGGTTGCCAAGCTCCGGCGACTTGCTGTTCTACCACGGCTCCTATGGCCATGTCTGACGCGTCTGTGGTTAGCGCTATTCGGGCTGCCGGGTCTGGGTGAGCCAGCAGTGCTGCGTTCGCTAGTGCTTTCTTGACCTCAGTGAATGCGCGCTCCCGCTCAGGGGACCACTCAATCGCATTTGAGGGCTTCTGTTTTTTTAGCGCGACATACAACGGTTGCATGAGCTGCGCCGCGTGAGGTATGAAACGGTTGTAAAAGTTTACCATACCTAAAAATTCCTGCAACGCTTTTATCGTTTGTGGCTGGGGAAACTCAGCCACTGCGCGTACTTTGGAGGGCAGCGGAACTGCACCCTCTGGGGAGACGCGGGTGCCCCTAAAAAATCGATCTGTGCTGCGCCGAAATGGCACTTGGCTGGGTTGATTATCAACCCGTGCGCTCCCAACCTCTGAAAAACAGTTCTGAGGTGACTTTCATGTTCCTCCTCAGAGGCGCTGGCGACTAAAATATCGTCTAAGTAGACAAAAACGAAAGGGAGGTCGCGCAAAACGGCATCCATCATGCGTTGGAAGGTTTGCGCAGCACCTTTAAGGCCAAAAGGCATGCGTAAAAATTCAAAAAGCCCGAAAGGGGTTATTACCGCTGTCTTGGGAATGTCCTCTGATCAGACCGGGACCTGATGATAACCGCGGACCAGGTCTATTTTAGAAAAAATTTGCGCCTTGGCCAAATGCACCGAAAAATCTTGGATATGCGGGATTGGGTAGCGGTCCTGCGCTGTGGCATTGTTTAACCTGCGATAATCGCTGCACGGTCTCCACAAGCCGTCCGCCTTAGGGACCATGTGGAGGGGGGAAGCCCAAGCGGACTTCGAGCGGCGAATTATGCCCAACCTTTCCAGGTTAGCGAACTCCTCACGCGCAATAGAGAGCTTAGCTGCATCCAAGCGCCGAGCCTTAGCAAAAACTGGTGGGCCACTTGTGGTTATAAAGTGCTCCACCCCGTGCTTCGCCACCTTAGCTGAAAACGTGGGAACTGTGAGTGCTGGGAACTGGTTTAGGAGAGTGTGGAACTTACCTCCTGCTGCGGCGGCGTTGGCCTGTACTGACGGCGGGGACACTTGCGCTGCACAGGGAATAGAACAAAAAGAGAGTGCATTAACCAAGCGTCTATTAGCCAGATCTACCAACAAGCCATGTGAACACAAAAAGTCGGCGCCCAACATGTTGAAACTCACCGCCGCTACTATGAAGGTCCATTCATAGCTGCGGCCGTGCAAGGACAGGCGCAGAGTTCTTTCACCAAACGTCTTGATCGACGAGCCGTTTGCGGCCGTTGCTCCATCTCCGCGGGGACCGGCCACCCGGTCCGCGTAGGTTGCGGTTATGAAACTCCTCTGTGCCCCGGTGTCGACGAGGAATTGCCGTCCGGAGCTCGCATCCATCAGGTAGAGCAGCTTGTTCCGTTCGCCGAGGGTCGAAGCTGCTAACGACCACCGGCTCTTGCGTTTCCCTGCTTCCTGAAGTTGCATGGCGGGACGCATCTGTGAGCCTTGTGCGCGAATCGTCGATGGTAGAAGCACATCTCGTCCTCTCCTCTGCTCCGTGACCGTGCTGCCGCTGTTGTCACTGGGGTCGGCTCTGCTGCCACCGGTTCTCCGTCGCCCTGGGCCGCCGCACCGAGGTTTGCTGCTGCCGCTGCCGTCTCCTGCTCGCCGCATGCGTCCAGGAGCCGCTCCGCTTCCAAAGCCAGCGCGCGGAAGTCCTGCCGGTCCAAACACCTCATGCTGGACAGGGAGCCTCTCATGTGCGCTGGAAGGGTCCTCAAAAAGATGTGCTTAAATAAAAACGCATCATTGTCTGCCACGATCATCTGCAGCATGTCCTCCATGAGGACGGTTGGCCTGCGTCCTCCTCTGTCGCGCAGGTCCAGGAGTGTTCTGGCCCTCACCTCGGCCGATGGTACAAAGCTCCGAATGAGGGCGGCTTTCAGGGCGTCGTATTTGCCAGCAGCGGGCGGCTGCTGCACCAGGCTCCGCACACACCGGGCTATGCGGCTGTCGAGTCTTGCTATGACATTGTGGAATTTAATGTCATCCTCTGATACCCCGTTAAGCACGAACCATGATTCCACGTGTTGGAACCATGAGTGTGGGTCCTCTTGCCAGAACTCGGGGAGTCTAATGGAGTTTACGCTGGTGCGGGCGGTCTCCGGTGAGTCAGGTTCGGAGTCGGAGAGACGACCTCCAAGTCTTTCCATATTTCTCACGTGTGGGTCACCAATGTAGGAAACTCGAAATGAA
Source organism: Pholidichthys leucotaenia (assembly GCA_020510985.1). Taxonomy (NCBI): domain Eukaryota; kingdom Metazoa; phylum Chordata; class Actinopteri; order Cichliformes; family Pholidichthyidae; genus Pholidichthys; species Pholidichthys leucotaenia. The sequence continues at coordinate 236,347,115 of CM035839.1, forward strand.
GAGACTGAATGATTTTTCAGTATTGGTTTATTCCATATCAAGTCCTACAGCTCCTCTCTCAGTCAGGGAATGAAGAGGGCGAGCTGAGATAAACCACATACCTTTATACCGTTACAACAGACACAAATCACATTCACATTAAACACAGAATTCCATTCATAACTAATCCTCCCATTGTCCTCTCGGCTTCTCTGTCTGACCCTAGGAGTCAGACCGTCTCTTCAGGTTCACTCTCAGATCTTCTCACTTCTCCTCTAGTCCGCAGGGGGTCCAGACTCAATGTCCATCTGGGGCGTGATGTCAATATACACTGTGAGCTCAAAGTTCCCTCATGTCTGGGTCTCTGCCAAGGAATATGTGAGCTACATAATGTTACGCCACAAGGCCATCTTTAATGAAAGTGGCACATCCTCCTCCATTTACAGTGTTAATTCTATCCTGTCTGATTGAACTGTATAATGGAATAACAAAATCTAAGTGAGGTTGAAGCCATATCTCTTGTACACACACTACCTGTGGAACAACCTCTAGTTCGTATAAGATACTTCTTGAGTTCCTGTCTGTTTGCTATAAGACTCCTCGCATTCCACTGTAGTATGTGTAGGGTAATAAGGTCTTGTTTTTAAGGTCTTGTTTCAGCATGTGCAGTCTTCCCACTTTCAGCTTTCAATAAAGCATGAATCTGGTCAGCTGTGATATCTTTCACATCTAGGAAGCATTCTACTGCTTCCACAATAGTTTGAGTCTGTCACTTTTCTTCTGTAGCTGTGGCAGCAACATTCATGGTGTGGCAGATAAAAGCTATAAAGTTGTCCTCTTAACTATCAATGTGTCATCATCCATTTTGCATTTGTGAACACAAACATTCCTTGCAGCTGCACAATCATGTGCTTGCATGGGACCTGTTGATTGCTGGGCTTTCATTTGGCTTGCTGTGTTTCTGACTATTCCTGCCTCTCTAACTGTCTTTAGAGCTTCCGCATACAAGATTTTCTTAGTTATTCTGATTTCCTGGGCTTTGTCTAGCTTCCCTCTGCACAACACATCCTCCATATGCAGCACTGTGCTCACCCCCGCAGTTGCAACACTTTACTTTGGCATCCTTGTCACATTTACCATATTCGTGCTCCCCTCCACATCTAGCACATCTTAGCTTTCCTCTACATTACTGAGCAGTGTGACCCATCCTTTGACATTTGTAGCACCTGAGTGGCTTTGGCACGTATTCTCTGACACTGAAATACATGTATCCTATTAGGACTGATTTAGGGAGTGTTTCCTCAAACTGAATCATGACAGACTGTGTGTCCTTCTGCAAGCCTTCTTTTTTACTCTGTAGCCTTTCCACATCCTTCACCTTTCCTCCTTGGATCTCGTTTTTCACTTCTTCCATAGACATGCACAAAGGGACACCTGACATAACTCCCCTCAAGTTAGCTGTTGCACCAGGAACATGCGCCTTCATTTGCTCTCCGTTTGAGACTTGTCATTGTCAGTATTTTCTGTGTGCTGTTGTTTACTTGTGGCATGAATTAACAGCCGGTTTGTCGCCCCTGACAGACTTGCTATGATGATGATGATTTTTCAAGAAATTTTGCAAACTTAACTCTCCCAATTTGTTTCTCAATTGCTTTTGTTAGCTTAACTGTGGTGATAGTGCCCCCCACCCTGGATGAACTCAATGACAACCTTGCAGTCCATTCCCTACATCACCTCAAACTGCCAACCATTTTGGCCAGTTTGTGTTTTCCTTTTGCATTGTTCCTTCCTCCCACATCACTGTCATCTGAGCTCTTCTAAGTCTTGGTAACCCCCTAGCTGCTCTTTTTCTCCGGCCCCCAGGCCTGGATAGAGTCCAGCCCACCTCATCTTTATCATAACCCATCAGAGATAGATGCCCAATATTTACAGGACTTGCGTACTAGTTTTTGCTATCCGCCACAAACAAATCGAATCCTAGCTGCCAGCCGAACACAGAACGTAAATGGCGGTCTCAATCTCTTCTTCTTGTCTTCAACACCTTCCAGTCCAAGTGCCCTGGAGCTGTGATTATTGTTGTGGTGCTTAATCCAAATCATTTGATTGACTACTGTCTGAATCATTACAGTCACTGATTCATCACTTTCATTGTTGGCAGTGTAAGTGTGGGTCTTCATCTGAATATCTTCACATCCTCAAACTCAGTCCTTTCCCCAAAATAATCTCCAACACATTTTGAACAAGTAGAGTGCTTATTTTATTCATACCACAAAAAAGAAAACAAAGAATAAAAATTTCTAATAAATAATAAATTTACACTGATAATGGGTGCCAGAATAGGATACTAAAGTTGTTTTTTTATTTTCAAATATAAACAAGTGGTTTTGTAATATATATTATAAATAATTTTATATATTTTCTTTATATATTTTATATTTGTTATGTAACAAAGTGAACATCAGAACATACAGGTACATCACTCTATATCATCATCATCATCATCATCATCATCATCATCATCATCACTCTATCACTCCATCACTTCACTCTATAAATTTAAGAAATAAGAAATCTGTGTGTCTGTCACGATCATAGAACATCATAGGACAGCCTATGATATCTGGCTGATGTCTGCCTGATGTCCTATGATAATCCTATGATCTCAGGCATCATAGGACTCGCACTGCTGTCATAAAAATATGATGTCTATATGATGCCATAGAGACATCTAGACAGGTGATGTCATGTCGAGTCTATATGATGTCATACAGACATATATAGGCCCTTTTCCACTAGCCCCGCTCAGCCCCGATTTGAAAACCTGGCTCTACTCACTTCGGTTCGGTTCGGCCTCAGTTGCTTTTCAACTACTGCTGGCACACCTGCTGTGGGTGGGATTTGTTGAACAGCAGGCGGCGCCACACCCTCGTGACGTGAAACACACACGACTGAATCCTCCACAACAAACATGGCTGATGACGAGGAGAGAAGGAAGGAGGAATGACTGTGACATGAAACTGGTTAAATCTATGGTGCTGACTTGTTGTGCTCTGCACAATCTGTGTGAGAGTCATGGAGAGACGTTTGACACTACATTGGATGATGCAGTAGATGAACCAGTGGTGGCAGCGGCACAGAGAGCAGAGGAGCAGGGTGGTGATATTGTAGCGAACTCAATATAAGCACCCTACTTGGCTTGATAAGTGGGTTGACCCTATTGGCGACACAGGTAGAGTGTGGGACTCCGGAGCGAGAGGTGTGAGTTCAAACCTCCTGGTGGGACGTTGCCATGTCAAGCTGCACGTTACAATATAACATGTGATGCAATACTTGTCTATTTTGTCCACATTTATGTGCATACATGTTTCAAAAATGTTTTTTGTAAATAAAATGTTGTGCATGGTCCATCTACCTGTCCTCTTGTTCATACCTTATCTGTTAAGAAGGTGCGAAGGCCATCAGCCTAATGATGAGTCCACACTTCTGTTGTGATAATTTCTCACGCTGAGCGCTCTGTCAGCCCCGTACGCTGTTGGGCGGTCCACACACAACTTGTTTCCTCCCCACACTCTCAATTTTTTTTCCCGTATATTTTCCTCTTGGCGGACAGAAATGGCAATACGCCCATATTTTGCTAAAACTGTGCATTTTCCCCCCGTATTAAAAATACGGGCGAAACGTCGAAACACTTGACAGGGTATGCAATTAGCATGCAGAAACACCGCACAGGGCCATCATCACAAAAATCCAGCTCGACAAGACACTTTTGCTTAGGTGGAAATGCAAATTGAACTAAAAATCATATGCTGATACATGTCATTTTCCCATGTAAAGGTCTCCACTTTTACTTACAAATTTGATTTTTAATTTTTGGGAAAAGGGAATATAAATTTTTGCACTTGTTGGTAACGAACAGTCGTGTGCAACAAAAACACAGTTGTGTCTCCTTGTCCGATTTGTCTACTGTTATTAGTGCCAAATTTTTGCTAGATTCCTTCTTAATTTATTAAATTTGGACTGGCGATGCAACATTCAACTTACATGTACTTACCTTTATCAGTGTCTACAAGTTCAAGCACACCTGTACAACTGCTTATAACCTAAAAAATGTACCCGTTCAAGAGAAATGGATTCTGCATTGCAAATTTGTTTAAAATTAAAAAAAAAAACTACCAAAACATTACGTTTCGTTGTGTTGTTAAAAATTAAATTACCATTAGAAGGCTATACACCTGACCTGATGAACAGCAGCCTGTGGAGTGAACAGAGAATGGAATGTGTATAGGTAATTATTGGGCTTTTCTCATACGGTGTCATAACAGATAAACCAGACTTTTGATGCAAACAATACAATTTTATTCCCGAAGCAAAATTTACAAACAAAAAAACAGACTGGGCGATGACATCTCTGCGAGCTCTTCCCTTCGTAACGCAGGGTCCTGCTCCAGGGCTTCACGCGCATCTGCCCGCACATCTGCGGCCACCTGTCGCAAATGCTGCATGTACTCCTGATTCTTGCCGCTGGTCATGTTGTCGTTCCAAGAGCCGCATCTCTTCGTCATGCATGTTGACCATCGCTAATGTAAGGTCAGCGATGGAGTTGTCTGTTTTCGTCTTGCCTAGATGGAAAGACAGAAAGGCATGGTCGTTAAAGCTGGATCACTACATATATTATGGAATTACACAGGTGAAAGTCTGTGGTGGAATGTCACTATTATATTATGCTTCATTGCTGTATATAAGCTGAACTGTCATGTTGCTGCCCCTCAGTAGAGCAGATTTTGCAACACGCAGGGTGCTGTCTTCAGCTGCAGCCCCCCCTGCAAAACTAAAAAGGATTAAGATTAAGAATATGGATGGATGGATGGGTAATGTTTAAACTAGTTGCTTGTAGTGTGGCCGCAGAAATCTGAATGGGTTAATACAGTCAGCTGACGCGAAGCATTTCAATGAAGCATGTTGAAGTTCAACTGCAGTTCATTGCACTTTGGTTTGTCTAAAACAGGAGTTACAACAGCACCAATCACCACACCTAAAAATGGTGTGGAACACCGATAAGTGAAGACCAAAGAATTAACCTTTTTGTACATTAAAAGACATTTTCAATTAATTAATATGCACTACAGGGAAATTGGCATTAATCAATTTTGGGTACATAACTTGTTAGGCTCCAGCCCCCCCCGCGACCTGTAAAGGATTAAGCGGTAGAAGATGGATGGATGGATGGATTTTCGACCTTGGTTTCCACTGCTGGACCTGTTTCAACCCCCCCAAAAAATCGTGGTTATTGTTCCTTACCGGCACTTGAACGTGCTCCAGATGGAGCTGGTGATGTGGAGCTGATCCAGCTGGGCGCTCAGCCAGACCACAGCGCAGACGCAGCGCCAGGAGAGTCCGCTGTGTCAGTCATCTCCACTGAGGTGGACCCCTGTGATATGAAATGCGATTCTAGAAAGAAAATGCACGCAATTTAAAACTTAACACCAAAGTGCAACATGTACACAACACTCTCAAGTTTTTAACCGGAATACAATAAGCGTAATTCAGCGTTTTGTTCGCGCTAATACTTAACACAAAGCAAGCGTGAATCTGCAGTTGGCTGCAAAACAATACGCAAGCCTCAGTAACAACCATTACCCACAATCTAACAACCTTCCTATTTCTTAAAAACAGTGAGCTTGGCACAGAAAGGATCAAGTGGCGAACAGATGCGCAATATCAAATAAACACTCACCATCCACGGTTTCCAAGGGCCGTGGCCGTGACCGTGACTGTGTCGAGCCCAATGTCTCTCAGCGAACCACTTCCACTCCTTCCATCCGCTGAACTTCGAGCAATGTGGTCCTTCACCGCTCGGTAATCGCTTTTCAGCTTTTTCAGCTTCTCCCGACACTGTTTGGCAGTACGGATGTGCCCTTGGGAACCCATCTGCTCGGACACCTGCATTTCGAGTAGATCCGTTCAACTTGCGCTGGATGCGATCGTCGCCTAATATAGAAAGAAAATTGCGCACCTCCAAATATATAATATTAGGAGTATATTATTATATATTATACAGTATATTAATATAAATACCGTAGTAAAGGGGGCCACTGTGTTCACTGCTGAACCAATTACAAATGGCGGTCGTGGAGTAAATTCAGCAGAAAAAGTCGCTTTCAGGACGTTACAACAACCTGACCAATCAGCGCGACCAGTCTCTTAAAGTCATATCACAGCCCTACGTCAGCCCGAGCTGAGCCCGGTTAGACCCTGCCCGTACCTGCTAACCGTGCTGGGCTAGTAGAAAAGCGCCTATAGACAGGTGACTTAAGACTATTGGTGATCACATAGACATATAAACAGGTGTCTTTGACTATGTGATCGGACATCATAGGATGGCCTATGATGTCTGCCTGATGCTATGATGATCCTATGATCTCAGGCGTCATAGGACTAGCGATGCCGTCATAAAGATGTGATGTCTATATGACGTCATATAGACAGTATTGCAAGTCCTATGATGCCTGACATCATATCATACTAGTGCATACCGTGCATGCCCATAGAAACCCGTGCATGCCCATAGAGGGGCTGAGTGGTGCGGTGTAGGGCCAAGTGAGGCTAGTGGAAAACGGCCTTTACAGGACAGTTGGTATAGCAACACAGCACTAAGGGCAATCACATGTGGTGGTTTTTGTATGCAGCAACACATAAAAATCACACAAATTATGCCCTGCCATCTGGGGCTGTTTGCCCCTGCTTGTTTCTTCTTCTTCTCCTTCTTCTTCTCTCGGTTACTGGTGGATAGCAAACAACTGAAAGGTGCATACTGCCACCTACTGTACAAGAGTGTGTAACATTATGTCATCTGAGCCCCACCCCTAAATTCGATGACTGAATCCTGTGTTATTTAAAAAAGAGAAAAGAGCCCTTCTCATGATTCTTATTGCCTCTCCATCTCCATCTATTCCCAGAATCCCAGTTAAATCCCTTCTCTACCGCCTCTCGAACTTCATTTTTCCATTATGTGTCTTTCATTGCTGTATTTGTGACCATGTAATAAGATGTGGCTCAACATTTTCTTTTACTCCACACAGCTCTACATTTGTCACTTTCCACTTTTCTTCTCTCGTTACTGGCGGATAGCAAACAACTGAAAGGGTCATACTGCCATGTACTGTACAAGAGTGTAAACTTATGTCATCTGAGCCCGACCCTTAAATTCCTATGACTTAATCTTGTGGTTATTTAAAAAGAGAAAGAGGGACTTTCGGGAAGATGGCGGAGAGACATAACGCTAAACAGAGAGCTCTCCCTAGCCGGATTAAAAATCATCGGTAAATGGCCAACTCGACATAACGGATCAATAAACTAAGGGATGAAAACACGAAGTAGCCGGGCACAAGGACAAAAGCAGAGTAAAATTAAAGAATTCCTCTTCAACAACGCAGGAGAAACCGCTGAACACGGGGCCCAAAAAAACGAGGTGACCGCAGCAGAGAAAATGGAAGACACAAAACTCGATACCATGAACACTGGCATCGCCAGTTTGGGTAAAGAGTTGAGAGACTTCAAACGGCAGCTACAACAGGATTTAGCGGCTCTTAAGGAGGAGCTGAAAAAAGAGATTAAGGAAGAAATTATGGGCCTCCGAAGAGAAATGGAGCGCAAGCTAGCAGAAAACATGGAGGAGCTGCGCTCCCAGCGGGCGTGTATGACAGAAGCGCAGGCCCGAATATCAGAGCTGGAAGATTGGAATAGCGAGGCAAGCGAACAGCTGCAGACCCTGACGGCACAAATGCAGAGGATGCAGGAGAAAGTAACCGACTTGGAGAGCAGGTCCAGACGGGGCAATATACGCATCTTCGGGATCCCGGAGGGCATTGAAGGCAACTCGATGACGAAATTCATGGATCAGTTCTTAAAAAAAGAGCTGGAACTGCCCAGCGAAGCGGATCTGCAGATTCAACGAGCGCACAGAGCCTCGGCACAGAACCCGAACCCACGCTCTACACCCAGGTCAGTTGTGGTAAACTTTCTGAAATATGATGTAAAGGAAAGAATCCTGACACGAGCGTGGAAAAAAAAGATACGAATCGGCGACAAGCAGATATTCTTTGATCATGACTACCCGGCGGAAATTGTGCAGCAGCGGAAGAAATATGCCAACATTAAAAAAAACGCTGAAAGGAAAAAAAATTAGATTCCAAACGCCGCTAACGAAGATGAGTATTCATTGGGGAGAATGGCGTAAGAACCTACAACACAGCCAGAGAGGCAGCGCAGGACATGATGGAGCGGGGCCTTGAGGTGTACGTGCCGGAGGAAACGGTAGGAGCAGCGGAGGCCCTGAACGCATCACGACAGCCGGAGTGGAGGCGAGTGAACGGCAAAAGACGGGGGGAGACGTGGCGCAGCGGGCCCAGGAAAGACTACAAGGCTTTCAACTGAAAGCCTAGATTATAACAAAGATTAAGAAAGACACAGAAGAAATGAAGGCCAAGAAGACAAGGTAAAAGAGAAACAGACGGCTAGGAGAGGTTTAAGTGATATTTGTTGGACATTTCTAGACTAATGACTATTTCTTGGATAGTAAATACAGGTCTAGGGAGGGCCCTACACTCGGTGAGGACAATCCCTCCACCCACCAACAGGGACCAGTGGGCAGAAGAAAGGCCCAAAGTACGGAGGTCGAGATTTTTTAATGTGTTTTTATATAAATATGTGTTATTTTTGTTGTTAAAGGGGCTAGGAGCACAAGTTAAAAAAATGGAAAAACATGATTATGGGTAAAAATCTTAAGATAATAACACTAAACGTGAATGGTCTGAACTCACCTGTTAAAAGGGAAAGAATAATAAGAAAATTCAAGAAAGAAAAAGCCGAAATTATATTTATGCAAGAGACACATTTGAGCAAGACAGAACATGTGAAACTAAAGAGATTTGGCTATAAGAACTCCTACTACAGTTCATTTAAGGGAGGAACTAAAAGGGGGGTTATGATACTAATCTCAAATAAAATACAATTTGAATGTGAACAGGAAATCCAGGATAAAGAAGGCAGGTATGTAATAATAAAGGGTAGCATAGATGGAATGCAGATCACATTAGTGAGCATCTATGCCCCACCAGAAAGTGACAAGGGGTTTTTTCAACATCTGTTTGATCTCATAGCAACACACAGTGAAGGAGTCCTAATTTGTGGAGGAGACTTAAATGCTGTCATGGATCATGAAATTGATACAACAAGTGTTAAGAAGACAAAAAAACATGTAACAAAATTCATAAGAACCTCACTGGCAGAAATGGGTATGGTAGACATTTGGAGGGACCTGCACCCACTCGAAAAAGACTATACACATTATTCAGCAGTCCATAAAGTACACTCTAGAATAGATTACTTCCTTATGAATGAAGATGACAGACACAGGGTGAGAAATTGTTGGATTGGAGGGGCAGAAATATCAGATCATAATCCTATATACATGGAAATAAATTTAAACAATAGAAAACGACAAACAACATGGAAACTTAATGTAGGACTGTTAAATGATGATAAAATGAAAGAAAGAATAAAAGTAAACATAAATGAATATATCCAAGAGAATGACAATGAAGAAGTGGACCCAACAATACTATGGGATGCACTAAAAGCCGTGTTAAGAGGTAAATTAATTGTTGAAACAGGAAAAGCAAATAAGACTAAACTGGAAGCATATGAACAAAGATGTGAGAGACTGAGGGAATTAGAACATAAACATCAAAGCACAAATGACCCAAAAATATATCAAGAAATTAAAGAAGAAAAAATAAAGATAAAAGAAACACAAATGGATGAAATTGAAAGGAAAAATAGATATCTAAAGCAAAAATATTATGAAACGGGACCAAAAGCCACAAAACTGCTGGCAAAACGGTTAAGAAAACAACAAACAATGAATAATGTATATAAGATTAAAGACCCCACCACAAATAAAACCACAGTTAACCCAGAAAACATCGAAGAAATATTCCATAATTTCTACCAAGAACTATACTCGCAACCTGAAGAAACAAATACTAAAGATATTAAAAAATTTCTATGCACATTGGACTTGCCATCAATAGGAAATCAACAAAATGAAAAGTTAACAGCAGAAATAACAACACAAGAGATTAGAGATGTGATTAAGTCACTTAAAAATGGTAAATCACCAGGTAGTGATGGATACCCATCTGAGTTTTATAAACTGTTTATAGAAGAACTCACGCCACAGCTTCTAAAGTCATTTAATTGGACGTTGAACAACAACAAAATACCTCCATCATGGAACGAAGCCATTATTTCAGTCATTTTAAAGCCAGGGAAAGATAGAGAACAATGCGGAAACTATAGGCCAATCTCTTTATTAAATGTGGATTATAAAATATTTTCAACAATTATATGTAAACGAATAAAGACATTCTTGACGGAATTGATAGAAGATGATCAAACTGGTTTCATAGAGGGACGCCAAACACATGACAATATCAGGAGAACAATACATATAATTAATCAAATACATAAAGAAAAGAAAAGCGCAGTAATAATGAGTTTAGACGCAGAAAAAGCATTTGACAGGGTTAACTGGAAATTCCTATATAGTGTGCTGGAACGCTTTGGATTTAACGAAAAATCAGTACAATGCATAAGGACGCTGTATCAAGAACCTGTGGCAAGAATCAAGATAAACGGTAGCTTAACAGACAAAGTAAATATACAAAGATCAACTAGGCAGGGATGCTGCTTATCGCTCACCTTGTTTGCTCTGTTCATAGAGCCACTGGCTCAAGCGATACGACAAAATAAGAAATTAAAAGGTGTAACAATAAAGGGGGCGGAACACAAGATTGGGCTATTTGCAGACGATATTATAGTTTACCTTGAACAACCAGATGAATCAATAATGGAAATGATGAACTTGATAGAAAATTTTGGAAAATTATCAGGATACAAGATAAACATAACAAAAACACAAATACTGACATTCCACTATATAACCCTCTAAACCAGATAACTGATAAGATCAAACTAAACTGGAAACAAAAAGAAATAAAATACCTTGGAGTGAACATACCTAAAGATCTAAGCAAAATCTATAAAGCAAACTATGATAGGTTGGAACAAGAAATAAAAAAAGATATTGATAGATGGTCAATCTTAAATATGGATCTGAATTCAAAAATTGAGACAGTCAAAATCAGCATACAACCTAGATTACTTTACCTCTTCCAGGCTATACCAACAGAGATTCCAGATGCCCAATTCTCAAAGTGGGACAGGATGATATCGAGATTTGTTTGGGGAGGTAAAAAACCAAGAGTGAAATATAAAACTCTCCAGTTACCAAAAGAGAAAGGAGGCATGGGCCTACCGAGTCTAAAGGAATATTACTACTCAGCACAAATAAGATATATCATATGTTGGTGCGACGAGGGATATGAGGCAAAATGGAAAGAAATGGAAAAGGAAATTGAGGGACTCCCAGTACAAAGCATAATAGGAGATAAAGATGCATATAAGCAAATCAAACAAATAGACCCAATCACTAAATTTACTTTAGAACTGTGGTATAAAATAGTACAAAAGTATAATATAAAGGAAGACATAAAACTATTGAAATGGGTAGCATTTGACAGTCAGTTTGAACCGGCAAAACAAGATAGGGGATACAAAAATCTGGTGAACAAGGGAATCACAGCATGGGGCAATATCGGAAAAAAAGATCTCGGGAGCTTTGTAAACATCAGGAGAAAATTTAAACTAGAAAGATCGGAATTCTTCAGATATCTGCAGATGAGAGACTATTATATGAAGAAGATTAGGCATAACCTCCAAACAGATGTGAGCGAGATTATACAATTCATTTTAAGCTCATATACAGGAAATAAAACAAGAATTATTTCAAAGCTATATCAGAAACTTATGGCAAACAATCATTCAAGTAACTATATAAAGGAAGAATGGGGAGAAACTGGGAAAGTTACTGGGAAAGTTAGATGAGCTAGCGGCTATCCTCTCCCGTTATGATAGCACATTACCGGGAGTGCTCTCTCCTTTTGTTTACTGAGACGTGGCTAACTGAACTAGCAGCAGATGCTAACATTGTAGCTGGGAGGGTTTCACATGATACGAGCTGACCGACACCAGACAGTGGCAAGGCTAGGGGCGGTGGGAGTGATAATGTATGTTTACAACAACGGTGCAGACCCGGGACATATCACTGTTAAACAACGACACTGCAGCAAAGACATTGATTGGCTAGCTGTTAGCATGAGGCCTACATATCTCCCGAGAGAACACTCACACGGTGATCTGCATTGTTGTTTATGCAAATCCGACGGCGAAACGCTGGGACAGCACGTGACGTCATCCATTCAGTAACCAGCAGGCTGCAGACAGAACACCCAGATGCTCTTCTCCTCATCTCAGGCGATTTCAGACCATGTTTCACTGTCTCCCATTCTACCCACGTTCACCCAGTATGTCACATGCCACACTAGAGACAATAAAACACTGGATTTATTCTACGCAAACACTAAGGAGGCGTACACCTCATCACAACTCCCCCCACTCGGGAGATCGGATCACAACTTGGTTCATCTCCGGCCGGTGTACAAACCCCTAGTGCACAGACAACCTCCGGCCATGCACACTGTGGAGTTATGGTCTGAGGAGACAATGGACACCCTAAAGGGCTGTTTTGAAGCCACCGCCTGGAAGCAGCTCTGCGATCCACATGGTGAGGACATCGATGGCCTCATTCACACCTTCACGGGCTACCTCAGCTTCTGTGTGGACAAATCCGTTCCCACCAAGACCATACGGCGTCACTCAAACAACAAACCCTGGATCAACCCTGAGATTAAAACACTTCTGAGAGAGAAGAAGAGGATCTTCAGGTCAGGGAACAGGGAGATGCTGAAGTCCGTACAGAGGGAGCTGAGGAGAAAGATCAGAGAAGGCAAGGACAGCTTCAGGAAGAAGGATGGAGGACAAGCTGCAACAGAGCGACATCAGCGGGGGTCTGGAGAAACCTCAAAACCATCTCGGGGGCTCCAGAATACCTCCCCCCCAGGCCACAGGGGGCAGGGAGTTGGGCGAACAACCTGAATCTGTTTTTCAATAGATTTGACCAACCGCCCTCCCCCCTGACTGCACAACAACCACTGCTGCCTCTAAAGAAATCAAGTCCTGCTGCCCACTCCCCACTCCACCAACACCCCCCCACTCCCAACACACGGCCCCCCATCCTGACCCTGACCAGGACCCAGGTGAGGACGGAGCTGAGGAAGATCAAGGCGAGGAAGGCGCCGGGGACCGGACGGCATCAGCGCAAAGCTCCTCAAGTCCTGTGCAGACCAGCTGTGTGGGATTGTGACGTATATCTTCAACATGAGCCTGAAACTGGGGAGGGTACCACAGCTGTGGAAAACATCTTGTGTGGTACCTGTACCAAAAACTTCCCACCCCAAAGACCTGAACAGCTACAGACCGGTGGCCTTGACGTCCCACTTGATGAAGACCCTGGAGAGACTGCTCCTTGCTCACCTCTGCCCCCCTGGTGGAACCAGCGATGGATCCACTCCAGTTCGCCTACCAGCATGGCATTGGGGTGGAGGATGCGGTGATCTTCCTCCTTCACCGTTCTCTGTCCCACCTGGAGAAGCCCGGGAATATGGTGAGGATCATGTTCTTTGACTTCTCCAGTGCTTTCAAACACCATCCAACCGATGATCCTGAAGGACAAGCTGCTGCGCGCAGGGGTGGACCAGCACCTGTCATCATGGATCCTGGACTACCTCACGAACCGGCCTCAGTTTGTGAGAACCCGGGACTGTGTGTCCGACACGATCATCAGTAGCACGGGGGCCCCCCAGGGAACGGTGCTGGCTCCCTTCCTGTTCACTCTTTATACTGCGGACTTCTCACACAACACAACACACTGCCATCTACAGAAGTTCTCTGATGACTCTGCGATCGTTGGCCTCATCTCCAATGGAGATGAAGCTGAGTACAGAGGGCTTATCCAGGACTTCGTGGACTGGGTGCCATCGGAACTGCCTCCAGATCAACGCGAGGAAAACTAAGGAGCTGGTGGTGGACTGCCGCAGGCATGGGCAGCCCCTCACAGTACCAGTAAATATACAGGGAACAGACATCGAGATGGTGACATCCTATAAGTACCTGGGTATTCATCTGAACAATAAACTAGACTGGTCACACAATACTGATGCACTCTACAAGAAGGGACAGCGCAGGCTGTTCCTGCTGAGGAGACTCAGGTCTTTTGGTGTACAAGGGGCGCTGCTGAAGTCATTCTATGACACGGTGGTGGCATCAGCCATCACTTTTGGAGTGGTCTGCTGGGCAGTGGCATTACTGCAGCCGATAGGAAGAGACTGAACAAACTGATTAAGAAAGCTAGCTCTGTCCTGGGGCAGCGCCTTGATCCGATGGAGGAGATAGGAGAGAGAAGGACGGTGGCTAAACTGTCCATCTCTGCTGGAGTCCGAGTTCCACCCTATGCAGGACATACTGAATGCACTGAGGAGCTAATTTAGCAGCAGACTACATCATCCCAGGTGCACAACCGAGAGGTTTCGTAGGTCCTTCCTACCAACGGCTGTCAGACTGTACAACCTAAGCAGGGCTGCTCGCAGAGATAGCAAAAAGACGTAACAAACTAATAGTTTTTGAATGCAAAAGATGCAATAGACTTACACAATGGTCCCCTCCGGCATACAACTAGGAACATACCGGTCGCTATGGAGGGTGAGAATATGTATGGGCACATAGTCATACCATGTAGGATAACTAAGTAGACGGTTATGCTGTTTCATTCCAGCTAGCAACAATGCTCTGCACTGTGTGTGTTTATATATTTACATATTTATTCCATCTAGCTACAATGCTCAGCACTGGGTGTGTTTATATATTTATATATCTACATATTATTCCATCTAGCTACATTGCTCCGCACTGTGTGTGTTTATATACTTGTATATTTATTCCACCTAGCTGCAATGCTCCGTACTGTGGGTGTTTATATATTTACATATTTATTCCATCTAGCTACAATGCTCTGCACTGTGTGTTCATATATTCATATATTTATTCCATCCAGCTACAATGCTCTGCACTGTGTGTCTGTGTGTGTGTGTATATATATATATTTTATAGTAATACGTACATATGTATATTAGCTGCTCTTGCTTGCTTGTTTTTTTCTTGCCTTCTGATTGTTGCTCTGAGTGTTGCTATCCCTGTGCTGTTGCAATCCTGGAATTTCCCCGTTGTGGGACTAATAAAGGCTTATCTTATCTTATCTTAAAGAGCTCAATTTAAACATAACAGAAGAAAGCTGGCAGGAAATATGGAAAACACAACACACGTCAACAAATTCAAGAACATGGAGGGAATTTGGATGGAAAAACCTGATTCGCTTTTTCATTACACCACAGATTCAAGGAAAGTATACAAATACCCAATCTATATGCTGGAGGGGATGTGGGGCTCAAAATGCAGACCACTCGCATATGTTTTGGAAATGCTGCAAAATCTCATCATTCTGGAAATCTATACATGTGACAATACAGAGGATATTAGGATATAATATACCAATGAACTGTAACTTGATGTACCTATGTGATCTTAAAGAGACAATGTTATACAGGCTGAGGACAGATATCTAGTTAAAATCTTGTTGATTGCATGTAAAAAAACAATCACAAAAAAATGGCGATCAGAAGTTCTTCCTGACCAAGAGCAATGGACTGACATTATTGAGGACATACGTATGATGGAAAAACTAACATATCGACAAAGAATGCAAGAAGGACTATGGGAAAAAAAATGGCGGAAATGGACACACTACAAAGTGCAACAATGAGACAAATATTGAAAGAATAACCAAAGACGCTGGAAAAACCAGAAGAATTAAGAGATGGAAACTAAAAACTTGATGCTCCAACATTTGTCCCCCCCCCCTTTTTTTTTTTTTTCTCCTTTTTCTTTTTTACTCTAGCCCCTTTGTTTTTTTTAAATGTAGACTGTGATCTGAATGCAATATATATAATGAAAAATGAATAAAAATCTTAAGTTACAAAAAAAAAAAAAAAAAAAAAATAGAAAAGAGCCCTTCCAAATCTTCCCTTGTAGATTTCAGTGTCTGTATGGTTTTTAGCGCAGCAAGTGAGTCCGTGCTCACCACCACCCGGTCCGGTCTGACCTTCTCCACCCACTGCAAAGCAATAATTATTGCCACCATCTCTGCTGTAAACACGGATGTATTGTTGGAGAGTCTTTTTGCAATGGTCACTTTAAATTGTGGGATGTATACTCCAACTCCAACAGAGCCCTCTTTATTCTTTGAACCCTCAGTACAGAGCTGTAAGAAGTTATAGTAATTGTTCCTGAGGTAAATGCTTGTTTGAACACCAACTTCACTCATATGCCAATCCTTTTTCCTCATTAGCAGACTAGCGTCTACTTCTATTCCCGGAAACAGCCAAGGATGAACATTACTCACTGGACTGGTGTTAGCTATATCAATAGTGTGCAGTCCATACATTTTGGTCCTTCTTTCAACTGTCCACCCAAACTCACTGACACTGTGACATCATACATCAGTTTTTGTGAGGACATGTGTGTGCAGACCAAGACCTTCTGCACATACAACAACAATAAACCCTGGTTCAGTCCTAAACTCAAGCAGCTAAGTCAGACCAAGGAGGAGGCCTACAGGACTGGTGACTGGACTCTGTACAAGCGGGCCAGAAACATGCGAAGGAGACCAGGCTTGCTAAGAGGAGCTACAGTGAGAAGTTACAACAAAACTTCTCAGCCAACAACTCTGCTTCTGTTTGGAGAGGCCTACGGAATATCACCAACTACAGGAGACCATCTCCCCACCCTGTGGAAAACCTCCAGCTGACTAACGACCTCAACAGCTTTTATTGTAGGTTTGAAAAGAACCTACAGTTCTCACCTCCCACCCACCCACACAAAAGGATTATCTGCAGCCTCAGGAACTCCATCCCTCCTCCACTCTGACCTCCCACCAGCACTAACGATCTGTGAAGAGGAGGTGCGACGGGTCTTTCAGAGACAAAAGATCAAGAAGGCTGCAGGACCTGATGGTGTGTCTCTGTCCTGCCTGAGAGTCTGCTCCAACGAGTTGGTCCCGATCTTCACCCGGATCTTTAATAGGTCACTGGAGCTGTGTGAAGTGCCTTCCTGCTTCAAACGCTCCATCATCATTCCAGTTCCCAAGAAACCCTCTGTTACAGGATTAAATGACTACAGACCTGCTGCCTTGAACTCTGTGGTCATGAAATCCTTGGAGAGATTGGTGCTGAACCACCTGAAGGTCGTCACAGGCTTCCTGATGGACCCACTGCAGTTTGCCTACCGGTCAAACAGGTCAGTGGATGATGCAGTGAATATGGGACTACACTACATCCTGCAACACCTCGACTCCCCAGGGACGTACGCCAGGATCCTGTTTGTCGACTTCAGCTCGGCGTTCAACACCATCATCTCAGGCATTCTTCATCAGAAACTCCTCCAGCTCAAGGTGCCCCCCTCCACCTGCCAGTGGATCTCCAGCTTTCTGACTGACAGGTGGCAACAGGTGAAGCTAGGGAGAATTACATCCAGCTCCCGAAAAATTAGTACTGGCACCCCCCAAGGGTGTGTCCTTTCCCCACTGCTCTTCTCCCTCTACTCCAACAACTGCACCTCAGAGGACCCTTTGGTGAAGCTCCTGAAGTTTGCGGATGACACCACAGTCATCGGTTTGATCCGGGATGGTGATGAGTCTGCATACAGGCGGGAGGTAGAGCAGCTGATCCTCTGGTGCAGCCAGAACCATCTTGAACTTTAACCCAGCCAAAACGGTGGAGATGACTGTGGATTTCAGGCGCCACCCTCCTTCATTCCCCCCACTCACCATCCTCAACAGCACAGTGTCCACTGTGGACTCCTTCAAGTTTCTGGGTACCACAACTCCCGGAACCTGAAGTGGTCCTCCCATATAGACACTGTCCGGAAAAAGGCCCAGCAGAGGTTGTTTTTTCTGCGTCAGCTCAAGAAGTTTGATTTGCCTCAGGGGCTGCTGGTTGTCTTCTACACCGCCATCATCCAATCTGTCCTCTGCTTTTCCATCACTGTCTGGTTTGGATCTGCCACTAAACAGGACAAGACCAGACTGATCATTAAGTTTGCGGAGAGGATCATTGGTACCGACCTACCCTCCATTGAGAACTTATATCGGTCCATAACCAGGAAACAGGTGGGAAACATCTCTGCTGACCTGTCACACCCCGGCCACAAACTGTTTGAACTTCTATCTTCTGGTCGACGTTACAGATCACTGAAGGCCAAAACCACCCGTCACAGGAACAGTTTCTTTCCTCAAGCCATCACTCTGATGAACTCCTAACATTCACCTAGTCCTACCTGTTGCTGTACTCATGACTTTTCATCCATTTGTACATTGCACATAACTCTCACACTGCATTTTACTTCATTCACATTATATCACTGAATCTGAGTTCACATTGAAATACTGTATGACTGTATATTTTTTCATATATTTCTGCAAAGTGTGGATAGTCTGAGTAAATAACTGCATATATTCCTGTATATATTTGCATCCTTTTATAGAAACATGGACAGACTGTAATTTACTGTACATACTCTGTTGTCATTGAATCCTTATTTAAATCTTATTTAAATCTTACACCTGAACAACGAGAGCAAGTTTTAGCCAAAGTCAGATTCCTTGTATGTGTTGTGCATACTTGGCGAATAAAGCTGATTCTGATTCTGATTCTGATTCTGAAACCCATGTCCCTGGAAATTAAAGTATTCCCAGCAGTCTTGCAGTGTTGTTTTTATAAATATTTGCGTCGTCACTTCCTTTCAGCTTGACCCAGTATGATAATGCGAGTTTATCTCTTCTCAAATCCATTGGCATTTCTCATGATTCTATTAAAACTGCATTGTTTGGTGTTGTTCTGACAGTTCCAATGAACAGGCGAAAGCTCTCTATGCTGCATTTTGTCTCTTTTTTCCAGAGTCGTCTTTCCCGTTGCTACATAAATCATGCATCCGTAGTCTACTGTCGATCGCATTAGTGCTCTGTAAATATCAATTAATGTCTGTTTATCTGCACCCCATTCGTGTCCAGCTACAGCTTTTATGAGATTAATGACTTTTTTGCACTTTGTCTCTGTCATGGTCCACTCTGTTCATTATCCGCAGCTGCACGCACACCTGATCCTCGTTAGGCTGGGCCTATATCTTCCACGCTGCCCGGAGTGGCAGTGTGGAGATGTCTCACTGCGCTCCAGGAGAGCTTCATCGCCTAATCGTTTCAGTTACCAGAGCCACAGCTGAGCCAGCCCTCACCTACGCCGGAAAGAGCAAACCAGCCTTCCATGTAAGCTCCATTAACAACTTACCGATTTCTACTAATCCCCTGTGCACAGGCGGAGTCCGTGGCAGCGGAGCTTTTTCCTCTTCCTCCTGGGCGGCGGACTTACCAGCCTCCTTCCCTCACCACCTTCACCTACACTCTCCTGTCGGGACAATACCACCATCTGAAGAGCACTGTCTCCCTGGCCACAGCCGCAACACTGAACTGGAGAAACTCACCATCTATTCCCACAGTAAGCTACACAATAACGGTTTAACTCCAGTTGTGACGCCCAGTAACCATCTCTCTCTGTGTGTCTCCAGGGTTGCCAGGCCGTACGGTGTCTCACTCAGTTCCCGGCAGTTCCAGTTAGCACTCACACCACTATTCATTCACACTGGTTGTTAATAAACATAATTGTATCAATTTGGAGTCTGTGTCTTGTCACTGGGTCAGCAAACCATATCAGTACATCTCCACCAGAACGACCCAGCTGACTGCGCTTTGGTGCGCCGTGTCAACTGCATGGAGATTCAACTTGATCAATTGGTTTATCAGCAGCAGATCACTCTAAACCAGCTAACCCGTGTCACAGATCGGTTCGATAGACTAACTAATTCTCAGCCCTTTTTTCAGTCCTTACCTGTCGCCAGTAGCTCCTCGACTCCCGCTAGCTTTCCAGCTAATCAGCTCAGGCAGAGTCCTCCTGTTTGGCTTACTCCCGTACCAACTCCCAACCGTTTCAATGGTAAGTTGGGCGAAGCCAGGGGGTTCGCTTTGCAATGCGAGGTGGTATTTCAGCGGATGCCAGAGGATTTCCCTTCCGACCATAGTAAGATCGGTTATGTTATTAATCTGTTGGAGGGGAGAGCACTAGCTTGGGCCTATGCGGTAATGGCTAGGGCAAATTATGCTAGTCTCACTTTTGGCCAGTTCATTAGAATTTAATGAAGTGTTTGATCATTTCGATCAAGATAGCGTTCTCACCACCCGCCTATTAATTCTTAGGCAGGGGTCTAGGGCGGTGGCAGATTATGCCGTAGACTTTCGGGTGGCGGCTGCTGAAGTAGGTTGGGAGGATGCTTCTCTTTGCTGTATTTTCATCAGGAGCCTCAGTGCTAGCCTTCGGGATGAGTTAGCACCCTTAGAGAAACCAACTAGGTTATCCGAGCTCATTTCTCTGGCCATTAGTCTGGGTAATAGACTGAAGGAGCAAGCGGCGGAACGTAGGCCCTATGGACGGTCCGGGGAACCGTCTCGCCATTCCCCTCAGTCCTCAATATGGGCTTTACCGTCCTCTGAACCCTCAGTGCCCGCGGAGCCTATGATGGTGGGACATTCTAGGTTATCTGTGGCAAAGAAACAGCGTCGCCGCGACCTTGGGTTGTGCCTGTATTGCGGGAGCGGGGAGCATGAGGTCGGGTCGTGTCAGCTTCGGCTCAAAAGGGGAGATCCGTGCGTCAGAGTAGGGGGACTCACTGACCTACCTCGGTCTAATCCCCTATCCAGTTTGCTTCTATCCATTAGATTCATACACAAACATACAGAGATACCTACACAGGCCTTAATTGACTCCAGGGCTGAGCAAAGCTTTATGTCCAGAGACCTGGCAACCCATTTGGGCCTTTGCTGCATCCCCCTTGAGCCTCCCTCTGGCTGATTGCGTTGTCTAACGCCCCCATGGCTACAGTATCCCACCAGACAGCTCCAGTCTCCATTATAGTATCTGGTAATCAAAGAGAGGAACTGTCCTTCTTTGTGTTGCCCGTCTCGACGTCTCTGGTCATCCTGGGCTACCCCTGGCTACGCCTCCATAACCCGACGATTGACTGGAGTGCCGGTAGTATTAAATCACGGAGTTAATTTTTGCCTCAGCGCCTGTCTGCAGTCAGCAGCGTGCTCACCTTCAGTGACCCTAGGGGCTCCCTCTGATCCCCCTCCCGACTTGTCTAAGGTGCCTCCTGAATATCATGATCTCGGTGCCGTGTTCAGCAAATCCCGGGCCCTGTTCCTTCCCCCCCACCGACCGTATGATTGTGCCATCAACCTCCGTCCGGGGGCTCCTCTCCCTTCTAGCTGGCTGTATAGCCCTTCCCCGCCGGAGCGGGTGGCTATGGACACGTACATCAAGGAGTCCCTGAGCTCAGGCATCATTCGCCCATCTTCTTCGGCGATGGGGGTGGGGTTCTTCTTTGTGGGGAAAAAAGGACGGCTCATTGAAACCATGCATTGATTTCAGGGAGTTGAATAATATTACTATCAAGGATAAGTACACTCTCCCATTGCTTAATTCTTCCTTTGACTCTCTCCAGGGGGCTTCCTGTTTTACCAAGTTGGATCTGCGCAACGCTTACCATCTGGTGCGGATCCGCGAGGGGGACAAGTGGAAGACAGGGTTCCATACCCCTAGTGGTCACTTTGAATATCTGGTGATGCCATTTGGTCTGACCAATGCGCCTGCTGTGTTTCAACGCCTCATCAATGATGTTCTGAGGGATTTTCTGAATGTGTTTGTGTTCATTTACCTGGATGACATTCTGATCTTCTCCCATTCCTTAGAGGAGCACCGGGTACACATGAGACATGTTCTTCAGCGGCTATTGGAGAACCAGTTATTCATCAAGGCTGAGAAATGTGAGTTTCATACGTCCAAGACGTCCTTCCTTGGCTTCATTATTTCTCATAAGGAGATCCTTCCAGACCCAGGCAAAATTAAGGCGGTGGCGGAGTGGCCGGTCTTGTCCTCAAGGAAACAGCTCCAGCAGTTCCTGGGATGTGCTAATTTCTACCGCCGATTCATAAAGAACTACAGCAGCCTGGCCCTTCCCCTGACGCACCTTACATCCACGAAGGTTCCCTTCCGGTGGTCGGAGGAGGCGGCGGCGGCCTTTGCGGACCTGAAGAAGCAATTCTCTGATTTGCCGATCCTGGTGCAGGTGGATCCCAGCCTGCAGTGCCTCATGGAGGTGGATGCCTCGGATTCTGGTGTGGGGGCGGTCCTTTCTCAATATTCTCCAATGGATGGGAAGGTCCGGCCTTGTGCCTTTTTCTCCAAGTGACAATCTCCGGTGGAGTCGAACTATAGCATCGGTGACAGGGAGTTGCTGGCAGTCAAACTGGCTCTGGAGGAGTGGCGCCATTGGCAGGAGGGGTCCTCACAGCCGTTTGTGGTTTGGACGGACCATCGCAATTTGGAGTACCTTAGGACGGCCAAGCGCCTGAATGCCCGTCAGGTCCGCTGGTCTCTTTTCTCTGGTTGATTCGACTTTACTATCACCTACCGCCCTGGGTCCAAGAATACTAAACTAGACGCCCTCTCCAGGCAATTTGCCACGGACACCCTGGAGGCTGAAGACCATCCCATCCCCCCTACCTCCTGTGTCGTGGGCGCCCTCTCGTGGGGAATTAAGGAGAGGGTCCTGAGGGCCCAGGAGTCAGAGAGGGACCCGGGTGGGGGGCCAGCGGGGAAGCTGTTTGTACCATCGGTCGTCTGGGGTGATGTCATCCAATGGGCCCACGCATCCAAGTTTGCCTCCCATCCTGGAAGACGACGCACGGAGGAGTTGTTGCAACGCTCATTCTGGTGGCCCTCTTTTCAAAAGGATGTCGGAGAGTACATACGAGCCTGTCCCCAGTGTGCCACCGGGAAGTCCCCATTGTCCCCACCGGCAGGGTTGCTCCACCCCCTTCCTGTTCCTGGCAGACCCTGGTCCCATGTGGCGTTGGACTTCGTTACCGGCCTCCCTCCTTCCAACAATCACACCGTGGTTCTCACCCTTGTGGACAGATTCCTCAAGGCGGCCCATTTTGTTCCTCTTCCGGGTCTGCCTACGGCAAAGGAGACAGCTGACCTGTTGGTCCAACATGTGGTGAGACTTCATGGGATCCCCACGGACATTGTCTCAGACTGGGGGCCCCAATTTATTTCCCAGGTGTGGAGGTCTTTTTGCAACGCCCTTGGAGCCAAGGTGAGCCTGTCATCTGGATACCATCCACAGTCCAATGGCCAGTGCGAACATGCCAACCAGGAGCTGGAGGCGGTGCTGCGGTGTGTGGCTTCTTCCAGTTCGACGGCATGGAGTTCCTTTCTACCATGGATCGAGTACAGCCACAATTCAACGGTCTCTTCGGCCATAGGTATGTCCCCGTTTCAAGCCTCTCTTGGGTATTCTCCCCCTTTGTTTCCCGAGGAGGAGGGTGAAATCGCCGTGCCATCTGTGCGGGTGCACATGAGATGATTTTGTCGTCTATAGAGGGCAACTCGGGCCGCGCTATATCGTACAGCCGAACGCAATACTGCTGTGGCAATTCGTCCTAGGACCCCAACTCCGGCGTACCAGGTGGGTCAGCAGGTTTGGCTGTCTACAAAGAACATAAATCTGAAGGCTGAGTGCAGGAAGATGCAGCAGCGGTTTATTGGCCAGTTCGCCATCTCTCGCATCGTCAACCCTGTGTTGGTACGACTGGACCCCCCCCCCCTCCGCATATGTCCCACATTTCATGTGTTGCAAGTTAAGCCTGTGTCTTCCAGCCCCCTCTGCTCTCCTTCCAGGTTGCCACCGCCCCCTAGGATGATCAATGGCAGCCAGGCGTGGAGTGTGATGCTATCCTGGATGTCCGCCAACGGGCCGTGGGCTGCCATACCTGGTAGACTGGGAGGGCTATGGCCTGGAGGCCAGGTCCTGGGTGCGTCCTGCCTGTGTGCTCGATAAAGATCTCATCAGGGAGTTCCATCGGATGCATCCAGGTAGGCTGGAATGACCGGCAAGAGGCGCTCATTGGGGGGGAGTACTGTCATGGTCCGCTCTGCTCATTATCCGCAGCTGCACGCACACCTGATCCTCGTTAGGCTGGGCCTATATCTTCCACGCTGCCTGAAGTGGCAGTGCGGAGATGTCTCACTGCGCTCCAGGAGAGCTTCATCGCCTAATCGTCTTAGTGACCAGAGCCACAGCCGAGCCAGCCCTCACCTACGCCGGAAAGAGCAAACCAGCCTTCCAGGTAAGCTCCATCAACAACTTACCGATTTCTACTAATCCCCTGTGCACAGGCGGAGTCCGTGGCGGAGGAGCCTTTTCCTCTTCCTCCCGGGTGGCGGTCTTACCAGCCTCCTTCCCTCATCACCTTCACCTACACTCTCCTGTCGGGACAATACCACCATCTGAAGAGCACTGTCTCCCTGGCCGCAGCCGCAACGCTGAACCGGAGAAACTTACCATCTGTTCCCACAGTAAGCTACACAATAACGGTTTAACTCCAGTTGTGACGCCCAGTAACCATCTCTCTCTGTGTGTCTCCAGGGTTGCCAGGCCATACAGTGTCTCGCTCAGTTCCCGGCAGTTCCAGTTAGCACTCACACCACTATTCATTAACAGTGGTTGTTAATAAACATAATTGTAACAATTTGGAGTCTGTGTCTTGTCACTGGGTCAGCAAACCATGTCAGTCTCCAGATTTTCAACATGAATTCTCCATGTGTATGCACTATCAAACCACAATCCTAGATATTTGAACTCAACGACTTTCTCTATTGGTTGATTATATAATATTAATGGTTCTCGACCAGTCCTGTGTTGTTGTTTTTTTTGTGAAAGTGATATAGCAGGTTTTACTGTTTGAAAATTTAAATCTCCAGTCATATGACCACTTTTCCACTTTCTCCATTGCTTTCCTGATGTTTTTTGAACACAAATTTCCAATTTCTTCCCCTCGTCCATATGGCTCCATCATCTGCATATAGTGCTGTTTTGATGGATCCCTCTTGATCCTCAAACATGTCATTAATCATATTGAATAAAACAGGGCTTATCACACTCCCCTGAGGAACACCATTTTCTATTTCAAATTCATTAGAAACCTCTGATCCTACTTTAACCCTAATTATTCTGTGTGTTAAAAAAAATCTATTATCCAATTAAACATCCTACCACCAATGCCCATTTTATTCAGTTTCATAAGAAGACCGTCCCTCCACAGTGAGTCATAAGCCTTTTCAATATCCAGATAAAGTATAACCATTACTCCTTTCATTTTGAGAGTCTTTTCTATATCATTACTTATCCTAACTAGAGCATCCACTGTGGATCTGCTTCTTCTAAAACCATTCTGATAGTCATTTATTAATCGTTGCTCTAATACATATGATTCGGTTCCGGTTCCGCTGGACCGGTGGCGCCACACAAGTCGGCTGCCCGTTGCAACAGCCTTTTTTTTATCTTCCTTCTTCTTTCTACACCTTTCACTCTGTATATATATCACGGACGCACGGATCGCCCCGGGGGTCTCCCGGGTCGGCGGACGGAACCACTGTTTGCAGCGGGAGACGTTACAGCAGGGAGGAGCTAGTGCTAGCTAGCACTCGGCCGCCGCCCGGTGCTAATGGGAAACTCGACATACCGGGAGCTGTAGCGAAAACGACGCGGGTGCCGGGCTGGAGTTTAGGCGGCGTGCAAGAAATATAAGACAGAATAATAAAGAGCGATGGCAAGAACCAAGCAGACCGCCCGTAAAATCTACTGGAGGAAGAAGCCCCCCAGGAGACAGCTAGCCACCAGGGCTGCTCGGAGAGGCGCTCCGGCCACCGGCAGAGTGAAGAGGCCTCGCTGTCACAGGCCCGTGGCTCTGAGAGAGATCCTTCGCTACCAGAAATCCATGGAGCTGCTCATCCGTAAGCTGCCCGTCCAGCGCCTGGTGAGGGAGATTGCTCAGGACTTCAAGACCGTCCTGCGCTTCCTGAGCTTCGCCATCATGGCTCTGCAGGAGACCAGCGAGGCCCACCTGGTGGGTCTCTTCTTCGCCAAGAGGGTCACCATCATGCCCAAAGACTTCCAGCTGGCCCGATGCATCCGCGGAGAGAGAGCTTAGACTTTCTGCTGCACATTCACCAACCAACCATAATGCTCCACACTGTGTGTCTACAGATATACATTTATAGTAATATGTACATATGTTTACTAGATGTTCTTGTTTTTTCTTGCCTTCTGATTGTTGCTCTGAGTGTTGCTATCCCTGTGCTGTTGCAATCCTGGAATTTCCCCATTGTGGGACTAATAAAGGCTTATCTTATCTTATCTTATCTTATGAGAGTCTGTAAATGAACACCTTCTCCATCCATTTCCCTAAATGTGACATTTACGCTATTGGCCTGTAGTTGTCTGGATGAGCTGAATCTTTCCTTGGCTTATTAAATGGTAAAATTACAGCATTTTTCCACCCACTTGGGATAACCCCCTCCTTCCATATCCTGTTAAACAATTTAAGCACCAGTTGCATTGATTGCATAGGCAACTGCCGGAACATAGCATATCTTAACTGATCATATCCTGGAGCTGTGTATCCACTATCTTGCAAAGCTCTCTTAAGCTCTGACATTGTGAGCTTGAGGTCTAACACAGTCATGTCCTCTTTCACTTCATTTTTTAAGTTTGCATTTTCTCTGAGTTTATGCTGCCTTTGCTGTCTAGGACTCTCACCAAGATGGTCTCCACTATGCACTGCTGCAAATGCTCTACCTAGGACTTCTGCCTTTTCTTTATCTGATACAGCAGATCTTGTCTCTATCCACTAAAGCTGGAATTTTAACTGATACCCTTTTCCCACTCATTTTTTTAAACATACCCCAGACATCACCTAGTTCTGGTTTCATACCAAGGATGGAACAAAATTTTCTCCATGTTGACCTTTTCTTGTTTTTAATAATCCTTTGAGCTTCTTTTTATAGTCTATTAAGTTTTCACTAGTCATATTCTTCCTCAGCTGTCTGAATGCCTTGTTTCGCTCTTTTATTGCAATACTACACTCGTCATTCCACCAGGGTACAACCTTCTTCCTACCGTGTTGTTTTCTTAGGTATACTTGCTATTGCAGCATTCAGAATATGTTTGGTTACCTGACTTGAAAGCTCTTCTATGCCACCTTCTAATGTTACCATAATGTTACACACTCTTGTACAGTAGGTGGCGGTATGCACCTTTCAGATACGGTAATGCACCTGTTATTGCCTAAATTTCCCCAATCTGCCTTGTCAAAACATCATCTTGTAAAACATCTTCCCTCTTGTATACATACTTCAGTTTTAATCAAATCAAAATCAAATCAACCTTTATTGTCATATTGTTGTACATACAACTGTAGTGCAGGCAAGATGAAATTGCGTTTCTCTCGGCATCCATATAAGTAAAAGAACATGATTTAAGACACACTCACACATATCCTCACCCCCCACCCCACCACAGCCATTCACACATCCCTGAGACATACTTGAAAAAAAACTAACCAGAACTATAATATACAAATAATATACATAATGTCCGTAGGTGCAATAGTATGTATGAGAGATTCCGGATCAACTGTTCAGCATCCTAACAGCTTGTGGAAGGAAGCTGTTAATCAGTCTGGTTGTTCTGCCTCTGATGCTCCGGAATCGTTCGGCAGATGGCAGAAGTTTCAAAGTGTTTATGCAGAGGGTGAGAACGGTCCGTGACAATGTTCAGTGCCCTGCTCCTACAACGGTTCTGAAAAAGTGTAAGTATCGGGACTGTAGGTATTGGGAAGTGATCACTTCCCATAGTTGTCCTGTTCATAACCGTCCATTCACAGGTGCTCACTCAAGAATCCGATACCAGAGTCAGGTCAATACATGATAATGTGCCCCTATGCACATCCACCCTGGTACCTTCACCACTGTTTCGACAAATTAACGATCTTTCATCTAACATCTCTTCCACAACATTTCCATTGTTATCTGTATGTGTGCTTCCCCACAAGCTATTGTGGGCGTAAAAGTCTCCACACCATACCTCTTTCATATGCCCTTCCCCTGCCATAACACTGAAAATATCTGCTGTTAACTTCCTACATGGATTGTAATAATTAAACAGCTTAATATTTCCTTGTCCATTTGGCCTACATATTTCAATAATATTACACTCTGTATCCTCAGGGGAGGGAATCACCCTATATGCCAGGCCATCTTTAGTGAAAGTGGCACATCCTCCTCCATTTACAGTGTTAATTCTATCCTTGTCGCAGCCAGAAGAGTTGCCGGCGGCCGTGAGTCGCCGTGGAAATGTACCTTTCTGTCCGGGTGTCAGCGCTGCTAGCATGCCGTTTCCCAGGAGTCACTTCCGGCGCCAGGGCGACGAGCTGAGGTCCATCTCGGAGGCTGTCGACGGGACATTCTTCACCCTGCACGACGCCTCCAACGCGAGACGCTGGCATCCGGGCCGTGCTGAGGAACTCCTGGACTGTCACCCTCACTCTCTGTACCATCTGGAGGACAGTGCCAGGATAGACGCTGCAGGTACACAGCGAGAGAAGCTCCACGGGGTGGATGGAAATCCCGGCAGGGAGTCGAAGTGGGCGACGTCTTTCCCCGCTTCGGAGTCCCGTTCCTGCCGTCATTCCAGTCCGGGAGTTCGCGCCAACCAGAGGACTTCCCCCGACCTGCGCTACGTCACTCGGGATTCCCTTCAAGGAGCCGCAGCTGACAGCAGTTATGTCCGGGGTCGAGTGGCTGTCGCGAGCTCTACTGTGTTCCCTGTCACCACCTTCAGGCATGTGGCGGCGGCAGTGAGATTGATGGTGAGGACTTCAGGGCTACGAAGCTTTCCCGTGCTCGACGCCTTCCTCGTCTCGATCTCCGATCTGGAGCGGCGAATCCTGGGTTTCCCCCTCGCTTCGTCCCCTGGGAGTAGTCGTCATCACATCGCCGAGTCACCTCTGCACGAACCTCGTCCGGATCCAGTTCTGGGTCATCGTCAGGACCGTTCCTCCCACGCAGCTGTCATCCCTTCGCCTCGTCAGTGTGGAGATTCTACAGCCTCGTCCCCTGAGCCTCGTTCCCCCGCTGTCATTCCTGGACATTCGGGCTGGCTCACCCCGGCTGTTTCCCCCTCCTCCTCGACGCGCTTCCTGACCGCTGTGTGTGCCTGGAATCCCGGCCTGGTGAGCTCTCTGCTGGAGACAACGCGAGCGACCCTCAGACGAATTCCCGGGGGGTCCTCCGTTATCGCCGGGCGGGGAGAGGAAGAAGCAGATTCCACTACAGCAGGCGATACTCAACCTCCAGGGGGCAGGCAAGTCATTGTTTTTTCACACCTGCTTAATGATTTGCTCTGTCACATCCCTGGAGGAGAAGTTCAGGGTTCGCAGCTCCCTGAACTCTCCCCACCTGCTGTAACCTGTATTCCTAATCCCGCATCCTCTGTGTCTCTCTCCGCCGAGCGGTCCCCGGCTCCGGGTCAACGTGGTGGGATATGGAGAGGGCCTGTGGTTCCGCAGCTACATTGCGGACGGAGGAGGGGGACTGACTGCTGCGTGGAGTCTACGCTGACGACTGAGCGTCCCTGGGTCTCCACGGAGGAGCGGTTCGGTCCAGCGGGACGAGATCCTTCTGGCTTCACGCCGAGTGGATCGTCGGTGGGGTTACCTGAGCTGGAGGGATCTCAAGCTGCGCTGACCATCGTGCTGGCTGCGGGGCCCGACGCGGCTAGATGGGAGCCTGACAACGACCTCCTGACGACGGATCCTGGATCTTCGCAGTCCTGGACGGCGTCAGAACCCGAGATCAGGCGAGTGCTCTCCTTTCTTTTCTCTCTTTTTATCCCCGAGCACTTCAGCCTATCTCCAGGGGAGACGAGCCGGGTGCAGCCGTCCGCTGCGTCTGATCTCGTCTCGCCGGGTTCTGGCGCTGCCGGTGATCCTGATCCCGGTTCTGTTTTCTCTTCTGAGCCTTCTTCCAGGGTCACCGGCAAGGAGTTGCTGTTCCTCGTGGTGCTGGAGGGTCCGGGTTCAACGTTGGAGGTCGGTTCTGGTGCAGTATTCAACGTGGGTTCGCCCGAGACCCAGTCGGGGTCCAACGTGGGTTTGCCTGAGGCCCGATCGGGGTCCGACGTGGGTGCTGCCCCAGTATTGTCCAGGTCCGGTGAGGAGGTGGCCGTTTTCCTGCGGCCTGACGCCCGCCGCCCTCGTCATCGGCTCTCCCCTGAGCCTCTTCCACCGGGATCCGCTCTGATCCTTCGCCCGTCTCAACGGTCCTGGTGGTTGAGTGATGCGGGTCGACGACCCGACCCACAGAACTTTCGGTTCGGTGATCTGGTTCCCCCCACTGGTCTGTGTTTCCCTCTGGGCAGCCTGGTTCGGCTGCCGGTGGACTGGATTCCTGGGATCTGGGTCCAGAGTTCGCCATCCGAACACTTCTCTTTCCCTGATTCGCCAGCTGGACAATGGGCGGGGAGATCTCCGGAGCCATCTCGGCCATTTTTGGACTCTGCCTGCCATTCACCTCGGGTGTCACTTTTTCTTTTGTTATTAAGGTCACTCGGGTGTAATGTGTTGTCCTGTTGGTGGATTCGTTTTTATAGTGCTGTGTTTTCCATCGCTCATGCTCAGCATTTTACTTTTTGTGCCATGTTTTTAGCCTCGTTTTTTGTATTGTAGAGTTATGTTTTGTTTTCCGTAACACCATGCTCTGCAGTTATCCATTTATTCCAGTCACTTTCATTTCTTTAGGTGACTGGGTATTTATATATTCGTGTGTGTGGGTTTTTCTTTGCCTGCACTCAGTATTTTTTTTGTCCTGTTGGTTCATTATAGAGTCATGTGCCTTGTTTTCCGTAACACCATGCTCTACTGTATAATTGTCATTTGTTCCAGTCACCCTCACTTTTCTTGGTGACTGTGTGTGTATGTACTTAAATTAGCACTGTGTATAGGTTCCCCTTTATTTAACCGTACTCAGCATTTTTTGCCCTGTACCTTTTTGGTGGTTCTTTTTTCCTTGCTCTGGGTCACACATGGTTGGTACTCTCTGGGTAGTATGTAACCGGCGTGCTGACCCAGTTCTTCTCCCCATCTGTACCTGGGTTAATTATTCTGTTTTGTCAGTATTGTATTTGGGTTTTTCTTTCCCGCTACCCTACATTGCCCCATTGGTGTTGTCCTTCCCTTGGCTTCTTCCCCTCCGGTCCGCCTCCCTTCCTCCCACCCTAGGTGTGTGGGGGGGGGGGGGGGCTGGGATGTTCCTGGTCGTTCAGGAGCCCGACCTTGAGGGAGGGGCTCTGTCACCATGGGTTGAGATGCCGTCTCGGCACTCAGCCCATGTTTTCCCTCATCCCTGCTTCCCATTGAGCAGCGTCTCAGCTGGCCCCCAGCTGGCAGCATTATGGACGGCTGGGGCCAATTAGTCTTCATCAGCTGGGGCGCTGCCAATGAGGATAAATGGGAGCAGCCTCGATGACTCGGGGCTGCGACATAAACACATTGCTAAGCTGAAGCCCCTTCGTCTGGTGTCAGCTTATACTCCTCTTGCAGCATTCCTGTGTTTGTATCCCGCTGTGAGTATGTACGTCTTGTTACCCCCACGT
This sequence comes from Pholidichthys leucotaenia, assembly GCA_020510985.1. Classification (NCBI taxonomy): domain Eukaryota; kingdom Metazoa; phylum Chordata; class Actinopteri; order Cichliformes; family Pholidichthyidae; genus Pholidichthys; species Pholidichthys leucotaenia. The sequence continues at coordinate 236,378,885 of CM035839.1, forward strand.
CCGGTACGAGCTGCTTACCTCTGCGCTGTGCAACCTGTGAGTGTACGTCTGCATGAGTATCTGTGCTCTCCTCATCCCTTCCCCTTTTCCCTGAATAAAATATCACGACTCACTGGCTTGCCCCTGGCTCTGATTGCCGGGCTCCCTAGAGCCGGATATGACAATCCTGTCTGATTGAATTGGATAATGGAATAACAAAATCTAAGTGAGATTGAAGCCATGTCTCCTGTACACACACTACTACCTGTGGAACAACTTCTAGTTGGTAAAGATACTTCTTGAGTTCTTGTCCGTTTGCTAAAAGACTCCTCGCGTTCCATTGTAGTATGTGTAGTACCATAATTAGGGTCTTGTTTCAGCATGTGCAGTCTTCCCACTTTCAGCTTTCAATAAAGCATGAATCTGGTCAGCTGTGATATCTTTCACATCTAGGAAGCATTCTGCTGCTTCCACAATGGTTTTGATTCTGTCACTTTTCTTCTTTAGCTGTGCAGCAACATTCATGGTGTGGCAGATAAAAGCTATATATTTGTCCTCTTAACTGTCAATGTGTCATCATCCATTTTGCATTTGTGAACACAAACTATTCTTTGCAGCTGCACGATCATGTGCTTGCGTGGGATCCGTTGATTGCTGGGCTTCCCATTTGAACTGCATGAACTTCTTTGAGGAAGGCCTGCCGTGTTTCTGACTATTCCTTCCTCTCTAACTGTCTTTAGAGCTTCCGCATACGAGATTTTCTTAGTTATTCTGACTTCCTGGGCTTGTCTAGCTTCCCTCTGCACAACACATCCTCCATATGCAGCACTGTGCTCACCCCCGCAGTTGCAACACTTTACTTTGGCATCCTTGTCACATTTACCATATTCGTGCTCCCCTCCACATCTAGCACATCTTCACTTTCCCCTACATTGCTGAGCAGTGTGACCCATCCTCTGACATTTGTAGCCCCTGAGTGGCTTTGGCACATATTCTCTGACACTGAAATACATGTATCCTATTAGGACTGATTTAGGGAGTGTTTCCTCAGATTGAATCATGACAGACTGTGTGTCCTTCTGCAAGCCATCTTTTTTACTCTGTAGCCTTTCCACATCCTTCACCTTTCCTCCTTGGATCTCGTTTTTCACTTCTTCCATAGACATGCACAAAGGGACACCTGACATAACTCCCCTCAAGTTAGCTGTTGCACCAGGAACATGCGCCTTCATTTGCTCTCCGTTTAGACATGTCATTGTCAGTATTTTCTGTTGCTGTTGTTTACTTGTGACATGAATTAACAGCCGGTTTGTCGCCCCTGACAGACTGCTATGATGATGATGATGATGATGATGATGATGATTCAAGAAATTTGCAAACTCTCTCAATTTCTTTCTCAATTGCTTTTGTTAGCTTAACCGGGTGATAGTGCCCCCCACCCTGATTGAACTCAATGACAACCTTGCAGTCATTCCCTACATCCTCAAACTGCCAACCATTTTGGCCAATTCGTGTTTTCTTGCATTGTTCCTTCCTCCCGCATCACTGTCATCTGAGCCGCTTCTAAGTCTTGGTACCCTCCTAGCTGCTCTTTTCTGGCCCCCAGGCCTGGATAGAGTCCAGCCCACCTCATCTTTATCATACCCATCAGAGCTAGATGCCATAATGTTACGGACTGCGTACAGTTTTTGCTATCCGCCACAAACAAACCAATCCTACCGCCAGCCAAACACAGACGTAAATGTGGTCCCAATCTTCGTCTTCTTGTCTTCGACGCCTTCCAGTCCAAGTGCCCTGGAGCTGTGATTATTTGTTGTGGTGCTTAATCCAAATCATTTGATTGACTACTGTCTGAATCATCACAGTCACTTGATTCATCACTTCCTATGTCTTCATTGTTGGCAGTGTAATTTGGGTCTTCATCCAAATATCTTCACATCCCTCAAACTCACTGTCATCTCCCAAAATAATCTCCAATGCATTTTGAACAAGAGGAGTGCTTATTTTTATTCATACCACAAAAAAGAAAACAAATAAGAATAAAAATTTCAAATAAATAATAAATTTACATTGATATGGGGCCAGAATAGGATAATAAAACTGTGTTTTTATTTTCAAATATAAACAAGTGGTTTTGTGATATACTATAAATAATTATTTTTATATTTTTTCTTTATATATTTTCTTTTTTGTTCAAATGTAACAAAGTGAACATCAGAACATACATCACTCTTTCATCATCATCATCATCATCATCATCATCACTCTATCACTCCATCACTTCACTCTATAAATTGAAGAAATAAGAAATCTGTGTCTGTCATGATCATAGGACATCATAGGACAGCCTATGATATCTGCCTGATGTCTGCCTGATGTCTTATGATAATCCTATGATCTCAAGCATCATAGGACTCGCACTGCTGTCATAAAAATATGGTGTCTATATGATGTCATAGAGACATCTAGACAGGTGATGTCATGTAGAGTCTATATGATGTCACATAGACATATAGACAGGTGTCTTTGACTATGTGATCACATAGACATATAGACAGGTGTCTTTGACTATGTGATCACATAGACATATAGACAGGTGTCTTTGACTATGTGATCGGACATCATAGGATGGCATATGATGTTTGCCTGATGCTATATGATGATCCTATGATCTCAGGCATCATAGGACTAGCAATGCTGTCATAAAGATGTGACGTATATATGACGTCATACAGATACAGAGACAGGTGATGTCATATAGAGCCTATATGATGTCCTATAAACATCATATCTTTATGACGGCATTGCAAGTCCTATGATGATTGACATCATATCATACAAGTGCATACCCGTGCATGCCCATAGAAACTCATGCATGCCCGTAGAGGGGATGCATTGGAACATGAATTCTTGCCAGTTACAGGACAGCTGGTATAGCAACACAGCACGAAGAGACAATCACATGTGATGGTTTTTGTATGCAGCAAAACATAAAAATCACACAGATTATGCCCTGCCATCTGGGGCTGTTTGACCCTGCTTGTTACTTCTTCTTCTCTCGGTTACTGGTGGATAGCAAACAACTGAAAGGTGCATACTGCCACCTACTGTACAAGAGTGTGTAACATTATGTCATCTGAGCACCACCCCTAAATTCTATGACTTAATCCTGTGTTACTTAAAAAAGAGAAAAGCACCCTTCTCATGATTGTTATTGCCTCTCCATTTCCATCTGTTCCCAGAATCCCAGTTAAATCCCATTCCCTACCGGCCTCTCGAACTTCATTTTCCATTATCTGTCTTTCATTTCTGTATTTGTGACCGTGTAATAAGATGTGCTCGACATTTTCTTTTACTCCACATTCTCTACATTTGTCACTTTCGCTTTTCTCCTTCCTGTCACTGTTCTGTGTTATGTTCTTCTCTCGGTTTCTGGCGGATAGCAAACAACTGAAAGGTGCATACCACAACGTACGGTACAAGAGTGTGTAACATTATGTCATCTGAGCCCGACCCCTAAATTCTATGACTTAATCTTGTGTTATTTAAAAAAGAGATAAGAGCCCTTCCAAGTCTTCCTTTGTAGATTTCACTGTCTGTATGGTTTTAAACACTACAAGTGAATCCACCACCAAGTCCGGTCTGACCTCCTCCACCCACTGCAAAGCAATAATTATTGCCACCATCTCTGCTGTAAACACGGCTGTATTGTTGGAGTCTTTTGGCAGTGGTCACTTTAAACTCTGGGATGTACGGTATATTCCAACTCCAACAGAGCCCTCTTTCTTCTTTCTTCTTCTTTAAGATTTGATTGGTGGTTGGCAACCAGCTTACAGGTACCACCACTGACTTGATTATCATCACTCTATATCTTTGTGTAAGGAGTTACAACTCCTTATGTGTGAAAAAATTATTTGTCTTGGCTGTGGCCAGATCTGGTTGTTCCTATATAAGGAACTGCCACACACTCTTCTTTTTCTGCTTCTCTCGGTTACTGGCGGAGCTTACCTGTGCCTATATATATGTCTTGGAGGGAGTCATGTGCTCCGTCTATGTGCCGTCATATAGAGATCATCTGGTGGTTCTTCTTCTTCTTCTTCTTCTTCTTCTTCTTCTTCTTCTTCTTCTTCTTCTTCTTCTTCTTCTTCTTCTTCTTCTTCTTCTTCTTCTTCTTCTTCTTCTTCTTCTTCTTCTTCTTCTTCTTCTTCTTCTCTCAGTTACTGGCAGATAGCAAACAACCGAAAGGTGCATACCGCCACCTACTGTACAAGAGTGTGTAACATGTCATCTGAGCCTGACCCCTAAATTCTACGACTTAACCCTGTGTTATTTAAAAAAGAGAAAAGAGCCCTTCTCGTGATTCTCATTACCTCTCCATTTCCATCTGTTCCCAGAATCCCAGTTAAATCCCATTCCCTACCGGCTTCTCGAACTTCATTTTCCATTATCTGTCTTTCTTGCTCGACATATTCTTTTACTCCACATTCTCTACATTTGTCACTTGCGATTTTTCCCATGGTGAATAAAGCGCCATTTACACGTGTGTGATCAAGTCTTAGTCTTGCCACAATGATGTCTTCCCTCCTTTTGGTTGTTATGAACTTCTTTATTGCAATAGATTTTTGTATTTTGTAATACGATCTACCTTTATGATCTTCATCCCATCTTTTTTGCCATAGCTCATTTCCTTTTTTCTTGATTACTGCTTTCCCGTCACCTTTTCCAAGAGACAATGGTATAGATATTTCTTTTCCAAGAGCACTTTTTGCTAATTTGTCTGCACAGTCATTCCCTTTCAACCCTTCATGTGCAGGAACCCAACAAAACTGAACTTCTCCACCACCCCTGTGTACCCTAAATAAACTGTGATATAGCTCAATCACCAGGTCTTCCCTTGTAGATTTTAGTGTCTGTATGGTTTTTAGCGCAGCAAGTGAATCCATGCACACCACCACCTGGTCCGGTTTGACCTCCTCCACCCACTGCAAAGCAATAATTATTGACACCATCTCTGCTGTAAACACAGCTGTATTGTTGGAGAGTCTTTTTGCAATGGTCACTTTAAATTGTGGGATGTATACTCCAACTCCAACAGAGCCCTCTTTATTCTTTGAACCATCAGTACAGAGCTGTAAGAAGTTATAGTAATTGTTCCTGAGGTAAATGCTTGTTTTTTTTTTTCCACAATATCTTTATTGAACCTTTTCTTTTTTTTTTTTTTTTAACAAACATGATACAAACAATCAAACACTAACACTAAAGTACTACAAAAAAAAAATGCACTAAAAACACCAACAACCACCAACAAAATCAAGTCTTCAACAATGCTCCTCTGTTTAGTCTAGACAATCCAATACATAAGTATACATATTATGTTCACCAGTTTGGAATTTACAAGGTCCACACACATCATTCACCTTCTTCTTCAAGAGTTATGTTTAAATTTTTTACATAATCAATAAAAGGTCTCCATATATTCTCAAACACAATTTCCTTTGATTTTAGTATATATGTTATTCTTTCTAATGGAAGGTTTGTTAACATCTGTCTTAACCACTGAGTCACATCTGGTCTATGAGTCTTTTTCCATAATAGTGCAATACATTTTTTGGCATTAAGCAAACTGAGGTCTATGAATGTTCTTTCACTTTTATTAAAATTATGCTTTTCTGGGTACAGACCCAACAAAAACAGTTTAGGATTCAATATGATTTGTTTTGAGATTATTTTTTCAATTGTTACCCTCACCTCTTCCCAAAACATTCTTATTAATCTACATTCCCATAAACAATGAAATAGGGTTCCTTTACTTTCCATGCATTTTGTGCATGTATCTGGTATATTTTTGTTATATCTATTTAACTCCTCAGGTGTAACATACATCCGCATTAACCATTTGAAATGTATCAATTTAAGGCGTGCATTTATTGATTTGGTTTGAGCTTCTGTACAAGCCAATTCCCATTGTTCCTCCGAAATTTCAATTTGCAGATCTTCTTTCCAGTAGTTTAATCTTTTCAGTGAATTTTCACTTGAAGATAGTGTCAATGAGTTATAAAACTCTGAAATAATACCCTTTCTTTTACTATCTTTCATCATCATTTTTTCCAAGGATGAATAAATAGGTCGAGTGAGAGCTTTATTTTGATTTGATCGAATAAAGTTTCTAAGTTGAAGATATTTAAAAAAATGTGTTCTATTGAGATTAAATTTGATCCTCAGCTCTTCAAAAGACATTATGTTGTCTGCACCTGGCAAATATAAATCCTGAATCTTTTGTATCCCTTTTAAATTCCATACTTTAAATACAGCGTCCGCTCTCCCTGGTTTAAAATATTGATTACCCCATATTGGACTAAATTGTGACAATAACTGTGGTTCTTTTAAATAGTTTTTAGCTTCACACCATATTTTGATCATATGCTTTACAAATGGATTTTTAACTTGTTTTTGTAATTTTTTTGCCGAATCTGAGTATATGAATATGGGAAGAGGTAAAGGTAAATTGTATGATTCCATTTCAGTCCAGTGAGGGAGATCATTTGATGAAAAATAATATGTCATAGACCTCAGTTGTGCCGACCAATAATACAACATAAAATTTGGACATTTCAGACCTCCACGTAAATGCTTGTTTTAACACCAACTTCACTCATATGCCAATCCTTTTTCCTCATTAGCAGACTAGAGTCTACTTCCATTCCCGGAAACAGCCAAGGGGAATCATTACTCACTGGGCTGGTATTAGCTATATCAATAGTGTGCAGCCCATACATTCTGGTCCTTCTTTCATTTGTCCACCCAAACCCATGTCCCAGGAAATTAGAGTATTCCCAGCAGTCTTGTAGTGTTGTTTTTGAAATATTTGCTTTGTCACTTCCTTTCAGCTTGACCCAGTATGATAATGCTAGTTTATCTCTTCTCAAATCCATTGGCATTTCTCCTGCTTCTATTAAAACTGCATTGTTTGGTGTTGTTCTGACAGTTCCAATGAACAGGCAAAAGCTCTCTATGCTGCATTTTGTCTCTTTTTTCCAGAGTCATCTTTCCCGCTGCTACATAAATTATGGATCCGTAGTCTACTGTCGATCGCATTAGTGCTCTGTAAATATCAATTAATGCCTGTTTATCTGCACCCCATTCGTGTCCAGCTACAGCTTTTATGAGATAATGACTTTTTTGCACTTTGTCTCCAGATTTTCAACATGAACTCTCCATGTGTATGCACTACCAAACCACAATCCTAGATATTTGAACTCACTGACTTTCTCTATTGGTTGATTATATAATATTAATGGTTCTGTACCAGTCCTGTGTGTTGTTTTTTTTTTTTTTTTTTGTGAAAGTCATATAGCAGGTTTTACTGTTTGAAAATTTAAATCCCCAGTCATATGACCACTTTTCCACTTTCTCCATTGCTTTCCTGATGTTTTTGAACACAAATTTCTAATTTCTTCCCCTCGTCCATATGGCTCCATCATCTGCATATATAGTGCTGTTTTGATGGATCCCTCTTGATCCTCAAACATGTCATTAATCATTACATTGAATAAAACAGGGCTTATCACACTCCCCTGAGGAATACCATTTTCTATTTCAAATTCATTAGAAACTTCTGATCCTACTTTAACCCTAACTGTTCTCTGTGTTAAAAAATCTATTATTCAATTAAACATCCTACGACCAATGCCCATTTTATTCAATTTCATAAGAAGACCATCCCTCCACAGTGAGTCATAAGCCTTTTCAACATCTAGATAAACTATAACCATTACTCCTTTCATTTTGATAGTCTTTTCTATATCATTACTTACCCTAACTAGAGCATCCACTGTGGATCTTCCTCTTCTAAAAAACATTCTGATAGTCATTTATTAATCATTTTTGCTCTATTACATATGAGAGTCTGTAAACGAACACCTTCTCCATCCATTTCCCTAAATGTGACATTTATGGTATTGGCCTGTAGTTGCCTGGATGAGCTGAATCTTTCCCTGGCTAATTATTAAATGGTAAAATTACAGCCTTTTTCCACCCACTTGGGATAACCCCCTCCTTCCATATCCTGTTAAACAATTGCATGTTGTTTGCAATTGCAAACCAGTTGCATTGATTGCATAGGCAATTGCTGGAACATAGCATAGCTTATGTTACGACCCGAGCGCTGGTTCTGATAGCGCTCGGGCCATGTTCAACTCGCTGCCGGCCTTGACAGCTGCGGGCTGTATTCTGGCCTCATCGGGCTCTTATTGTGAAGATGCTCGGTGGGGCTTCCGCCTGTCAAGGCTGGCCAGCTGTATGTCATTGCCGTTCGTTAGTGCTTCGCCTTTATAAACCCGGCGCTAGCGACGGTATGACGCAGGAGTATCGTCTGATCTTGTCAGGAGTACCGTCGGACCTTCCTTGTCAGGAGTATCGTCTGATCTTCCTGGTCAGGATTAGCATCTACTTTCCTTGCCAGACGCTGTCAACGCTGCGCCAAATCCTCATGTCAGGTTTGTGATCCTGGTCACGTCATAGTTTGGCTCGTAGTGGCTGGGGTTAGCCCTACGAGCCCAAGTCTTGTTTAATGTGTGTTTTGCCCTGCGGGTTTCATAGTCTTGTCTTGTCACGTGTGTAAATAAATTAACATCATTGCCAAACTCACTGGTGGACTCTTTGGCATCTCTTGGTGATCCGCGAGGATCATCACATGACAGTATACTCCTGCCAGGACGTCTAAACGGAGGCGCCACACCGAGACGCCGTTTCACCGGGAGTTTGTGCCTAAACTTGACTGTTGTTCTTCCCTGTCTGGGTGCCTGTTGCTGGGAGAATGCCGTCATCCAGGGGCCGCGGTCGGCGCCTGGGCAGAAAGTTAGCGGAAGCGCTGGAGTACGCCGACGGGGCGCTCCTCGCCGCTACTTTTGACGTCACCTCCAGCTACATGCGCTGGCACTTGGACATTGCTGAGGATCTTCTGGACAATCTTCCCCTCGATTGTGATGATCACCCGGAGGTGATAATGAGGTGGGAAGAACTCGCCACGCAGCGCGAGAGACTTTGTGGACTGGAGGAGGAAGAGAGCAGGAAGCAGAGGAGGAGGCATCCTCGCTCCCCGCGTTGGAGTCCCGCCCCCGTCCCGGAGTTGGTCCAGGAGTGCGCGCCGTCTGGGGGCCAACGACAACGTTGGCGCAACGGTGCAGGCAATTCGCAGCAGAATCCTCGGCTGGACTCGCTGCCGGCAGAGCCCGTCAGCGAACCTCTGAGAGCAGCCCCACCTCGTCTTCCCAGGGGGCCCTCTGTTGCCATCCAGCGGGGAGAAGGAGGAACGACGTCCCCTACAGCAGGAACCATCTCAGCCCCGGGAAGAAGGCAAGTGCACGATAATTTGTCACACCTTGATTTTGTTCTGCCTTGTCTGACTCCTGGGGGTGGAGTTCAGGGTTCGCAACCCCCCGAGCTCCCTCCACCTGCTGTGGATGAAATTACTAAACCTGCTGCCTCTGTGTTCTCCCTTGCTGAGCGGTCCGCGACGCCAGGCCAGCGTCATTGGATGAAGAGGGCCCCTGCAGTGCTAGAAAGCCTGGATCCAGCCCTGCAGCCACGCCGTGGGTGGAGGAGAGGAGCGGACTGCGGCCCAGAGCCTGAGTCGACGGAGAAGCGTCCCCGGGTCTCCTCGCCAGAGCGGTCCAAGCCAGTGGGTCGAGGGTCCCCTGCCCCCACGCCATACGGGTCATTGGCGTGGACTGTGGTGTGGGAGGAACCTCGGGCTGCAGATAAGATCTTCCCAGCTGCGGAGCCCAACGCAGCTGAGTGTGATTCTGCTGACGAGAGTCGCCCTGAACCTGGATCATCGGAGTCCTAGGTGGCAACGGAACCCAAGTGCAGGCAAGTGCTCCCTCTTGTGTCTCTGTCCCCTGTTTTGGAGCATTTTTGCCTGCCTCTCGGGGAGGCGAGTGAGGAGCAGCCGTCTGCTGCGCCCGAGCTCGTCTCGCTGGGTTCCACTGCTACCGGTGATTCTGATCCCGGTTTTCCTGTCCCTGAGCTTTCTTGCAGTGTCACCGGCGGGGAATGGGTCGGAGTCACCGAGTTGGAGGTCCCAGGTTCGGGGGTGGAGATCGTCAGCGGAGCTGCACCGACCCAATTGGGGTCCACCGCGGGTGCGGTTTCGGCCCAATTGGGGTCCAACGTGGGTGCACCAGGGGCCCAATCGGGGTCCACTGCGGGTGCGGTTCTGGCCCAATCGGGGTCCGACGTGGGTGCGTCGGAGGCCCAATCGGGGTCCACCGTGGGTGCGGTTTCGGCCCAATTGGGGTCCAACGTGGGTGCACCAGAGGCCCAATCGGGGTCCACCGCGGGTACGGTTCTGGCCCAATCGGGGTCCGACGTGGGTGCGTCGGAGGCCCAATCGGGGTCCACCGTGGGTGCGGTTCTGGCCCAATCGGGGTCCAACGTGGGTGCAGCTGGGACCCAATCGGGGTCCAACGGCGGTGCAGCGCCAGCTTGGTCCACGGACGGGGTAGGAACTGCAGAACTTTCTCCGTTGAGCGGATTGCGGGCTCGCCCTGCTCGTCTGTCCCTTTTGAGTCATCGCCCCTGTGCGTCATCGCCGGGGGCCACGGGGGCTCCTGTTCGCTCGCCCTGGCTCTCCCAAGTTTTGTCCTCATCAGGGAGGCCGCTGCAGGTTGTTGTTGCCCTGGACTGGTGGCTGAGGGACACGGGTCGGCCGCCGGAGGGACTGTTTCACCGGTTCGGCGCCTCGGTTTGGCCACCCGACCTACTGTGCGTGTCATCGGGCGACCTGGTTCGACCACCGGAGGAGCGGACGTGCTGGGCATTGGACTCTGGTGAGCCGCCTGGTCATGTTCTGCCTCGTATGACCACTCGCCGGCTGTTGGACGCGGGGAGACCGCCTGAACTGTCTCTGTGGCGCTTGGTCTCCGCCAGTCGGTGTGAACTGTTGGGGGGGTAGTGGTCGTGTTTCTGGGTTGTTCTGTCTGTGATTGTTCTGTTGTTGTTTTTTTTCCTCCTTGCTGTCTGGTGTATTTTGTGTTTTATGTCTTGCAGTAGCCTTTATTTGTTTTGTGTACACTCAGATATGTGCCAATAAGTGTTCTGCTTCTGAATTTGGGTTTTTTTTCTGAAGACTCTCATGTGAATTCACTCAGGGGGGGGTGTCATCTTCCTGTGTAACATGTGGGCCAAGATTTATTTCTTCTCGTGCTGTCCTGTTTCCTGTAGCTTAGTTGGGGATTTTGGCAATTGGGTTATGTTCTGCTGTTGCCTTATTTTCCTCTGTGTGATTTATCTGATTTGTATGTTTGGTATCCCCCTCATGGATCGTCACCTTATCGTGGTGGGGGGGGGTTTGCGTGCCCCAGTGATCCCAGGAGCTATGTTGTCCGGGGCAATTTGCCTCTGATAGGGTCTCCCAAGACAAACTGGTCCTGGGTGAAGGGCCAGACTAAGAACGATCCAACAGACTCTCATGAATTGTATATCAAGGATTCAGTGTACCCCGCCCAGTATGGGGTTACCGGGGCCCCACCCTGGAGCCAGGCCTGGGGGAGGGGCTCGAAGGCTAGCGTCTGGTGGCCGGGTTTCCACCCATGGGACCCGGCCGGGCTCAGCCCGAAGGAGTTTCATGGGTTCGCCCTCCAGTGGGCTCACCACCTGCAGGAGGGATCATGGGGGTCCGGTGCTATGTGGATCAGGTGGCGGTCAAAGGCGGAGACCTTGGCGGACTGATCCCAAGCTTTCTAAACTGGCTTTTGGTACGTGGAATGTCACCTCTCTGGTGGGGAAGGAGCCTGAGCTGGTGTACGAGGTTGAGAGATACTGGCTAGATATAGTCGGCCTCACCTCAACACACAGCTCCGGTTCCGGAACCAGTCTCCTGGAGAGGGGCTGGAGCTTGGCCTTTTCTGGAGTTGCCCCGGGCGAGAGGCGACGAGCAGGGGTGGGTATTCTTGTATCCCCCCACCTTGCTGCCTCTATATTGGAGTTTTCCCCGGTGGACGAAAGGGTTGCTTCCCTGCGCCTTCGGGTTGGGAAACAGGTCCTGACCATCATTTGTGCCTATGCACCAAATGATGTTTCAGAGTACCCACCCTTTTTGGAGTCTGTGACTGGGGTGCTGGAGGGTGCTCCTCTTGGAGACTCCATTGTCCTACTGGGGGACTTCAATGCACACGTGGGCAACAACAGTGAAACCTGGAGGGGGGTGATTGGGAGAAACGGCCTGCCCGATCTGAACCCGAGTGGTGTTCAGTTATTGGACTTCTGTGCTAACCACAGTCTGTCCATAACAAACACCATGTTCAAGCATAAGGGTGTCCATATGTGCACCTGGCACTAGGACACCCTAGGTCGCAGGTCGATGATCGATTTTGTTATCGTATCATCAGACCTGCGACCGTATGTCTTGGACACCCGAGTAAAGAGAGGTGCAGAGCTGTCAACTGATCACCACCTGGTGGTGAGTTGGATCCGATGGCAGGGGAGGAAGCCATTCAGACCTGGTAGACCCAAACGTATAGTGAGGGTGTGCTGGGAATGTCTGGCTGAGGCCCCTGTCCGGGAGGTCTTCAACTCCCACCTCCGGAAGAACTTCAACCACATTCCGAGGGAGTCTGGAGACATGGAGTCTGAATGGGCCATGTTCTCCACCTCTGTTGTTGAAGCGGCGGCCCAGAGCTGCGGCCGTAAGGTGGTCGGTGCATCTCGTGGTGGCAACCCCCGAACCAAGTGGTGGACACCAGTGGTGAGGGGGGCCATTAAGCTGAAGAAGGAGTCCTATCAAGCTTGGTTGGCTTGTGGGACTCCCGAAGCAGCTGAGGTGTACCGGCAGGCCAAGTGGAGTGCAGTTCGGGTGGTTGCTGAAGCAAAAACCCGGGTATGGAAGGAGTTCGGTGAGGCCATGGAACAAGACTTTCGGTCGGCCTCAAAGAGATTCTGGCAAACTGTCCGGCGGCTCAGGAGGGGAAAGCAGCTCCCCGTCCACACTATGTATGGTGCGGATGGGACACTGTTGACTTCGACTGGGGACATCGTCGGGCGGTGGAAGGAATACTTCGAGGATCTCCTCAATCCCACTGATACACCTTCCACAGAGGAAGCAGGGTTTGGGGACGAGGGGGATGACTTGCCTATCACAGGGGCTGAGGTCGCCAAGGTGGTTAAAAATCTCCTTGGTGGCCGGGCCCCAGGGGTGGACGAGATTCGCCCTGAGTACCTCAAGGCCCTGGATGTTGTTGGGTTGTCATGGTTGACACGCCTCTGCAACATTGCGTGGAGGTCGGGGGCAGTGCCTTTGGCATGGCAAACCGTGGTGGTGGTTCCTCTCTTTAAAAAAGGGGACCGGAGGGTGTGCTCCAACTTTAGGAGCCTCCTCAGCCTCCCTGGGAAGGTCTATGCCAAGGTACTGGAGAGGAGAGTCCGGCCGTTGGTTGAACCTCGGATTCAGGAGGAGCAATGTGGTTTTCGTCCTGGCCGTGGCACATCGGACGAGCTCTTTACCCTCTCGAGAATTCTCGAGGGTTCGTGGGAGTTTGCCCAACCAGTTTACATGTGTTTGGTGGACTTGGAGAAGGCATTTGACCGCGTCCCTCGTGGTTTTTTGTGGGGGGTGCTTTGGGAGTATGGGGTATCGGGCTTGTTGTTACGAGCTATTCGGTCTCTGTACGACCGTTGTGAGAGTTTGGTTCGCATTGCCAACACTCGGTCGGAGTCATTCCCAGTGAGAGTTGGACTCCGCCAGGGCTACCCTTTGTCACCGATCCTGTTCATAATTTTTATGGACAGGATTTCTAGGCGCAGCCAGGGAATGGAGGGTGTCATGCTTGGTGACCACAGGATCTCATCTCTGTTGTTTGCAGATGATGTTGTCCTGTTGGCTTCATCCAGCAATGACCTACAGCTCTTGCTGGGACAGTTTGCCGCTGAGTGTGAAGCGGCTGGGATGAGAATCAGCACCTCCAAGTCCGAGTCCATGGTCCTCAGCCGGAAAAAGGTGGATTGTCCTCTCCGGGTTGGGGACAGGCTCCTGCCCCAAGTGGAGGAGTTTAAGTATCTTGGGGTCTTGTTCACGAGTGAGGGGAGAATGGAGCGAGAGATCGACAGATGGATTGGAGCAGCATCTGCAGTGATGCGGACGTTGTACCGGTCTGTTGTGGTGAAGAGGGAGCTTAGTTCTAAGGCAAAGCTGTCGATTTATCAGTCAATCTACGTTCCTACTCTCACCTATGGTCACGAGCTTTGGGTAATGACTGAAAGAATGAGATCGCGGATACAAGCGGCTGAAATGAGCTTTCTCCGTAGGATTGCTGGACTCACCCTCAGAGATAGGGTGAGGAGCTCAATCATCCGGGAGAGCCTCAGAGTAGAACCGCTGCTCCTCCACATTGAAAGGAGTCAGTTGAGGTGGTATGGGCATCTGATTAGGATGCCTCCTGGACGCCTCCCACTTGAGGTGTTTCAGGCACGTCCCACTGGGAGGAGACCCCGGGGCAGACCCAGGACTTGCTGGAGAGACCATGTCTCCCAGCTGGTCTGGGAACGCCTTGGTATCCCCTCTGAAGAGCTGGAGCAGGTGGCTGGGGAGAGGGAAGTCTGGGCTTCTCTGCTTGAACTGCTGCCTCCGCGACCCGGACCTCCAGAAAAGCGGTAGAAGATGGATGGATGGATGGATGGATTGCTGGGTTTCATCATATATTCATATATATATATATATATATATATATATATATATATATATATATATATATATATATATATATATATTATATATATATATATATAGGTTCGATCCAAGATGGCGCCCACAGCGGCCGCCATGGTGTTTCGCTGCGCCCTTCTTTGTATGTTTTTGTTTGTATGTTTTTGTTTTTGTTTGCGCCCTTCTTTGTATGTTTTTGTTTGTCAATTGTGTGTCTGCCTGCTCTTACACCCGTGAAGAGCTACTAAATATCAGGACTTTCACTCCCACGGACCTACTCCCAGTTTTTTTAGCTTCTGCCGCCGATCTAGTTCACTGTTTAGCTCAAAAAGTGAGACGGCGAAAGAGAGGAAGGCGAGCGGGCGCTCTCGTGCGGCTTCGCAGGAGAGGCACGCGCATGGCTTTGCCTGGCATATTTCTCTCCAATGCCAATTCTCTCTCTAACAAGGTAGATGAACTGACACTGCTGATGCGATTTAAGGACCTCTCTTCCTCGTCTGCCCTCTGTTTTACTGAGACCTGGCTCAGGGAAAATACACCGGACAGTGCGCTCCTCCTCGAGGGATTTCAGCTGTTTCGTGCTGATCGTGACACAGAGCTCTCCGGTAAGTCCTCAGGAGGAGGAGTCTGCTTCAACATTAACAGCAGCTGGTGCTCTGATGTAACGGTGCTCTCCCAACACTGTTCTCCCGCCCTGGAATTTCTTTTCATTAACTGCAAGCCATTTTATTCCCCGCGGGAGTTTGCTTCATTCATCCTGGCCGCTGTTTACGTCCCGCCCGATGCGGATGCGCGCGAGGCTCAGCGCATGCTCGCAGATCACATTCAACATACGGAGCGGACTTTTCCAGACTCTCTGGTTATTGTGGTTGGCGACTTTAACCAGAGCAACCTAAGCCACGATCTCCCCCGATACAAACAGTTTATTAAATGCCCAACCAGAGGAAAGAACACACTGGATCACTGTTACACTACAGTGAAGGACGCGTATCGCGCTGTTCCCCGCGCTGCGCTCGGACTATCTGATCACGTGATGGTCCACCTCATTCCCACATACAGACAGAGACTGAAGCTCACTAAACCTGTTGTGAGCACTACGAAGAAATGGACCAGTGAAGCTGGGGAGAAGCTGAACACGTGCATGGAAATAACTGACTGGGGCGTGTTTAAAGGAGCCACGCATGATCTGGATGAGTACACGGACACTGTGGACTCATATATCCACTTTTGTGAGGAGAGCATTCTTCCATCGCGCACCAGGGTGAGGTACTCTAATGATAAGCCCTGGTTCACTGCTAAGCTCAGACAGATCAGCAAGGAGAAGGAAGCAGCGTTGAAAAGTGCAGACAGGGACTGCTACAGGGAGGTTAAATATCGGTTTAACAGAGAGCTGAAGAGAGCTAAATCTGTGTATTCTGAGAGACTCCAGCAGCAGCTCACTGCTAACAACTCGGCTTCTGTGTGGAGAGGACTGAGGCAAATCACCAACTATCGGCCTCAGGCTTCTAAAGGTCAGGATGACAAAGCCTTTTGTCAAAGACTGTCCCAACACTATGCCCATTTTGACACCTCGTCAGCTGTGTCCAACTCCCCCCCTCCCCCCAGCTCCACTGCCTCCACGGTCCCTACTTCTTCAAAGGCGCCCCCCCTCCTCCCAGCTGCCCTTGTCATCAGTGAGCAGGACGTACACAGACAGTTCTCCAGACTGAACCCGCGCAAGGCCCCCGGTTCGGACGGCGTGTCTCCCTCCACCCTGAGGCACTGTGCGAAAGAGCTGACTCCTGTCTTCACAGACATTTTTAACACCTCCCTTAAGCTATGCCACGTGCCGACCTGCCTCAAATCCTCCACCATCATCCCTGTCCCCAAGAAGCCCAGTGGGACTTAACGACTACAGACCTGTAGCGCTCACCTCTGTAGTCATGAAGTCCTTTGAGCGCCTGGTCCTGCCCCACCTCAAGTCCATCACCACTCCCCTCCTGGACCCGCTGCAGTTTGCCTACCGAGCCAACAGGTCTGTGGACGACGCAGTCAACCTGGCCCTCCACTCCATCCTGCAGCACCTGGACTCCCCGGGAACCTACGCCAGGATCCTGTTTGTGGACTTCAGCTCTGCATTCAACACCATCCGCCTCGCTCTGCTCTGGGACAAGCTGTCCCTGCTCAACGTGCCTGACTCCCTCTGCAGGTGGATCACCGACTTCCTGACGGACTGGAGGCAGCATGTGCGGCTGGGAAAGTCTGTCTCAGACTCCGTTAGCATCAGCACTGGATCACCCCAGGGCTGTGTACTTTCCCCCCTACTCTTCTCCCTTTATACCAACTCCTGCACCTCCAGCCACCAGTCTGTCAAGCTGATCAAGTTTGTGGACGACACCACCCTCATCGGGCTCATCTCCAACGGCGACGAGTCCGTCTACAGGAGAGAGGTGGCCCAGCTGGCGTCCTGGTGCAGCCACAACAACCTGCAGCTGAACGCTCTGAAGACAGTGGAGATGATTGTGGACTTCAAGAAAAATATTATTACAGTAGATGTCTCTCAGATGATGCTGTTTCCAAATTTATGCAGATTGTTTCCTCTATGCCATGTGTCAACACAACGGAAATAAGCTATAGACAGCTTGCTCCTTCTGTAATTGATAACATGGTGGATAGTGTTTCAGCTTCTCTGCATCAGACTCTAGACTTGGTGGCCCCCTTAAAAAAGAAAAAGTCTAATCAGAGATTTCTAACTCCTTGGTCAACACAGAAACTCGTACCTTAAAACAGAAGACTCGTCAATTAGAAAGAAAATGGCGCTCTACTAATTTAGATGAAATCTATTTAGCTTGGAGAAATCATCTTTTAATTTATAAAAAAATCTCTTAGAAAAGCTAGAACGAGTTATTACTCTGCATTAATAGAAGAGAACAAGAATAATCCCAGGTTTCTTTTCAGTACTGTAGCCAGGTTGACAAAGAGTCAGGACTCTGTCAATCCTAGCATTCCCTTAGAGCTTACTAGTCAGGACTTTATGAACTTTTTCAATAATAAAATTTCATCCATCAGAGATAAAATCAATCAGATTCTTCCCACAGTTAACTTAAATACTGTAACTACTACAACTCCTTCTATTGATGTCTGACTTGATGAGTTTACTCCAATCGACCTTTGTGAGTTAGACAAAATAGTTTCCTCATCCAAACCTTCAACTTGTCTTTTAGACCCTATTCCTACCAGGTTATTTAAAGAAGTCTTCCCACTTATTGGTAGCTTTATTCTTCATATAATCAATTCTTCATTAACTTTAGGCCATGTACCGCAGGCTTTTAAAACGGCTGTAATTAAACCCTTACTCAAAAAGCCAACGCTAGATCCAGGAGCTTTAGCTAACTATAGACCAATCTCTAATCTCCCTTTCATTTCAAAAATCTTAGAAAGAGTCGTTGCTGCGCAATTATTTGACCACCTGCAGGGAAATGGTTTACTTGAAGAGTTTCAATCTGGGTTTAGAATCCATCATAGTACTGAAACAGCCTTAGCGAAGGTCACTAACGACCTCCTCATTGCATCTGATAATGGACTAGTTTCTGTACTTGTCCTTTTAGACCTTAGTGCAGCTTTTGATACTATCGATCATAATATTCTACTTGATAGATTAGAACACTATGTTGGACTTAATGGAACTTTGTTGCAATGGTTTAGATCTTATTTATCTGATAGGTTCCAGTTTGTTCATGTAAATAATGAGTTTTCTTTCAACTCAAAGCTTAGTCATGGAGTTCCACAGGGATCTGTGCTAGGCCCTACTCTTTTTAGTTTATATATGCTTCCGTTAGGCAACATTATTAGAAAGCACTGTATACATTTTCATTGTTATGCTGATGACACACAATTATACCTGTCAATGAAGCCAGATGATAGTAATCAATTAGCCAAGTTAGAAGCCTGTCTTAAGGAAATCAAAGCTTGGATGACTTGTAATTTCCTGCTATTAAATTCAGATAAGACTGAAGTCATTCTTGTTGGTCCAAAAAACCTTAGAAATTCCTTTCCAAATCAAACTTTCAGTTTGGATGCGGTTACTCTTTCTCTTAATAGCTCTGTGAGGAACCTTGGAGGTATTTTTGATCAGGATTTGTCCTTCAATTCACATATTAAATTTGTTTCTAAGACTGCCTTCTATCATTTGCGTAATATTGCCAAGATTAGGAGCATCTTGTCTCAGAGTGATGCTGAGAAACTGATCCACGCTTTTGTTAGCTCGAGATTAGATTATTGTAATTCTTTATTATCAGGCTGTCCTAAATCATCTTTAAAAAGTCTTCAGCTGATCCAAAATGCTGCAGCAAGAGTTTTAACAGGTAGTAGAAAGAGAGATCATATCTCTCCGGTTCTGGCCTCCCTTCATTGGCTTCCCATAGAGTTTAGAATTAAGTTTAAAATCCTTCTTCTTACTTACAAAGCTCTAAACAATCAGGCTCCTTTTTATTTAAAAGATCTGATACTACCGTATTATCCTAACAGAGCACTACGCTCCCAAAATGCAGGATTACTTGTAATACCTAGAATCTCCAAAAGTACAGTGGGAGGCAGAGCCTTCAGCTATCAAGCTCCTCTCCTGTGGAATCAGCTGCCAATCTGGATTCGGGAGTCAGACTCGATCTCTGTTTTTAAGAATAGGGCCAAAACCTACCTTTTTGATATAGCCTACAATTAGGGAGGGATCATGTGTTTCTGAACCCTCCCTTAGTTATGCTGCTAATAGGTTTAGTCAGCCGGGGGACCTCCAGTAATGCACTGGGCCTCACTCCTTTCCTCACTCTCTATGAATTTTTTTTTTTTTTTTTTTTGCTGGTCATTAACATCTGTTTGTTCTCTCCTATAGATTGAGTCCCCATCGTGCTGTTTGCTCTCTACATGTCTGTTCTTTTCTTCTTCTCTATCCCCTCACCCCCCAGCCAGTCGCAGCAGATGACTGCCCCTCCCTGAGCCTGGTTCTGCTGGAGGTTTCTTCCTGTTAAAAGGGAGTTTTTCCTCTCCACCGTCGCCAAGTGCTTGCTCACAGGGGATCGCCTGATTGCTGGGGTCTTTCTGCAAATGTGGGGGTTCCCCCCTACAGTTGATAGTGCTATGAGATGACTGTTGTTGTGAAATAGCGCTATATAAATAAAGTTGAATTGAATTGAATTGAACTTCAGGAAAGTCACAACCCCTCTGCCCCCCCTCACCCTCACAGGCTCTCCCATCACCACTGCAGATTCCTTCCGCTTCCTGGGCACCACCATCACCCGGGACCTCAAGTGGGAGCCGACCATCAGCTCCCTCATCAAAAAGGCCCAGCAGAGGATGTTCTTCCTGTGGCAGCTGAGGAAGCTCAAGCTACCCACCAAGATGTTAGTGCAGTTCTACACGGCCATCATCGAGTCCATCCTCACCCCCTCCATAACCGTGTGGTACGCAGGAGCCACTGCCAGGGACAGACTAAGGCTGCAGTGCGTTATGCGCGCTGCTGAGAAGGTGATCGGCTGCAAGCTCCCATCTCTCCAGGACCTGTACATCTCCAGGACCCGGAGGTGTGCAGGCCGGATCATAGCCGATCCTTCACACCCTGGTCACGTACTGTTTGCCCCCCTCCCCTCAGGTAGAAGACTTCGGTCCATTCAGACTAAAACCTCCCGTCACATGAACAGCTTCTTCCCCTCTGCCATCAGACTGCTGAACACTAAGTGACTTATTAGACTCTCGTGCACTATGTACAGCAGCTCAACCGGACTCGTGTCAATCATCACTGTTTTCTTTTTGCATTACCGACTGCACTATGTGGTACTCCACAATATCTGCTGCTCGCTAATATATTTAAAAACTGCTTTGACTAGTATTACTCATTCTTATTCTACACTTTATTGCATGTATAGTTTTTTATTTCTTTTATTTTATCATGTTTAATGTTGCAGCATTGCACCGAGACAAATTCCTAGTTTGTGTACTACATGAACAATGGCAATAAATCTGATTCTGATTCTGATATATATATATATATATATATATATATATATATATATATGTGTGTGTGTGTGTGTGTGTGTGTGTGTGTGTGTGTGTGTATATGAATAATTTAATTTAAATGTAATGCTATAATGCTATTTTAATTATTTTTGTAACTGTAAAAACTATTCTACCTTTTCTAATTGTTTCACTGCATATATTCTATTTTTACCCTATTTTATCTTATTTATTATTGCTTTGAGTGGTGCTATCCCTTTGCTGTTGCAATTCTATTAACATGTGGACATAGAATAGAATAGGTTTTATTGTCATTGTACAGTTGTACAGCACAACTGTAAACATGTGGACATGTTCATCTACTACAAGACTCTTACAATTTCTCCCTTCACCCATTATGCATGATGTGTCCTGCCTTCACTTTTATCACCTTAAGTGAGACTGCTACTGCACCACTTCAAATGCACTGAACCCCTTGTGCAAAGATGGGCGGGGGATGGTGGGTATGGTGCTTTCATTATTGTAGTGGTAATGGAAGGGTCAGGGGTTCATTTTCAAACATTACTGAAGCTAAACCACTTAAAACTTTACTGCTCGAAGACTACACCCAGTCAGTGGATGACTGATTCAGTGAATTGTTTGCAGGCCAAAGAGTCAATGACATTCAATCACAGTAGGTCTGTCCCTGCTTGCTGCATCATATACAACTGAAAATAGAAGAAATGTGAAAAGAATGAATCGCTACAGAAAGTGACTCTTTTTCCCAAAACAATTCTTTTCTTTTCTTTTTTGGTAATGAATCCTTTGCTAACAACTACTCCACTCTCTGCTAGGGTTTTCACTTCACCCTCCTTTACAAAACAGGTAAGAGACACAGAAAAACACTTTTCCATGTATATTACACATTTTTTTCAAAGGCTGGATAAAAGTGCAGCTTAAATGTATTTTTGGTATGAAATAGTTATGGTATTTATGAGATGCAAATTGGTTTGGGGTATACAGATGTTAACTGTGAAGGTATTTGAAGGTTGTTATCACTCAGCTATCATCATCATCATCTCCCAGCCTTTTTTATTGCACTTGATTAGGTGGCTACTTTCTTAGCGTTTTTCTTTTCATCATCCTTGAATGGTGACGACTGGATGGGAGGCTAGCACCCTCTTCCTGCTGACAAAGCCAACCAGGCCAGTTCTTTAATTTGAGCCACAGGGGATACAATTATTCTTGCACCCTGCTGTTCATCTGCACCTCTATGTGCATATGAGCACGGCTGCGTGTCTTTTAAAGCATGTTTGTTGGTAAAATGGACTGAGCAGAAAATGCGTTGCACCTGATGCATTGCTGTCAGCGTAATGTCCAGTTTGGAAGCTGTACGGTTGCTGTAAGAATCTTGTGAGGGATACCCAGACCCCATGCATGGTATCTTT
Source organism: Pholidichthys leucotaenia (assembly GCA_020510985.1). Taxonomy (NCBI): domain Eukaryota; kingdom Metazoa; phylum Chordata; class Actinopteri; order Cichliformes; family Pholidichthyidae; genus Pholidichthys; species Pholidichthys leucotaenia. Next base: position 236,400,974 of record CM035839.1, read on the forward strand.
GTTGGATCATTTATTGCTATTTCTCTTTTTTCTGTTCTTTGTTTCATCTTCAGTTTATTCATACAGTCAAATGTCCATTCCTTCCTGATGTCTTATGAATGTACCAAATCAGAAAGCTCACACAAATGTTTTGTAAACATGTGGATTTGGTGCAAATGCTCAATAAGAGGCAATGTGAGCAACAACAGGGTATTTATTTTCACTCACATCACATCCAGAGACAGCTTTTCACGCCATGTTTCATCGATAGGCTGTTTTCTGCCATAATTAAACCCGAGCTCTCATTCCAAATGTGAAGCATTTTGTGGTCATGATAACCACTGTTTCCCTCCTGCTCTTCCTCTCTCTCCAGACTAAAGCCCCTCATTGTCACCAGGTACTTCCTCACGCTGGAATGTTTTTCAACCCTTCAAGTGCTCTTTCATGAGAGCCTGAGAGGCCCTGAGTGGGCTTTAAGATCATGGCAGAGTAAAGCTCGGTTAAATTAGTCCACCTCCTGCTCAGACACTTCTTTTAGTCAGCAGGTCAGCCCTTTCCTCCCTGTTTACCCACATAAATTGCTCCCTCTGCCTGAGCGCTGTCTCAATCTCTTCTCCGGCAAGTATCCACCTGCACTCTGAACAAAGGGGAAGACAAGAATTTTACTGATAAAATCACATAGACTTACTCTAAATTTGCAGTCAGAGTATATTTACAGTAGTTTGACTGTGGATAAGGCTGTTGCTCACCCAAGCTGACAACCCACGTGTTTACAGGCGTAGATGACACTAGCTGAGGGGCTGGTCCATGCTTGGTGCTGTGGAACCATTTACAAAGCAAAGGTGACACCTGCTGGAAAACATTATGAACTCTTTAATGTCGATTCAAAGTTGGTTAAAACCTAAAATTTTGTGATAGAATTGCAAAGAATTAGTTGTTCTAAAGTACTGATTTAATAAATTTGATAACATAATAATAAAACTCAGCACATTCAAAATCAGGGGCGGTTCTAGGATCAGAGCTTTAGAGGTGCTGAGCACCCAATGAGCTCCACCACACACCCACCCTTCTCTCTCTCTCTTTAACTCACTCACTCACTCACTCACACACACACACACACACACACACACACACACACACACATTGTTTTGTTAGAGTTATCATCTTTCATACATCTATCTGGCTTCTAGTTAGTGAACAAGGTACCTGATGATACATAAAAACAGTGACAGCTTGGATTTAATATTTTGCTGATACCAAAAGGACAACAGCTTCTTTCTCTCAAATTCAAACAGTGCACAGTGGTTGATAGACAATGCAACCATTAAAGAAAAATGTCTGCTACTAGCTGTCTTAGCAGGGCCGGACTGGGACAAAAAACAAACAAATAAAATTCAGCCCTGGCATTTTTGGTCCAATTTGTTAAGTAGCAACATTCAACCATCACACTTAATGGTCTAACAGAGGTCAGAATTTTCCCACTTTTTGCCCTTAACAAGTAAATCCCTGTGGTTTTGAAGAAAGAAAGAAAGAAAGAAAGAAAGAAAGAAAGAAAGAAAGAAAGAAAGAAAGAAAGAAAGAAAGTTACTTTATTATCTATTTTGCATAAATATTTTGTCATAATTTTAAAGTCTCAAAATTTTCCAAAGGTGCAAAACTTTGAGAAAAAGCTACACAATTACAAGGAAAAAACCATCACAAAAATATGTACAGTATATACAATAAAAGCTTCAAATTTACTAGAACAACATAACAAATTTATATAGGGACAACTGCCCACTTATTTAAAATATGTACTAAATTCATGAGTGAAAAAAATGCTAAATTACAGGAAAAACAATCTTGAATTTAAAAAATTAAAGTTACAAATTCGTGGCAAACGTTGCAATTTTATGAGGAAAAAATTCACATCTGTACAATTACAGTCATTGAGAATGTAAACACAAGAAGTTATTTAAAAGATTTAATAAATTCTTTAAGAAAAAGAAAAGTAATAAATTATTGAGACAAAGGTCAGAAAATCACAAGAGAAATGTAGCTCATTTGCAATAATTAAAAAATCAATGGCAAGATGACTGAAAATTATTGAGGCAAAAATATAAAGATGGAAGAAAAAAAGATGCCTGTTTATAATACAAAAGTCACAAATTCAAGAAAAAAAATGTCAATCCATCAGCAAAAATTTTTCACAGTTTCAAATTTCATGAAGTTTCTTAAAAAGTCTATAATTAAAATGGAAAAAAAATCCTAAGAAAAAGTAGGTAATTTACAAGAACTCTCCAGATTCACATAAAAATTTCCATATTTTCAATTTAAAAAAATATCTAGGTGGTAGAGTAGCCTGAAACTGTACACAAGTAATTGTACGTAAGAGTAGGTACCCCAAAATAGTTAAGAAGTTACTGAGATGTGACTTTAGCCTGGACAGTTTGAGGTTTTTCTCCTGAATTTATGGCAGTTTTATTCTAAATTTACTACAGTCATGAACCCCCGTGCGCCATAACATGGCACATGAGGAAGAGAACCACAGGAGTAGAGAGTGCCATGTTTATTAGAGTGCCATGTTTATTAAAGTACACAAAATACCAAGTCCAATAATCGCCAATTTACAGCTCAGTTTAAGCACACAAAAATACAGAGAGGTGTAATGACAGGATGAGGCCACCAAACATACAAGGCGCCTACTGGATGCTCTACAGCCCGGTCAAAGGAGCCGAGTGCTGCAGGACCGTATAGCACAAAAAGGAAAGGCGATAAGCCTAGCGCTGCAGGGCTGCGAACAGCACGGAAAAGAAAGGCGAAACAAAATGACACTCACAGGGCTGGAGCAATCCGAGGCGAACCGAGCAGTCTGGAGGAAGAGGATGGGAAGCAGGGCCAGCCGAAACACCAAGGGAAATAATCCGGCTGGAGAATAACGAAGGGAGTGAATAACATACGGGGAGAACTGGCTGCCGCGTATGGAAGCGAATGCCCCGATAATCTCTTTCCTCAGAAGCGGCGAACATATACTCCTGAAGCTAACGAGGAAAGAGAGTGCCGGTGCGAGAATACGTGGGCAGAACTGATTGGCACCAGGTGTGTGAGAGAGCATGTAAGAGTGTTTGAATGGGAATGAATGAAGCGTGTGCATGTGTGTGTGTGTGCGTGTGGTGTGTGTATGTGTGTGAACACCCGTGTCAGTGCAGCTGATGGGACTTGACAGGAGGAGGGAGCGTGCCAGAGCTGTCAGGAGGAAAACTAGGCCAAAGCATAGCAATAAGTCAGGATTCATGACAACTACTTTTTCCTTGTAAATTTGAAAGATTTTTTTGTCATGATGCAGAGCACGGTTGGGGAACCATGCTCATGCTTTTTGTTATTCTTGATTATTTTCTGTAATTTCCCCATTTCAGTTAATGTGGTTGGTTGTGGATGTATTATGTTTTGAGTTTACCATTTGTTTCTGTTTATGAAAATTTCTGTTCTGAGTTTAGTGACTATTATCTTGTCGTTTATATTATGCGTCCATGGCTATCTGGTTTTGTATTATATATCTGCCTGTGTTCGTTTATGAGCCTTCTTTGCCCTCACCTTAGTTCCCTCTTTGAAGTCCATTAGTATTGTCATTTAGTCTGATCTGGTCCTTGTCTTGGTGAATAGTCATCACCCTTTGTATATTCTTTACTCATCTTTTGTGTCACGATTTATTATTCATTTTGGTCTGTACTTTTATTTTGACAGCCGCCTGTGTTTACTTCCTCTTTTAGCTCAAGTTTGTGGGCTGTCACAACTGTCACTTGTTTGGTCTGATTGCTCTCGCTCTTGTTACCCACACCTATCATCATTTGTGATTATTTCTTTTCTGTCTTCAGTGTCCAGACATGAGCCCTACGTCTAACCTCATTCTGTATCCTGCATGTGTCCCACACTTTACTTCTCTCACCAACCTGACATCTTCCATGTCTTAGCCAGTGTGCTATTTGGCTTCCTCCTGGTTATCCTGCCTACCCGTTTCTCCTGTGCCTGTAAGTTTTTGTGTTCTGTTGGAATTTTGTGTTTTTATTAAACCTTGCAAACCCACAGCTTCAGCGTTTGGGTCTCCTTCCTGTCTGCCTGGCAATTCATGACTTTTTTTCACACTTAAATCTACTTTTTCTTATAATTTGTGTTTAGGGCTAATTTAAGGCTTTTTTCTTGTACATTTGAGACTTTACTCTCATAAATTTGTGAGGTTTTTCCCTCATAAATTAGAAATCAAAAATAAAATGAGCAAAGATGCAGCATTTTCTGTTATATTATAGGCTAATAGCCTATTTTCTAACCCCCCCCCCCCCAGGTGAAAACCTAACGTATTCTGAAACCTAAATGTTTGCAGGTATGCATCATACTCTTACTGAATAAATTCAGACAGACCCAAAAACTATTCATAACGTTGCAGAATATTCCAGCTGAGGCTGGCGTCATACATCATATTGAGAGTGTCACCTGTAGAAGAGCTGCAGCAGCCTCCTGTCCCCTCACTTCCCGCTGTTGAGATAGGGAGGGAGGATCTGTGTGTGTGTGTGTGTGTGTGTGCGCGTATGTGTGCCAGGCTGCTGCAGCCAGGGCTCCAGAGTGCAAAACAAATCTACCTACGGGTACAAAATAAGTAATAAATAAATTAAAAAAAAAAAAAAAGAGCTGCAGCAGGGAGGAGGCATCATTCCATTTGTGTGGCAGGGGGGAGGGTTCATTTTCATTTTAAAAAAGTTTAAACAACAAACTACTGAATGTGTTTTGGATGTTATTTCAGCTTGTCAAAGACAAACTACAATTTTATAATCACAACTTTTCTCACTCCAGTTTTTAGGGGTGCTGGGTTTAAATTTTGGGGTGCTACAGCACTCCTAAAAAAGGCCTAACGCAGCCCATGTTCAAAATAAAACCAGACTTAAATGATGGAGTAGCTCATTCTGATCAGACGAAATCACCTTGGGAGTGCTCAGATCTCCTGACTGCTGATCTTGACCTTAAGCACAGGAGCTGCTTCAAGTCAAGGTCAATGGCTGAGGTGGAGTAATGTTTTTCGTAAAATCATAAATGCTTCTGTAAAATCCACCACAAATAACAAACACAAGACCAGACTGACAATATTAAAGGAGTGTTGCAATCTCTGTATGACAATAACCATTTAGATGTAAGCATCTCCTGTAATAAATGTCTTTGGATTTACACAGTTTAGTAACCCGTGAATGGGATCGCCAAGGTCTCTACCTTTGACTGTGTCCCATTCCACATAGCACCGGACCCCCATGATCCCTCCAACAGGTGGTGAGCCCACTGCAGGGTGGACCCATGAGGCTTATTAGGGCTGAGCCCGGCCAGGGCCCATGGGCAGAAACCCGGTCACCAGGCACTTGCTGTCGAGCTCCTCCTTCAGGCCTGCCCCTAGGGTGGGGCCCCAGGGCGGGGTACACTGAATCCCTGATTGAACATCCATCATGACAGTCTATTGCAGGGGTCACCAACTAAAACTGCAAAAGGTCCAGTAAGTCGGTCCTCCTCCCCAGCTGAGGTCCAAACTAGGTGTGGGAATTTTTAGGCACCTCATGATTCGATTATGATTCAGAATTCCGACTTGAGTCTAAAACAATTCTCAATGCATCTTGACACATTTTTTTTCTATTCAAAATTTTTCCCTCCCACTGTGTGACAACTTGGACCTTTTAAAGCAAAGTATTTGCAATGACCCATGAATTTCCAGCATCTTTTATTAAAATAAATGGAAGTGGAAATGGATCTGACACACGGTGGGCAGTGGTGGCCTAATGGTTAGGGATGTGGACTGGTGAGCGGAGGGTCATGTGTTCGATCCCTGGACCAGCAGGATTAGATCTGGGTGGGACAGATAACATAGTAGTGTTTGCCTCACCCTCCTTAACCCCACCGTGGTGCCCTTGAGCAAGGCCCTTAACCCCACCTGCTCCAGTGGAGCTGCTCAGTGGCCACTGTGATTGTCCTGGGCAGTGTCCTGGTGTGAGTGTGAACAGGGTGTCCTTGAAAAAGAAAGGTTGCCTCTCAATGGATCTCTCCTGTATAAACAAAGGTTAAATAAAAAATATGAACAAATTTATCTCAAAATGTGCTTTTAAGAACTATCATCCTTTCATTGACATTCTTTCAGAAGACCACAGCTGTCTCCAGACAGGCCAGTATCATTTAACTTGCTTTCACACATTATTTTATTCAGCTCATGTTTTAGATGGTTTTAGCTCTATATTGTGGGGGCATGGTGTGGGACTTCTCAACCCAGAGAAGAAGGCAACTGGGGAAGGGGGGAACAATGGGCCGAAAGAGAAGGTGTCACCAGGGGGTATCAGATGGGACAGTAAGGACTATGCACCCCCTGGGGAGAGGAGTAACTGCCAGAGCCACTGGAAGAAGAAGGGTGTGAGAGCGGTGCCGGGGTTATGTCATGTTAATGTGCCACACAGGCTTTGTTTTAAACACAATGTATTATTGTTGGAAGTTCTGGGTCTCAATGCATGGTATTAAAGATATAAAAGAGGAATGCACAGAGACCCGGGAGCTCTTTTACTGTACTATACTGTATGTTGGAGATGCTTTTATGTGGTTTATGCGCATAAAAGCTGCACACTCCGCATATGGACGTCTTTGTCATCGAGTCTTCAATAAACATGCAATAACCATCCGCACCAAAATCATGGTTTTTGGGGCCATTGTTCTTTCCACCCTTCTTTACGCCTGTGAAACCTGGACCTTGTATCGTCGTGATATCAAGCGCCTTGAGAACTTCCAACAGAGAAAGCTCAGACAAATACTTGGCATTCGTTGGGAGTGACATGGTTAGTGACCCAGGAGACAGACGCTGACACGAGTTGATAACAGACAATTATCTTTTATTAATAAAGTGTGAGTGTAGTGTGTGAGTGGATGAGTGTGTGGTCGTCTGGTCACTGGAGCTGAGCACGTCTTGTGGCAACCTGGCAACCCTGGAACATACAAGCACAAATGGTTACTGCTGCTCATTAGCATTCGAGACTTTGTGCTGGTGATGCTTACTTGCAGGTCCCACAGTGTAAGTCTTGCTGGCTCCTTGTGCCCGTGAGTTGTAGTGCTCGTGGTGCCCAGTGTAGCGGGGGTGAAGAGGAACTCCGAGGTGGAGGGGATTGCACCCCGTCAGCAGATGAGGATGGTCCGCCACCTGGGAGGTCCACCTGTGCACAGGGGAGAGAACTAGCAGAGGTTGAATGCTGGAATTGCTTACTTGGCTTGGCTTGGCGTGCGCTTCTTGACTTGTGGTCGAGATCTCGGCGCATTACGTGGTAAGGAAGACAGACAACTCCATGCCGAGGAGTCCGCGGGTCGAGCTTTTAAAGCCCGCTGATTGCCACCTGCTGGAGTGAGCGCAGCTGAGGATGATGATAATGATGACGGCCTAGCGGCCATCATGACAGGGAGGATCGACTTTCAAACAATGAGATTCTCAAGCGTGCTCTGCCGTCTAATGTGGAAGCTACCATCTTTCAGCACCGCCTTTGAAGGACAGGACATGTCGTACGGATGGACCCCACCAGATTACCACGAATCATGCTCCAGGGGGAGCTTGAGACAGGAAAAAGACCACATGGTAGGCCAAAACTGCGCTACAAGGACCAGCTAAAATGTTCCCTGAAGCAAGCTAGCATAGACAAAAGATCTTGGGAACAACTTGCCACCAACAGAGCAGCCTGGAGAAGAACTTGGAAAGGCACAGACTCATTTGAGAGGCTCAGAAAACAACAGGATGATGATAAACACAAACGAAGACAAGAAAAACAAAACCAACCACGTCCCCCACCCACAATAAAATGTGACTTCTGCCCACGACAGTTCTATCATAGTCTGGGCCTTCAGAGCCACATCCACCATCAACATTGATCACAGATGGCAACGTCCTGAAAACTAAAACAAAACCAATGCTCGGACACGAGCTGGAGCCGACGACTACGACGATGTTGGAGATGGAATAAAGTTTCTGTGTTGTCTAGCTCATTGCCTTGCCTGCTTCCTTTCTCCACAATATTAATTTAAAAAAAAAAACATTAAAAGGAATTCTTTGTTCAATTTCAAACAAAATGTAATATACACACGTGCACAAAATTGTTGGTACCCCTCTGTTAATGAAAGAAAAACCCACAATGGTCACAGAAGTAACTTGAATCTTCAACTCTTCTGGGTTCCTTCTTTGTGTCTTGAAGGGCATCTTCAAGTTCATTGTTGTCTTGGTGAAGCACGTCATTGTCATGCATCAACCATTTATTTTCTGACTCTGCACGGTCCAAATCTTGTAACGCTTCATCAATTTGATCCTGAGTTTTGTCATTCTTCTCTCAAGATTGTTCCGCATTTTCTATCAATGTTTCATTGATTTCAATTTCATTGTTTCATTTCAGATAGGACTGTTGTTTGTTGATTTGCTAGCTCGTTCTCAGCTACCTTTAATCTCATGACTAATGCTAGCGCGAACTTACCTAACACACTGGTGAGGTCCTTTCCTTCTGGTGGTTTTTCAGTGTGTTCATTCAAAAGTTCTTCAGAATCAGAATCAGAATCAGAATCAGCTTTATTGGCCAAGTATGCACAACACATACAAGGAATTTGACTTTGGCTGAAAACTTGCTCTCGTTGTTCAGGTGGAGGATTTAAATAAGGATTCAATGACAACAGAGTATGTACAGTAAATTACAGTCTGTCCACGTTTCTATAAAAGTATGCAAATATATACAGGAATATATGCAGTTATTTACTCAGACTAACCACACTTTGCAGAAGTATATGAAAAAATATACAGTCACACAGTATTTCAATGTGAACTCAGATTCAGTGATACAATGTGAATGAAGTAAAAAGCAGTGTGAGAGTTATGTGCAATGTAAGAATGGATGAAAAGTCATGAGTACAGCAACAGGTAGGACTAGGTGAATGTTAGGAGTTCATCAGAGTGATGGCTTGAGGAAAGAAACTGTTCCTGTGATGGGTGGTTTTGACCTTCAGTGATCTGTAACGACGACCAGAAGATAGAAGTTCAAACAGTTTGTGGCCGGGGTGTGATGGGTCAGCACAGATGTTTCCCGCCCGTTTCCTGGTTATGGACCGATATAAGTTCTCAATGGAGGGTAGGTCGGTACCAATGATCCTCTCCGCAGACTTAACGATCCGCTGCAGTCTGGTCTTGTCCTGTTTAGTGGCAGATCCAAACCAGACAGTGATGGAAAAGCCTTAATTTCAGTGAGTTGCTTCAAATTTTAGGGCTGTGTTTTTTTGACCCGTGTTGTAAAGCTAGAAATAAAATAAAATAGCTAGAAATAAAATCACAAGTCCATCCTTCCAATGTTGCTTGAAGGTCATCCAGTTTGGTAAATCTGTCAGTTATCTGTTGACTTGTCATGTTTTACCGTTGTGGCTATTTAGCTTAAAAAAAACAACAACAACTTGTTGATTATTGTTAATTTGTTAGACAAGGGTTAACCTTGAGGCTTTATTTTACAACTGTGCTGGTTGAAAGTTCCTTTTAGAATTTGTTCCAACTTGTAGGCTTGCAAGGTGGGAAGCAGAATTTTGAAATTATTTAGAAATGTGCAGATGCTTCAGTTACTTTGTTGGTTGACACTGTATTTTGATAAATAAAGCTGAATTGAAATTGGGTTGAATTTGTGTTTCACAAAACAAAACAGGAATTTAAATTGTGTGGATTGACTTTACTTTGATTTTCAAAGTCTAGTATTGGAATTTTTCATCAATAACTAGCTCTGGAATTTCTCTGAATGTCACTTTGAAAGTGAGGATTTTATTTACAAAAAGAAATACAAAAACAAAAGAGGTTAAATGCTTTAAAGATTTAAGGTTATGAGTTTTCACTTTCTTTTGAAATTAAGGCTTTCCTTTGTTTTATTTGCTAAAGCCTATTTTCATTTGAAGCATTACATGTTTTAAATATTTACAATTAGAAACAAGTGAATTGTTTGAATATTTGGTATCCAAGAATTTCTTAGGATTAAAGCTAGTAGTGATTTGTCTTGATTGTTATCTATAAACTTGCTTATTTACAGAATAATCAATGTTTGCACCTTTTGACTTTTTCTCTTAAATCCTGGGAAAATTTTAAAATTATGCAAGTTGGTTAAATGTTTTTCTTTTCCTGTGGAGAAAACATGAACCAAGAAATGACACAGTGAGTTTAAATAACGCCTAGTGCTTCTCTTAAGTGTTAATTGCTTAATTTGGTTTCCTAAATTTGAGAAAGAGAATTTTTTTTTTTTTATAAATATTCAGTGAATCTGTAAATTTGTTAAAATGCACAGGTTTAATCCTACTTTAAGATTACTCTTGAGTAAACATCAGCATTAGATAGAATCCTTAAGCTAAAACTGGGTTTCTGTGGGAAAGGAATCACATCATATCACATTTAAAAAAATGGCAAAATAAACACAAATACAGCTTCAAAGTTTGCACTTTTTCTTAAAAGTGTGTAAATATGTTTGCTTTTAACTTAAAAGATTACAATATGTGGTTACATAAGTGATTGAATACAATAGGGGTGTTTGTATATGTTCCTGCTGTAGGTATATCCATGCAGTGAGTGGGGTCTCACCACTGAGAAAACTTTCAGCAGCCAACAAGTCTATTTCCTTTTGTTCTTGGCATAAAACTTTGAATTGGTGTTAAATTTGTTATGACTCGCCGCTCATCAGCGGCGCCAGCCGCGCACACACCTGCTCCTCGTCAGCGGCGAGGTATTTAATCCACTCTGCCCTGGGCTTCGGCCTGAAGCCGTCTCTCTACTTCGGCCCCTTTGCTACTACGGATCTCAAACCTACTAGCGAAGATATCCTGGGTAAGCTCCCCTTACCTCTCTCCTCTAGCTTTCCCCTGTGCACAGGTGGACATCCCCGGCGGCGGATTTCATCACCTCGCCGTTGGCTATACGCTGCTGCCACAGGTACCGCAGGTCGCTGTCTCCCGGGCTCCGCCCTTGTCGACGCCAGCCACCTGTCACAACCAAGTAAGCCAGCTACCATCATTATTCCCTGTATTGGTGTGGTGCCCGTTACCCTTCTCCCTCTGCTCTCTCCCACAGGGTTGTCCGGCTGTACGGCCTCCTGCCCCCGTGCCTGACGCAGACGCCACCACCAATACATTCTTATTCCACAGACATGCAGCCATACACTTTCCTGTTGCTAATAAAGCTGTTAAATCTATCCAGAGCCTGCGTGTGTGTCTCCTGGGCCGTGCGTTATGTCAAAATTTAGATTATACCGAATAATATGGATTGCTTTGAAGTTACTTCGAAGACTTAATTTGGTTATAAATCGGCTTTAAAGATTAGGAGTTTAAATAAAAGATGCAGTCTCTATGTTTCACCACAAGATGGAAGCAGTTTTTGTCTGCACTCCCGGAAGAGGAAACCCGATGATGTCACTCAGGGAGTCCCAGGTCTCAACTCTAAAAATGGCGGCTACAGGGAACTTGCTTTAAGTGAACTCAAGATGGTGTCGCTCGGCCGATCTACACATGTGCAGTTTTCGTGCATAGTCGGTCAAGCGCGTGACTGTGAGTGTGCACGTGACACATGGATGCAGGCGCGAGTCTATCGATAAAACCACACCTTGCTTTTCAAAAACGGGAGAGCTTCAGTCTCCTTAAAACTTTATTCATTCAAACTAGTTTACACAGTGGTCAATTCAATTAAATTCCCCAGGGGTTTACTTCGCCTGCGGGATTTTGAACTAACGGGGTACAAACAGGATTGCTTCGCTCTTTGGTCCCAGGCCTATTTTAGTTATTCAGCGTGCAATCACGCTTCTTAAGCATGCATTAGCCAACAAACACTGAGCCAAATGGGCTGAGGTTCTCTCCCCCCTTTTCGGTCAGTACACACACACACACACACACACACACACACACAGCAGCGGGCTGAATTCACCCTCTCCCCTTCATAGACACAGAGACAAAGACAATGGCTGCAGGCTCAGCCCTGTAGGCAAACGAACCGTTGGTTTTTTTTTTTTGCAAAAGTTATAAGTTGACGAAACCACACAGCTTATGCCTTAATTTTTCATTCTGAGTGTGTTTCAAGTTAAGCCAGCGTCACACGGGCAGCACCATAAACTGTGACAATATATGAAGAAAAGCACTCGGAGAGCACAGACCTCCACCAAGCGCCACAGTTCCCCCCATACAGTGTTTGTGTGCATGTTTTCAGATTCCTTGACCATGAAAACATATGACTAGCAATTGGATTCACAATGATAGGATTAGTGGTTCAGTAGTTATTGACGAAAATGGCATTTTCCGTAATGGCGGTTTAGCGCCACAGTTCCCCCCATACAGTGTTTGTGTGTACGTTTTCAGATTCCTTGACCATGAAAACATATGACTAGCAATTGGATTCACAATGATGGGATTAGTGGTTCAGTAGTTATTGACGAAAATGGCATTTTCCGTAATGGCGGTTTAGCGCCACAGTTCCCCCATACAGTGTTTGTGTGTATGCTTTCAGATTTGTTGACCATGAAAACATATGACAAGCAATTGGATTGACAATGATAGGATTAGTGGTTTAGTAGTTATTCACGAAAATGGCATTTTGCGTAATGGCGGTTTTCTTGTGGATGGTGATCTGGATCACCACCAAAATCTAATTATCTGTAGGATACCCCATTTCTGACAATCTGTGAAAATTTCATGAAAATCCGTCCGTAACTTTTTGAGTTATCTTGCTAACAAACAAACAAACAGACAAACAAACAGATAAACAGACAGACAAACCAACACCGATGATCACATAACTTCCTTGGCGGAGGTAATAATTATGATCAGGTATAAAAATGATTTAATTTATATTAATGTATTGGAGCCGGAGATGAATTCTCGGTTCATATACACCGGAAAAGTTAATAACACTCGTGGGGCACCAGCTTCTATCTCTAAGAAGCAATTTAATCTTTAATTTCACTTTATACCTGTTTAATCACTCAATAAATTGATTAATAATCAGTCTCAAAATTTTAGTGAATTTGATACTGGGGACTTAAACCACACTCAGAATGAAATAAGTTCTCAACAACTTCTCTCATTTTCACATATTTGTTAAATGAAATGATAATTAAAAGACATTGCAATGATTTCATTAACCATGAAATTAAACTTGTTAATGATAGATTAACAATGTCAACATTTGCAGAACCAGGGTTAACTGTGAAATGAATTTATATCAGTTTGGAGTTAACAGATTATGGAAACAACACAAATTTAAGGAGAAATTTTACTAATTATATGAAAAGTTCTGGATTACTCTTTAAAAAAATGAAAACAGGATTTTAATGAAAAGAAAGGCTATGTTAATGAGTCCTTAATTTGCATCTGATCAAATATTGAATGATTCTCAAATCTCAGACGTTTGATTCAGCAGATGGATAAGAAGATGCAGCTTACGTGACCATGCATGATGGCAAGTTCTTTTGTCGTCCTGGGATGCTTTAGATGTAGGGAAAGGCCAAAACCCGGAATATTTGACCAGCAAATATTCGAACGAGGACTGATCTCTTTGCAGTCTGTTGTCGCAGGATGAGATTCTTGATGTTTTATTCCAATGGCTGAAGTCCATCCGAAGCGTCTCCCTTTTCATGGCTTGTTGAATTCTTCAGCTGCATATTGGCCATGAATCAACAACTTCATGAGAGAATTCGAGAGTCATTACCCCAAAATCTGATCAAATAGCAAAATTAAAAGAATTTTCGGACTAGGGGAGATGGAAATAGTCTCTAGTGTGTAAGTTGGCCAATATAAAAATGAAAAATAAAGTCAAGATTAAAATTAAAATTAAAAACGGTGGTGTTACAGAAAGCTCAACAGGTAGAAAATTATAGAAACAGAGACACCTAGAATTGGGCGTTTTTAACTCCTAATTAGAATTGAGCTCAAGGAAAAGAATTAATTCCTAGGCATTTAAAGAAAAACCAGAAAGACACTTAGTAGAAGGCTTCTGTGTTCAGGCAGTCTTTTGTTCTCCCGAAAAAGTTCTCTGCTGTAGACAGACGAAGTGAACAGGACAATGAGCAAAAGACAAAAGAGAAAAGAGGCGGAAGCGATGGCGTCATTTCCTTTTTATCTGGGGAAACTTTCGTGGGCCTCGGTGATTGACAGGAGCCCCAACCAATAGGCTTCCTTTGTGGGCAGGCTTTATGAACTTTAGTCCAATGAACAAACAGTCTTTTGTCTGAACCTAGAGAGAGCTGTTATCAAGCAGAGATTGGCTGCTGGCAGTCACATGATTTGAGATACGCTTTGCAAAGCTAATACATGTCTTAATACTGGAATATTCCTCTATACATATATGTATAAATCTAACCTATTTCAGTGTTCATGCAACTTATAATCAGTGCTTATAAATTAACATGATTGCAAGAATAAACATTCATTCAAACATTTTAACATGCATATATTTAAATCACAGATTAATATATTTCAAACCTATTATTGATTGTCCAGATTAAAACATAAGCGTCCATTTACTTTTCCTGGCATCCTGGAAAAGAAATGTTTAGAACTGAGTTAACACAGATGTGATGAAAAGATTCAATGGTTAAAATCCGGCATGTCCCAGAGTTGCCAGTAGGGGGCAATGTTGAGCTGTGGATCTTTGTGGGCCATATGGTGTACTCCAGGGTTCTGTTCTATGTCCAGTGTTTATGGGCCATAAAGTCAAAGCAGGAAGTGCATTAAGGTGAATTCCTTAGACTGGTTTTAACAAAGGAATGTGAGTTGAGCTGTGGCCTGGGGTAACACAGCAGTTCCTGGCTGTCCTTTTCCTGGGTGAAACAATGTCTTTAAGCAGAAGAAAAATTCTTATTGATGAGCCAAAGTGAGATGATGCTACACATGGCATATGAAAGGTATGATACTTCTCAAATATAATAATACATTATTAATATCAATAATAATGTAGATAATATGGAAGTTTTCTTTCAGCGCTCCTTGATCTCTTCTTGACCACTCAACATTCTCCTCGATCTCCCAAAACTCTCTCAATGAGCTTTCAATGATATCTCAGCAATCGGTAAAATAGCAGGCAAATGTCAGGTGAATCTTGGACCTGACCCAATAAAACAGTGTGCAAACCATCCCCAGCATTCACTTTCTCCAGACCACTGTAGAAGACAGACGCCTGTAGAAGCTATACAGAACATAGATTGAATAACAAAATAAATGAACAAAAACACAATATACTGTAACTCCACCTGGTTGGACTGGGTACTTACTATGGCACACAGGCCAAAACCTATGTCTGGGGAAAAAGCTTCCCACCTCATCCCTGCTCACATGAGCTCCACACTGCAAAACACAAAGATAAACCACAAACAGGCTAGATATGTACACTATATTTTTTTTAACTCAGCGTGTAAACATAGAGAACCCTACCTTCATCTGGAGACAGTGTGCGAGTGTTCATTGGGAGAGCTACTGTTTCTTTCAATTCTGTTGAGATTTATTGGATTGATATTATTTTTGGCTTTGCTAACTTTATGTTCATGTTTGGAATTTTAATAAAAGTCTAGATCCTTTACAATTATTCTACCTGCAGATAATGCAGTCCGGAGGTGTGGTGCTGAAGGACAGCAACCAGCATCAGGTGGATGAGCTGTTGAGACTATAATTATTTTTTCATGAGGGTAATTTCATTTGCTTATATGTATACTTCACAAAATAATGGCTGTGTAGTAGAGCTTCCTACCAGGAGAAGACATGGGCTCACTAACAGATGTGTCAGCAGACAGTGAGGTTTTTCCCTGGAGGTTTCAGGCTTACCTCTCATGGATCGCCATCTTATCATGGGGGCGGTGGGGGGGGGGGGTTGCGTGCCCTAGTGATCCCATGAGCTATGTTGTCTGGGGAAATTTGCTTCTGGTAGGGTCACTCTAGATAAACTGGTCCTGAGTGCAGGTATAATATGTTAAAATCATTTGATTATATGTCTTGATTAGACCTAATTCACATCTGTCTGTGCTTTGTCAGTTACGTTGCGTCTTAGCATTCCAGAAGAGGGAAGCTCATGTGCAACTCTCACTTAATACAAGTGAGTGAGCAAGTGTGCACATCTCCTGGCTCTCTTGATATTTTTTCCCTTTTCTCAAAAAGGTAATAATTTATATGTTATTTATAGCTATAAACTTATAAAATAGGTATGGCGCATATTTAAGGCGCATATATTGTATTCATATCCCCCGCATTCACCTAGTAGGAATGACGGTGCATATTCCAGAAGCTTCACGTCTTAAGGACCAAAGAGGACCTGACCCTGCGAGGACCTACAGGAGGTGTGAAGTTGGCCTTGCAGGAGAGGTGAAGCTGGAGAGAATGCCCCAGCAGGAGCCCCAGACGCTAGAGGGTCAGAGGACAATGGAGACGCCAAGGAGCCTCGGGCACTGGATGTTTACCTAAGACTGTGGGTTGGGGGTGTGTGATTTGATGTGGGAGGATTTGTGTCTGGTGAGACTATAAGAGCTGTGTTGGATGATTGCTCTGTCTCTTTTCCTGAGATCCTGTTCTTGTTAGAGGATGTGACCTTGCAATAAACCAACCCTGAGAAATAAACTCAGTCTCGTTTGTGAAAGTCATCCTCTACACTGGTGACCTACGACAAACCATGGCCGGTGGCAACGGTTTTTCCGCACTGGACTCTTCAGGGGCCAACCGGGTTAACGCAGCTACCACACTACCGCTGCCCGATTTCTGGCAACATAACCCATGCTCCTGGTTTACCACTGTGGAGGCGCAGTTCCACCTTCGGGGAATCTCAGCGGACGCAACGAGGTTCTACCATGTCACCGTGAAGCTGGACAGCCTCACAGTGCAGCGGGTGGAGAGCCTGACCAGCCACCCGCCCCAAGACGACAAGTATGGTGCACTGAAAGCCGCCCTCATTCGAGCCTTCACTCCCTCGCTGGGAGAGCGAGCAGAGAAGCTCTTGGCGCTGACAGAAGGGGAAGCGGACAGGCCGGCAGATCTGATGGCGAAGATGATGAGCCTGAGAGGCGAAGATGACGACAGCTTTATTTTCGCCCACCTCTTTCTCAGAACGCTACCGCCAGCAGTGAGAGTCACCCTGGCCAGCTCACAGCTACTCAACAACCGTGACTACCACGAGCTGGGCCAGGAGGCGCAGCGGCTCGTCGACGCCCATAGACGCCACGCAGCCACGATGGCAGCAGCAGAGCTGAACACACGCCCGCGAGACGAGGGGAGACCAGAGGCTGCAGCACCAGACCCACTGACGTCAGCAGCGGCAGAGGCCAGGAGAAGCGGAGCTGACAACACCCTCTGTTTCTACCATCGACGCTTCGCCGAGAGAGCGCGCAGATGCATCCCACCGTGCCGATACAAGCACCAGGGAAAGGCCAAGACCAAGAGCCGGTAGCAGCTGCGACTCTCGGCGTGAAGAACAAGCTGCTTTTCGTGACAGACGCAAATTCAGGGAAGGAATTCCTGGTGGACACAGGCTCCCAGCTAAGTTTTGTCAAGCCTTCCTACGCGGACATGCTGACGCCTGCCAGCAGACCCCTGGTGTTAGCGGCGAATGGCTCCACGATCAAAACCTATGGGGAGAAGACGCTCCTCCTATCCCTCCACGGCCGCACCTTCGAGTGGACCTTCGTTGTAGCTGCAGTTAGCAACAACATGCTAGGTGCTGACTTTTTATGCTCAAACAGTTTATTGGTTGATCTTACTAATAGACGTATTGTAAATGCACTATCTTTCCGCTCTATCTCCTGTACAGCTCGGGTGGCCCTGCCTTCTGCACATCCCAATGTCACAGCTGCGGGTGGTAAGTTTCATGCACTACTCAATCAGTTTCCAGCACTCACGGTCCCAACATTTTCAGCGTCGGTTGCCAAACATGGGGTCGAGCATTTCATAACTACCTCTGGCCCCCCTGTTTTTGCAAAAGCTCGGCGCTTGGACCCAGCTAAACTGGCCATCAGGCGCGAGGAATTCGCCAACTTGGAAAAACTGGGCATTGTTAGATGCTCTAACAGCCCTTGGTCGTCACCCCTGCATATGGTCCCCAAAGCTGACGGCTCGTGGCGCCCTTGCGGTGATTTCCGCAGATTAAATAATGCTTCAGCACACGACCGCTACCCGATTCCGCACATCCAGGATTTTTCGGCACATTTGGCGGGGGCGCGCATCTTTTCCAAAATAGATTTGGTGCGCGGTTATCACCAAGTCCCAGTCCGCGCGCAAGACATACCCAAAACGGCAGTTATAACCCCGTTCGGGCTTTTCGAGTTTTTGCGCATGCCTTTCGGCCTCAAAGGCACCGCTCAGATGTTCCAACGCATGATGGATGCAGTATTGCGCGGCCTCCCTTTCGTGTTCGCCTATTTGGATGATATTTTGGTAGCCAGTGCATCCGAAGTCGAACACGAACGCCACCTCACAGCCGTTTTTCAGAGGCTGACAGAACACGGGCTGATAATTAACCCAGCGAAATGCCAATTCGGGGTAGCGCAAATCGATTTTTTGGGGCACCGCGTGTCTCCAGAAGGCGCGGTCCCACTGCCTGATAAAGTGCGCGCGATAACGGATTTCCCCCAACCGCAGACAGTTAAAGCACTGCAAAAATTTTTGGGGATGGTCAGTTTTTATAACCGCTTCCTCCCCAACGCGGCACAGCTCATGCACCCATTGTACGCGGCATTAAAGAAGCAAAAACCTGCAACTAAAGTCGAGTGGTCCCCAGACCGGGAGCGCGCTTTCTCCCAGGTCAAATAGGCCCTCGCGAATGCTGCATTATTGGCACACCCGGTGCCAGCAGCTCGCATGGCGCTAACCACGGACGCTTCCGACGTGGCAGTGGGGGCGGTTGTCGAGCAACTGGTAGCAGGGAGCTGGCAACCACTTGCATTTTTCAGCAAAACATTGCGCAATAACGAGCGTAAATACAGCGCGTTTGGTAGGGAGCTTTTAGCCCTGCATTTGGCCATCCGCCATTTCCAGTTCTGGTTGGAAGGGCGCCGTTTCACCGCATTTGTAGACCACAAACCATTAACATTTGCAATGGCTAAAATTTCAGAGCCTTGGTCGGGCCGACAACAGAGACAGCTGGCCGCGATTTCGGAGTTTACCACCGACATTCAACACGTGGCGGGCAAACACAATGTAGTGGCAGATTGTCTCTCGCGCGCAGTTCCAATGCCAGGCCCCCAGGGGGCAGGCTCGGCGGCTGTAGACACGGGCCAGGCTCGTGGCGCGGAAGCGCTCGCAGCCCCGGTCTGCGTTGGGTTAGATTATGCAGCCATGGCCGCCAAGCAGGTTAATGATGTGGATGTGCGCGCGCTCCAGTCTGGGCCAACAGGGCTGAGGCTGGAGCACAGGGTGCATCAAAGAGGTATGCCCCCTCTAATCTGCGATATCTCCACGGGACGCCCCCGCCCCATGGTCCCAGCTGCGTGGCGTCGCCGTGTTTTTGACTTAATACATTCGCTGGCACATCCGGGCGTTCGCGCATCGATCAAAATGGTGGGAGAGAAATTTGTTTGGCCGGGGCTGCGTAAACAGGTCAAAGAATGGGCCGCAGCCTGCGCAGCGTGTCAAAGAGCAAAGGTACACAAGCACACGCGGGCCCCTCTAGAACCTTTTCACATCCCAGCCAAACGCTTCGACCACGTGCATATCGACTTGGTGGGACCCCTCCCACTGTCACAGGGGTTCACACACCTAACTATGGTGGATCGCACTACGCGCTGGCCAGAGGTGGTCCCCCTGGCGTCAACCACAGCAGCAGACGTTGCGTGCGCTTTTTTAACGGCTTGGGTCGCGCGCTTTGGAGTCCCATCGGACATAACGTCTGACAGAGGACCCCAATTTGTTTCCGAGCTCTGGTCATCCATGGCACTCAGCCTGGGGGTGAAAATTCATCGCACAACTGCATATAACCCCCAGGCCAACGGTTTGTGCGAACGCTTTCACCGGTCATTGAAAGCAGCCCTCAGAGCGGCTCTCACGGACACAAATTGGGTTGATAAACTTCCATGGGTTTTATTAGGGTTGCGTTCAGCACCTAAGGAAGATTTGCAAGCCTCTCCGGCCGAGCTAGTCTTCGCCCAACCTCTCCGGTTACCGGGAGAATTCCTTCCTGAGAACCCCGCACCAGATCGCCCCCCCGCTCAGCTGCTGCAGAGCGACGCGGGATCAAACACCCTCCCCGGCCCAATTCATCACAGTTTCCCACGCGTTTTCGTGCCTAAAGCCTTAAAGAATGCAGAATTCGTCTTTGTTAGACACGACACACAGAGGTTAGGTTTAAGACCACCTTATGATGGACCGCTCAGAGTGTTAGAAACTGGGGAAAAGCATTTTTTACTCGATTTGGGAGACAGGAGGGAATTAGTCTGCATTAACAGACTCAAACCCGCTTTTGTGTTAGCTGATGAACAAGTGCAGATGGCCAGGGCCCCCCGCCGTGGCAGGCCACCGGGGAGACACTCTGCTAAGCTTTCACAAGGATGTGCTAACGACTCTAATTCACAGATGCAAGAAGCGGCTACTGGAA
Source organism: Pholidichthys leucotaenia (assembly GCA_020510985.1). NCBI lineage: Eukaryota > Metazoa > Chordata > Actinopteri > Cichliformes > Pholidichthyidae > Pholidichthys > Pholidichthys leucotaenia. Next base: position 236,421,531 of record CM035839.1, read on the forward strand.
GGTCGAAACTGGCTTACAGCAGATATGGCAGGCGATTGAAGCCCAAGCAGCCGGAAGTGTGATGTGTTGTGCCCTTTTTTGATGTTCTGTGTATTATGTTATGATGCTATGCATATTGGGGTGCACTTTGTCCTTATTTAGACGTTTGGGGGGGGGGGGGGGTTATATGGCGCATATTTAAGGCGCATATATTGTATTCATATCCCCCACATTCACCTAGTAGGAATGACGGTGCATATTCCAGAAGCTTCACGTCTTAAGGACCAAAGAGGACCTGACCCTGCGAGGACCTACAGGAGGTGTGAAGTTGGCCTTGAAGGAGAGGTTAAGCTGGAGAGAATGCCCCAGCAGGAGCCCCAGACGCTAGAGGGTCAGAGGACAATGGAGACGCCAAGGAGCCTTGGGCGCTGGATGTTTACCTAAGACTGTGGGTTGGGGGGGTGTGATTTGATGTAGGAGGATTTGTGTCTGGTGAGACTATAAGAGCTGTGTTGGATGATTGCTCTGTCTCTTTTCCTGAGATCCTGTTCTTGTTAGAGGATGTGACCTTGCAATAAACCAACCCTGAGAAATAAACTCAGTCTCGTTTGTGAAAGTCATCCTCTACATAGGTACTTATAGCTGATTTATAACCGACTTAGCTAAGCTTAAGAGCTCAGAAGATATTTTTCATAGTGTGGAAGATGAAAGCAGACGAGACGGCAAACTGGACAACACACAAACTTTATTCACCTTCCAACATAAAACACAGAAAACTTCTTTAGGTCACTCCTGCCCACTGAGACCCAGGAAGTCAAAGACAGTACACACAATACACAAAGCCTGTCTGGCACATTAACATTACAGAACACAAAACTCTGCTTATTCCCCCTCTCACACTGTAGCAAACTCCAGTGACTTCTGTATCTCCGGGGTACGGCTAGCCCCTTCTGTTACATCTGAGATCCCCTGGTGCCACTTCCTCCTTCAGTCCTCTTATTCACCCCCCCCCCACACACACACACACAACTTCCGACTCTGGGTGGAGAAACCCCCTGCCCAGTGTCACCACAAAGCCCCCCCTCCCGAACACCCAGAAAGGGGACTAACCCCCAGGTCCTTTGGGCTTGAGCTGGCGCCCATAGCGGCTGTAGTGGGTGGTCGCCGGTCCGGTCAAAGCGCTCTCCTGGTGAGGTGTGCGAGAGGGAACGTTGGTCTGTGGAGGGAAAAGTGTGGGGGGAAGAAAGGTTAGCTTTGCGAGCACAGTTCTCTACCGGGGAAACACCAACTTGCACCGTCGGTGGGTGTCCGCGCCAGGCAGCTTGGGCCAACACCACCTGTTTGTCTGCCAACACATAAGTGGGCTTCAGCCTGTCAATGCAGATGGTTCCCTTAGGCCCCCCAAGTCAAACACAAAATGCTTTGTCCCGGTTTCCAGCACTCTGAATGGTCTGTCATATGGTGGACGCAGCGGGGTTCTGTGTGCGTCATGTCTAACAAAAGCAAACTTGGCGCTCTGTAAACTCTTTGGGACGAAGGTGTGGGGAAAACAATGGTGCGCCGGGTCTGGCACATTAGTGGCTCCTGTACTGTAAAATAATTGTGCGGGTGGGTCATCCCGGATGCGGGGCTTTCCGGTAAAAATTCCTCGGGGATCCATAGTGGCTGAGAAAAAACGAGTTCTGCCGGAGAGGCTGCCAGATCCTCCTTAGGCGCAAAGCGCAACCCCAATAGGAGCCAGGGCAGGTGATCGACCCAATTTGCATCCGTGAGTGAGGCTCTGAGTGCTGCTTTAAGCGACCTATGAAAGCGTTCGCACAACCCGTTTGCCTGGGGGTTGTACATGGTGGTGTGGTGGATTTTGACCCCCAGGCTCTGGGCCATCATGGACCAGAGTTCCAAACTGAATTGCGAACCCCTGTCAGAAGTGATGTCAGACGGGGATCCGAACCGTGCAATCCAAGCTGACAAAAAAGTGCGAGCCACTTCCACGGACATGGTGGAAGCCAGCAGGACCACTTCAGGCCAATGCGTGGTGAGGTCCATGATTGTCAAAAGGTGCGTGAACCCTTGCAATGGCGGGAGGGGGCCCATCAAATCCATGTGGACGTGGTTGAACCTCCTGGCTGCAATTTGAAATGGCTCGAGGGGGGCTTTGGTGTGCTTGTGCACGCTGCAGCCCATTCCTTTACGTCCTGCACAGATGAGGCCAGACAAATTTCGCCCCCACCAGCTTAATCGAGGCATGCATGCCGGAATGTGAAAGGGAGTGGACTGACTCAAAAATGCAGTGGCACCAAAAGCTCGGAATCACCAGGCATGGGTGACTGGTGGAGACGTCAAAGAGCAAGGGGGACACCCTTCTTATACCACCCTGCTCTCCAGTTTTAACCCAGTTGACGCGGACTTAGAGTGTGCCAATGTCCACGTCCCTGGTTTGCTCCGTGGCCATGGCGGGGAAATCTATTCCCATGTAGACCGGGGAGACTAAACTGCGCAACAGGCAGTCAGCCACGACATTAAGCTTACTGGCTATGTGCTGAATATCGGTCATGAACTCCGAGATCGCGGCCAAATGTTGTTGCTGCCGGGCCGACTACAGCTCCAAGACTTTGGACATTGCGTACGTTAGCAGCTTATGATCAACAAACGCGGTGAACTCACACCCTTCTGGCCAAAACTGGAAGTGGCGCGTCACCAGGTGGTGTGCCAGCAGCTCTCTGTCAAACATATTGTATTTGCATTCATTGTCACGCAAAGTACGGCTGAAAAATGCGAGCGGCTGCCATGAACCTTAGATGTACTGCTTCACCACTGCCCCTATGGCAATGTCAGATGCATGGTGACTGCTATCCGTGCTGACGGGGTGGGGTGGGCTAGCAAAGCAGCGTTAGTGAGCACTGTTTTGGCATTTGCGAAAGCCTGGACTCGCTCGGGGGTCCAGTCAATGTTTTCCGCTGGCTTCTTTTTTGAGCGCGCCATACAATGGTTGCAGCACCTGGGCTGCTTGGGGCAGGAGATGGTTGTAAACATTGACCATGCCCAAAAATTCATGTAGGGCCCTCACAGTCTGCGGACATGGAAAATCCGACACGGCGTGCACTTTATCAGGCAGTGGATTTTGCGCCTCTGGCGAATGCCGTGACCCAAAACAATCAATCACTGGCACACCAAACTGGCACTTTGCCCGGTTAACGATAAGCCTGTGTGCTTCCAACCTCTGGAAAAACTAGTTTGAGATGGGCAAGGGTCCTCCTCCTCGACACGCTAGCCTCCAAAATGTTCTCTAAGTAGACAAAAACATAAGGCAAGTCAAGGGAGCACCATGTCCATCATTCTTTGAAACATTTATGCTGCGCCCTTTAACCTGAACGGCATGCGTAAAAACTTGAAAAGGCCAAAAGGGATTATTACCGCTGTTTTGGGAACGTCCTCCATGCGCACAGGGACCTGGTGGTAACCGCAGACCAGGTCCACTTTTGAAAAAGCACGCGTCCTGGCCAGATGCACGGAAAAATCCTGGATATGCGGGATGGGATACCGATCATGTTCCCATGGTGTTGTTCAAGTGCCGGAAATAGCCACACGGTCACCATGACCCCATCGGCCTTGGGCACCATGTCTCGTGGAAAATTCCCACGGGTTTTTGGAGTGCCTCACAATGCCCAGTTGCTCTAAATTAGCAAGCCTCCTCGCACGTGCTGGGCCAGCTTAGCCGCATTCCAGGCAAAGAGGCGCACGAACACCAGCGGACCTTTTGTTGTTATGAAATGCTCGACCCCATGTTTGGTTACCGTAGCAAGAAAAAAGTCAGATCCATGAGTGCTGGGAACTGTGAAAGCAAATGTTGGTACTTACCCCTAGGAGCTATAACGTTAGCATGTGTTGTTGGCCCAACTACCCGAGCTGTGCATGGCAAGGAGGAAAAAGAAACAGCATCCACTAAACTCTGTTGGCAACATCGACTAACAATCCATAAGCACATAAAAAATCAGCACCTAAAATGGAGATCAAACATGCAGCTACCACAAAGTCCCACTGGTAATTGCGTCCATGTAAGCATACTGTCAACTTTCGTTCGCCAAACATCCTGATGTTGGATCTGTTAGCGGCTGTAAGCTTGGGGCTGTAGCCTTCTGCTGACCTGCTCACGCTGACCGGCAGAATGAGGCTCTTCTGGGAGCCAGAGTCCACCAAGAAATGTCTCCCCGAATGTGTGTCTGTGATGAAAAGCAGCTTGTTCCTGCCACCAGTGGTTGCAACTGCTACTGGCTGCTGGCCATGCCATTTCCCTAGCTTCTTGATTTGGCACAGCGGCAGACAGCGTTGGGCATTCAAACCAAGCCAGTAGTGATAGAAACAGAGCATCCCGTTCCTGCGTCTCTTGGCATCCATCCCAGCCACCCCCAACGGTTCCTCGACCTTGCTGGAGTCCTTCATGGCTGCTGGTGTTGTTGCATGTACGCTGAGAGCTCTGTTCACTAGGATGATGCGGTCCGCTTCTTGGGCCAGGGTGCAGTAGTTCTTGGACACCAGCAGCGGTGAGTTGGCCAGGATCGCCCTCACTGTAGCTGGTAGGTTCCTAAGGAAGAGGTGGGCGAACAGGAAGGGTTCGTCGTCCTTCCCCCTCAGCGCTAACATGCTCGCCATCAGCTCCACAGATGATCTGTCACCCAACTGTGAGCGCGTGAGGAATTTTTCTGCTCTCTTACTGTCTGACAGAGCATGTCGTTGAAGCAGCATCTGCTTGAGTGCCTCGTATTTCCCCTGGGCTGGCTGCTCGTGGAGCAGGCTCGTTACTTGCTGTATGGCATGCACATCCAGTGCAGTGACCACATGATAATATTTAGTGTCATCCATGGAGATCCCGCGCAGTGTAAATTGGGCTTCCACATGTAGAAACCAAGTGGTCGGATTGTGAAGCCAGAAGTCCGGGAGCTTGACTGTGACAGTGCATGCTGTGCTGGTGTTCTCCCTCTGGGTTGTCTCCGGGGCAGTGCTCGGCTCGTTCTCCACTGCACGTCTTAGGGTCATGAAAGGGTTAATGGAAAGTTAGTGCCAAAATAATAATTCTGTAGGTAATCTCCCATTATGCTCTACACAGATTCTATACATATTCTGTTTGCATTCTTATGAACAAATACGTTACGTATGGTATGTAAACTGAATAAACAGGAATGAGGCAAAGCTATAGAGCTCTCTCTCTCTCTCTCTCTCTCTCTTTTTAGTCAGGGTTCTTTCACATTAAGGATACACACCCGGTTCCCAACATTCAAGCACACTGTTGACTCGACATTCTAGAACTGCGGTGTGAGCAGCGGATGGCCTGTTCACGCCATAGTTAGATTAGCCAATCAGAATAGTCGCATATAAGCCCATTCCTATTGTACGGGGGTTGGTCAACCCGAGAAGATAAATGTATGTTGCTCCCAAGAAGTCGTGGGTTACAGTGTGGTGATGCTCCAAGAGGGAGCTGGTCATGCTGCTCCCAGCGCTGCTTGCCTTTACTTGTGTACTCCAAATAAGTGTTACATCTTAAAATTGAAGATAATTTCCAGACTTGTTCTTGGATCTTTCGATCAAAGAATCGGGTATTTTTCTAACAATTTGGTGCCGGTGACCCGGATGAAATTATTCTGAGGTGAGCCTGAACACATCACAACTGAAAGACGCTACTCAGACGACCGTGGCGCCTGAACAAAGAAAGGTAAGCAGAAAACCTTTTTACACGAATTTCTGCACTTTGGCCATACTAAATTTACAGTTGTCTGATTAAGGGGTATATCCGATCTCCAAATTTTAAACTGTGTAGCATCATCTCACTTTGGCTCAGCAATAATTATTCTTCTGCTTAAAGACATTTTTCACCCAGGAGTAAGACAATCAAAAAATGGATTTTCTTCCTCCAGGCCACAGCTGAAATCCCATTCCTTTTGTTAAAACCAGCCTAAGGAATTTCCCCAATGTCCGGCTTTGCTTTTATTGCCCCCATAAACATGCACCAGACCTGGTCACACACAGACCCACAACTCAGCTAATTTCCTTAAACTCTGGACATGCTGGATTTAACCAGTGAATTTTAAAGTACATTATTACAAACTCAATTCTAAACCTTCTTCTTTTTAGGACTATGAAAGGCAAATGGACTCTGATGTCTTTAATGTGGAAAATCAATAATATGTGTGAAATGCATTAATCTGTTATTTTATATATAGATGCATGTTAAAATTGTTTAAATGAATGTTTATTCCTGCATGTTGATTTAGAAGCACTGCTTATAAGATACACTAAGGTTAGTTTAGTTATACATACGTGTGTAACAGTATATTCCAGTGTATTTAAAATTGTGTGTATTCCGGTGGACTGATATCACGTTTCACCAGTCTCCAGAGAGACCCCACCTTCTTCATCTCATTGGTCCCTTGTTGACTGTTCATTGGATGGAAAGTTCATCGGGCCTCCCACGAAGGACTCTCATTGGCTGAGATCCCGGAAGCCCGCGAAGTTCAACAGGACTTATATAAAGGAGAGGGACCCCTGCTTCTTCCTCTTTTGCTTCACTCTCGCTTCCCTTTTGGCTCTCTTCACGGATCGGCTCTTTTCCTCTTTCCTCTTCGCCCCTTTCACTGATCGTCTCTCTATTGTCTACACACAGCAAGGAAGAACAAAGGACCGTCTGAACAAAGACTCGACCACGTGTCGCTTTTCTGAACACAGAGCAGATAACTCGTAATTCGTTTATGTAACTCTGTATTTTTAATGCCTTTTTCTTTTTCTCTTAAATACCTAGGAATTCCTATTTCTTTGAGCTCAATTCTTAATCGGAGTTAAACTCCAATTTTTATTCATCACTTTTTCTTTGTTAAACTTTCTGTAAAATCACCGTTTGTTTAATTTTAATGTAAACTTTAATCTTGACTTTATTTTTATATTTTTCTTGACCAAGCACCCACCAGAAGCTATAATTTTTATCTAAAGTCCGAAAGTTTTTTTTTTAATTTGAGATCTGATTAGATCTAATTATTATCGAAGACCTCTGGAGACTCGTGCAGCTGAGGAATCAACACGCTGAAGAAGCGTCATCATCTGGCTCCAAACCCAGTTTCAACTGTGGGTCACCGCCCAGAATCCAGCCGCTTCGACCGCTTGAATTTAAAGGTCGAAATGTGGACCCTGAAAATGTCTGCGGGCAGATATTAACGTCCCCGAAATCTTGGGCTGAGGGCGACAACAGAACTGTCATCACCGAGGATCACGTGAGCTGCTAAACTTTAATTCATCTGCTGAATTAAACGTCTGAGGTTCGGTAATAATTTGTGTATCTAATCAGATGCAAATTAAGAAGCCCTTAACATAACTCTTCTTTTCATTAAAATTCCGTTTTTATTTTCTTAAGATGAATCAAGGACTTTTTCACATAATTAGTAAACTTTCTCCATAAATTTGCGTTGTTTCCTCAATCTGTTAACACAAACTGATAGAAATTGGTTTCTCAGTTTAACCCTGGTTCCGAAAATATTGACATTGTTAATTTATCATTTACAAGATTGATTTTATGATTAATGAAATTACTGCAATGTCTGTTAATTATTTCGTTTAATAAATATTTAAAAATGAGAGAAGTTGTTGGGAATTTATTTCATTCTGAGTCTGTTCAAGCACAGGTATCGAATTCACGAAAATTTTTGAGACTGATTATTGATTAATTTGAGTGATTAAACAAGTATAAAGTGGAAATTAAAGATTAAATTGCTTCTTAAAGATAGAAGCTGGTGCCCCTTACGAGTGTTATTAACTTTTCTGGTGTATATGAAATGAGATTTGATCTCAGATTCCAATACATCAATATAAATAAATAATTCATACCTGATCATATTTATTATTTATTAATATTCCATATATTTCCTCCTATAACTGTGTGATGGAAATCTGCGGTCACATGTAAAGCATGAACCACGTGGTCTCGCATGAGGGAGAGTGAAGAAATGTCCTAGGAACAAAGAGCCGTTTTTTATATTTATGAATAAGGAAGATTTGCAATGCAAGAATCTTTTTTACATCAATAGTGAGCATAAAGTTAGGTACTCCAATACATTATAAGAATCTCAAACTTAACCATGAGTGAGTTATGTATCAAGCAGTCATAAGAATTTTTTAAGATCTTTTTTGAGTGACTGGTAATAAAAAACGCAAGAAACTTTTTAACATCAATAGTGAGCATAGATAAAGATACTCCAATACATTATAAGAATCTCAAACTTAATCATGAGTGAGTAATGTAGCAAGCAGCCACAAGAAATGTTTAAGACCTTTTATTGAGTGACTGGTAATAAAAAAAATGCAAGAAACTTTTTTACATCAATAGTGAGCATAGATGAGGTATTGTAATACTTTATAAGAATCTCGGTTCCAAGGTTGTCATAGCCAGGAGCGGCACTGGGGTTAAGCTCCCAGTGCTTATAAAATCCTCCTTATGGTGTGCGTCTCGAAAAGCCTTTGACAACTAAGTCCAACTCCTAGCCTGCCCGTGTGGTTTAGTCTCTAAGCCCGGCAGAACTGCTTTTACTAATAGGAGAAGGGGCGAGGGCGGATCTCTGGCGCCTTAAAACCAGATGCTTCGGGTAGATGGTGGCTCGTCAACCTGGGAAGGTAGCCCATCTAGGGGAAGGTAAACCCTGATTTCAAACCTCCGCTGCCTTGCGGCACACCCGGTCATGGGAAAGGCTTCAGGAGTCAACCCTGAGGAAAAATCCGGAGTCGGACTCCCTAAGGCAGTTCTCTGTTGTGCTCAACATCATTCTGGCAGCTCCTGTGACGGCGCTGGTGCCAAACTGTAGCAGCCCTGCTGTTCCTTTGGATTCATCAGTGACGTGGAGAGGGGGGACATGCTGCATGGGCAACATCTTGTCCTCCATATCTTCCTGCCCAGGCTTGAATCCTACCAACGCCCAACGCTGGAAGGTAGAAAACCGGATCACTGGAGAGGACACTCCAGCTTCGCCTTTGGCGTAGACAAAACACGGGGAATGACAGTTACCAGTTATAAGCCACCGCTCAATTGGCATAGAGCGTGGCAACCAGGGGTTGTTCCCGATGGTGGGAGGGATCTTCGGAGCTCACTGGACAGGCTACCGCCCGCCTCAAGCTGGCAGCCCCAGCCTATAAGGGGGGTTGTCCCACCACACCTGCGTTCCTCATTGGGGTGCATGGGGATGAGGAGAAATCCGAGACGCAGGCTGAGAACCTTCGCACCAGCAAGAAAAAAAAAACAAAAGAGACCAACTCGTAAAACGGGGGAACTTGGGAACGTTCCGCACTATGATGACAGGACTCGCTGCTAACCTCAAGGACTTCAGCGACATCAGGAAGACTGCCGTCATCAATAATGAGTTGAGAGACTGGAAGTGGATATCGCCATCTCTCCAGGAAACACGTTGGCTGACGCAGGCACACTGAGAGAGAAGGACTAGACACGTCTACTGGCAGGGAAAGGGCAGTGACGAACACAGGGAGACACGGGAGTGGGCTTCGCAGTGAAGAACACCTTGCTGCAGATGGAGGAACCGGCAGCAATGGCTCTGCATGGACTCCTCACCCTCTCCTCAACACCACTCAAGGCCCAGTCGACCCTCGTCAGTGTGTATGCCCAACACTGACAGCCACACCAGAGGCAAAAGACAGGTTCTACGAGAATATCGCAAACAACTGTCAGGAGCATCCCCAACTCTGAACAACTCATTCTCCTTGGAGACGTTCAATGCCAGAAGGGGTGCTGACCACCGACTCCGGGCCCTCCTGTCTTGGACCATTTGGCGTGGGCAGAATGAACAACAACGGGACAGGCGGCTGCTCGAGTTCTTCACTGATCATTAGCTGTGGCATCACAAACTCGTTCTTCAAGACCAAGCCCCAACACAAAGGTTTCCTGGGCGACATCCGCGCTCAAAGCACGGGCACCAGCTGGACTTGATCCGGACCAGGCGCACCGCACGGAAGAACGTGCTAATCACCCGTTCTTTCCAGAGTGGGGCAGAGTTGGGCGACACAGACCAGTCATTGTGTGTTGCAAGGGTCAAGCTGCAGCGGAAAGAAATTCCATCATGCTAGACAGCCTGGAAAGGCACGGATTGACACCAGCAAGATGGCCCAACCAGAACTTGTTGAGCAGTTTGCCTCCACCTTTGAGAAGGAACTTGGTGTACCACAAGAAGGAGAATCTGCAAAGCAGAAGTGGGAAGAGCTGCGAAACACTATCCACCACACAGCCTTGGCAACCTTTGGGAGGAAGACCTCGAAGTCACAGTACTGGTTTGATGCCAAGTTGACCGAGATGACCCCCATCATTGAAGCCAAGCGCTCAGCACTTGCTGAGTACTGGCTCAGTACTGGCTGCACGGTGGCGCAGTGGTTAGCACTGCGGCAGCACAGTTTACCCTTGGCCGGGGGATTGTGGGGATCGTGGGATCGTGGGTTCGATCCCAGCCCCCGACCAACAGTGATCTGTGTGGAGTTTGCATGTTCTCCCCGTGTTGCGTGGGTTTACTCCGGGATTTCTCCGGTTTCCTCCCACATGCCAAAAACATGCATGTTAGGTTAATTGGGCGGGTCATATATTGGGTCCCTGAGAGATCTGTTTCCTATAGGCCCTTAGATGAGAGGTGAGTAGGAAAGGAAAAGCGCTTGGAGTGGTCTTTGTGACGAGAAAAGCGCTATACTATAAGTGCAGGTTAGTTAGTTAGTGTAGTTAGTACAAGAAGGTACCAAACGAGAAGAATCTCCAGATTCTCAGGGCTGCGAGAAGCAAAGTTCAGCAGACTGCTCGCGCTGTGCCAATGAGTACTGGACTCAGCTCAGCCAAGGACATTCAAACCGCTGCCATAACAGGGAACATCCGTGGCATGTACGATGGCATCAAGAGAAGGCACTTTGGTCCGCTCAGGAAAGACGGCCCCCCTCAAATCCGCCACTGGGGAGATGATCACAGAAAAGAAACAAGCAGAGGAGAGATGGGTGGAACACTACTCCGACCTCTACTCCAGACAGGACACCGTGACACCGTCAGCCCTTGATGCCATCGACTGCCTGCCATCCATGGACGAACTTGATGCCAAGCCAACCATCGACGAACTCAGCAAGGCCACTGATAGCTTGGCCGCTGGCAAGGCATCCGGCAACGACGGCATACCCCCCGACCTGATCAAGCACTGCAAGACCGCCCTACTGCTGCCATTGCATGACATCCTCTGCCAGTGCTGGAAGGAAGGTGCCGTACCACAGGACATGAGGGACGCCAAGATCATCACCCTCTACAAAAACAAAGGGGAGAGAAGCGACTGCAACAACTACAGGGGCATCTCCCTCCTCAGCATTGTTGGCAAAGTCTAAGCACGAGTTGTTCTCGTTCGTCTACAGAAGCTTGCCGAATGTGTCTACCCCAAGTCTCAGTGTGGCTTCCGCGCTGAGCGATCGACGGTAGACATATTCTCCATCCGCCAACTCCAGGAGAAATGCAGAGAACAGAACATGCCCCTGTACGTCGCCTTCATCGACCTCACCAAAGCGTTCGATCTGGTCAGCAGAGAGGGGCTTTTCAAGATCCTGCCAAACATAGGATGGCCACCAAAGTTGCAAAGCCTCATCGAATCGTTTCACACCAACATGCAGGGGATAGGTGCACACGCCGGCAACGTCGCAGAGCCATTCAACATACGCAGCAGAGTGAAACAGGGCTGTGTACTTGCACCAACCCTCTTTGGGATTTTCTTTGCTATGCTCCTGAGGCATGCCTTCAACACAGCAACAGAGGGAATCTACCTGCACACAAGATCTGACGGCAGGCTTTTCAACCTCGCCCACCTGAAAGCCAGAACCAAAGTACGTGAGGCTCTAATCAGAGACATGCTGTTCGCAGACGACGCTGCAGTCGCGACCCACACACAGCAGGAGCTTCAGACCCTGATGGACCGCTTCTCCCAGGCATGCAAGGACTTCGGGCTTACCATCAGCCTGAAGAAGACTAATGTCTTGGCGCAAGGCACGGAAGCACCACCAACCATCACCATCGACGACTACGAGCTGGAGGTCGTGAATCAGTTCATGTACCTGGGGTCCATGATCAGCAGCAACCTCTCCCTTGATACAGAGATCGAAAAGAAGACTGGAAAATCAGCCTTCACACATCGCTCTCGCCTCACCACACGAGTGTGGGAGAATCCTAAACTCTCTGTCAAGACGAAGATGGCAGTGTACAACGCCTGCGTCATCAGCACACTGCTCTATGGGAGTGAGATGTGGACAACATATGCCCAGCAGGAAAAGAGACTGAACTCCTTCCACTTGCGCTGCATTCGCCGCATCCTGGACATATCCTGGCAGGACAAAGTGCCCAACACAGAAGTTCTGTCCTGCGCCGGCTTTCCCTCCTTGTTCACTCTACTCAGGCAGCGCAGGCTCCGCTGGCTAGGCCACGTTCACCGTATGGAGGATGGCAGAATCCCCAAAGACGTCCTCTACGGAGAACTGGCAACTGGCAGGAGAGACGTTGGCCGCCCACAGCTGCGCTTTAGAGACGTCTGCAAGAGAGACATGAAGGCCCTGGAGATCAACACAGAGCGCTGGGAGGATCTTGCAACGGACCGCTCCAAATGGAGAGGCACCCTGACCAGACAGCTCAAGGCGGGTGAAGAGAGACTGACTGCTGCAGCAGATGAAAAAAGGACCCGCAGGAAGAACCGCCACAGCTCCAGCAGCACGGAGACCACCCACAAGTGCGACCTGTGTGACAGGGTCTGCCATTCGCGCATCGGCCTGTTCAGCCACAGGTGGTGCTGTTCCAGCAGAGTAGACATTTGGGATTCTCTTCCATGGTCATCATAGACCGACGGAGGCCGACGAGGATAAGAATCTCAAACTTAATCATGAGTGAGTAATGTAGCAAGCAGCCATAATAATAATAATAATAATTTACAGTACACGGCAATAAAAATAGCTTATTAAAATCAGTATAAGACTGATCTTTATGATACGATACCTCTTGTATTGATGACCTGCTGCGGGCTATTTGAGGGACACAAGTTAATTGGAAACTCTTGTGCCTGTCTGATCTTTCCATCGAAGATGTAGAAGATTTGTACGTCTTCGTAGTAATGGTGATTGGGATCGTTCTGATTGGATCTGGGATTGTCCTGGTGTACCGTAAATTGATGAAGATGGACACAACCTATCAAAATGCTGGCCAAGCGAGGTTCAACCATCAAATTGAAAAAATGAAGAGGACTCTGACAGCGGCAAATGGAGAACTGTCTAGGAAGGTGGATTACATCATGATTACGCTGAGAGCCATCCATGAAGGATTCAACGTCCAGCAATGAAGGATTAAGTACTGAATCTGTAAGAGAATATAAAGTTTTTTCTCTCTGGGATCAGTACTATTCGACGAATCTGACTCCCCTCACACAAATCCTCCAGATTATCTGCAGTTTTTTTGTTTTCAAAACATTGAGCTCACGGCCTTCGGACAGCCAGCTGCATGGCCCAAGGACAATGCCAGCAGCTAGACAAAACATCTCCTGCCAAAGAGACCTTGTTGTTCTTAACTGATACAAACACCTACATTCAACACTACATCCACACTGACTCAAAAAACTGATGAAAAAGATTACTCACTCACTGCTCTCTCTGTGTCCTTGTGAACTTTTTTGTCTGCTTACTGTGCATTGAGGGCTTTTTTTCTTGTAATCATAATATTGATCATATATGACCAGTATTCTGACAATCAATGGTTTTTTTGCTCCTTCCTATTGTATTATCCTTTCTTCCCTATGCATCCGGTACTCATCTGATGACAGGCGCGTTCACAGATGCTGCCGTGTCACCGGAAATGCAAGTCGTTTTCTGTGTCAAGTCAAATCCCTCGTATGTTATCAGTTGTCATATCTGTTAATGTACTTGGCAATAAATCTTTTCTGAGTTCTGAGTTCTGACCTGATGGGGTCTCGATGAAAGTATCTTCTACATATAAGTTAAGCGATGAGAAAATGAGTACATGCAAATCTGCGGCAAATTCTCCACATCGTGCAAGGTGAGCTTTGGTAAATTCTGTGTCTTTAGGGGACAAAAGTGTGGTTTTAGAAATACCGGGGATGGAAGTATCTATTAAACTTTTCCTATAGTATGATTTAACTAATGGCGCTCTTTTGACCATGTGGCTAGAACAAAGGCGAGTGTGTGTTTTTCCCCAAAGGAGGGAGGTAATTCGCCCCCACTTATGGGTGGGGGTGAGATTGGTAAAGTGGATTATTTGAGGTAACAGTATTAAAATGAAGCACTAAATTAAAGTTGTAAGGCTATTCTGTCATGTTTATAGCTGAAGTTAAGGAGGCACCACTCCATTTTCTTAAAAAAAAAAAAAAAAAAGGTGGTTGGTTTGTACACAATAGGCTCTGGGGCCATCTTGTGCGCTCAGAGGCGGCCATCTTGCACTCAGTGCGCATATGCATGAGAACGCCATCTTGAACCGCCTTCAAGCTGCGACACAGTGCCTCCATCATGTGGCCGACTATAGGAAGTGTACTCTTTCACAAAATTACTGCCACTCAGAGCCTTAAATCTCAATAATAAATTTGGAACCTTATCTCTCTGGCTGAAAGGAAAGCTTTAAAGTAGAACTGAACCCACCTTTTTGCGCAAAAAGTAGAATAGCGGATTAATTCCTTATTACCTATTGTATTTTTCAACACATAAAAGAAATTTTTAGGCCGTGCGATGGCCAAGCTATAAGCCGATAAACTTTTGCCTCTGGCTGGCAGTGCCAAACAAACTGGAAGTAGTGCAGACGACGCTGCGTGACGTCACGAGTGTGACCCTTAGCAAAACAACAATGGCAGATGATAGCAGTTCCAGCAGTCAAGAAAACCAGAGTTTTCAGAGTGAAGAGGCATTCAGGATCGGTGACGAGACAGAGGAGGATGCAGGAGTGTCAAGTGAACAGGAAGAGAGCGAGGGAGGCATTGAACCGTACAGATTCGAGCCAGAATTGTGGGGGATTCCGGCACCAACTCAGAGTCAGACCGCAGCAGTGATGGGGAGGAGAGTCGCTTATTGAATACAGAATGGTGAGTCTTTACTTCTCTACTTTGGCATGTTTGGGGTGTCAGGATAAGGAAAATTAGGTCTGGACTGCAGACGATTTTTGTGTTTCAATAACAATAATTCCAGTAGAAAAGGGACAATGTGGTCCGAGGGTGGTGCCAATGGTCTGATGCAATCAGTGCAGTGACCAGCTGGTGACCATGCAATGCATCGCTTCCCGGTCACTTTTTTTTTTTTGTTACTTATTTGTACCCATAGGTAGAGTCGGTTTGCAGTCTGGTGACAAGCCACTGGCTGTCAGTCGCTGCGTGCGCGAGCGCCCTAAACCTACATGTTTTTGGTATGCAGGAGGAAACCGGAGAAATCCCGGAGAAAACCCACGCAACACGGGGAGAACATGCAAACTCCACACAGCTCACTGTTGGTCGGGGGCTGGGATCAAACCCACAATCTCATGATCCCTGCGATCCCCCGGCCGAGGGTAAACTGTGCTGCCACAGTGCTAAACCACTGCGCCACCGTGCAGCTTTTCCTCCCCCTTTCTTTTCTTTCGTCGCCATGACAGCTTTCCTTGGCCACTGAACAGATCTTCCCAGGTGTTGGAAGTGTTTTGTAGTCGACTATCACGACAAAATGCACCAAAAACAACCAGTGTCGACGTGCTCGCAATGGTAAACATGGAGGACTGTGCCCAATTAGTGACGTCACGCGGAACTCCGGCTGCACTTCCCGATAATCGGCGGATTCGTCGGATTTTTCAGGGCGGGAAATTCAAAATCGTGATTTTCTCCAAGATTCTGGGATTGGTGGAGGGGGTGCCAATGATAAATTATCTTTATAATTGTATGTACTATCACCCAGTGCTGTTCAATGCCGTTCACTTCAGTTCTACTTTAAGTCCATGCACGGCAAAATAAAGTCCTCCTGTGCCCGCCTATGTGGGTTTGTTTGTAGTGAGGCAAAAGCATGCCCACTCAGCTTGGAGAGAAAAGGCTCAACCTTAAATTAGACAGAGGAAGGCATAAGAATAAAAACTATTCCTACTTATACAATAAAACTGTAGATAAGTACAATATATAAAAGTGAGGTAATTTAAATGAATGAGTGAATGAATGAATGAATGAATAAGGAAAATTGTAAATTGGAGTAAATAAATGAATACAAAAATAAAATGAATAAAAATAAATAAATAGGAGTTTTTTGTTGTGGAGCTGAACCTTGTGGAAGTGAAAGTGGGCAGAAAATGGAAAGGGAAATTTGGTTTTTGAGAAAATTGAAAGCTGATGAATTGTTAAAGTTTTGTGCAGGACACAAGAGAAAATATGAAGAAACGATTAGAGGAAGGAAAGAAAAAACGTAAGAATAAGAGACTTATGCTGCAACGGTGAGAATAAACGCAAAATAATCAATAAACATGATAGAACAGAAAAGGACAAAAACACGCTGTTTTATAGTCTGTCTGTTTCTCTCCATTAAATCTGAGATGACTGTGGTCTGAGATGATTGCAGTGGGTGTGGAGCACCCTTCCCCCAGCAGCTGGTGAGGCCCCCTGGAATTGGCTGCATCCACCCACCCCCCCACGTTATCGCCTAGATCCCCTCCTTCCTCATCAACAACAGTACAAAGGGACATTGAAAGAATGGTTAAAGAGGAACAATTTAGCACATGTAAGTACAGTATCGTTGCTTTCCATATCAGAGACGTGCCAAGACCACATACTGAGCAAACCCAATACATGACCAATCTTCAAAAAAGCCATACCCATGCCCAACCTAATTTGCCCTATCAGTATCAGCTGCAGGGTCACAGGAGGTCAGAGTTTTAATAATAGAGTCAGAGGCCCCCATGGGACTAATACTTACCTACGTCAGCAATTTGGCCACTGAGCTCAAACACCCATAAGGGCACCCAGGGGTCCCCCAATTAGCAACACAATGTGTATCCTCCCCTACAGGATGATGAAAAAGAGCAGCTTTGATATATTAATGCCATTCTGTTTCAAAAGGGGGAGAGTGATGAGGAACAGATAGAAAAGTACGAGGTCATTTAAGGGTTGCCGTCTTGAAGTCTTAAATTAGGCATTTTGCAAGTTGGTATCCTCTTTAACAAATAGGGAGTGAACCTAACAGTAAAACTAAGATAATTGATCACAATGTTCTCAGCCTTACAGCTGAGAGGTCGGTGTGCTTTCTCATCTAAAATGATTCCATTTATGCAAACTATTCAGTAGCTACATAAAGAGCGTATAAATATGAATGAATAAGGCTTGCAATTAAGACCAAAATTTGGAAAATTCTTGACGCTTGAAAGGTCATTTTTCCACAGAATATCAGGCAGTCTGACAAGAAAACTAGCCACCTGCTGGCCAAGAGAAAGGATGCAGGTTTAGGACTCCTTAATACTCAAGGGTCAATACATACGGTAGTTGGAGATTCCCAGACCCTCCTATCTGTATTATTGCACATTTCCCAAAACTTTATGGATATGAACTAAAATTATTAGTGCTTTTTTGGTCTCAAGGACCACCACTGGTGCTAGCCCTCTATTCTAAGGGCCTATAGGAGAAAGAGGTCTGGGAACAATTTGGAACAACCAATTAACAAAACATGTGAGGGCAGTGCAGCCATGAGTTCAAGAGAAGCTAGGGAAAAGTATTGTTTATGCTTTACAAATTTGTTGAAATCTTATCACATTGTTAAAGTAAGAGATTTGCAGTAGCCATTTTTTTTAACTTGACATAAGATATGAACATATAAATGTCAATCACGTACAAATTTGTAAGATGGAGGTGCAAAATATGATAAAAATGCTGATTTACAATCACAACTTAAGACAAAAGTTGAAAATTTATGCAAAAGGTATAAAAATAAAACTGTGCAAGTTTCAGAGGAAATTGCACATTTGAGGAAAAGTTGCACATTTACAAAAATATTTTGGAAAGAGTCACAAATTTCTGAAAAAACAAAACTTGCAAATTTACAATGAAAAAATCCAAAATTTGTTAGGAGAATAATGACAATTTAGAGAAAAGCTGTAAGTTTACATGAAAGTCACATTCTTTACACATTTCCTTACACTTTTATGGACATGGAGGATAGCAGCGTAACAAGGGTGATGGTTTTTGATCATCCAGTGATGAGTAAAAAGCGCCATAGAAGAAGATGAATTAAAACAAACATGACTAGAGTAGACTAGAGAAACAAGAAGATAATTTGAGGTAAAAGCAGCAAACACTTGGCCGAGTAGACTCAAGAATGAAGTATATACATACATATAGCTGTGTGCACACCGGCCTTATCCAAAGGGTATAGTTTTGTAGGCATGGTGATGGCTCGTCTGGAGGCTATCTGTTCAGAAGAAAAAGACAGAAGACTCCACCACACCAAGATACAGATGACTCTGTTATACTTTAGTTTTCAGAGCAATCAGCAGACGTGTTGTTTTTATACATTCCTCGAAAGGCAGATGTTCAAACCCAGAGGCATTATTTAACACCAAAACAAATCGAAAGGTCAGTAGTATGAACGATGGGACAGTGAATCATAAAGAAGACAAGCAGGTGGTAACAGAATGTTGATGAAGGCTGAAGAGAACCGAGACCAGATGAATGAAAGGAAGTTTTAATACTGAAAGAGATTATAGATGTGAGATGTGCAGCTTCATCAGCTAGTCCAGGGAAAGGTGAAGTCTTGTACACAGATGGATAGTGGATGGAAAAGATTGAGTGAGTGTTTCTGATGGAAAAAGTAAGTAGGTGAAGAGAGAAGAACGGTGGATTTAGCAAGTGTAGAAAATATTTCTGATGTTGAGATGGAAATGGAAAAATGAATGAAAGCAGAGTATGTGTAACCAAAGAAAAATAAAGACCCGTGTAAGATTTGCAACTGTAGCTTTAAAAACCAACCAAACAAAAACCCAACAATAAATAAATTAAATTTTGCTTAATCCTGAAGAGTGTCAGGAAGAAGGCACAAACACAGGCAGCCATCTTAAATGTTTCCAAGTACTTAAAGCAGAAATGAGGCAATAGGTATCCACTCTTTCAGTGCATTTCTTTTAATTGTGAATATTAACATTAATGAGCAAACACTCACAGCAAAGATTATAGCTTTACTGTATACTCTGTTATTTAAAGTCAATCTAACACCCCAGTTATGTTCCTCCCCAATAGAGGGTATGCGTAGGATGTCACCGAACAGAACTCTTGGTGGAGAGTTAATCTTATTATTCCATCTTGTATTAATTAGCAAAAATTAAATAAAGGCTTTGAAGCAGTTCCTTTTTCTTGATTCAAGGTTGGAAATCTAAATAAAAAGGGAAAATAAAATCTGAAGGAAAAACATGTACTTATTAATGGAATGGCTGACACAAGGGGAGCCTGAGGCTCCCCATGAATCTGTTTCTCTTATAAAAGGAGGCCAAAAGGAGGAGGGGGAGGACAGCAAGGAGGAGGAGGGAGCACGCCCCACAATGGAAACGGAGTGATGACCAAACCACTGCTGGCGGGAGGGAGGCATTCATGGTTTACACCCACCACGGAAAACTGGACTGCATACTTAAAGACTAGAACAGATAAGTGGACTCACTTCTACACATATATAGTACAGAAAATTAGCAAAAGTTAAATTATTGCATGTAAAGTAGGAACTCCGGGTAATGACATACAGGACTTTTCAAGGTCAGAAAAGTAATGATCAAATTCTGCTAATGGCAAGCTACCAGTAGAACACCGATCAACATCTGTAAAAGTAGCACTGCACCCCATGTACTATAGGCAGTTGAACAGATCTGATCCAAATTATGGACAATTATTATTTGCAAATCCATCCTCCAGATTGGTCATAAAATTTGGACTGGTAAACAAGGAAATGTGTGGAAGCATCCATTGTCCTAATTGAAGAGGATAAGAGACATTTCAACCTACGGGGGTTCCACACATCCCGCTGGTTAGACCCAAACACATGGATTGGAAAATGTTGGACATTTTGACACCTCTACTGTGGAATAGAGCCATCCATGGAAAACCAATGCCTGACCTTAACATAGAATATTCTCCCAAAAAAGCAGCGGATGGCCTGTT
This sequence comes from Pholidichthys leucotaenia, assembly GCA_020510985.1. Lineage (NCBI taxonomy): Eukaryota > Metazoa > Chordata > Actinopteri > Cichliformes > Pholidichthyidae > Pholidichthys > Pholidichthys leucotaenia. The sequence continues at coordinate 236,441,681 of CM035839.1, forward strand.
CACACCATAGTTAGATTAGCCAATCAGATAGTTGCGTATAAGCCCATCCTATTGTACGGGGGTTGGTCCAACTCGAGAAGATAAATGTATGTCGCACCCGGAAGTTGTGGTTAGTGTGGTGATGCTCCAGAGGGAGCTGCGTCATGCTGCACCCAGCGCTGCTTGCTTTACTTGTGACCTCCAAATAAATGTTACATCTTTAAATTGAAGAAATCTCCGGCTTGTTCTTGGATCTTTCAATCAAAGAATCAGGTATTTTTCTAACAGTCACCAATGTGGAAGACGCAAGCAGACGAGACGGCAAACTGGACAACACAAAAACTTTATTCACCTTCCAATATAAAACACAGAAAACTTCTCTGGGTCACTGGGCGCCTCCTTTAGTTAGTTAGTTAGTTAGTTAATTCCTTTCACGCCATGAAGGCGCATAGGGCGGCGCCATCTCCGTTTCTCTGACCCTAGGCCACACAACTACTGTAAGTAGTGAAAGCTACAGCGGGGGGTCAGTCCTCTGGTAACTCTGTGCGTAACTTTACTTTCCCTGTTCCATTATGCAGAGCACCACGCTAGAAGGCAGAAAGTACCATTTTTATATGGTCTTTGGTATGACCCAGCCGGGATTTGAACCCCTGCCTCCCGGGTGTGGGGCGGATGCTCTACCAACTGAGCCACCACTCCAGTGGGCGCCTCCTTTTATCCCTCTTTATTCCTGCCCACTGAGACCCAGGGAGTCAAAGACAGTACGCACAATACACAAAGCCCATCTGCCACATCAACATTACAGAACACGAAACTCTGCTTATCCCCACTTTCACACTCTAGCAAATTCCAGTGTCTCCTGTCTCCCTGGGGTGCGGCTAGCCCTTCTGTTACATCTAAGACCCCCCCCAGTGCCACTTCTTCCTTCAGTCCTCTTATCCACCCCTCCCCCCGACTTCCGAATCTGGGTGGAGAAACCCCCTGCCCAGTGCCACCACAATAGAGAAATTTCTGTTGAATGTTAGCAATTTACCGTTGTCTGCTGCCCTCAGTTGTTAAAATTATGCTGAGCTGAATTAACGGTTATATAGCTACTGTGTACTTGTGATGCTAATGCTTAATAACTGTATAATGATCTAAAATGAAAGTTCGTCTCCTGAGTCGGCGGACGGAGCCACTGTTTACAGCAGGAGACGTTATAGCAGGAAGAGCTAGTGCTAGCTAGCACTCAACCGCCACCTGGGCTAACGGAGAAACTCGACATACCGGGAACTGTAGCGAAAACGACGCGGGTGCCGGGCTGGAGTTTAGGCGGCGTGCAAGAAATATAAGACAGAATAATAAAGAGTGATGGCAAGAACCAAGCAGACTGCCCGTAAAATCTACTGGAGGAAAAAGCCCCCCAGGAAGCAGCTAGCCACCAAGGCTGCTTGGAAAAGCGCCCCGGCCACCGGCGGAGTGAAGAAGCCTCGCCGTTACAGGCCCGTGGCTCTGAGAGAGAGCCGTCGCTACCAGAAATCCACGGAGCTGCTCATCCGTAAGCTGCCCTTCCAGCGCCTGATGAGGGAGATCGCTCAGGACTTCAAGACCGACCTGCGCTTCCTGAGCTTTGCCGTCACGGCTCTGCAGGAGGCCAGCAAGGCCTACCTGGTGGGTCTCTTCTTCGCTAAGAGGGTCACCATCATGCCCAAAGACTTCCAGCTGGCCCGCCGCATCTGCGGAGAGAGAGCTTAGACTTTCTGCTGCACATTCACCAACGATAATGCTCCGCACTGTGTGTCTATATATGTATATTTATAGTAATATGTACATATGTTTACTAGCTGTTCTTTTTTTTTCTTGCCTTCTGATTGTTGCTCTGAGTGTTGCTATCCCTGTGCTGTTGCAATCCTGGAATTTCCCCATTGTGAGACTAATAAAGGCATATCTTATCTTATCTTAAGTTTCATTGTAATTTTGTGACTGCTGAATATACCATATGTGTGACTTAATACAAGTGAGTGAACAAGCACGTATGTCTCCTGGCTCTCTCTTGATATTTTTTTATTTTCTCAAAAAGGGTTCTTACACAGGGCCAGACGAAGAACAATCCAACAGACTCTCATGATGAATGTTAGAACAAGGATTCAGCGTACCCCTCCTGGTATGGGGTTTCTGAGGCCCCACCCTGGAGCCAGGCCTGGGGGAGGGGCTTGATGGCTAGTGCCATGGGAGGAACGGCCTGCCCGATCTGAACCCAAGTGGTGTTCAGTTATTGGACTTCTGTGCTAACCACAGTTTGTCCATAATGAACACCATGTTCAAGCAAAAGGGTGTCCATATGTGCACCTGACACCAGGACACCCTAGGTCGCAGGTCAATGATCGATTTTGTTATCGTGTCATCAGACTTGCGACCGTATGTCTTGGACACTCGGGTAAAGAGAGGTGCAGAGCTGTCAACTGATCACCACCTGGTGATGAGTTGGATTTGATGGCAGGGGAGGATGCCATTCAGACCTGGTAGACCCAAACGTACAGTGAGGGTGTGCTGGGAATGTCTGGCTGAGGCCCCTGTCCTGGAGGTCTTCAACTTCCACCTCTGGAAGAACTTCAACCACATTATGAGGGAGTCTAGAGACATGGAGGCTGAATGGGCCATGTTCTCCACCTCCATTGTTGAAGTGGCTATCCAGAGCTGCGGCTGCATGGTCATCAGTGCATCTCGTGGAGACAACCCCCGAACCATGAGGTGAACACCAGTGGTGAGGGGGGCCATTAAGCTGAAGAAGGAGTCCTATCAAGCTTGGTTGGCTTGTGGGACTGCTGAAGCAGCTGAGGTGTACTGGCAGGCCAAGTGGAGTGCAGCTCAGGTGGTTGCTGAAGCAAAACCTCAGGTGTGGCAGGAGTTCACTGAGGCCATGGAACGAGACTTTCGGTCGGCGTCAAAGTGATTCTGGCAAGCTGTCCGGTGGCTCAGGAGGGGGAAACAGCTCCCTGTCCACACTGTGTATGGTGCGGATGGGGTGCTGCTGACTTTGACTGGGGATATCATCGGGCAGTGGAAGGAATATTTCGCGGATCTCCTCAATCCCACTGACACACCTTCCACAGAGAAAGCAGGGCTTGAGGAGGGGGACGACTCACCCATCACAGGGGCTGAGGTCGTCAAAGTGGCTCATTCAACCGTGTCCCTCATGGTTTTTTGTAGGGGGTGCTTTGGGAGTATGGGCTATTGGGCTTGCTGTTATGAGCTATCCAGTCTTTATACGACCATTGTGAAAGTTTGGTTTGTATTGCCAACACTCGGTCGGACTCATTCCCAGTGAGAGTTGGACTCCGCCAGGGCTGCCCTTTGTCACCGATCCTGTTCATAATTTTTATGGACAGGATTTCTAGACGCAGCCAGGGAATGGAGGGTGTCATGCTTGGTGACCACAGGATCTCATCTCTGTTGTTTGCAGATGAAGTTATCCTGTTGGTTTCATTCAACAATGACCTACAGGTCATGGTTTGCTGCTGAGTGTGAAGCAGCTGGGATGAGAATCATCACCTCCAAGTCTGAGTCCATGGTCCTCAGCCAGAAAAAGGTGGATTGTCCTCTCCGGGTTGGGGACAAGCTCCTGCCCCAAGTGGACAAGTTTAAGTATCTAGGGGTCTTATTCACAAGTGAGGGGAGAATGGAGCGAGAGATTGACAGACAGATTGGAGCAGCATCTGCAGTGATGCGGACATTGTACCAGACTGTTGTGGTGAAGAAGGAGCTGAGCTCCAAAGCAAAGCTGTCGATTTACCAGTCAATCTACGTTCCTACCCTCACCTATGGTCATGAGCTTTGAGTAATGACTGGCTGAAATGAGCTTTCTTCGTAGGATTGCTGGACTCACCCTCAGAGATAGGGTGAGGAGCGCAGTCATCCGGGAAAGGCTCAGAGCAGAACTGCTGCTCCTCCACATTGAAAGGAGCAAGATGAGGTGGTATGGGCATCTCATCAGGATGCCTCCTGGATGCCTCCCACTTGAGGAGTTTTGGGCATGTCCCACTGAGAGGAGACCCTGGGGCAGACCCAGGACTCACTGGAGAGACTACGTCTTCCAGCTAGTCTGGGAAAGCTTTGGTATCCTCCCTGAAGAGCTGGAGCAGGTGGCTGGGGAGAGGGAAGTCTGGGATTCTCTGCTTGAACTGCTGCCTCCACAACCCAGACCTCCGGAAAAGCAGTAGAATATGGATGGATGGATGGTTTCAGGCTCAGAGTCTGCTCAGAGTTTGTTTTTTTTTTTTAATCTATCCATAGGTTTGTTGCTATCTGGTAACTAAAATGGTGATTCCTCACCCTCTTCTCTCTCGTTGTCTCTCCCAGATCAGGATATATAATGTCATAATAGGAGGAAGACAACAACAAAATAAAAAACCACAGATGCAAAAACATCCCTGGAAATTGAAACACTCCTTATATGGACATAATTCCTTATGGTCATAGCCATGATCAGCTGTGGTCTAAATGACAGCGGGTGGTAGTCCAAGGAATAAATGCTCTGAAATCATCTGTGTTTTATTTTAATACATTTCAGACATCAGAAAACATAAGACGCACATATTTAGGAAAGGTCATAGACTGGTAGACATGTAGATTTTGTTCAAAGTTATTCACATAATAAAACCACAAACTATCAAGTAGACCGTTGAGTGATTTGTGTTTACTATTTGGTGAACCAAAAAGAATTGTAGTGACATGTTACAAACATTTGCAACACCAGACCTAGCAGAATTACGTCACATAGTGCCACACTAATAGATAACATATTCACAAACATTATGGAAAATAATATCATGAGTGGGCTTTTATTGAATGATATCAGTGACCACCTGCCGATTTTTGTTGTCTATCAATGTGATTGTAGGAAGAAAAAGTACACCAAAAATATTAAATATAAAAGAATAAGAACTGAAAAATCTATGTATTTACTGGCAAAGGAATTATTAATGCAAGACTGGAAGATAGTTTGTGATGAAAGTGATATAAATAAAGCATATGATAAATTTTTACAAATATTTCAATCATTGTACAATCAAAACTGTCCTATAAAACAATACAGTGTCAGACAACAAAACAAAAATATTCCTTGAGTTACCAAGGGGCTATTAAATGCATATAAAAAGAAGAATACATTCTATTATCCGGTTCCGGTTCCGCCAGACCGGCGGCGCCACACGAGTTGGCTGCCCGTTGCAACTGCCTTTTTTTTAATCTTCCTTCTTCTTTCTACACCTTTCACTCTATATATATATCACGGACACACAGATCGCCCCAAAGGTCTCCCGAGTCGGCGGACGGAGCCACTGTTTACAGCAGGAGACGATACAGCAGGGAAGAGCTAGTGCTAGCTAGCACTCAACCACCACCCGGTGCTAACGGAGAAACTCGACATACCGGGAACTGTAGCGAAAATGACGCGGGTGCCGGGCTGGAGTTTAGGCGGCATGCAAGAAATATAAGACAGAATAATAAAGAGCGATGGCAAGAACCAAGCAGACCGCCCGTAAATCTACTGGAGGAAAAAGCCCCCCAGGAAGCAGCTAGCCACCAAGTCTGCTCGGAAAAAGTGCTCCGGCCACCGGCGGAATGAAGAAGCCTCACCATTACAGGCCTGTGGCTCTGAGAAAGATCCGTCGCTACCAGAAATCCACGGAGCTGCTCATCTGTAAGCTGCCCTTACAGCGCCTGGTGAGGGAGATTGCTCAGGACTTCAAGACAGACCTGCGCTTCCTGAGCTTCGCCGTCATGGCTCTGCAGGAGGCCAGCGAGGCCTACCTGGTGGGTCTCTTCTCTTCGTGGACACCAACCTGTGCGCCATCCACGCTAAGAGGGTCACCATCATGCCCAAAGACTTCCAGCTGGCCCGCCGCATCCGCGGAGAGAGAGCTTAGACTTTCTGCTGCACATTCACCAACCACAATGCTCCGCACTATGTGTCTATATATATACAGTATACGTATATATATATATATATTTATAGTAATATGTACATATGTATACTAGCTGTTCTTGTTTTTTTCTTGCCTTCTGATTGTTGCTCTAAGTGTTGCTATCCCTGTGCTGTTGCAATCCTGGAATTTCCCCATTGTGGGACTAATAAAGGCTTATCTTATCTTATCTTATCTTATAAACTAGAAAAGCACTCGGAGAGCGCAGACCTCCGCCAAGCGCCACAGTTCCCCCCATACAGTGTTTGTGTGTACGTTTTCAGATTCCTTGACCATGAAAACATATGGCTAGCAATTGGATTGACAATGATAGGATTAGTGGTTCAGTAGTTATTCGCGAAAATGGCATTTTCCGTAATGGCGGTTTTCTTCTGGACGGTGATTCGGATCATCCCCAAAATTTTATCAGTTCTTCCTTGTACCATTTCCAACAACGCCTGAAAGTTACATCAAAATCCATCCAAAATTTTTTGAGTTATCTTGCTAACCAACAGACAGGCAGACAGACAAATCCCGGCAAAAACATAACCTCCTGGCGGAGGTAACAATTCATTAAGTGCAGAACGGTAGAGGCTAAGATCAAATATAAAAGCTATAAAAACAAGCTTACTAATATAATGAGGACTTGTAAGAAAAAAATACTACAACAGAATATTAGAGGATAATAAAAATAACTTAAGATGAATATGGCAAGTGCTCAATGGGATTATTAGTAACCGATCAAAGAATGCTAATTATCCAGAATATTTTATTGAAAATGACAATTTGATAAATAATATGGAGGATATGGTTGGTGGCTTCAATAAATTTTTTGTCAACGTTGGTCCTGAATTAGCAAAATCAGTAGTGACACCAGAAATAAACAACAGTGGTTCTGTAAATGAAACAGAAGCTAGAAATCCAAACACAATCTTTTTGGGTGCAGTTACTGAAAAGGAAATTATCAAGACTGTGAGTAAATTTAAGAACAAAAAATCAACGGACTGGAATGAAATTGACATGACAATAGTGAAAAAAGTAATTGAAGGGATTGTTAAACCACTCACCCACATCTGTAACCTGTTATTTCAAACTGGTACATTTCCAAACAAAATGAAAATAGCAAAAGTAATACCACTATACAAAACAGGAGGCAGTCATTATTTCACAGATTACAGGCCGGTCTCTTGACTCTCACAATTCTCCAGAATACTTGAAAAAATCTTCACTAAAAGACTGGATGATTTCATTGAAATACACAACCTCCTTACAGGCAGCCAGTATGGTTTTAGAGCAGACAAATCTACATCTTTGGCACTGATCGAACTTATAGAAGAAATTACTAGTTGTATAGATAAAAAAAAGTTTGCTGTAGGAGTATTTATAGATTTAAAGAAAGCTTTTGACACCACTGACCACAGAATTTTACTGAGGAAATTGGAAAGGTATGGGATAAGAGGGGTCAGACTGAGTTGTGTGGAAAGTTATTTAAGTAATAGACAACAATTTGTACAAACTGGTGAGCACAAATCACCCTTCATGAACATCTCTTGTAGTGTGCCCCAGGGGTCAGTTTTGGGACCCAAACTCTTTATCTTATATATAAATGACATATGCCAAGTATCAAAAATTCTGAAATTTATTTTGCTTGCGGATGACACAAATATCCTTTGCACTGGTGAGAATTTGCAGCAGGTTTTAGAGGTGGTCACAACTGAAATGAAAAAGTTAACGCATTATCTCTAAATCTGAAAAAAAAAACCCAAAGATTATGTTGTTTGTGTGGTGTGCGAATAAAGAGGCAGGTTTATGGACAGACGGATTTATTACACACTCACATCTCTCAAGCACAGAAAAGACTGAATCATTTCAGCACGATCTCTCCTCTTTACCCAACTCCCTCTTCACACATTTACATGGCATTTTCTCATCACACAGCATGACATTTACATTACACTGTCTTCACCCCCCTAGGTCCCTGACTCCTTCCTGCTATATCCCCAGGAACTCCCTGGGTATTGTTCTCCCATGCTTATTCGCTGTCTCTGTCTGAGATGCTAAATAATCTGGCTCCCCCAAGGTCCCACACCGCCCCCCCCCAGCATCTTAGATAGAACATCAGTCCACACGCTCTTTTGGCTTCAGTCTCCTCCCATATCTGCTGTAACTGGGGTTTACTGCCTCCATGGCGCTGCTGTGCTGGTGGGGGGCTGCTGGGAGTGTGTCTGACTGCGGGTGGGCCGTGGCGAGGGGGGGGGGGACTTCGGTCTGTCCGTGTGGCTGCCCTGGTGAATTGTTTCCCTGGGGAGCTCTCCGTGGGGGTCTTCCATGCCAAGGGGCCCTAGCCAACACCACTTGCTCGTCCGCCATTACAAAGGCGGGCTTGAGTCTGTCTATGCAAATTTTCTCCCGCCGACCCCCCAAGTCTAGCAAAAAATGCTTATCCCCTGTTTCCAGCACTCTGAACGGTCCATCATAGGGTGGGCACAATGGAGGGCGGTGGGCATCGTGTCTGACGAACACGAACTCCGCGTTCTTCAAAGTTTTAGGCATGAAAGCACGCGGAAAACAGTGGTGGGCCGGGCCCGGTAGTATGTCTGTGTCTGCACTACGCTGCAAAAGCTGAGACGGGCAGCTATCCCGCGCGGGATTATTTGGCAGAAATTCCCCGGGCAGCCGTAGGGGCTGCGCAAAAACAAGCTCTGCCAGGGAAGCTTCCAAATACTCTTTTGGCGTGGAGCGCAACCCCAATAAAACCCATGGCAACCTGTCTACCCAATTTGCATCCGTCAGTGAAGCCCTGAGTGCTGCTTTCAGTGATTTATGAAAACGCTCGCATAACCCATTGGCCTGTGGGTTGTACGCGGTTGTGCGATGAATTACAACACCCAGGCTGCGGGCCATCGCGGACCAGAGGTTGGAAACAAATTGAGGGCCCCTGTCGGACGTAATGTCCGACGGGACTCCAAAACGCGCCATCCATGCTGTTAAAAAAGCGCGTGCCACGTCCGCGGACGTGGTTGCCGCCAGCGGGACTGCTTCTGGCCAGCGTATGTTGTGGTCCACCACTGTCAGGAGGTGCGTGCACCCCTGTGATGGCGGGAGGGGGCCCACGAGGTCCACGTGAACATGGTCGAACCTCTTAGCCGGTACCGTACCCAAAACGGCTCCAAGGGAGCCTTCATGTGTCTGTGTACCTTGGCTCGTTGGCACGCCACGCAGGCCGCAGCCCACTCTTTTACTTGTTTGCACAGGCTCGGCCACACGAACTTCTCTCCCACCATTTTGACCGATGCGCGCACTCCTGGGCGCGCTAGAGTGTGAACCGACTCAAACACACGGCGGCGCCACGCGACCGGGACCACTGGACGCGGGTGTCCCGTGGACACATCGCAGATTAGGGGGGGGCATGCCGTCTTGGAGCACCCTGCTCTCCAGCCTTAACCCTGTTGGTCCAGACTGGAGAGCGCACGTCCGCATTGCTAATCTACTCCGCGGCCATGGCTGCGTAATCTATCCCCACGTAAACCGGGGCAACCACGGCGCGCGAGAGGCAGTCCGCCACCACATTCAGTTTACCCGACACATGCTGAATATCGGTAGTAAACTCTGAGATCGCGGCCAGCTGTCTCTGCTGCCGGCCCGACCACGGTTCTGAAACCTTGGCCATCGCGAACGTTAGGGGCTTGTGGTCCACGGACGCAGTGAAGCTGCGCCCTTCCAGCCAGAACTGGAAGTGGCGTATGGCCAGTTGGAGAGCCAGCAACTCTCTGTTGAACGCGCTGTATTTACGTTCACTGTCGCGCAAAGTTCTGCTGAAAAAGGTGAGCGGCTGCCAAGCCCCGGCGACGCGCTGCTCCATGACGGCTCCTATGGCCACGTCTGAAGCGTCGTGGTGAGCGCTATCCGGGCCGCCAGGTCCGGATGCGCCAGTAGTGCGGCGTTTGCCAGGGCTGCTTTAACCTCCGAGAACGCCCGCTCTCACTCCGGAGTCCATTCGACCCCATCCGCGGGTTTCTGTCTCTTGAGTGCGGCGTACAATGGTTGCATGAGCTGTGCCGCGCAGGGAAAGAAACGGTTATAAAAGTTCACCATCCCCAAAAATTCTTGTAGCGCCCTGACCGTCTGAGGCCGGGGAAAGTTCACCACGGCGCACACTTTGTCGGACAACGGGATCGCTCCTTCCGGAGAGACGCGGTGCCCCAAAAAATCAATTTCCGTCACGCCGAACTGGCATTTCGCCGGGTTGATTATTAACCCGTGCTCTTCCAATCTCCGGAAAACCGTCCTGAGGTGGGTTACGTGTTTGTCTTCGGATGTACTGGCTACCAGGATATCGTCCAGGTAGACGAACACGAACGGGAGATCGCGCAGCACTGCATCCATCATGCGTTGGAACATCTGTGCCGCTCCTTTTAACCCGAATGGCATGTGCAGGAACTCGAATAAGCCGAACGGGGTTATTACCGCTGTTTTGGGTATGTCCTCCGCGCGCACTGGGACCTGGTGGTAACTGCGGACCAGGTCTATTTTGGAAAAAATGCGTGCTCTGGCGAGGTGAACGGAAAAATCCTGTATGTGGGGAATCGGGTAGCGGTCGTGTGCTGTGGCGATGTTCAACCTGCGGAAATCACCACACGGTCGCCACGACCCCTCGACCTTAGGGACCATGTGCAGTGGGGATGCCCATGGGCTGTTCGATCGCCTGATGATGCCCAACCTTTCCAGGTTGGCGAACTCCTCGTGCGCTATGGCCGCGCTATGGCCAAGCGCCGAGGTCTTGCGAAAACGGGCGGCCCGGTGGTGGTGATAAAGTGCTCCACCCCGTGTTTAGCGATGGCCGCCGAAAACGTCGGGACCGTGAGTGCTGGGAACTGAGTAAGCAGTGCGTGGAACTTACCGCCTGGAGCTGTGACGTTAGCTTGTGCTGTTGGCTGGGTCCCTCGAGCTATACAGGGGAGAGAATCAAAGGACAGTGCATTAACCAGGTGCCTGTTAGCAACATCCACAAGTAAACCATGCGCACACAGAAAATCAGCTCCCAGGATCGGGAAACTCAGTGCTGCTATGACAAAAGTCCACTTGTACGAGCGGCTGTGTAGAGATAAGGCCAATGTTCTCTCACCGAACGTCTTAATCTCCGAGCCGTTTACTGCCACAAGTCCGGGGCCGCTAGGTCCTGCCAGCCAGTCAGCGTAGGACGGCAGGATGATGCTCTTCTGGGCTCCGGTGTGGACGAGGAAGCGTCTCCCCGAGCGCGAGTCCGTCACGTAAAGCAGCTTGTTCTCTTCACCGGCGGTCGCAGCTGCTACCGACTGCCGGCTTTGGCGTTTCCCGAGCGCTTGAACTGGCATGGTGGCGTGCATCTGCGCGCATTCTCTCCAAAGTGGCAGTGGTAAAAGCAGAGCGTGTCTCTCTGGCACTCCTTGGCCCCCGCTGCCACTACCGTCGGTGGCTCCTCGCCTCCTCTGGTCGTCTTGCTGGGCTCCGCCGCCGCTGCGTTGACTGTGATCGCCCTGGTGGTGAGGATGATCCAGTCTGCCTCCTGGACTAGCGTACGGTAGTCACGCGCGGCCAGCAACGGCGAATTGGCCAGAACCGCTCTCGCCTCTGTTGGAAGGTTCCGGAGGAAAAGGTGGGCAAACAGAAAGTGCCCGTCGTCCGTGCCCATTAACGCCAGCATCTTCTCCATCAGGTTGACGGCCGAACCATCTCCTAACTCGGTCCGCCTCAGGAGCCTCTCCGCTCTCTCACATTCCGAGAGCGTGTAGCGCCGGGTCAGCGCAGCCTTGAGAGCCTCGTATTTGTTGCGGGCTGGCGGCTGATCGAGCAGGCTCGCTACCTGCTGGGCTGTGCGAGCGTCCAGCGCTGCTACCACATGGTAGAACTTGGTGTCGTCTGCCGTTACTCCCCGGAGGGCAAACTGGGCCTCGGTGTGGTGGAACCAAGAAGGGCGGGTTGTGCTGCCAAAAGTACGGTAGCTTGACTGAAACCGCGCACGCGTTGCTGGAGGTTCTAGTCCGGGCTGTCTGTGAGATGGCTGCTGCGTCGCTGGGGCTTCCCGACCGGGCCGGCTCCGGGGTTCTTGCCTCGTGTTCCATAATACGTCTAGGGTCACCAGTGTGGAGTGTGTGAATAAAGAGGCAGGTTTATGGACAGACGGATTTATTACACACTCACATCTCTCAAGCACAGAAAAGACTGAATCATTTCAGCACGATCTCTCCTCTTTACCCAACTCCCTCTTCACACATTTACATGGCATTTTCTCATCACACAGCATGACAATTACATTACACTGACTTCACCCCCTTAGGTCCCTGACTCCTTCCTGCTATATCCCCAGGAACTCCATGGGCATTGTTCTCCCATGCTTATTCACTGTCTCTGTCTGAGATGCTAAATAATCTGACTCCCCCAAGGTCCCACACTTGGAAATTATAAAATAAATCATGAAATAATGGTTACGATAGATGATACCAGAACAGAAACAGTACAGGAAAATAAGTTTCTGGGGGTGACGCTAGACAATAAAATCTGCTGGAAACCTCACATCAGTCACATCCGGGCAAAGTCGGCAAAATGTATAGGGATACTAGGGAAAACAAGACACATCTTGGACTATAAATCATTGTTCTTACTGTACAATTCACTGTTTCTACCTTATCTTAACTACTGTGTAGAAGTCTGGGGAAACACCTACAGGACCAACCTACAGCCAATATGCACATTACAAAAAAAAGCTATAAGGATAATAAATAATGTTGGATATAGAGACCATACCAACTCGTTGTTTTTAAAGTCATGTCATAAAGTTCATGGATTTAATTAAATTTAAAACAGCACAAGTCATGTACAGGGCAATTAATAATCAACTCCTAACTAATATACAAAAAATATTTAAAAAAAAGAGACAATGATTATAATTTGAGAGGAGACTTAAACTTTACAAAACCTAAGGTACGAACAACTAAGAAAAGTCTGTGCATATCTGTCTGTGGGGTGGATTTGTGGAACAGTCTGGAGCTGGAACTGAAACTATGTACAAACAGAAATCAATTCAAGAATAGGTGTAAATATTATTTGCTGAAAGAATATATGTTAGAGGGGTAGTATTAATATGTAGGATTCACTATGCTCACTCTGGGACACTGGAATGGTAGGTGGGACAGTACTGTGTATATCTGTGTTGTTTGGGGCTGGGTTTTGATGTATGGACAGTATGTATGTTGGGATGGATGGGTATCAATGTTGATATGTACAAAATATAGTTAATTGTCTACTTGGGGTCTTAATTGAGGTAATAGGTATATATTTCACATGGGTTGTATTTAGGGAAAAGAGGAGTTGGAGTAAATAAGTGTTCACTTCTTCCTTCTCCCTTTCGAGCACTGTATACTGTCACTTTTATTGCACTTGACATTTGTTTTTGTTTTTTTACTTTTTTTGTTCGAAATAAAGTATGCATCTATCTATCTGTAACTATTTTGCAAACTTTTGCAACTATTTTGCAGAAAAATACATTTGCCAAAAAAAATCAAACATGTTCAAATTTTTTTGCTGACAAGAAAAACAATTTGGGACCTTAAAAACTGTTTGCAAACTGTTTGGCAACTTTTTACAAACCCTGACGAAACCCCTAAATCACGTTTGTGGCTCCGTGACATTGTGTGTGTGGGGGAACATCAAAGATCATTCAAAGATCTCTATAGATCTTCATGAAAATCTTACAATAATCTCCCAAACATTTACACAGAAACAGCTTTTTTGAGGCTTCAGGAGACCATTGAGAGATCAGGTCAATTTTTAATCTTTCATTGGTCTCCCAACGATCTCCGTACTGTGTAAAGGGGCCTTGAGAGTACTCAGCCTGTTCTGGCATTATTCACAAGGAATAGTACTGCATCCAGCACTGATGTGTGCTGTGGTAAAGGTGCCTTCACACCAAACGTGAATGGGTGGCGCGAATCCATACAAAGTCAATGGAAAGAGGCGAGCACACGCGAAATCGCAAATTCGCACGTTCATGTCCATGGGATAGCATCGTCATCCGAGTAAAAATATCAGCATTGGAGAGTAAACTAGTTTGCAAGTGAGACTGACTCTCACCTGGAGACAAAAGGACCGGGAGCTCTTCAGCTGAATCGGGATGTCGGGAGTTATTTACCCGCGGATTCCTGCCACAGACGTGCTAACAGGGCTAGCAAGCTAGCAACGGAAACACCCATCAAGTTTCCGAGGCAGGAACAACTTTTTCAGGTAAGCCCCCCGTTGGATAATGTAAACCTAAGCATGGTGTTATTTTGTGAATTTCAGCAGCAGGTTGAACACTGTTGCAGAAGTTATAAAGGCAACTTCGCCTGTCTGCATCTCACCCAGATGGTGAATTCAAGTCTATTCATGTGTTTACGCTCAGTGTAATCATGCTGCGTGAAAAATTTGCCCGTTTGGTGTGACGGCACCTTTAGGGTTAAAGTCCGCTCCAATCACCACTCTTTCCCCCCATGGGAACACTCTCCCACTTCATCTAACTTACTCCAGAATTCCCCTTTCTCTTCTACCTGACCTCCAACTTGTAGGGCACATGAGCTTAACATTTAATGTCACACCTTCGATTTCTAGCTTCAAACTCATGATCCCGCCTGACTCTCTCTTTACCTCCTGGACACTCTTCATATATTCCTTCAAGATTACTTCGACTCCATTTCTCTTCCCATCTACCCCGTGGTAGAACAGTTTAAATCGACCTCCAGTGCTCCTAGCCTTGTTTCTCTTCCATCTGGTTTCATGTACACACAGTGTATCTACCTTCCTTCTTTCCACCATATGAGTCACCTCTCTCCCTTTAACAGTCATAATCCCTACAGTTAGGGTGCGTCCAAAGTCACTCCTTCACCCTACCCCTCTGTTCTGCATATTCACGGTGAATGGGTAAAACGGAGGGGTAGGGCTAAGGGGCAGGGTGAAGGAGTGAATTGGGACACACCATTAAAGTCCCTACTCACACCTCCACACTCCCCCCCAGTGGTGTATGACTAGCAGTTGGGGTCTAGGATGGTGTTTTATGTGTGTGACATAACAAGAAAAAAAAGTTTGATTTTGACAGGGCAAATTTCTGGAGTTCAGCAATATGGGTTTGGGCAAAAATGTGTCACAATGTTGGATTTTAAGAGTTCACTTTCTCAATTTAGACGACAATTTGTTCTCATGATACCATTTGGTGGTGTTGTAGAGGGTAAAAGGATGCGGAGGCGAGACACGAGCTGGAACGACACAGAATCTTTTAGATCCCTCTAACAACATGTACAGCCCTGGATCCCAGCGCAGCTGCACAGGGGCTAGGAAGCCTCTCCCAGTTTCTCTGTGTTCTGCCTTTATAGCTTTATTAATCATACATAGAAACTGGGGCTGGCGCATTATGTATCATGTATGTACAAAGGAATTGTGTGATGCAATTACATAACACTTGTTACCTAAATTATAATACATTTGCCACCTGTGTCTTCACGCGCCCGCATGTTGCTGCAGGTGGTGAAAGGCACAGCTTTGTCTGGTTGACTCCATGTTAATTTTCCTCTCCCCGGGAGGTGTACAGAACTACTGTCCCGTTTGATACCTTCTGGAGGCACTTATATAGACGCAAAAAAAATAACAGATGTGACACAAAACTATTTTTATGCAGCAGCTGAACATTCTGGCTTTAGCTTTAAAAAAAATACTGGCGGCTGCCTGTTGTACCCCTCAGGCTGTTACTGGGATGCAGTCTACATGTTATTTTGACCTTTGACCTTGCAATCCAATAACCATATGCAGAGGTCAGGGTGACAGAGTGAACTTGTGTGCAATGCTTGGTGACCCTACCTTTACTCGTTCTATAGCAATAGGGCATAGGGAAAGTTAACTGTGACCTTTGACCTTTTGACCCCAGACCCATACTGAGAGGTCAGGAACTCAGGGTGGACATGAGTACCAAGTTTGGTGACCGTAGTGTTGCTTGTTCAATAATTAGCTGTAAACATCCAAGACTCATCTTAGGGATGATGATATCGATTTGAAGAGGCTGCATCATTCCTTTGTGTAGTTATCGAAAACTGACCTCCGAGGTCAGGTGACCCAGAGGTCAAAGGTCAACCAAATTCTAACTCGTCCAACATTTTTCAGATACACCCATGGTATCAATATGAAAAGACCATGTCATTTCTTTCTCTAGTTACCACGTTTACAAGGCAGGTGTTGCTGCCGCCCAGTGGGGTGATAGTAGCCCTTCAGCCTTTAGAACCCGAGAGTAAAAGCTAAATAAAACTGCTGTAATAAAAATGACTTTTTCAGATCAAGTAGGAAAAAAATGGAATCTTGTGGAGAAAAAAAAATCTTAAATCATCAAACATCACAATCAAGATCACCTTCTCCAGCTTTGATGATGGCTTGAATTCTTTAAGGACAGCAGAAATAAAAACAATATTGCTCATCCATCAGTTTTTAACTTTGTTGTGTAGCAGTTGACAAATAAGCTTTGCCAGACGGAGCTTTATCATGAACCAGTTTTGGTCAGATTGTGATCCTGGCTACATCAAGTTAATACGTCTGCTTCCAAAGAAAAGTCTGAATGCTCTTTGTTCTGTGGTATGATGCTTGAGGGGGAAAACATCTTTTGCTACATTCCAGGTTGACTTACTTTCTTAAAGGAATTTTTAATCCTTTCCATTTTTTCCCCCCAACTGACAGCTCTCCTTTTGGCTCGGTGTTGTCTGTCAGTCAGCTAGGTGTGACAGCTCATTAAGGTCTAGAAGCACTATTCTTTAACTGCACACTAACCTGAATATTTGACTTGTGCAGGTTATTTGCTCCATTAACACAAAATATAAAATCCTTCCTCTACCTGATCTGAAATCTTAAAAAAAAAAAAAAGAACAAAAAACACCATTAATGACAGCAATTAAATTTAACCGTTTACGGTGTTTCACACATCCAGAATAAAGTTAAAAGACTAACTCCTGGAAGATGTATTGAATTTACTCACATGTTGACTCAAATTAAGATTATTTGAATTTCTTACAGTGTTTGTTGTGGACAGACACTGGCATCTGAAGCTCTATAAACACGCTGACAGTTTTATCTATCCATGTAGAGGTCACTGTGCTATTATTGGATGGATCATTCAAATTATACTGGCATCATATGTAGAAACATCAAAGCTGGGTGACACTGTGGCTGCATCCAACTTTAATCATCATCACAAACACAATAACAATGATACAAAGATCAGAAATTACAAAACAACAGAAAGGAAAAGTGTCAAATCTTAATGTTAAAAATAAAATAACATAAGGCAAAGCTTAAAGGCAAACATTTCTACATAATACCAACATAATAATTATGATGATGGTGATAATTCCATTTATTTGCCGTTTATTTGGACAATGTTGGAGAATCCTGAAACACTTCTACGGCTGCTGGCTATATTCAGTTGGTGAGCTGGTAATTAGCTGCAGGGGAAAAAAAGAGAAGTAAGAATTTTCATCTCTTTACTACTGCATTTGCATATATTCAATACACTCACAATCAATACTTTCAACAGGGTTTGGGTCTATACAGTGGTGTGAAAAAGTGTTTGCCCCCTTCCTGATTTCTCTTTTTTTTTTTTGTCTGTCACACTTAAATGTTTCATATCATCAAAACAAATTTAAATATTAGACAAAGATGATACAAGTAAACACAAAATGCAGTTTTTAAATAAAGGCGTTTATTATTAAGGGTAAAAAAAATCCAAATCTACATGGCCCTGTGTGGAAAAAGTGATTGCCCCCGTTAAAATGTAAATTAACTGTGGTTTATCACATCTTTGGAAAGCTGAGTTCAATTTCTCTAGTCACACCCAGGCCTGATTACTGCCACACCTGTTCTCAATCAAGAAATCACTTAAATAGGACCTGCCTGACAAAGTGAAGCAGACCAAAAGATCCTCAAAAGCTAGACATCATGCTGTAATCCAAAGAAACTCAGGAACAAATGAGAAAGTAATTGAGATCTAGCAGTCTATAAAAGGTTATAAAGCCATTTCTAAAGCTTTGGGACTTCAGCAAACAACAGTGACAGCCAGTATCCACAAATGGCGAAAACATGGAACAATGGTGAACCTTCCCAGGAGTAGCCGGCCAACCAAAATTACCCCAAGAGCACAGCGACGACTCATCCAAGAGGTCACAAAAGACCCCACAACAACATCCAAAGAACTGCAGGCCTCACTTGCCTCAGTTAAGGTCAGTGTTCATGACTGCAGAGTTCCAAGACGAAAACAACAGCAAAAAAAACATAAAGGCTCGTCTCAGTTTTGCCCGAAAACACCTTGATGATCCCTGAGACTTTTGGGAAAATATTCTGTGGAGTGATGAGACAAAAATTGAACATTTTGGAAGGTGTGTGCCCCATTACATCTGGTGTAAAAGTAACACAGCATTTCAGAAAAGGAACATCATACCAACAGTAAAATATGGTGGCGGTAGTGTGATGGTCTGGGGCCGTTTGGCTGCTTCAGGACCTGGAAGACTTGCTGTGGTAAATGGAACCATGAATTCTGATGTCAACCAAAAATCCTGAAGGAGAATGTCCGGCCATCTGTTTGTGACCTCAAGCTGAAGCGCACTTGGGTTCTGCAGCAGGACATTGATCCAAAACACACCAGCAAGTCCACCTCTGAATGGCTTAAGAAAAACAAAATGAAGACTTTGGAGTGGCCTAGTCAAAGTCCTGACCTGAATCTGATTGAGATGCTGTAGCATGACCTTAAAAATGTGGTTCAAAAACTCTCCAATGTGGCTGAATTACAACATTTCTGCAAAGATGAGTGGGCCAGAATTCCTCCACAGTGCTGTAAAAGACTCATTGCCAGTTATCGCAAACGCTTGATTACAGGTGTTGCTGCTAAGGGTGGCCCAACGTGTTATTAGGTTTAGGGGGCAATCACTTTTTCACACAGGGTCATGTAGGTTTGGATTTTTTTTTTACCCTTAATAATAAACACCTTCATTTAAAAACTGCATTTTGTGTTTATTTGTGTTATCTTTGTCTAATATTTAAATTTGTTTGATGATCTGAAACATTTAAGTGTGACAAACATACAAAAAATGAGAAATCAGGAAGGGGGCAAACACTTTTTCACACCACTGTATCATTAACAGCATTTATTCACAGAAAATGACAACTGGCCAAAACAAGAAGAAAAGATGTTTCTTTTAGATCAAAAAATGCAAAGAAAACAAGCTCCTGTTCTTCTTCAACACTACGATACTTAAGTGTTAAATGATAAATGGTGTTCACTTATATAGCACTTTTTCTCATCTCTGGATGACCAAAGCACTTTACAGATCCTGCTATCCACCCGTTCACGCACACATTCACACACTGATGGTGGCAGAACTGCCATACACACACAGACACTAGCCTGGCCACCAGGAGCAACTGGGGATTCAGTGTCTTGCTCAAGGACACTTTGACATGCCAACTGCAGACAGAGCAGGAATCAAACCCCTGACCCTCCAATCAGTAGTCAGCCACACTACACCTGTGCCACAGCCGCCCCCAACTTAAGAAAAACTCAAAAATCTGTACTTGTGGAATAACTGATTTTTATTATTCACAGCTTTTATCCATCCATCCATCCATCCATCTTCTTCCACTTATCCTGGAGTCCAGGTCGTGAGGGCATCAGGAGCAGCAGAGAAGCCCAGACTACTGCCCGGTTCACACAGCACCATGATCTCCATGATCCGTCCTGCAGGTGGTGAGCCTACTGAAGGGTGGACCATGCGGCTCCTTTAGGTACACTGGGTCCTTGCCATTACCTTTTCATGAGGATCTACTGGACCGCACTTGGTCTGGCCCTTCACTGAGGATCACTTAGCCTTGGAAGACCCTACCAGGGCCAAGCTGCCCCAAACAACTTATCTCCTATGATCATTAGGGCACACAAACCCCTCCACCATGACAAGGTGGTAATCCACAGAGGAGACAGCTTTTATGGGTCATACCATTCTTAGATGATCACCTAATCAGTGAAGCCTTCAGTGAGGCTGGAGGCCTCCTTAGTGTTCTTGTGCAGGAATTCAACAGATACTCTAATTAAATGGCTGTCACACATGTAGAGATGCTATTTCAGGAAAGATTTTGCAGTGGTCTCTTATTTTCCCCCCAGTGCTGTTTGCACACTCCAGATTTTAGGGTGCATAATTTGCTGGGCTAGTGCTATGGGCTCATATTTTCTAATTACCAAAAAACAGTTGGTTGTGTTATTCATTGCAAAAGTGTTTAAATTTACAAGACAATTACATTAGTAATAACTAACAAAAGCAGTATTTGTCCTACCAAAAGAAGGCATACACCTTACTTAGTTCTGAGAGTATGTGGCCTGTCTCTTTTAGTTATATTATGAATATGGAAACTGCTGAATATGAGGGGTGTCCAGTGAACCACACTTTACACTTTGACCCTTGTGAGTATATCATCCTCGGGCTTTTAATGTATACATTAAAGCTTATATACAGATGCATCAAAAACAGACTGTTAATGACAGAGTACTGCATTCTGACCTGATAAAACCATGGCCAAGTACTCACGTCTCCTTACCTTTGACAGTGGCCTTGATGATTGTTTGATAGTTTCAACCATGACGCAGCATGGCGAAGTGAAATACATTTAAAATACACTGAAATCATACAGAAATGATTATGCATCTCCTGCACACACTGTTTGGCTGCATATGCAGAATAATCTTTCACACCCTTCCCAATCACAGCAGCAGTAGAGCTTCACTACGACCTTTTTCTGGTCATTTTTGGTGCTCCTCACTTCCGTGTGTTTTGTTTAACATCATGATGTCAAGCTTTATCCGTTGAAAAATCCTAAGCACCACCCAGCACTTTTTGGGACTGCTCTGAAGTACCCATGAACTGGGCCTTATTTCGGCCCCTACGAGTTCCTGGAGGCACGCAGCATAAGATAAGATAAGATAAGATAAGATAAGCCTTTATTAGTCCCACAACGGGGAAATTCCAGGATTGCAACAGCACAGGGATAGCAACACTCAGAGCAACAATCAGAAGGCAAGAAAAAAAAAAAAAAAACAAGCAAGCAAGAGCAGCTAATAAACATATGTACGTATTACTATAAAATATATATATATACACACACACACAGACACACAGTGCAGAGCATTGTAGCTGGATGGAATAAATATATGAATATATGAACACACAGTGCAGAGCATTGTAGCTAGATGGAATAAATATGTAAATATATAAACACCCACAGTACGGAGCATTGCAGCTAGGTGGAATAAATATGCAAGTATATAAACACACACAGTGCGGAGCAATGTAGCTAGATGGAATAATATGTAGATATATAAATATATAAACACCCACAGTACGGAGCATTGTAGCTAGATGGAATAAATATGCAAATATATAAACACACACAGTGCAGAGCATTGTTGCTAGATGGAATGAAACAGCATAACCGTCTACTTAGTTATCCTACATGGTATGATTATGTGCCCATACATATTCTCACCCTCCATAGCGACCGGTATGTTCCTAGTTGTATGCCGGAGAGGACCATTGTGTAAGTCTATTGCATCTTTTGCATTCAAAAAACTATTAGTTTGTTACGTCTTTTTGCTATCTCTGCGAGCAGCCCTGCTTAGGTTGTACAGTCTGACAGCCGTTGGTAGGAAGGACCTACGAAACCTCTCGGTTGTGCACCTGGGATGATGTAGTCTGCTGCTAAATGAGCTCCTCAGTGCATTCAGTATGTCCTGCATAGGGTGGAACTCGGACTCCAGCAGAGATGACAGTTTAGCCACCGTCCTTCTCTCTCCTATCTCCTCCATCGGATCAAGGCGCTGCCCCAGGACAGAGCTAGCTTTCTTAATCAGTTTGTTCAGTCTCTTCCTATCGGCTGCAGTAATGCCACTGCCCCAGCAGACCACTCCAAAAGTGATGGCTGATGCCACCACCGTGTCATAGAATGACTTCAGCAGCGCCCCTTGTACACCAAAAGACCTGAGTCTCCTCAGCAGGAACAGCCTGCGCTGTCCCTTCTTGTAGAGTGCATCAGTATTGTGTGACCAGTCTAGTTTATTGTTCAGATGAATACCCAGGTACTTATAGGATGTCACCATCTCGATGTCTGTTCCCTGTATATTTACTGGTACTGTGAGGGGCTGCCCATGCCTGCGGCAGTCCACCACCAGCTCCTTAGTTTTCCTCGCGTTGATCTGGAGGCAGTTCCGATGGCACCAGTCCACGAAGTCCTGGATAAGCCCTCTGTACTCAGCTTCATCTCCATTGGAGATGAGGCCAACGATCGCAGAGTCATCAGAGAACTTCTGTAGATGGCAGTGTGTTGTGTTGTGTGAGAAGTCCGCAGTATAAAGAGTGAACAGGAAGGGAGCCAGCACCGTTCCCTGGGGGGCCCCCGTGCTACTGATGATCGTGTCGGACACACAGTCCCGGGTTCTCACAAACTGAGGCCGGTTCGTGAGGTAGTCCAGGATCCATGATGACAGGTGCTGGTCCACCCCTGCGCGCAGCAGCTTGTCCTTCAGGATCATCGGTTGGATGGTGTTGAAAGCACTGGAGAAGTCAAAGAACATGATCCTCACCATATTCCCAGGCTTCTCCAGGTGGGACAGAGAACGGTGAAGGAGGAAGATCACCGCATCCTCCACCCCAATGCCATGCTGGTAGGCGAACTGGAGTGGATCCATCGCTGGTTCCACCAGGGGGCGGAGGTGAGCAAGGAGCAGTCTCTCCAGGGTCTTCATCAAGTGGGACGTCAAGGCCACCGGTCTGTAGCTGTTCAGGTCTTTGGGGTGGGAAGTTTTTGGTACAGGTACCACACAAGATGTTTTCCACAGCTGTGGTACCCTCCCCAGTTTCAGGCTCATGTTGAAGATATACGTCACAATCCCACACAGCTGGTCTGCACAGGACTTGAGGAGCTTTGCGCTGATGCCGTCCGGTCCCGGCGCCTTCCTCGCCTTGATCTTCCTCAGCTCCGTCCTCACCTGGGTCCTGGTCAGGGTCAGGATGGGGGGCTGTGTGTTGGGAGTGGGGGGGTGTTGGTAGAGTGGGGAGTGGGCAGCAGGACTTGATTTCTTTAGAGGCAGCAGTGGTTGTTGTGCAGTCAGGGGGGAGGGCGGTTGGTCAAATCTATTGAAAAACAGATTCAGGTTGTTCGCCCACTCCCTGCCCCCTGTGGCCTGGGGGGAGGTATTCTGGAGCCCCGAGATGGTTTTGAGGTTTCTCCAGACCCCGCTGATGTCGCTCTGTTGCAGCTTGTCCTCCATCTTCTTCCTGAAGCTGTCCTTGCCTTCTCTGATCTTTCTCCTCAGCTCCCTCTGTACGGACTTCAGCATCTCCCTGTTCCCCGACCTGAAGATCCTCTTCTTCTCTCTCAGAAGTGTTTTTATCTCAGGGTTGATCCAGGGTTTGTTGTTTGAGTGACGCCGTATGGTCTTGGTGGGAACGGATTTGTCCACACAGAAGCTGAGGTAGCCTGTGAAGGTGTGAATGAGGCCATCGATGTCCTCACCATGTGGATCGCAGAGCTGCTTCCAGGCGGTGGCTTCAAAACAGCCCTTTAGGGTGTCCATTGTCTCCTCAGACCATAACTCCACAGTGTGCATGGCCGGAGGTTGTCTGTGCACTAGGGGTTTGTACACCGGCCGGAGATGAACCAAGTTGTGATCCGATCTCCCGAGTGGGGGTAGTTGTGATGAGGTGTACGCCTCCTTAGTGTTTGCGTAGAATAAATCCAGTGTTTTATTGTCTCTAGTGTGGCATGTGACATACTGGGTGAACGTGGGTAGAATGGGAGACAGTGAAACATGGTTGAAATCGCCTGAGATGAGGAGAAGAGCATCTGGGTGTTCTGTCTGCAGCCTGCTGGTTACTGAATGGATGACGTCACGTGCTGTCCCAGCGTTCGCCGTCGGATTTGCATAAACAACAATGCAGATCACGTGTGAGTGTTCTCTCGGGAGATATGTAGGCCTCATGCTAACAGCTAGCAACTCAATGTCTTTGCTGCAGTGTCGTTGTTTAACAGTGATATGTCCCGGTCTGCACCAGTTGTTGTTAACATACATGATCACTCCACCGCCCCTAGCCTTGCCACTGTCTGGTGTTCGGTCAGCTCGTATCATGTGAAAAACCCTCCAGCTCAATGTTAGCATCTGCTGCTAGTTCAGTTAGCCACGTCTCAGTAAACAAAAGGAGAGAGCACTCCCGGTATGTGCTATCATAACGGGAGATAGCCGCTAGCTCATCTAACTTTCCCAGTATCGACCGTACATTTCCCATGACAACAGATGGAAGGGAGGGTCTGTACCTTATATTTTTTGTCCTCCGCCTTACTCCAGCCCGGCAGCCGCGGCGTTTTCGCCTCAGTTCACTCGGTATGTCGAGTTTTTCCAATGGGACCGGGTGGCGGTTGAATGCTAGCAGCTGTTCTCTGCTGTATCGTATCCTGCTATAGACAGTGGCTCCGTCCACCGGCTCAGGAGACATTTAGGACGATCTGTGTGTCCGTGATATAAGTGGGGTGAAAAAAAAAGACGGATCAAAAGAGAGAGGAAGGGAAAAAGACTCGGAATCGAGCCGCTGTTGCAAAAGGCAGCCGACTCGTGTGGCGCCGAGAGGCGCCGAGAGGCGAGTGGAGGAAGCCGTGGAGCCGTGGCCGTGGAGGAAGAGGGCGGCAGTAAACAGTTTTCTTAGCCTCCAGGGCCAGTTAACATTTTTGCTTTGAAAATCTGACCCATGTCCTTCAACTGGTAAATCTCTATTTCATCATAGGGGAAGTTTCTGCAATGTTGGTTCCTATAGTGGAGATGGGGCTATCGGTGCCCAAATCTCCTGACATTCAGCCTGAGCACAACCTGGACGCAGAACCACCTGAGGATGACATGTGAGTGAGGTTGGTAAGCATCGGGCCAATTGCCGAGGAGAAGGAGCGACTCCCATGAAATGTAGATGGAGGGACAGCACGCCTTCACACCAGCATCAATTTATAGCTTATTAGATTTTATAGCTTATTTAATTTTGAGCTTGGTTACATAATTTATGTGGGACACACACACACACACACACACAGACACACAGTATAAAAAATTTAAAGTAACACTGGTGAAAATCAAGTTTCTTTTTCTTGTTAACATGTCTAACATTTTTTTTTTTTTTAACTTACAAGACATATCAAGAGCAAAATCACTTGTGTGTCATGTCTGTTTTTTCTGCCATTAAAAGCTCAGTTAAGCTCCCCCCCTTGGGAAAACTCAAGTTTAGATGCACTGTTTATGTGATGTCACTATAACAGGTGAACCAATCGGGACTAAGCACCGGCTATGGCCGTGGAGGAAGAGGGCGGCAGTAAACAGTTTTCTTAGCCTCCAGGGCCAGTTAACATTTTTGCTTTGAAAATCTGACCCATGTCCTTCAACTGGTAAATCTCTATTTCATCACAGGATTTAGTCCATTTCTGTATTTTGTGTAATGTAGCACTAGCTGCCATTAGCCTTTTAATGTGCCCGATACGGTAGCCTACTAACGGTACAATTTTACGAGCAGTAAATGTCAAAGCCTCATGTCAAATGGGTAATGTGCTAGAGAGAAAATGATCCACAAATATCCCGATCAGTCGAGATATATTAAGATGCTGGATGTGTTGATTTGTTTGCTCAGACTTTTTTGGTGGAACGCTGCTGCACGTTAAAGACAGGAGAAAAGAGATGTAATCAGACTGGGTCTCTGACAGTTTGGGCGCAGCGCAGTAAAACACTTGTGCCGTGTGTTGAGCCTGTGGATGGAATGAGTGTGTCGTGCTGTGTGGTGACTGCGGGGGGGGCGGCGCCACAGCTCGGAGCTGCCCCTCCGCGCTCGCTCCTTGACACTCATAGTGGTGTTAACTTTTAAAGTTTGGATATTATAGGTGCACAAGCATCAGTGGGGACTCGCGGTGTGATTTTAGGTGGCTGTATGTACAGTTGTGAAAAAATTAGGACACCCCATCAAATATTCAGTTCTTTATTAAGAAATGTTCACATATCTTATGTCTAACCTTGTTTTTGTTTTTATTTGCATTTTTTAACATTTATTTTAGCCACGGAATGAATGTGGGTGTGTCCTAAAAAAGATAGGGGGTGTCCTAATTTATTCCTCACTATTTGTTCAAAATTACATTTTACAGAAAATTTGAAAAAAGTCTTTAATTCATTTTTAATTGTTTCGTTGTATTACACAAATCTCCCAGTATTTTTTTAACATTGATCCATATGTCCAAATATGTTAAAAAAAAAACACCAAAAACACAGGCTTGTACAGGGTGTCCTAATTTTTTCACATGACTGTAGCTGGTGTCCTGGCAGACAACAGCGGTGGCGGCTGGTATGCACGCCATGTCGCTTTGCTGTGGTGCCCGTGTGGTCTGCATATGAAGCGTCTTTGAGTGTCCTTGAAAAACACTACAGAAACCTGATGTATTATTATTATTATTAAATGAGGGTAATTGGAAATAATTACAGCAGAGTGAAAAAACATTTAAAAACCTCACTTCTGCTGAGCTAAATATTATGCCTCCACCAATAATCTAAAAAAGAAAAAATGTGAGTGATAAATGGTCTGCTGCACAC
This sequence comes from Pholidichthys leucotaenia, assembly GCA_020510985.1. Taxonomy (NCBI): domain Eukaryota; kingdom Metazoa; phylum Chordata; class Actinopteri; order Cichliformes; family Pholidichthyidae; genus Pholidichthys; species Pholidichthys leucotaenia. The sequence continues at coordinate 236,468,288 of CM035839.1, forward strand.
ATCTTAATTTGATATTTGCTCAATGAACCGTTAATAACAGATCACAAGGCAGCAGTTACCCTGCAGGAAAAAAGTTCAGAGCATCCTTAAAATAAAAGGCTCGCCTCGTCTCCTCTCTCTTCCTTCATTTGGATTGTCTCTTACATTTTTTTTATTAAACTGTGAGAAAAACCAGCGGCTCCCTTGGTACTTTCAGACAAGTATATCTGGTTGATGGTGTTTCACAATAAAAGCACATAACAGAAACACAATCATTGTGATAGCTGTAAGTGTTGAGTCGTGTACAGTCTATGGAACAAAACCTTTAGACTACTAAGGATAATGAAGGTGTTGATTTTGAATAAACATTTAAGACTTTTTTTTTAAATGCAAACGCTTTTGTCACACAGAGATAGGGCTGCACAATTAATCAAATTCTGATCACGATCACGATTTTGGTTGCCACAATTAAATTAACATGATCGTCAACGATATTGACATTTAAAATGCAGGCTCTGCTGCAGATCAAATCAAGCATTTTCTCAACCAACAGCCAGCTGACCACCAAGGGGCGAACGCACGTTAGGGCAACATTAAGCTGCAGAACTGACAAGCGAGCGCACCCTGTAGCGGCAGATTCAAGTTTTCAATAGTGGACTGATGTGATGGTGAAACACATGCCAGCCAGATGTGGGGAGTAGAAGGTGCCAGTACGGAAACACGTGGAGGCAAGGAGCTAGTGCCTCAAAACCATCATCATCTGTTCATCTGGATCCAGGGCAAGTGGTGCTGACTATAAAGAAATTATATGCAAAGAGTGCCACAGAGCTGTGTCTGCGCTGTAGAGCAACACAACTAACTTATTCAACCACCTGAAAAAACACCACAAACACAACTATGATAAATGCATGAAGGCTAAAGCGAATATCACTTCACTAAATTACAGTCTGTGTCCGGCGCCGACCCAGGCAACCATAGTATCAACCCTGCAGAGAGCTTCACCGTATCCATCCACCTCCCAAAGACACGCTGAAGAAACTGATGCACTAGTGTTTTATTTGGCCAAAGACGCATCCACTAACATGGTCACAACACTGGACAAGAAATACATGATCCCCACATGACTCTCCAAAGTTGTATTATCTGCGCTGTATGTAAAATACAGATGGATATCACAACTGTCAAGTACTTTGCAACTACGACTGACCGATGGTCAAGCAGAACAACAGAGCCCTACCTGTCCCTCACAATTCACTACAGTGATGGAGATTTTAAAATGAAGAGTCGATGCTTGCAGACATCGTTTTTCCCACAAGACCACACAGGAGACGCTCCAGCCCATGGACTGAGGGAAGCCAATCATCTTGGAGCCTGCAGGAGGAGGGACTAGTCTGCATAACAACAGACAGTGGAGCTAACGTCGTCAAGGAAGCTTCTCTAAACAAATGGATGAAGCTCCAGTGCTTTGGCCACAGGCTTCATCTAGCAATTGGTGAGCAGGATGAATTTAAAAATTAGAATTTTATGTTATCTGTGTTTTTCCAAAAGTAAAATAAAATAATCACTAAAATAATTGTGCTCATCATTTTGGCCATAATTGTGCAGCCCAACATGGAGCACCACATTTGCTCCCACTGATCCAATCTAGCACTAACATTTGAAAACACCAGGTATGTTAGAAAGAATTGACACTACATAAACACTGATATCAGCAACGTTTGTCCAAGAGCTCATCGATATTTCAGTACTGACCAGTCAGGTACTGGTTCTTGACACACATCCCTACTAGGGGGAACAATTTTCATGAAATCATATAAGCACTGAGATCTTCTGACCTGGAGCATAATCTTAATGCAGACCCACCTGAGGATCATTGTACACATCGAGGCATTTGCCCAGCCCAGGAGTACTGACTTTTCTGAAATCACATAAGTGCCCAGATCTCCTGACCTTTGACCTACACCTTGAGCACAACTTGAATGTAGACTCACCAGGGGAATATTGTCAGTGAGACTGGGGAGTTTCGAGGCAACTGCCTCAGAGGAGTAGCTATTTTTCTGAAAGCACGTAAGTGCCCAGATCTCCTAACCTTGAGCAGAAGATGGATGCAGACCCAGACAGATAGACACTGCACCAGTGTTTCTCCTCCCATTATAATAGGGGGGCACTACACCAGAGCCCCCCATGCCCCTTGAAGATAAAGTTAATTTTATTTCATTTTGCTGTATTTTCTATGTTGCACCACATCACAACAGACGTAGTTTATGGTTACCTTTCCTATAGATCAGTTCTAAATCCTGTTCTTTTATTAAACAAAGTAAACAGCCAACCACATGTCATTTCTGTCCCTACATGGTCACGCGTTTACAATTCTCTGGTCTCTGTATCGTGCACTGCAAACTTCTGCTGCGATGCGCTCATGCACACACACACACACATCCACACACACGTAGATGAGCACCGGCCCACCAGTGGACAGAGGGTGTGTGTCCAAAAATATGTTGTGTCAACCACCTGAAAAGCAGACAATAATATCTGCATTTTAGAAACATTTCCAGGTTGGTGAAGATGACAACACTTGCTCTCCAAGATGCCTACATTCCAACACCAGCCGCTACTGATGAGAGTCACCGGCATTTTTACAAGTCTTTCAAAGTCAGTGCAGACCAGTGGTTGATTGGAATACACCAATCTTGTCCTCCGTTTTGCAAAATGCACCTGACATTTCATATACAGTGGGGCAAAAAAGTATTTAGTCAGCCACCAATTGTGCAAGTTCTCCCACTTAAAAGATGAGAGAGGTCTCCAATTTTCATCATAGGTATACCTCAACTATGAGAGACAAAATGAGAAAAAAAAAATCCAGAAAATCACAAATGAAGGATTTTTAATGACTTAATTGGTAAATTCCTTGGTAAAATAAGTATTTGGTCAATAACAAAAGTTCATCTCAATACTTTGTTATAAACCCTTTGTTGGCAATGACAGGTCAAACGTTTTTAAGTCTTCACAAGGTTTTCACACACTGTTGCTGGTATTTTGGCCCATTCCTCCATGCAGATCTCCTCTAGAGCAGTGATGTTTTGGGGCTGTCGCTGGGCAACACGAACTTTCAACTCCCTCCAAAGATTTTCTATGGGGTTGAGATCTGGAGACTGGCTAGGCCACTCCAGGACCTTAAAATGCTTATTACGAAGCCACTCCTTCATTGCCCGGGCGGTGTGTTTGGGATCATTGTCATGCTGAAAGACCCAGCCACGTTTCATCTTCAATGCCCTTGCTGATGGAAGGAGGTTTTCACTCAAAATCTCACGATACATGGCCCCATTCATTCTTTCCTTTACACGGATCAGTCGTCCTGGTCCCTATGCAGAAAAACAGCCCCAAAGCATGATGTTTTCACCCCCATGCTTCACAGTAGGTATGGTGTTCTTTCTCCTCCAAACACGGCAAGTTGAGTTTTTACCAAAAAGTTCTACTTTGGTTTCATCTGACCATATGACATTCTCCCAATCCTCTTCTGGATCATCCAAATGCTCTCTAGCAAACTTCAGATGGGCCTGGACATGTACTGGCTTAAGCAGGGGGACACGTCTGGCACTGCAGGATCTGAGTCCCTGGCTGCGTAGTGTGTTACTGATGGTAGCTTTTGTTACTTTGGTCCCAGCTCTCTGCAGGTCATTCACTAGGTCCCCCCGTGTGGTTCTGGGATTTTTGCTCACCGTTCTCGTGATCATTTTGACCCTACAGGGTGAGATCCTGTGTGGAGCCCCAGATCGAGGGAGATTATCAGTGGTCTTGTATGTCCTCCATTTTCTAATAATTGCTCCCAATCCCAGTTGATTTCTTCACACCAAGCTGCTTACCTATTGCAGATTCCGTCTTCCCAGCCTGGTGCAGGTCTACAATTTTGTTTCTGGTGTCCTTTGACAGGTCTTTGGTGAGATGAGATGAGATTCAACTTTATTGTCATTACACATGTATGAATACAAGGTAACGAAACGTGACTTGGCATTTGGGCACGCTCTGCAGAGCGCATCCAAGGCCGGGGCAGCCGGTAGGCGCCAGTCATAGTGGTGATAAAGAAAGAAAAAGGGAAGGGATATGGAATGACACAGTAGGCGAGAGAAAAAAACATGTTTATCAAAATGGCGCTCAGTAAGTGAGCGAAATTTTGATTGCAGGAAAAAAAAAACCTCAATGCACATTTAGCAGACAACAGAACCAAAAGTCAGAGAGGATCAGTGAATGAATGGATGTAATTCAGTATAAGTGAATCAGTGTGTTTGTGTATGTTGAATGCAGGTGGGTGTTTATCAGTTACTGGAGGCAGCAAATCTCTCCCAGCCGAGATGTTATGTCTTAGTGTCTGAAACTCGGAAGCATGTCCTTGAGGCATGGCAGATGGAAATTTCCTGAGCCAGTCACTGTCCTTGAGAGTTCAGATTGCAGCACACCAGAATGTTTATGAAGAGAAGCACAATCTTCTGTTTTGTCTTAATCCAGGAGGAAAATAGTCAACAGGGCACCGAATTCAAGGTCTGATAACACAGATCACTCAGAGCATAGAATTTACAGCTCTTGCAATCCTGTGTTCATAATTTCCATACATAGGCTTTAAATCCATTCTTGGAGGGCACCAAAACGACTCCAGATGTTTCCCTTCTAAACATGGGAAGCATGTCCGGCAGAGTCCATCTCTCTACAGTGCACGCCAGATGGTAATTTCCATGTTAGTCTTGCCGTTAGTTAGTGCTCTCCCCCGTCTAGTCGAATTGTTGAAGAAGCAGCTACGCCGGGACCGCTTTGATTAGCTCTTCTAGTTAAATTTTCGATACACCAGGAAAACTCCAGAGCCAGTCAGCAGAAAAATCCTGTGATCGTGCCAAACCAGATAGATGCTTCCACATCATCAGTCGAATCATGCAGACACATGTGTTCCAATCCATGGGTCTCTCCGTAGGGGCTCTCCCTGGCCCAAATTTATGTAAAAAGTTGTTAATTTTATTAAAGCTGCTCACCAAATCCATTTTTTTCATTTGGATCAAGATTCAGCCAGAAGAACAGCGACGCAGACAAGACAGCAAGCTGGGATTCTCAGTTAGGGAGGGTGGAGGAGGGTGAAAGAGGGAGCAGAAGAAAAAGCGACCGTTCTCTCTGAAGGGCAGGAAGATGGTCTTGGCCATAGTGGAGTTTGGAGTCTGACTGTTTGAGGTTGTGGACAGGTGTCTTTTATACTGATAATGAGTTCAAACAGGTGCCATTAATACAGGTAACGAGTGGAGGACAGAGGAGCCTCTTAAAGAAGAAGTTACATGTCTGTGAGAGCCAGAAATCTTGCTTGTTTGTAGGTGACCAGATACTTATTTTACCGAGGAATTTACCAATTAATTCATTAAAAATCCTTCAATATGATTTTCTGGATTTTTTTTTTCTCCTTTTGTCTCTCATAGTTGAGGTATACCTATGATGAAAATTGGAGACCTCTCTCATCTTTTAAGTGGGAGAACTTGCACAATTGGTGGCTGACTAAATACTTTTTTGCCCCACTGTAATTACCATATTTTTTTTCATATCAGCACTCAATAGCTTTATATTTAGAAGAGACATGGTGTGTGGTAAGTTTTGTTTTTTTCCCCAATGGGATCTGTCACGGAAAAAAAGAGGTGCAGAGGTGCCTCCCACTCCATCCCAGAACCATTGTCTCCCATAGCAACCGGAGCCTGGAGACGGTCAGAGCCACTGCAAACTCTGTGGGTGTAAGTGAAAAATGTTCTTTTTCTTCTCTCAGACACTGGGATATTTGTGTAGCTGTGGCACAGACAGTTGTCTGCTGCAACTTTGAAAGGGGCGGCTGTGGCGCAGGTGTAGTGTGGCCGATTACTGATCGGAGGGTCAGGGGTTCAATTCCTGCTGTCTGCATATCGAAGTGTCCTTAAGCAAGACACTAAACCCCCAGTTGCTCCTGCTGGGTGAGGCCAGCGCCTGTGTATGGCAGCTCTGCCATCATCAGTGTGTGAATGTGTGTGTGAATGGGTGGATAGCAGGATCTGTAAAGCGCTTTGGTCATCTAGAGATGAGAAAATGTGCTATTTAAGTGAACGCTGTTTACCATTTAATATAAATTTTTTTTTGTAGATTTAGAGTCCTTTATTAGTCCCACAATGGTGAAATTACAGGGCATCCACATGAGTGGATGAGGCAGCCACTAGTGCGGCGCCCAACCCTTTCACCATTCACACGCACACATTCACACCTGGGGCCACTTTAGAGTCTCCAATTAACATAACTTGCATGTTTTTGGCATGTGGGAGGAAACCAGAGAAATCCTGGAGTAAACCCACGCAGACATGGGGAGAACATGCAAACTCCACACAGATCACTGTTGATCGGGAGAATAATGATGGACAGCCTTTGGATTCATTTCCCCTCTCTGTTACTGTGCTGTGACTATAGTCTCACATAGCGCCTGACAGCTGCCGCATCAAAGAGTGATGGTCTTTGAGAAACTGATCAGAACTGCCAGAGCCGTTTCTTCTCGGCTTGGTTTACGGCAAGACCTAGCATAGCCGTCCCGAACAGAACCCTCCAAAACACGAAAACATCTCATCACACCATCGTACACAGCAGGTCCAATGTACTGGCAACAAGCAAAAAAGTGCCGTTTCTCCCACCGACCCACACCACCATGCTGTGCTGCAGCTGAATGAGCAGTCAGGCTGTCTATGGAGGTTATTTTCAGTCATAAAGCCAAACGCATTTTCCTCTGATTTGAAAGCACATAAAAAGTTGATTTATTCACTCAGTTTCTCCCATGGTACAGACAGCTTGGTGACCTGGCTCTCTCTCAGGTCACACCTGAGAGAGAGCCAGGTCCCACCCCTTCATTTGTGCCATATGCACAAATGAAGGGGTGGGGGTGGGGGGAAATCAACACAGAACTGAAAGCAGCTAAAACATAATCTCAGTTAAATATAATAAAAGTTAAATATTAGCCTGCCTGGAGACAGCTAATCTTCTGAAAGAATGTCCATGAGGCAGATCTTAAAGATGTACTGCAGTGGATATAATCCCCTTAAAGACAAATCCACATAATCTAAAATGGAATCTCATGCCCTTTTTACACAAAAACAAAACTGCTTTTGAAAATCTTTTCCCCTTTTCCTCCTCCTTCAAACACCAGGATCTATGAATATTCTAAGTAGGTCCACCCATAGCCAGTTCTTAGTCCAGACTGGTTCGCCTGTTATAGTGATATCACAAAAACGGTCAGTCTAACCTTGCCTTTTTCCAAGGGGAGGAGCTTAACTGAACTTTCAAAGCAGAAAAACAGACATGACACTTGAGTGATTTAGCTCTTGACATGTCTTGTAAGTCATAAAAAAACATGTTATAGGCATGTTAACAAGAAAAAAAAAAGGGATTTTGACTGGAGTGCCACATTTTGAGATAAATTTGACGTTTTTTATTATTCCATGAGATTTGCCACATTTTTCTTTCATTTGTTTTTTTAAAAGATATTCGGAGTAAATTCATGGTCAATGCAAACAAAACAGAAGTGAAATGGACTTAACTGAACAAACAGGTCTATTTCGATCATTTCTCCTGTTGTGATAGCTTGCTAGGTCTAGGTCTTCTTTTATTTATTTCCCCACATATGAGAAGAACCCAAATGTTGGCTTGCATAGTTTGGTTTTCAGTTTCTATAAAGCAAAATAAGACATTTTTTCATGCTGACAGCAACAAATAATAGCAGTAAAGTTCAGTTTTCTTCACTGTTGTATGAATTCCTAAATGCCACATGAACTAAATTTTGTGTATATTCAGTGCTATATTTTTTTTTTCCACAATATCTTTATTGAACCTTTTTTTTTTTTTTTTAACAAACATGATACAAACAATCAAACACTAACACTAAAGTACTACAAAAAAAAAAAAAAAATACCCTAAAAACACCAACAACCACCAACAGAATCAAGTCTTCAACAATGCTCCTCTGTTTAGTCTAGACAATCCAATACATAAGTATACATATTATGTTCACCAGTTTGGAATTTACAAGGTCCACACACATCATTCACCTTCTTCTTCAAGAGTTATGTTTAAATTTTTTACATAATCAATAAAAGGTCTCCATATATTCTCAAACACAATTTCCTTTGATTTCAGTATATATGTTATTCTTTCTAATGGAAGGTTTGTTAACATCTGTCTTAACCACTGAGTCACATCTGGTCTATGAGTCTTTTTCCATAATAGTGCAATACATTTTTTGGCATTAAGCAAACTGAGGTCTATGAATGTTCTTTCACTTTTATTGAAATTATGCTTTTCTGGGTACAGACCCAACAAAAACAGTTTAGGATTCAATATGATTTGTTTTGAGATTATTTTTTCAATTGTTACCCTCACCTCTTCCCAAAACATTCTTATTAATCTACATTCCCATAAACAATGAAATAGGGTTCCTTTACTTTCCATGCATTTTGTGCATGTATCTGGTATATTTTTGTTATATCTATTTAACTCCTCCGGTGTAACATACATCCGCATTAACCATTTGAAATGTATCAATTTAAGGCGTGCATTTATTGATTTGGTTTGAGCTTCTGTACAAGCCAATTCCCATTGTTCCTCTGAAATTTCAATTTGCAGATCTTCTTTCCAGTAGTTTAATCTTTTCAGTGAATTTTCACTTGAAGATAGTGTCAATGAGTTATAAAACTCTGAAATAATACCCTTTCTTTTACTATCTTTCATCATCATTTTTTCCAAGGATGAATAAATAGGTCGAGTGAGAGCTTTATTTTGATTTGATCGAATAAAGTTTCTAAGTTGAAGATATTTAAAAAAATGTGTTCTATTGAGATTAAATTTGATCCTCAGCTCTTCAAAAGACATTATGTTGTCTGCACATGGCAAATATAAATCCTGAATCTTTTGTATCCCTTTTAAATTCCATACTTTAAATACAGCGTCCGCTCTCCCTGGTTTAAAATATTGATTACCCCATATTGGACTAAATTGTGACAATAACTGTGGTTCTTTTAAATAGTTTTTAGCTTCACACCATATTTTGATCATATGCTTTACAAATGGATTTTTAACTTGTTTTTGTAATTTTTTTGCCGAATCTGAGTATATGAATATGGGAAGAGGTAAAGGTAAATTGTATGATTCCATTTCAGTCCAGTGAGGGAGATCATTTGATGAAAAATAATATGTCATAGACCTCAGTTGTGCCGACCAATAATACAACATAAAATTTGGACATTTCAGACCTCCACGATCAAATGGTAAATATAATAAAGACAAACGTAATCTAGCCCTCCTGTTGTTCCATATAAATTCCACTAACTTTTTTTTTATTCTTGAGAATAGATCTAAAGGTGGTGATAAGGGAATGTATTGAAATAAATAAAGTATTTTAGGTAAAATATTACTTTTAAGTATATTGATTCTCCCGATCATCGACATTGGTAGTGACATCCATCTCTGAGTTAACTCATTGATATCTGACATTAAGGCTTCATAGTTGACACTGGCGACTGATTCTAGCTTAGGCATAATTTGGATTCCTAAATATTTAAACTGATTTACAACATTGAATTGATTTACCTCAGGGGCTGGGTAATTTCTCTGGGTCTCATTTAGCATTAATATTGAAGATTTAGTTTTATTTATTTTATATCCTGATATTTCCCCAAAATTCTTTATTAAATTCAACAAGGTTGGAATTGATTTTTTTAGATTCGACATAAACAAAATTATATCATCAGCGTACAGGGAGATTTTATGTTCTGTTGGTCCAACTTTAATTCCATATATTTGTGAATGTAAACGTATCGCTATCGCTAAAGGTTCAATTGCCATAGTAAACAGTAAAGGTGAAAGTGGACAGCCTTGTCGACATCCTCTATTGATTTTTATTGGTTTTGAAATATTGTTATTTGTTAGGATTTCTGCTGTAACATTATTGTATATTATTTGAACCCATTTTATGAAATTATTTCCAAGTCCAAACCTTTGTAGGACTTCAAAAAGAAAGGGCCATTCAACTCTATCAAAGGCCTTTTCGGCGTCCAATGATAGGAGAGCTGTATCCGGTGCTTCTTTATTAAAATAAATAATATTAAATAGTCTTCTTACATTATGGAAGCCTTGTCTACCCTTTATAAAGCCATTCTGATCTCGATTAATAATATTTGGTAAAATTTCTTGTATTCGTCTTGCTAAAATTTTACAGATTATCTTAAGGTCGGCGTTTAATAGGCTTATTGGTCTCATATTTTCACATTTATTAGAGGGCTTACCTGGTTTTGGCAACAGTATAATTAAGGCATTATTTATGTATGATGGTAAATTATTATTTTGAAATGCTTCTAAAACCATTTCCAAAAAAGGTTTTATTAATTTATTCTTAAATTTTTTATAAAGGTCAACTGGAAGACCATCTGGTCCTGCACTTTTTCCTGATTTCATATTATCAATGGCTAGCCCAACTTCTTCTTGACTAATTTTAGACTCCAATATCTCCCTGTTTTCATTTGGTATACACGGTATAGATAGTTCGTTCAAAAACCCATTTAGTTTTGTTAAATCAGGTTCATTTTTGGTATCATATAATTTTTCATAGTAATCTCTAAAGGCTCTATTAATTTCTAAAGGATCTATAACTACCTGTCCGTTACTTATAATACTGGTAATTGGTGTTTTAATTTCCAATTGTTTAATCTGCCATGCTAATAATTTTCCTGATTTTTCACCTTGTTCATAAAAAGATTGTTTCAATCTTAGAAGACTCGAGGCAGCTCTATTCGCTGATTTTTTGTCGTATTCAGCTCTCAAAATCAGTAATTCATTCTCCAACCTTGGGTCACTTCCTGCATACACTTTTTCCTGAAGACTTTTTATTTTATGTTCCAATTTAGCTCTCTCCTCTCGAGTCTTCTTAGATTTTGATCCTGTATAACTAATAATATGTCCCCTAATAAAAGCTTTGAAAGCCTCCCACTTTACACCTGCTGATGTTTGTGTAGTATTGATGTCAAAGAACTCGTCTATCTGTTTTTCTATATACTTGACAAATTCCTCATCCTGAAGCCATTTATGCTGAAATTGCCATCTACCTGATTCCTTTGTCAATTTTTTATCTACATATATTAGACAACAGGGTGCATGATCAGAAATCACGATGTTATCATAAAAGCAGTTTTGAATCTTGGACCTTAATTCTGTGGAAATCAAAAAATAATCAATACGTGAGAATGTCTTGTAGGTACTGGAATAACAAGAATAGGCTTTAACTTGTGGTTTCATTTCTCTCCATATATCTAACAATCTCAATTCTTTCATAAAATGATTAATAGTCATCCTACATCCAATGTGCGTACAATCCAGTCCTGTTGATCTATCCACACCTGGATTCAATGTACAATTAAAATCCCCTGCTATTATATGTTGCCCTGTAAGTGATGATAAGATGAGAAATAAATTAGCAAAGAACTTCTGATCATCTATATTGGGACCATATAAGTTCACAAGATTTATATTTTCTAATAGCAAAGAACCTTGAATGATTACATATCTTCCAAATTTGTCTCCAATTACATTTTTCACCTGAAAAGGAACTGATTTATGTATGAGAGTCATAACTCCCCTGGCTCGGGATGAAAATGAAGAGGTGAATACACTTCCCTGCCATCTACTCCTAATTCTTTTAATATCCTCCTCTATCAGATGAGTTTCTTGTAAAAACACAATTCTTGAACCCATGTCCTTTATTTTATTCATAACTTGTTTAAGTTTTTTTAAATTTTGTAGACCTCTGCAATTCCATGAAGTTAAATTAAGATTAACACTTTGGTCCATGATCAATAGAGAGTTTGGGATTACCTTGCAGTGTAAACATGCTCATACAGAGAAGCAAAAACATGAGTGGTTGAACATTCATCCTACAAACTACACACAAACAAATTTCCCCTTCCCACACTTGTGGCAAACCCCCCAAAATCAAAAGAAAAATTCTGTCTCCCGATATAGCCATCGACTGTTCCACACCCACGGGGAACAGCCTAAGCCACTCCTTCTTCATCCTCCCAATCACCCTAACTCTACTGCTTTTAATGACGTAACATTAACTCTCCTCTGTAGTTTTCCAACTTAACTCCAAAATTTTTAACAACTTTGTACATCATAGTTTTTTTTTTTTGTTTTGTTTTTGTTTTGTTTTTTTAATATATAATACAATCTATATTTTGTAAACTTACTATTTACTTCAAGTCAGTCAGATGCCTGTGCAAATGCTTAATTATTCTACCTTATATTTTGTTCATGCTTAGCTCCCACCAGTCTCTTCTTCTTCTTTGATCTTCTTGATGAACTCCTGCGCCTCCTCTGGGGTCTTGAAGATGTGGGTTCTGCCCTCATACGTGGTCAGCAGTCTCGCAGGATAGATTACACCATGACGAATCCCAAGGTTGCGCAGCTCCTTACGTACGGGATCAAACTGCTTCCTCAATTGCTGGATTCCTGTGGCCAAATCTGGGTAGAACCGCACCTGCTGGTCCTGGTGTTTAATCTCTCCTTTAGCACGTGCAGCGTTGAAGATCTTCATCCTGTCTCCGTTGCTAAGAAACTTCATAATTAAGGTCCTCGGCGGTCCCTTATCTCTCCGTGGGCCAATACGATGTGCTTTTTCCAGAACCACTGCTGATTGCAACTCCTCGCTGCCCAGCACCTCCGGAATCCACTTTTCCAGAAAGGAACATACGTCCCGACCTTCTGATTCCTCTGGAAGACCCACCAGCCTCAAATTATTCTGTCTCGACCGAGATTCCAAATCCAAAATATTATCTTCCAGAGATTTATTTTTTTTTTCCAAAGTGCGCACCTTTAATTGAAGACGGGTGACGTCATCTTCAGCACTAGCGAGACGGAGCTCCATCTGCGCCGTTCGTTCTACACAGTCACCCAATTCCTTTCTTATTCCTTCCAACGCTGTCATAATCCCATCAAATCTAGAGGAAAAGTCCGCTCTCATTGAACTCATGGCAGCCATCAGCGCATTTGCGCCATTCCCCGCAAACATCGCACCGCCGCCAGCTTCCTCCGCCATATATGGAGTTTTGTTTGCTGCGTCACAGACCTGAAAGTCCGTTAATTTGGACTGTTTCGGCGGCTCGCTTTTTCCTTTTCCTGGTTTTCCAGCCTTAGGCTTCGCCGACATATCCTCGCCCAAATGCTGGGATACGTTCTGTCCCAAATGAGAGAGTTATTTGCCGATTTTTTTTCTCCAGGAGCAGAGCAGAGCGAGACACGTCCGTCCTACGTGGCAGCCATAACCGGAAGTATATTCAGTGCTATATTAAAAAAAAAAAAAAACTATATAACTAACTAACTAACTAACTAACCTGCACTTATATAGCGCTTTAACTAAATAAACACTATAACTTTATAAGCAGTGCAATCTTTAGTTTAAAGATCAAACAGCTGTTGCTGTTTTAGTTAGACAGGGGAAAAGCACATTTGTAAGGTCAGCTACTGATGTTGGACGAGAAGACCTGGCTTGCAGTCTTCGCTCTAATTTTTATTTATTTATTTTTTTTTGATTCTGTATACTTATTGATCCCCAGAGGGGAAATTGAGGGCATCCACCTGGATGGATGAAGCAGCCATGGTACGGCGCTATCCCTTTACCATTCACACCTAGGGCCACTTTAGAGTCTTCAATTAACCTAACCTGCATATTTTTGGCCTGTGGGAGGAAACCGGAGAAATCCTGGAGTAAACCCACGCAGACACGGGGAGAACAAGCAAACTCCACACAGATCACTGTTGGTCAGGGGCTGGGATCGAACCAGGGATCCCATGGCCAAGGGTGAGTTGCTGTGCTGCCGCAGTGCTAACCACTGCACCACCGCACCGCATCTCAAAGGTGTTCTTCTGGGTTGAGGTCAGGGCTCTGCGCAGGCCAGTCAAGTTCCTCCACACCAAACTTGCTCACCCATGTCTTTATGGATCTTGCTTTGTCCATTGGTTGCCAGTCATTTTGAGGGGTGTCTCAGTACTTTTGGCAATATATTGTATACAGTGGTGTGAAAAAGTGTTTGCCCCCTTCCTGATTTCTCTTTTTTTTTGTGTTTGTCACACTTAAATGTTTCAGATCATCAAACAAATTTAAATATTAGACAAAGATAACACAAGTAAACACAAAATGCAGTTTTTAAATGAAGGTGTTTATTACTAAGGGTAAAAAAATCCAAACCTACATGGCCCTGTGTGAAAAAGTGATTGCCCCCCCCCCGTTAAAACATAAATTAACTGTGGTTTAACACATCTTTGGAAAACTGAGTTCAATTTCTCTAGCCACATCCAGGCCTGATTACTACTACCACACCTGTTCTCAATCAAAAAATCACTTAAATAGAACCTGCCTGACAAAGTGAAGCAGACCAAAAGATCCTCAAAAGCTAGACATCAAGCTCCAATTCAAAGAAATTCAGGAACAAATGAGAAACAAAGTAATTGAGTTCTATGTCTGGAAAAGGTTACAAAGCCATTTCTAAAGCTTTGGGACTTCAGTGAACCACAGTGCGAGTCATTATCCACAAATGGCGAAAACATGGAACAGTGGTGAACCTTCCCAGTAGTGGCCGGCCAACCAAAATTACTCCAAGAGCGCAGTGACGACTCATCCAAGAGGTCACAAAAGACCCCACAACATCCAAAGAACTGCAGGCCTCACTTGCCTCAGTTAAGGTCAGTGTTCATGACTCCACAGTTCCAAGACGAAAACCACTGCTGAGCAAAAAGTACATAAAGGCTCGTCTCAGTTTTGCCAGAAAAAATCTTGATGATCCCCAAGACTTGTAGGGAAAATACTCTGTGGAGTGATGAGACAAAAATTGAACATTTTGGAAGGTGTGTGCCCCATTACATCTGGTGTAAAAGTAACACAGCATTTCAGAAAAGGAACATCATACCAACAGTAAAATATGGTGGTGGTAGTGTGATGGTCTGGGGCTGTTTTGCTGCTTCAGGACCTGGAAGACTTGTTGTGGTAAATGGAACCATGAATTCTGCTGTCTACCAAAAAATCCTGAAGGAGAATGTCCGGCCATCTGTTTGTGACCTCAAGCTGAAGCGCACTTGGGTTCTGCAGCAGGACAATGATCCAAAGCACACCAGCAAGTCCACCTCTGAATGGCTTACGAAAAACAAAATGAAGACTTTGGAGTGGCCTAGTCAAAGTCCTGACCTGAATCCAACTGAGATGCTGTGGCATGACCTTAAAAAGGGGGGTTCATGTTCGAAAACCCTCCAATGTGGCTGAATTACAACAATTCTGCAAAGATGAGTGGGCCAGAATTCCTCCCCAGCGCTGTAAAAGACTCATTGCCAGTTATCGCAAACACTTGATTGCAGTTATTGCTACTAAGGGTGGCCCAACCAGTAATTAGGTTTAGGGGGCAATCACTTTTTCCACACAGGGCCATGTAGGTTTGGATTGTTTTTCCCTTAATAAACACCTTCATTTAAAAACTGCATTTTGTGTTTATTTGTGTTATCTTTGTCTAATATTTTAAATCTGTTTGATGATCTGAAACATTTAAGTGTGACAAACATACAAAAAAAAAAAGAGAACTCAGGAAGGGGGCAAACACTTTTTCACACCACTGTATATAGCTCATCTATCCATCACATCAGTGAGAGGAAGATAAGAATTATTCCTTCTTTAACCTCAACATCGAAAATGACGAGACAGATTCTGTAGTAGAAGTTGACTTACCACAGATATCCTTCCTTAAAATCGGTGAATTTGTGCCGAACCATAAATGTTGCTAGAGCATCTGCTACCTATAAACAGATGAAGGACCACGTTTAAACAAACAGACCCAACTTAAAAACAGGCACACATGTCTGATATCCATCATTATAGGGACACTACATAGACCTGCATTCATTTCCTGGAGATGTAACTTACTACTACTGCCTATCCCTATCGTCATCATTAATCATAGCCCTAATCTTAACTCAAACATGTTATGACTCTAAACTGTAATGATTTATGAAACAGGGACCAAAAATGTTTCCACTTTTCATAAGATCTCTGTAACTTTAAGTACGTTTTCACAAAAATGACCACACATCTAAAGAAAACAAGCACACACACACACACACACACACACACACACACACACACACTATTCTCACATAAAAAAAAGTAGTCTCACTAAAATACATTATAAGATGAGTAAACAACAATCATACAGTAATTGCAACTACATTGTGCTTTACGTATGATGTACATATTAAAGAGGACATGAAACGCTACATGTTTTAATCACTATTTTAAAACTCTGACCTATATACGAATAACATATTATAGGTAAAACATTGCAAGTGCAACTGGATTTCAATAAGTCATCAAAATTCTGTTTTTAATATTTCAAAATCACCATATTGCCCGAGCCTCGATGGTGACGTCACTAGGTTGGTTGGTGAGGAATGCCTACATTAGATTATCGCCTACAGTTAGCTTGTCAAAAGCTCGATGGAGAAAAAGGAAAACAAAAGGAAGACTTGACAGAAGGGGGTCATTTTTGTACTGCACCTGGCTGCAGCAATGAATTTTACAGGCTCAAAAAGCAGGGAAAGACTGTCCATTTTCATTCATTGCCACTGAAACGCGTCAACCCTCCAGTTAGCCGCAATGCTAGGATTTGCAGTGAGCATTTTACAAATGAGGACTATATAGAGGAGAGAGTGTTTGAGTCAGATAAACTCGTGGTTCGCCGCACCAAAAGGCTAAAAGCAGATGCAGCCCCATCTGTGTTTGATTTTTCTTCTTATCAAACCGGGTGTACAGATTGCCCAACACAGGGTAAAAGTATCGAGGTAGCGGAGCACCGTAAAAAAGAGCCCAACGGTGATTTCACCAGGCAGAGCAGAGAGAGGTCAAATAAATAAATGGACGTGCCTACTGGACATATTCAGAAAATGCCCCACAATATATACCAACATTATTCCCTTGATGATTTATCAGTTTTAAGTTATTATTAAGGCATTTTACTTTTTCAGTGTACACCCAAAACATTTCCCAGATAATACTCATAAATGTGCAGCCAACCATGAAAAGCAGCTCAGACTCAGCTGTCTTACCTCAACACCCCAGGACTCCTAATATCCACAGATTTTTTTTTTTTTTTTTTGAAGTGTTAATTGGCATTTTTCCTCCTGGTAAAAAGTAATCCACGTGCAGCAGTCACTTCCATGTCTCCTAAGATACTATCAGATCTTAGGAGGCTATTTGGCAAGTAACGGCAAAAAAGGTTTTTTTTTTAAAAAAAGTATTGCATCTCTTCCCTTGACGGGTCGCTCCAAAGTCTCCGCCCGGACTTCACGGAGAGACAGCATGGACACTTCCAGAACGCCCCTCTCACAACACAGAATTTCAAAAGTCCGGTTCATAGTAATGCACCGTAGATCTGCAAGCAAATGATCCAGACATGCCTCTTGGCAGCAGATGGACTCGTTTACAGTCGGCATCGCAATGCAGCAGCCACACGTACAGCAGGTCGTGTTTCCCAGCCTCTCCGTACCTGGCTGAACTGACGGCTCCTCCTGCTCCCATACCTCCCCAGACACCGCTGGAGCTCGCTCCCCCCTCCTCATTGGCTCAAAGGCACAAGCCATTGGGTGTCTGGGAGTATCTTCTACAGACCTTTCGGTCTCGTCTTCTGCCATAATTAATGTGAGATGGTGTTTTCACAGCGTTTAGCAAACCACAGTACAGTGCTCCAATGCTAGCTAGCTGGACCAACCAACCTAGTGATGTCACCATCAAGGCTCGGGCAATATGGCGACTTTGAAATATTAAAAACAGAATTTTGAGGACTTACTATTTAAATCCAGTTGCACTTACAGTGTTATACGTACCTATAATATATTATTAGTATATAGGTCCAAGTTTTAAATACTGATTAAAACATGTAGCGTTTCATTTTCTCTTTAAAATATAAGCTGCTCACTTTTTCAGGTGCGTCCTCATGAACAGCATGGCCACACTGAGGAAGGACCTGCATCTGAAACTTCCCTGTGCAGAAAAGGAATCAATTTTCTACACTTGTTTTCAACAGTATTATAAAGAAAATGGAAGACCAATTACATCGGTTTATAAGTTTGTTTTGTTTTTTTACCTTGCATCTGTCCAATAGTAAGGTCTTTGTCAAGCCTGTCCACGCCTGTATAATGGAGCAAATCAGAGGTGAAATCTGTCCAAACGTTTTTGATGTATTAAGTACCACATAACTGAAGAGGTAAGAAGAAATTAGAAATCCCACCTGCGAGCAGGAGCAGCTTTGGCATGGGGCAGGTGAGAAAGAGGGCAGACAGACCTCTGAACCATCCATCCCAGTATTTTTCTGTCTTTGACAGCTCCACACGCCAGGTGAAGACACTCTCCTTTTTTAACTTTGAAGAAAAACAAACAGGAAGTATAAGGACTCTTTAAATGTGCATGTGGACTACATTAGAAAGACGAGAACAAAGAGGCCAAACCTCCTGATCATCTTCCTTCATTCTTTTATTGGTGGATTCGTCTTCTGCTTCTTCCTCCTCGTCTTCTTCTATAATACCTTCCCCGATGCTATTAGAAATGCCTGGGCTGCTGCTGGATTCCTCACATCTGTCAATGTCACAAGAGCAGAAGGAAAACTAAGTGAAAAAAGATGCAATCCTTGCAGCACTTCTTGTCCAGCTGAGAAATGAAGCTGACGCACTTTTTCACTTGTCCTCCCATTGACACCCGCGCCGATTCCAGGTTCCGGATTTGCCCACTCTTCACACTTAAAAACATGATGAAGAATAGTTTTAGACAGATGTGTGTACAAATTAAGTTAAATGAGTTCATGACCTGAGGCCTTTAAAAGTAAAACACTAAACTGGAGTATACAAACACTGTGCATTATTATTTACTGTATTTAACCTTTATTTACACAGGAGAGTTCCAGTGAGAGGCAACCTCTCTTTTTCAAGGACGCCCTGTTCACACTCACACAGTTATACATTCACACCAGGGAGCTGCCCAGTCCAACCACAGACTGACCTGTGGCCACTGAGCAGCTCCACTGGATCAGCTGGGGTTCAGGGCCTTGCTCAAGGGCGCCATGGTGGGGTTTAGACGGATGGGGCAAACACTGCTGTGTTTTCTGTCCCACCCAGATCTGATCCTGCCAATCCAGGGATCAAACCCGCGACCCTCCACATCCCAAACCATTAGGCCACCACTGCCCACTGTCATTTTAACATGTCCTAATGTTGGCAGATAATGAAAAGAATTTGGACTGCATTTATAACAATCAATGGAATACTGTAATGTAGTGTGATTTTTGTTCCTAACAGCAGAATTAGTTTGTGTTAAACACTCACCTCCACTCAATGGCATTCTCCAGAGATTTAAAGGATTTTGGGCGACTTCTAAGAAAATTCTGCATGCTGTTCAAAGCATCCATTGCAGTCCCTGAATTAAATAAAACAATATCTAAATTGACAGCACATTACTATAGTCCCAGCAATTCCAAATAACATCAATTTATCAAAGAGGGAAAACAAAAGCATGTGCAAGTTTCTTTTAGTGAAAGTAATGAGGATACCTTCTACAACATCAATGACGCAGAGCCCAAGCAGAGAGCGTATATGATTAGCGACGGCGGTGTGAACGGCAATAGCCCCGCCCATGCTGTGTCCAGTAATCATGATGGGCGGTGGGTTCTCTCCATAGAGAGCCTCCACCACTTTGCCAATGTCTCTTTGGAAACAAAAAGCAAAACATCAACCTGTGAGGCCAGTTATAGTTTGTTGCAGGTCTACAGTTTTCAGAAAATGGTCATGTTATTTATTATTATTGCGCGGGCATGTTCGGCCGCACTCCGGAACAAGCACACTTTTATGCTACATGTCCACTGGTCTGTTTTTTGTTGAAAGACATCGTATCGGGATTGTGGTGTGGCGCGGAGATAGGTGTAACCAGGTGGAGTTACAGAAAATGTGTGACATTATGGGAAACCAGTAGTCAAAGAGCTCTGTCCTGGGAAAACACTCTCACTTGCCCTGCTGCTGAGAACACACAGGCTGCTCCTGACTGGTCACCAGATCTGATCATGGGCGGTCTTTCACGGACTGAAACTACCGGACAACATGGCAGACTACGAGTCTCGTATCTTTAAAACAAACCAGCAAAAAGTGTTTCTGACGTCACTTTGTCCAAGAAATAGTGGGTTCAGTTAATGAATCTGTCATTATTTGACATCAAAAACAGCTGGTTCAAATGTTCAGGACGAGATCGCTGCCTCCGGTGCATGCCGGCACGGGAAACTCATTTGCGTAAACGTCAGCGATTATAATGTTTATGCAAATAAGCGGTAGGGGGAACCACGGGCTCCTCGATACACCACAGCCTGTATTTCACCACACCGGAGCCAAGTGCTTTCCATTGTGTTTCCAATACACAATGAATGGGAAGCAGAAAAACATGGGATCAAGTGGACATGTAGCATCAGTGCTGTTTGGAAGGAGCAAAACACTGCAGAAAAAGTAAAACGGCTTGTAACGAAAAGAAATGTGTTCTCCATCCACATAGTATGTGATGATTGACTATTTATTTATTTATGTACATAGTTCCACCCGCATAGCCCCTACCATACCTGTGTATATTGCCATAATCCTGGGCTGTTTATATTTCAGTCGTATGTTTAATCATGTGCTCTGTAACCGTATTTTATCTAATCCTTCTCTCATACTTAACTGTGCAGTAGTCTAGTGGCGCACCCACAATTTCGTTGTACTGTACTACTGTACAACGACAATAAATTCTATTCCATTTCATCTGAAGATGCCAAGACAAAGCGAGTGAAGTGCGTGGAAACTAACATGTAAATACCTGAAGCTAAGTCGCTCAGCCTCTGCTATCCATGTCACCTCAACAGTTTTTGTTTTCCTGCCTAAGTAAAGTAACATTTTCTGTAAAATCATAAATGCCCAGATCTCCTGTCCTTTGACAATGATCTTGACCTCAAGCTGGATGCAAACCTACCTGAGGATCCTTGTGAGTGAATCTGGTGAGCATTGAGGCAATTTCCTAGGAGAAGTAGCTATTTTTTCTGAACTCACATAAGTGCCTAGAGCTCCTGAATGCAGGGACAATACATACTAATAAACATTAATACAAATGTAAGTATGCCAGATTTAGCAATACTGCTCCACCAAAATGAGCTAAAAATGATAAAAAGATGAGTAAAAACTCTGAAATTATTAAGTTCCCACAAATGAACTTGTGGATTTTAACTTCATAAAATTTGCCTATGGGTCACATACATGCCACTACAACCATGTTGTCTTGATGGAGGAAGACGCATTGCCAGTACTTTGATAAACGCAGACACAATCGACTGCAATTCTGGGGGATTGTGATATCACAAACTACAAAACTACAGTTGTATGTTTCTGAAGATGTGAAAATTTCAAATTAATCCAGAGAAGGAACACACCATGGGTTTTTTAAACTTTCAACCATCTTCCAAAGCCTGCAGATCATCTTCTCCATCCTCTGTTCCCCCTACAGATTTCTGTAATATAAAGCTAAGAGCTTCCCATGAAAACAACTTACTTGGCCATTGTGTCTGCAGAGAGATCCTCAGGATTTTTCACTTTGGTGTCACCTGCAAGTGTTGACAAGGACAGAAATGTCAGTGTGTTTGACCTAAGCTGATGCAGAGAATGACCTTCTTTAACATTTTGAATAGCAAGAGGACTTACAGTGCTGTGAAAAAGTATTTGCTCCCTTCCTGATTTCTTATATTCTTACATATTTATCACACTTAAATGTTCCAGATCATCAAACAAATTTTAATATTAGACAAAGATAACCTGAGTAAATCCAAAATGCAGTGTTTACCCCTAAGCCTCTAAAGGCTGAAGGGGTTTTGTCGTCATCCTGGTGGGCGGATGAGCGCCGGCAGCAGTCGCGTCAACACCAGCTTTGTGAACGTGATATCTCAAGAAAAAAATATGATTTAAGAAATGAGTTGCTTAAAAAAGTAACTTTCACGTTACTTTTAAATACATACTTAAATTATCTTGCACACATGAGATAATTTAATTAATGAGTTAAATTATGGGCTCATTATTATTAATGACAGGCTGAAAACAGACTGTTTCAGAGCTTCAGACAGTTTTTTTTTTAGGTTGCTGTAACTGCATGTGTCATTGTGTTGGATACACAGTGGATAGAAAAAGTCCACACATCTCTGTTCAAACGTCAGGTTTTTGAGATGTAAAAAAAAATGAGACCAAGATAAATCAAGTCAAAACTTTTTCTACCACTAATGTGACCTATAACCTGTACAACCCAACTGAAAAACAAACGAAAATCTTTTAAGGGGAAAAATAAAAAACTTAGAATAACATGTTTGCATAAATATGCACACCCTTAAACTAATACTTTGGTGCAGCACCTTTGGCTTTTATTACAGCACTCAGTCTTTTTGGGTAGGAGCCCATCAGTGTGGTACATCTTGATGTAACAATATTTGTCCACTCTTTGTTGCAAAAACACTCCAAATCTGTCAGATTGTGAGGGCATCTCCTGTGCACAGCCCTCTTCAGATCACCCCACAGATGTTCGATCGGATTCAGGTCTGGACTCTGACTGGGTCATTCCAAAACCTTAATCTTCTTCTGGTAAAGCCATTCTTTTGTTGATTTGGATGTCTGCTTTGGGTCATTGTCATACTGATAGATGAAATTTCTCTTCATCTTCAGCTTTCTAGCAGAAGCCTGAAGGTTTTGTGCCAACACTCACTGGTATTTGGAACTGTTCATAATTCCCTCCACCTTGACTAAGGACCCAGTTCCAGCAGAAGAAAACAGCCCCAAAGCACGATGCTGCCACCACCATGCTTCACTGTAGGTATGGTGTTCTTTTGGTGATAAGCAGTGTTGCGTTTGTGCCAAATATACCTTTTGGAATTATGGCCAGAAAGTTCAACCTTGGTTTCCTCAAACCATAATACATTTTCCCACATGTGTTTGGAAGATTTCAAATGCGTTTTTGCAAAATGTAGCCAGGCTTGGATGTTTTTCTTGGTAAGATAAGACTTCGGTCTTG
This sequence comes from Pholidichthys leucotaenia, assembly GCA_020510985.1. Lineage (NCBI taxonomy): Eukaryota > Metazoa > Chordata > Actinopteri > Cichliformes > Pholidichthyidae > Pholidichthys > Pholidichthys leucotaenia. Next base: position 236,491,434 of record CM035839.1, read on the forward strand.
CCACCCTAGACGGGAGATTGTTGTCACATGTACTAAACATCCAGTATTTGCCAGAAATTCCTGCAGCTCCTTCATTGTTGCTGTTGACCTCTTGACTGCCTTCCTGACCAGTTTTCTTCTCGTCTTTTTATCAATTTTGGAGGGATGTCCAGTTCTTGGTAATGTCACTGTTGTGCCATAGTTTCTCCACTTGATGATGACTGTCTTCACTGTGTTCCATGGTATATTTAATGCCTTGGAAATTCTTTTGTACCCTTCTCCTGACTGATACCTTTGAACAGTGAGATCCCTCTGATGCTTTGGAAGCTCTGTGTGGACCATGGCTTGTGCTGTAAGATGTGACTACAAAAATGTCAGGAAAAGCCTACTAGAACAGCTGAACTTTATTTGGGGTTAATCAGAGGCACTTGAAATGGTGGCAGGTATGCGCTGACTCCCATTTAACATGAGCTTGAATGTGATTGGTTAATTCTGAACACAGCCACATCCCCAGTTACAAGAGGGTGTGCATATTCATGCAACCAGGTTATTCTGTTTTGTTTTTTTGTTTTTTTTTAAATTTTTCCCCTTAAAAGATCTGTTTGTTTTTCAATTGGGTTGTACAGGTTATAGGTCACATTAATGGTGGAAAAAGTTTTGAAATGATTTATCTTGGTCTCATTTTTTACATCACAAAAACCTGGCATTTGAACAGGGGTGTGTAGACTTTTGATATCCACTGTAAAACTGTCCATGCTTATCTTACCTTTATGATGGATTAATCCGATGTGCAATGATCCAAAGAAAACATTCATTATCCACAGTCCAAATGTCTGCAGTGACAGAGACATGATCCAGAAACTCAAATGTCTTTTTATTGTTGAAAAGTCTTTATCCAGGTAGTAGGAAAATGCTTTTTAATTGCAGTAGCTCACAGTCTTAGCTGTCTGATGGAAAGTGACTGTTGACAACACAATAGCATGTCATCAGTCTATAACAGGGGTGTCCAACCATGTGCCATGGAGAGCCAAGACCCTGCAGGTTTTCTCTTCTACCCAGTCTCTTCAGCAGGTGTTTTCACTTATCAGCAATCAGTGGGAAGAAATTCACTGAAATCTGCTGTTGAAGACACTGGTTGGAGGTAAAACCTGCAGGGTCTTGGCTCTCCATGGCACATGGTTGGACACCCCTGGTCTATAACAAAGTATCTTGCAATCATCCATTCATCCATATTCTTCTGCTTAATTCTTTCCGGGTCGCGGGGGGGGGGGGGGGGGGGGGGGGGGGGGGGGGGGCTGGAGCCTATCCCAGCATCTTTGGGCGAGAGGCAGGGTACACCCTGGACAGATCGCCAGTCCATTGCAGGGCCAACACATAGACAGACAAGTCGGTTTAATTCTTGCTGGGTCACAAAACTTCCAGATGTATACCAGCTGTGACTGGTCAGATAAAGTACAGTATCTCACAAAAGTGAGTACACCCCTCACATTTTTGTAAATATTTTATTATATCTTTTCATGGGACAACACTGACGATATGACACTCTGATACAATGTAAAGTTTTCAGTGTACAGTTTGTATAACAGTGTAAATTTGCCGTCCCCTCAAAATAACTCGACACAGCCATTAATGTCTAAACTGCTGGCAACAAAAAGTGAGTACACCCCTAAGTGAAAATGTCCAAATTGTGCCCAATTACCCACTTGACTCATTAGTGTTACAAGGTCTCAGGTGTGAATGGGGAGCAGGTGTGTTAAATTTGGTATTATCGCTCTCACACTCTCTCATACTGGTCACTGGAAGTTCAATATGACACCTCATGGCAAAGAACTCTCTGAGGATCTGAAAAAAAAGAATTGTTGCTCTACATATAGATGGCCTAGGCTATAAGAAGATTACCAGCACCCTGAAACTGAGCTGCAGCACGGTAGCCAAGACCATACAGCGGTTTAACAGGACAGGTTTCACTCAGAACAGGCCTTGCCATGGAACAAAGAAGTTGAGTGCACATGCCCAGTGTCATATCCAGAGGTTGCCTTTTGGGAATAGAAGTATGAGTGCAGCCAGCATTGCTGCAGAGGTTGAACGGGTGGGAGGTCAGCCTGTCAGTGATCAGACCATATGCTGCACACTGCATCAAATTGGTCTGCCCCTTTTAAAGATGGACAAGAAAGCCTGCAAACAGTTTGCTGAAGACAAACAAGCAGACTAAGGACATGGATTACTGGAACCATGTCCTGTGGTCTGATGAGACAAAGATAAACTTATTTGGTTCAGATGGTGTCAAGCGTGTGTGGCGGCAACCAGGTGAGGAGTACAAAGACAAGTGTATCTTGCCTACAGTCAAGCATGGTGGTGGGAGTGTCATGGTTTGGGGCTGCATGAGTGCTGCTGGCACTGGGGAGCTACAGTTCATTGAGGGAAGCATGAATGCCAACATGTACTGTGACATACTGAAACAGAGCATGATCCCCTCCCTTCGAAAACTGGGCCGCAGGGCAGTATTCCAACATGGTAACGACCCCAAACACACCTCCAAGAAGACCACTACCTTGCTCAAGAAATTGAGGGTAAAAGTGATGGACTGACCAAGCATGTCTCCAGACCTAAACCCTATTGAGCATCTGTGGGGCATCCTCAAACAGAAGGTGGAGGAGCACAAGGTCTCCAACATCCACCAGCTCTGTGATGTCATCATGGAGGAGTGGAAGAGGATTCCAGTGGCAACCTGTGAAGCTCTAGTGAACTCCATGCCCAAGAGAGCTAAGGCAGTGCTGGAAAATAATGGTAGCCACACAAAATACTGACACTTTGGGCACAATTTGGACATTTTCACTTAGGGATGTACTCACGTTTGTTGCCAGTGGTTCTGACATTAATGGCTGTGTGTTGAGTTATTTTGAGGGGACAGCAAATTTACACAGTTATACAAGCTGTACACTGACTACTTTACATTGTATTGAAGTGCCATACTGTCAATGTTGTCCCATGAAAAGATATAATAAAATATTTACAAAAATGTGAGGGGTGTACTCACTTTTGTGAGATACTGTACATCCACTTTACGGTGTTAGCTGCTAGCGTAGCTAGCTGTTCCTTTGCACTAGCTTTGCCAGAGCTTGTTGCCATTTAATCAGGAGCTTCTGACGAATGCAACAGGTCTCACCCAGCACTTTGCTTCCAACCCACCAATCAGTCCCTCCAGGATTTCACGATGTTATCGCGTCAATTCACGCAAAATCAGCCAATCAGTGCAATTATTGCACGACCTTGCAACTTTATCCAATCAACGCAACTTTCTCGCAATTTTGGCCAATCCTTGTCAACTTACGTCAATTTCACCAATCAAATTTCAGCTGAGTGGCGCTAAAACGCTCAGTCTAACCAATCAAATGCATCGCTACATCGCGTTCACTTCCGTGTTTACATTAAGTATTAACGGAACGCTTCAGCAAAAAACTGTGTTGTTAAAAAAACAAAAAAAAACACCCACCCATGAGGTTTCCAACATCGTTCCCTCCTCCGTGTCCCCCAGCCTGCCGGTGGACGTCTCCATCCTGACTGCATGTACGAAGTGCTGGGTTTGTGTTGAAAAACTTTCGCCTGACCCAAAAGTACCCCATTGCGGGAGCGCATGTGACAAGAGACTCCATAAAACCACAAACAAACGAGCAAGTGTAACACCACAGCCAGTGTTTGATCATTTCATACATCTTTAGAGGTAAAATCATAACTACATCTTGTCAATGAGCTTTGAAGCTGTGAATTTCTGGTCTGAACATGGACAGACCCCCCCCCCCCCCCCCCGGTAAATGAAAGATTTGTGTCTGATGAGATGGGTGTGTGTGTGTGTGTGTGTGTGAGAGACGACACGCAGCAGATAGATAGACAGGTAGGAGTTAGGCATAGGAATATTGTCTGCATTTTTTTCCCGGAAAAACAGACTCCAATAGACAATACAGACTAACAGAATAAATTATTTATTTTTTCCTCTCCGCTTGGTACTGAGTGGTTGGGGACCGTAGGGAGTTTTCAAATGAAGGCGCTGCAACTAATTTCCAAATCTCTACTCTTTAACATGCATTCAATGCAATTTAGCTGTTGGGTAATGGATATTGTGTTAACGCCTGTATTTGCTGTTGCACAAAAGAGTTTTTCTGTATAGCAGAAGTTTCTGCTTAATTTACAAATCACTGTAATAGGAAATGTTTGACAATCCTGTGCTTTTCTTGTATTGTTATAGAATATCACTGTAGTAAGCTGGAAAAACCATCTGCTTTAAAATTTGTAATTCTTCTCACAACTTTTAATGCAAAAAAACTTCTCCAAACATCGCAACTTTTATCGCAGCTTTTAACAAAAGCTCCCGTGAATTCAGGCTTTTTGGGCAGCAACAATCATAAAAACATCCCATGAAATCCTGGAGGGACTGACCAATATACTTTTGTCCTTAACCGCGAGAATGGAAAAATGATGTGTATTTCCACAAAATCAAAAGTGCTTTATCTCTTCCTCTGTTCAGACTCATGAGGATTCATGGCTCTTTGCGACAGGTCATGTCGAGTGAGAGCTGCATCTCAGCTACGTAGGGTCAATTTGTATATTGATTTACATTAGAAATATTTATTAGGTACACCTGTCCAACTGCTCGTTAACACTTAATTTCTAATCAGCCAATCACATGGCGGCAACTCAGTGCATTTAGGCATGTAGACATGGTCAAGACAATCTCCTGCAGTTCAAACCGAGCATTAGTATGGGGAAGAAAGGTGATTTGAGTGACTTTGAACGTGGCATGGTTGTTGGTGCCAGAAGGGCTGGTCTGAGTATTTCAGAAACTGCTGATCTACTGGGATTTTCACGCACAACCATCTCTAGGGTTTACAGAGAATGGTCCGAAAAAGAAAAAATATCCAGTGAGCGGCAGTTCTGTGGGCGGAAATGCCTTGTTGATGCCAGAGGTCAGAGGAGAATGGCCAGACTGGTTCGAGCTGATAGAAAGGCAACAGTGACTCAAATAACCACCCGTTACAACCAAGGTAGGCAGAAGAGCATCTCTGAATGCACAGTACGTCGAACTTTGAGGCAGATGGGCTACAGCAGCAGAAGACCACGCCGGGTGCCACTCCTTTCAGCTAAGAACAGGAAACTGAGGCTACAATTTGCACAAGCTCATCGAAATTGGACAATAGAAGATTGGAAAAACGTTGCCTGGTCTGATGAGTCTCGATTTCTGCTGCGACATTCGGATGGTAGGGTCAGAATTTGGCGTCAACAACATGAAAGCATGGATCCATCCTGCCTTGTATCAATGGTTCAGGCTGGTGGTGGTGGTGTAATGGTGTGGGGAATATTTTCTTGGCACTCTTTGGGCCCCTTGGTACCAATTGAGCATCGTTGCAACGCTACAGCCTACCTGAGTATTGTTGCTGACCATGTCCATCCCTTTATGACCACAATGTACCCAACTTCTGATGGCTACTTTCAGCAGGATAATGCGCCATGTCATAAAGCTGGAATCATCTCAGACTGGTTTCTTGAACATGACAATGAGTTCACTGTACTCAAATGGCCTCCACAGTCACCAGATCTCAATCCAATAGAGCATCTTTGGGATGTGGTGGAACGGGAGATTCGCATCATGGATGTGCAGCCGACAAATCTGCGCCAACTGTGTGATGCCATCATGTCAATATGGACCAAACTCTCTGAGGAATGCTTCCAGCACCTTGTTGAATCTATGCCACGAAGAATTGAGGCAGTTCTGAAGGCAAAAGGGGGTCCAAGCCATTACTAGCATGGTGTACCTAATAAAGTGGCCGGTGAGTGTGTATATATATATATATATATATATATATATATATATATATACACACATATATACACACACACACACACATATTTATATATGAATAAAAAGAGTGTAGTTTTCGCCAGAAAACTACACCAAAGAATGATGTAGCCTTTTCAAATCCATTTCATCATGTGTAAGTCAAGTCTTGGACGGCCTAGAAAAGGGGTGCCCAGTCATGTGCCATGGAGGGCTAAGACCCTGCAGGTTTTACCTCCAATCAGTGTCTTCAACAGCAGATTTCACTGAATTTCTTCCCACTGACTGCTGATAAGTGAAAACACCTGCTGTAGAGACTGGGTACAAGAGAAAACCTGCAGGGTGTTGGCCCTCCATGGCACATGATTGGACACCACTGGCCTTGACCCTGCCCTCGGATTATGGGTTTGGGGTCAGAGGTCAATGTCAACATTCCCTTTGGACCATTACTATAGAATAAATAAAGCTAGGGTTACCAAACTCTGTACACATGTTCATCCTGTGACTCTAACCTTTGACTATGAGCTTGGGATTATAAATTTAAAGGTCATGCTGAAATTGCTATTTAAACTATATATCTACAACAAAGAAGCTAGGCTCACCATGGGCCCCCACCTACAACTATGGGTTTGGGGTCAAAAGGTCAAAGGTCATGGTTACCTTACCCATCCATCCATCCATCCATCTTCTACCGCTTTTCCGGAGGTCCGGGTCGCGGAGGCAGCAGTTCAAGCAGAGAAGCCCAGACTTCCCTCTCCCCAGCCACCTGCTCCAGCTCTTCAGAGGGGATACCAAGGCGTTCCCAGACCAGCTGGGAGACAAAGTCTCTCCACCGAGTCCTGGGTCTGCCCCGGGGTCTCCTCCCAGTGGGACGTGCCTGAAACACCTCAGGTGGGAGGCGTCCAGGAGGCATCCTAATCAGATGCCCGTACCACCTCAACTGACTCCTTTCAATGTGGAGGAGCAGCGGTTCTACTCTGAGCCTCTCCCGGATGACTGAGCTCCTCACCCTATCTCTGAGGGTGAGTCCAGCAATCCTACGGAGAAAGCTCATTTCAGCCGCTTGTATCCGCGATCTCGTTCTTTCGGTCATTACCCAAAGCTCGTGACCATAGGTGAGAGTAGGAACGTAGATTGACTGGTAAATCGACAGCTTTGCCTTAGAACTAAGCTCCCTCTTCACCACAACAGACCGGTACAACGTCTGCATCACTGCAGATGCTGCTCCAATCCGTCTGTCGATCTCTCGCTCCATTCTCCCCTCACTCGTGAACAAGACCCCAAGATACTTAAACTCCTCCACTTGGGGCAGGAGCCTGTCCCCAACCCGGAGAGGACAATCCACCTTTTACCGGCTGAGGACCATGGACTCGGACTTGGAGGTGCTGATTCTCATCCCAGCCGCTTCACACTCAGCGGCAAACCGTCCCAGCAAGAGCTGTAGGTCATTGCTGGATGAAGCCAACAGGACAACATCATCTGCTAACAACAGAGATGAGATCCTGTGGTCACCAAGCATGACACCCTCCATTCCCTGGCTGCGCCTAAAAATCCTGTCCATAAAAATTATGAACAGGATCGGTGACAAAGGGCAGCCCTGGCGGAGTCCAACTCTCACTGGGAATGACTCCGACCGAGTGTTGGCAATACGAACCAAACTCTCACAACGGTCGTACAGAGACCGAATAGCTCGTAACAACAAGCCCGATACTCCATACTCCCGAAGCACCCCCCACAAAAATCCACGAGGGACGCGGTCAAATGCCTTCTCCAAGTCCACAAAACACATGTAAACTGGTTGGGCAAACTCCCACGAACCCTCGAGAATTCTCGAGAGGGTAAAGAGCTGGTCCGATGTGCCACGGCCAGGACGAAAACCACATTGCTCCTCCTGAATCCGAGGTTCGACCAACGGCCGGACTCTCCTCTCCAGTACCTTGGCATAGACCTTCCCAGGGAGGCTGAGGAGTGTGATCCCTCTAAAGTTGGAGCACACCCTCCGGTCCCCTTTTTTAAAGAGAGGAACCACCACCCCGGTTTGCCATGCCAAAGGCACTGCCCCCGACCTCCATGCAATGTTGCAGAGGCGTGTCAACCATGACAACCCAACAACATCTAGGGCCTTGAGGTACTCAGGGCGAATCTCGTCCACCCCCGGGGCCCGGCCACCAAGGAGATTTTTAACCACCTTGGCGACCTCAGCCCCTGTGATAGGCGAGTCATCCCCCTCGTCCCCAAACCCTGCTTCCACTGTGGAAGGCGTATCAGTGGGATTGAGGAGATCTTCGAAGTATTCCTTCCACCGCCCGACGATATCCCCAGTCGAAGTCAACAGTGCCCCATCCGCACCATACACAGTGTGGACAGGGAGCTGCTTTCCCCTCCAGAGCCGCCGGACAGTTTGCCAGAATCTCTTTGAGGCCAACCGAAAGTCTTGTTCCATGGCTTCACCGAACTCCTCCCATACCCGGGTTTTTGCTTCAGCAACCACCCGACCTGCACTCCGCTTGGCCTGCCGGTACACCTCAGCTGCTTCGGGAGTCCCACAAGCCAACCAAGCTTGATAGGACTCCTTCTTCAGCTTAATGGCCTCCCTCACCACTGGTGTCCACCACTTGGTTCGGGGGTTGCCACCACGAGATGCACCGACCACCTTGCGGCCGCAGCTCTGGGCCGCTGCTTCAACAACAGAGGTGGAGAACATGGCCCATTCAGACTCCATGTCTCCAGACTCCCTCGGAATGTGGTTGAAGTTCTTCCGGAGGTGGGAGTTGAAGACCTCCCAGACAGGGGCCTCAGCCAGACGCTCCCAGCACACCCTCACTATACGTTTGGGTCTACCAGGTCTGAATGGCTTCCTCCCCTGCCATCGGATCCAACTCACCACCAGGTGGTGATCAGTTGACAGCTCTGCACCTCTCTTTACTCGGGTGTCCAAGACATACGGTCGCAGGTCTGATGATACAATAACAAAATCGATCATCGACCTGCGACCTAGGGTGTCCTGGTGCCAGGTGCACATATGGACACCCTTATGCTTGAACATGGTGTTCGTTATGGACAGACTGTGGTTAGCACAGAAGTCCAATAACTGAACACCACTCGGGTTCAGATCAGGCAGGCCGTTCCTCCCAATCACCCCCCTCCAGGTTTCACTGTCGTTGCCCACGTGCGCATTGAAGTCCCCCAGTAGGACAATGGAGTCTGAATGGACTCACCATTGACAATGGAGTCACCTCCTGCAGGTGGTGAGCCCACTGGAGGGCGGACCCATGTAACTCCTTCGGGCTGAGCCCGGCCGGGTCCCATGGGTGGAAACCTGGCCACCAGACGCTAGCCTTCAAGCCCCTCCCCCAGGCCTGGCTCCAGGGTGGGGCCCCGGTAACCCCATACCGGGCGGGGTACACTGAATCCTTGATATACAATTCATGAGAGTCTGTTGGATCGTTCTTAGTCTGGCCCTTCACCCAGGACCAGTTTGTCTTGGGAGACTCTATCAGAGGCAAATTGCCCCGGACAACATAGCTCCTGGGATCACTGGGGCACGCAAACCCCCCCACCCCGATAAGGTGATGATCCATGAGGGGGTACCTTACCCTATGCCCCATTTCTATAAAATAAGTAAAGGTAGGGTTACCAAACTTTGTACACATGTTCATCCTGTTACTGCTTTAAACAGGCTGGTGAAATTCAATACAAACACAGTGAAAGTTCCCCTTATAGATTTAACCTCTGCATTACTTTCCCAAAAATTGACAGTTCTTTTCTGGAGAATTCCTTTTTTCACATAGAGCCAGGAAGGTTTGGATAACCACCATGTTTGATTGCTGGATGGCATTTTTGCCTAGTTTCTTTCTTATTGGTGAATCATGGACCAGTGCCCAAACTGAGCCAAGTGAGGCATGCAGTTCTTCAGATGCTGTTCTGGGTTTGTTTCTCATCTGTTCTTGAATTTCTTTAGATCGTGGCATGATGTGTTGGTTTTTGAGACCTCTTAATCGACTTCACTTTGTCAGACAGGTTCTATTAAAGTGACTTCTTGATTCAACAGGTCTGGCAGTAATCAGGTGGGTGTGGCTAGTGAAACAGAACTCAGCTTTAAAAAAAAAAAAAAAGTATTATGTAACCAAGGAGTGGGTAGGTTTGGATAGCTTTTTTTCCCTTAATAAATGAAATAATTTAAAAGTTGCATTTTTTGTCTAATATCAAAATTTGTTTGATGAGCTGAAACATTTAAGTGTGACAAATATGCTGACGTTGCTCATATCTTCAACCTGAGCCTGAAGCTGGGGAGGGTACCACAGTTGTGGAAAACATTTTGTGTGGTACCTGTACCAAAGACTTCCCACCCCAAAGATCTGAACAGCTACAGACCAGTGGCCCTGACGTCTCACATGATGAAGACCCTGGAGAGACTGCTCCTTGCTCACCTCCGCCCCCTGGTGGGACCAGCGATGGATCCACTCCAGTTCGCCTACCAGCATGGCATTGGGGTGGAGCATGCAGTCATCTTCCTCTTTCACCGTTCTCTGTCCCACCTGGAGAAGCCCGGGAATGCGGTGAGGATCATGTTCTTTGACTTCTCCAGTGCTTTCATCACCATCCAACCGATGATCCTGAAGGACAAGCTGCTGTGCACAGGGGTGGACCAGCACCTGTCATCATGGATCCTGGACTACCTCACAAACCGGCTACAGTTTGTGAGAACCCGAGATTGTGTGTCTGACATGATCATCGGTAGCACGGGGGGCCCCCAGGGAACGGTTTTGGCTCCCTTCCTGTTCACCCTTTATACTGCGGACTTCTCACACAACACATCACACTGCCATCTACAGAAGTTCTCTGACGACTCTGCGATCATCGGCCTCATCTCCAACGGAGATGAAGCTGAGTACAGAGGACTTATCCAGGACTTCGTGGACTGGTGCCATCGTAACTGCCTCCAGAAAATGACTTTAGACCAGTTGCTTTGACTTCAATTTTAATGAAAATTTTTGAAAAACTGGTCAGATGTGAGGTCCTAAGGCAGACTGAACATGCATTGGATCCTCTGCAGTTTGCCTATAGGCCTCACAGAGGAGTGGAGGATGCCACTGTCACTCTGTGTAACATGCTTTTTAAACATCTGGATTTTAATGGGACACATGCCAGGCTTTTATTTGTGGACTTTTCTTCTGCCTTTAATAAAATCCAACCACATATTTTAGTTGAAAGGCTCCTGCAACAATTTGATTTGAGCAATAATCTGGTGGGTTGGATTCTGGATTTCTTAACCAACAGGACACAGAGAGTAAGGGTCAATGGTACATTGTCTGACCTAAAGTGCTCTTCTACTGGCTCTCCTCAGGGATGTGTGTTGTCACCACTACTCTTCATCCTGTACACAAACATGTGTCGGAGCAGACATGACAACAGACACATTATAAAGTATGCTGATGACTCAGTCATTGTCAGTCTCCTCCAGGATGGTGAGAGTGGCCACGCCCCAGTAGTTGATGACTTTGTTCACTGGTGTGAGGATTCCTACCTGCAGCTGAATACAACAAAAACTAAAGATATGATTATTGACTTTAGGAGGAAAACTCCCAGGCACAAAGTCACCATACTAAAAGGCCAGACCACCGAATGTGTACAATCGTACAAATATCTTGGGACGATTATTGATAGTAAATTAAACTTTGAAGTGAACTGTGAAAGGGTGTGCAAAAAGGGTCAGCAAAATTTGCATTGTTTGAGGAAACTTGCACGCTTCCAAATTGACCGAACCATAATGACTATGTTTTATCGGGCTTTTATTGAATCTGTTTTATCCTTTTCTTTAATGTCATGGTTTGGTCAGATAAAACTGAAACAGAGGAAATCCTTGGATCAGGTAGTTAGATGGTCCAGTCGTTTGCTTGGTGAGTCACAGCTGAGCCTGACATCCCTGTACACCAGACAAGTACAGAGGATGGCCGACTCGATTTTAAATGATGACTCCCACCCTTTGCACTGCAACTTTCAGCTTCTTCCCTCCAGACGGAGGTTTGCTGTCCCAAAAAGCAAAACCCAGCGCTACAAAAACAGCTTTGTCCCTGCTGCTGTCAAAGAGTTGAACAAGCTATAAAAATTATATTGTACATATTTTATATTTACCTATTTTGTAAGATGTGTGCCTGTGTTTGTGTCTATGTTGAATGTAATTAGTGGCTTGTAAATATGGATGTCACCAGACTGCAAAACAAATCTACCTACGGGTACAAATAAAGTAACCTGAACCTGAACCTGAACCAGATCAACGCGAGGAAAACTAAGGAGCTGGTGGTGGACTGCCGCAGGCAAGGACAACCCCTCACAGCACCAGTAAATATACAGGGAACAGACATTGAGATGGTGACATCCTACAAGTACCTTGGTGTTCATCTGAACAATAAACTAGACTGGTCACACAATACCGACGCACTCTACAAGAAGGGACAGCGCAGGCTGTTCCTGCTGAGGAGGCTCAGGTCTTTTGGTGTACAAGGGGCGCTGCTGAAGACATTCTACGACACAGTGGTGGCATTAGCCATCACTTTTGGAGTGGTCTGCTGGGGCAACGGCATTACAGCAGCTGATAGGAAGAGACTGAACAAATTGATCAAGAAAGCTAGATCTGTCCTGGGAAACGCCTTGACGTAGTGGAGGAGATAGGGGAGAGAAGGATGGTGGCTAAACTGTCATCTCTGCTGGAGTCTGAGTCCCACCCTATGCAGGACATACTGAACGCACTGAGGAGCTCATTTAGCAGTAGACTACATCATCCTAGGTGCGCAACCAAGAGGTTTCGCAGGTCCTTCCTACCTACGGCTGTCAGACTGTATAACCTAAGCAGGGCTGCTCGCAGAGATAGCAAAAAAACGTGACGACCTAATAGTATTGAATGCAAAAAACGCAACAGACTTACAAATGGTCCCCTCCAGTATACAACTAGGACAATATCAGTCGCTATGGAGGGTGACAATATGTATGGGTACATATTCATACTATGTAGGATAACTAAGTAGACGGTTGTGCTGTTTATTCCATCTTGCTACAATGCTCCGCACTTTGTATATATATTTTTATATTTATGTGTACGTATGTATATCCACTGCTCTTATTTATATTTTTCATATCTTCTTAATTATTGCTCTGAGTGTTGCTATCCCTGTGGTGTTGCAATCCTGGAATTTCCCCATTGTAGGACTAATGAAGGCTTATCTTATCTTAATATGTTTGCAAAAAATATAAGAAATCGGGAAGGGGCAAATACTTTTTCACAGCATTGTATGTTGTTTATGTTATTACTACCAATATATAAAGTAAATACTACCATATTTGCCACTCCCAATTAGAACCCAGAATATGTGTAAATATCCCTTACAAAATGTTCTCTGACAAATATTTACCATGAGCTCGGAGGTCCATAGCCACCACCCTGCAGTTAATCCTGCTACAAATGACAGCCTGAAAAATAAAAAGAAGAAGCCATTTACAGAAAACAATGTAGAGCAAATATGCCGAGATAAAATGGCTTTAAAAATTATTTCATACTATGCTGATGTGAAATGTGGCTCAGTATCATGCTGCTCACCGAAAACACTGCCCAGGACAGTGCAGAGTGACCTCCTCCATGAAGCAGGAGCAGCACAGGACCATGGGCACCACTACAGTAAATCCTAAAAATGTGCATCAGAGTCAAGGACAAACTCATTTTTCAATTGCTCAAAGTAACAGGAATGCATTTAACACTGAAGAAGAATGATGGGAGCTGTGGAAGGATATATCTTTGCCATTTTCATTTTCCACCTCCACATCTTCCATAGTTTCAAAGTACTGACTCCAGGGCAGCGGGGAGAAATCCCTCTTCCGTCCTGGTCTGCAGAAAACAAAACAAGTGCATTGCACACTGTATATTATATGCTCATCCATAGCCATTATTGATAATGCACACCAACAACCAAAAGATCGATAAACTGTAATAGAACTACTAACCATGTAATTGGAAGGAGTTTAAGCAAAGAATCTCCAATTCAAAATAACAAATTTAGATAGAATATAGAAAATCATTGAATCCCTACAATAAACACATCTTCAATACATGTACAAACTGAACACTGGTACACCACAGGGGTGCATCCTCAGCCCTATCCTTTATTCCCTCTTCCTGTTCCCCCATCCACTCTATGAACACAATTGTTAGGTTTGCTGATGACACCACCATAGCAGGACTGATAATGGACAACAATGAGTCAGCCTACAGGGAGGAGGTCCAGCATATGTCTGACTGGTGTGTCAGGAACAACCTGGACTTGAACATTACAAAAACCAAGAAACTGATTGTGGATTTCAGGAAATCCAAATGCAATGAGCCCTCTGCATTAATGGAGAGGTAGTAGAGAGAGTAGGGAGCTTTAAGTTCATTGAAGTTCTAAAACCTCATTACAAAGTCCTAAAATATCCAAATATCAAATTTGAAAGCTGAATAATGAACAACTGTCCAGGTATTTGGGTGCAGCCCTAGGGTGTGTATGTAGATATGCGAGTAGTAAAATAATAATAATAATAATAATAATAATGTCAGTTGACACTGAAAATTACTAGTGGGTTAAATACTCATTTGTAAGAGTATCAATCTCACAAGTATTTGCTTTTTTCTTCTTTTAACCATCTCAGGCATCCTGATTTTCCTTTTGTTGTGCCAATATATTTCAAGTGTTTATTTCTTTCATGAAAACCCCAAATTCAGTTTCTCAAAAAAAAAAAAAAATTAGAATATTACATAAAATTTAGGGTGATTGGGAGGATGAAGAAGGAGTGGCTTTGGCTGGTCCTTGTGGGTGTGGAGCGGTCGATGGCTATATCGGGAGACGGAATTTTTTTTTTGATTTTGGGGGGGATCACCACGAAAGTGGGAAGGGGGCATTTGTTTGTGTGTAGTTTGTAGGATGAATGTTCAACCACTCATGTTTTTGCTTCTCTGTATGAGCATGTTTATATTGCGAGGTAATCCCAAACTCTCTATTGATCATAGACCAAAGCGTTAATCTTAATTTAACTTCATGGAATTGCAGAGGTCTACAAAATTTAAAAAAACTTAAACAAGTTATGAATAAAATAAAAGACATAGGTTCAAAAAATGTGTTTTTACAAGAAACTCATCTAACAGAGGAGGATGTAAAAAGAATTAGGAGTAGATGGCAAGGAAGTGTATTCACCTCATCATTTTCATCCTGAGCCAGGGGAGTCATGACTCTCATACATAAATCAGTCCCATTTCAAGTGAAAAATGTAATTGGAGACAAATTTGGAAGATATCTAATTATTCAAGGATCTTTGCTATTAGAAAATATAAATCTGGTGAACTTATACGGTCCCAATACAGATGATCAAAAGTTCTTTGCTAATTTATTTCTTATCTTATCATCACTTACAGGGCAACATATAATAGCAGGGGATTTTAATTGTACATTGAATCCCAGTATAGATAGATCAACAGGACTGGACTGTACGCATAACGGATGCAGGATGATCATTAAGCATTTTATGAAAGAATTGAGATTGTTAGATACATGGAGAGAAATGAAACCACAAGTTAAAGCCTACTCTTGTTATTCTAATACCTACAAGACATTCTCACGTATTGACTATTTTTTGATCTCCACAGAATTAAGGTCCAAGATTCAAAACTGCTTTTATGATAATATTGTGATCTCTGATCATGCACCCTGTTGTCTCATATATGTAGATAAGAAATTGACAAAGGAACCAGGTAGGTGGCAATTTCAGCATAAATGGCTTCAGGATGAGGAATTTGTTAAGTACATAGAAAAACAGATGAGTTCTTTGATATCAATACTACACAAACATCAGCATGTATAAAGTGGGAGGCTTTCAAAGCTTTCATTAGGGGGCATATTATTAGTTATACAGGTTCAAAATCTAAGAAGACTCGAGAGAAGAGAGTCCAATTGGAACATAAACTAAAAATTCTTCCAGAAAAAGTGTATGCAGGAAGTAATCCAAAATTAGAGAACGAATTACTGATTCTGAGAGCTGAATGTGACAAAAAAAATCAGCGAATAGAGCTGCCTCGAGTCTTCTAAGATTGAAGCAATCTTTTTATGAACAAGGTGAAAAATCAGGAAAATTATGGCAGATTAAACAATTAGAATTTAAAACACCAATTACCAGTATTATAAGTAACGGACAGGTAGTTGTACATCCTTTAGAAATTAATAGAGCCTTTAGAGATTACTATGAAAAATTATATGATACAAAAAATGAAACTGACTTAACAAAACTAAGTGGGTTTTTGGATGGACTATCTATACCGTGTATTCCAAATGAAAATAGGGAGATACTGGAGTCTAAAATTAGTCAAGAAGAAGTTGGGCTAGCCATTGATAATATGAAATCAGGAAAAAGTGCAGGACCAGATGGTCTTCCAGTTGACCTTTATAAAAAATTTAAGAATAAATTAATAAAACCTTTTTTGGAAATGGTTTTAGAAGCATTTCAAAATAGTAATTTACCACCATACATGAATAATGCCTTAATTATACTGTTGCCAAAACCAGGTAAACCCTCTAATAAATGTGAAAATATGAGACCAGTAAGTCTATTAAATGCTGACCTTAAGATAATCTGTAAAATTTTAGCAAGATGAATACAAGAAATATTACCAAATATTATTAACCAAGATCAGAATGGCTTTATAAAGGGAAGACAAGGCTTCCATAATGTAAGAAGACTATTTAATATTATTTATTCTAATAAAGAAGCACCGGATACAGCTCTCCTATCACTGGACGCCGAAAAGGCCTTTGATAGGGTCGAATGGCCCTTTCTTTTTGAAGTCTTACAAAGGTTTGGACTTGGAAATAATTTCATAAAATGGGTTCAGATAATATATAATAATGCTACAGCAGAAATCCTAACAAACAGCAATATCTCAAAATCAATAAAGATCAATAGAGGATGTCGACAAGGCTGTCCACTTTCACCTTTATTGTTTACTATGGCAATTGAACCTTTAGCGATGGCAGTACGTTTACATCCACAAATATATGGAATTAAAGTTGGACCAACAGAACATAAAATCTCCCTGTATGCCGATGACATAATTTTGTTTATGTCGAATCTTAAAAAATCAATTCCGACCTTGTTGAATTTAATAAAGAATTTTGGGGAAATATCAGGATATAAAATAAATAAAACTAAATCTTCAATATTAATGCTAAATGAGACCCAGAGAAATCACCCAGCTCCTGAGGTAAATCAATTCAATGTTGTAAATCAGTTTAAATATTTAGGAATTCAAATTGTGCCTAAGCTAGAATTAGTCGCCAGTGCCAACTATGAAGCCTTAATGAAAGATATTAATGAGTTAATTCAGAGATGGATGTCACTACCAATGTCGATGATAGGGAGAATCAATATACTTAAAAGTAATATCTTACCTAAAATACTTTATTTATTTCAATACATTCCTTTACCACCACCTTCAGATCTATTCTCAAAAATTAAAAAAAAGTTAGTGGAATTTATATGGAACAACAGGAAGGCTAGATTACGTCTGTCCTTACTATATTTACCATTTGATCGTGGAGGTCTGAAATGTCCAAACTTTATGTTGTATTACTGGTCAGCACAACTGAGGTCTATGACATATTATTTTTCATCAAATGATCTCCCTCACTGGACTGAAATAGAATCATACAATTTACCTTTACCTCTTCCCATATTCATATACTCAGACTCGGCAAAAAAATTACAGAAACAAGTTGAAAATTCATTTGTAAAGCATATGATCAAAATATGGTGTGAAACTAAAAAATATTTAAAAGAACCACATTTACTGTTACAATTTAGCCCAATATGGGGTAATCAATATTTTAAACCAGGGAGAGCGGATGCTGTATTTAAATTATGGAATTTAAAAGGGATTCAAAAGATTCAAGACTTATATTTGTCACGTTCAAATAATGTATTTTGAAGAACTGAGGGTCAAATTTAATCTTAATAGAACACATTTTTTTAAATATCTTCAGCTTAGGAACTTTATTCGATCAAATCAAAACAATGCTCTCACTCGACCTATATATGTTCAATAAAAATATTGTGGAAAAAAAGAATATTACATAAAATTTATTAAAAAATAGTTTTAATAAAAATGTTGGCCAACTGAAAAGTATGTCCATGTACACACTCAATACTTGGTTGGGGCTCCTTTTGCGTGAATTGCTGCATCTATGCAGTGTAGCATGGAGGTGATCAGCCTGTGGTACTGCTGAAGTGTTATGGAGGCCCAGATTGCTTTGATAGTGACCTTCAGCTTGTCTGCATTGTTAGGTCTGGTGTCCCTTATCTTCCTCTTGACAATACTCCACAGATTCTCTATGGGGTTTAGGTCAGGAGAGTCTGCTGGCCAATTAAGCGCAGTGATACCATGGTCATTAAACCAGGTTTTGGTACTTTTGGCAGTGTGGGTAGGTGCCAAGTCCTGCTGGAAAATGAAACCAGCATCTCCATAAAGCTTATCAGCAGAAGGAAGCATAAAGTGCTCTAAAATTTCCTGGTAGATGGCTACGCTGACTTAAGACTTGATAAGTGATGATTTGGGGAGCCATGTCATCTTCTGGTGTTGGTCCACACTTGAAATACAGTATGCTGTATCACTCTCTGTGTAATGAATCTACATAATATATGAGTTTCATTTTTGAATTGAGTTACTGAAACAAATCAACTTTTTGATGACATTCAACTGGTTTAAAAAAAAAAAAAAAAAGAGCTTTCTCTTCTTTCTTCTTCTGCAATGATGTTCAGTTAGGATTACCAAAATTATTTCTATTTGATAATTTTTTTTTATATTTAATGAATAATTTTTTAAAGAATTTTTTATTACTTTCTTCAAAGTCCAAAGTTTACAAACATTTCCTTAGTATTTGGTACCATTGTCTTTAAACGGTGTGACTTGGGTATCCTTCCACAAGCTTCTCACAATCCACCTTATTCCTGAGGGTGCTGCTGTAGAAATGATTGTGTGTGCAACTTCCATTTTCGGTCGGAAGTAGTGTTAAGTCAGTCAGCAATAGTGGAGTATCGGGGCATTTAAAATAGCGGGGTTTTTTTAAAATTCAAACTGATTTTAATGCATCGTCCACATATGTGTTTTGCAGTCAAATGGCAGCTAATTTCCACGCTTGTTATTTTTGTATTTTTGAATGTTTTTGCATAGTTCTGGTACTTGTTGCTGCTGCTCATGGTTGTGCCATAGACTGGATAAATGGAGGCTCCTGGCAAACAAGCACAGCTAAATCTGAGGCTTCAACAGTAATGCGAAGATCATGCACTGAAAATTAAAAAGGACTGTTCGTTCATAGTGATGGGTGGTACAGACACAGGACAGACACAAGAGCACCAGGTACGTTTTCACTTGTATGAATGTCATAAATTGTACAGATATTTTACTTCATGTATGGCTGCATGAAGTAAAATAATAAATAAATAAAAATAGTTATCAGTTTGCTTCCTAAGGCTTAATGATTAAGGAAAGATATGAAATAGTTTTTTGTTGCACTCGTTGCACTGCTCAGTTTTGAAGTGCAATGATGTGGACTTGATATTAGCTGGTTCAGCATGCATTAATTAATTTTTTAAACCATCACAAAATCCATCCATCCATCTTCTTCTGCTTAATCCTTTTCGGGTCGCGGGGGGGGCTGGAGCCTATCCCAGCATCTTTGGGCGAGAGGCAGGGTACACCCTGGACAGATCGCCAGTCCATCGCAGGGCCAACACAGACAGACAGACAACCATTCACTCTCACACTCATACCTAAGGACAATTTAGAATCCCCAGTTTGAAGCCAATTAACCTAACTTGCATGTTTTTGGCGTGTGGGAGGAACCCGGAGAAATCCCGGAGTAAACCCACGCAGACACGGGGAGAACATGCAAACTCCACACAGATCACTGTTGGTCGGGGGCTGGGATCGAACCCAGGATCCCCCGGCCAAGGGTGAGTTGCTGTGCTGCCGCAGTGCTAACCACTCTGCCACCGCGCTGCCCTATCACAAAATATAGATCAATAAAATTTTCAACAATTGGCCTGTGCATGTTAAGTTAAATAACAAGCATTCACAGCATGACAGCAGCATAAGCATTTTAATGTCATGGTAAAACGGACATCTACCACGACACCCAAGTGGTTCTTTGTGGCTCTGACTAGATTCTACGTCTGCTATAAGATAAATCAAGATTATCTCCAACAACTGTTAACAAAATGTGACCGACTTTATTGCGGTGGAGATATTGATATATCTCAGAGCTTTTATTGATTTACAGCATTAGCATCTTAGCAGTGGAGCTAACTAACGGAGCTAGTCTGCCAGGCCACTTTTTAAGGTCATCTTCCCATCCCCCCAATAGTCGTGGGAAGTGGTATGATTACATTACCATTTCCGAGGCATAAAAGACCGTGTTCCCACATTTCTGATGCCAAAGTCATTGTTTTTTAACAAAGAAAAGCATCCTATTTCAATGACAAATCCACGTTCTAAACTAGTACCAAAAGTTGCACACATAATTCATGCAAGGCACCATGGGTGTTAGGAATAAGGTGGATAGTTGGCTGGAATTTTGACCCATTCCTCCAGACAGAACTGGTGGAACTGAGTCAGGTTTGTAGGCTGCCTTACTTGTCTCCGCACTGTGTTTACCTTTCAGTGGTCTTAGCCATACATATCTACTTAACACATCTATTACAGTCAGGATGTACCTACTGTATATGTGACTTGGCCATACTTGACCCTCCATTTACCCATGTCAACAAGGTCTACCTGGTGACGATCTGGAACTGTTTTGGCCGTGATAGATTTTGGTATGGGTTTGTTCCGGAATGTTGCCTTGTGGAGATGGTAACATCTTGATCTGTCCAAGGTGTCTTTCACACTTGCTCAGCTGATTCCCAAGTACTGTTCCCTAAGGTATATGTTTAATTTTCTTACACCAGAGCCTTTTGTTTCATCAAGAGCCTTATTTACAACTGCAGAGATAGCTGACTTTCTGGGTACCAATTTTCCATCGAATGTAATTGACTGGCCATCCTCACTGAGGGCGTAATGCTGCCTATTCCACCACAGTTGAATAAGTGCAGAGCACTGGATCCTGGATCTCTCTGCTACAGGAACATTAAATTCCCCCTTCAGTGCCTTGAGTAGGACATCGTAGGTCTCATCAGACATGTGTCTGTGTCCATGTCCTCTGCATTCCAAAATGATGCAAGAGAGGAAAAAGATTGGATGCTTCCGGTGACGCGGAACAGCATGGACGCATAAAAACTGAGCTCTGGCTCTAGCTCTATTTTTCCCCTAGACTCGAGACTCAAACCTGGGAAAAATGGCAATATTTTGCTGCCATAATGAGTGGGGACAAATTCAAGAAAGGCGGATATGGGCTACGAAACAATCCCGATAACGAAGCAACAAAAGAAATCTCGGCTAATGAAACGGACCTAACATCGGACCAACATGGCGACCGCATGGCTGGTTTGGACCTGATTCGAGTTACTGTGAGCGAGGCCGTGGCAGCCGGAATGGCAACTCTTCGAGCTGAATTAAAAACAGATTTACAAGATTTTCGTTCAGTGATCCGTGAGGATATGAAGAAACAAATGGATGAATTCACAGCCGGAGTACAGCAACAGCTCCCGGAAACCGCTAAACAAGTGCGTGACGCGGGAGAACGTATAAAACAGACTGAGGAAAATATGGCGGAACTGGAGAATTGGAACATTGGTGTTAAAAACACGCTTATTCAACTGCTACAAAATCAGCGGACACTTGAGGATAAGATATCCGAAATGGAGGGCCGGGCCAGGCGGAATAATATTCGCATATACGGGGTACCCGAGGACTTGGAGCAAGGCACATCTGTAGCTTCCTTTGCCGAAAGTTTCATTAAAAAAAGAGCTTGGTGATGCTTTAGGCCAAGACTGTGGCCTCGGCATTGAGCGCGCCCATCGTGCCTTGGGCCCAAAGCCGCCAGCGAGTGCCCCGCCACGTTCAATAATAGTCCGCTTTCTCCGGTTCACAGTTAAGGAAGAAATACTCCGCGCCGCATGGAAAAAGGTAATACGCATTCACAACAAGCAAGTGTATTTTGACCATGACTACGGGGTGGAAGCTCAGAAAAGAAGAAAAGAATATATCCCCGTCAAAAGAGCTTTGAAGGAGAAAGGGATTCGCTTTCAAACTCCACTCAACAAGATGCGTATTTTTTACGCCTCAGGAAGTGTCCTCTACAATAGTGCTACAGAAGCCGCGGAAGATTTACAAAGGAGAGGCATCGCCACGGTTCAGATCACCGCTGCCAGAAACAGAGCTGCTCAGATGACGTCAGAGGAGATGCTGAAGCAGCTTTTGCCATGGGAGACGCAGAGGACCCGCCGAGGGGACTTCCACAAACACATCCGGGAGAAGCTGAGTGAGTTTCGGCGGACGTCAAAAGAAACAACGGTGGACTAATGAGTACTCCGCAAGAACACACGGCCTTACTATGGTGAGAATAGTTGTTTTGGATTATCCATGACTATGATTTTGTAGCCTTATCCAATCTCATTATTGATGACAGGGCTGGAGCCTATAGACTCGAGCTGAGGGTCACCAGACTACTTTATTTCTATTTAACCACTGATTTTTTTTTTTCTTTTATATTATTATTGCTGGGGTTTCCCCCCCCTTTTTTTTTTCTCTTCTTCTTGTTTCCCACGATGCTCATCGTGGAGAGGGGCCCCACCTTGGCCAGTCCCCTCTTTTTTCAAGGCCTACATTGTATCCTCCTTGTTGGAAGCCCAGTTCAGTGTTACGTTGTTTTACTGTTCACCATCTTAACGTTTTACAGTTGTTGTTCTGAGGTCTGGGATGATATTTTGTTCTTACATGTTAAGATATGTCTCTTAAATATTATAATATACTGTCACTAAATGTTAATGGAGTGAATAACCCTGTAAAAAGAAGTAAACTGGTGGTAAAGATGAAAAAAGAGAAAGTAGATATTGCATATTGGCAAGAAACTCATCTATCCAACACAGAGCATGATAAATTAAAAAAATGGATTTCAAAAATACATACTATTCCTCTCATAGAAGTGGTAAAAAAAAAAAAAGAGGAGTAGCTATCTTGATTTCTAATAGAATTAATTTTGAATTCATATCTGAATTGAGTGACAAAGAAGGCAGATATATTTTAGTGAAAGATAAAATTGACCATAAAGAGGTCACATTATTGAATGTATATGCTCCCCCCGGGAGTAATATTGGTTTCTATAAAAAAGTTTTTGATTTGACTACTAAAGAATCTTATGGACCTTTAATTTTTGCTGGAGACCTTAATCTATTGTTAAACCCTCAATTGGATACAACAAATATTAGAAGGAAACGTCTGCCTATAGAGAAACGTGTAAAAAAAATGCTTTCAGATTTAGGACTTATTGACGTATGGCGCTCTGTACATAGATCTACCCCTGGATTTACATTTTACTCTGCACCCCATTCTTTTCACTCAAGGATAGATTATTGCTTCATGTATAATAAAGACTTAAACAGGATAAAAGAATGTAGAATTGGTCAAAGAGATATCTCTGATCACTCTGGAATTTACCTAAGTTTACATCTTGATGTCAGACAGAGAAAAACACTATGGAGATTAAATACAGGGAAGCTAAATGATCTCTCCTTTCTACAGTCCATGACAACCGATTTAAATTCATACCTACAGGATAATAACAATGGCGAGACAAACCCTAGCATCGTGTGGGATGCAGCTAAAGCGGTTCTGAGGGGGAAAATAATAGCAAGGTTGGCTATGCTTAAAAAACAAAAGACGCAAGAATTGCTACGACTACAAGAGAGACTGAAAGATCTAGAGAAAACACAACTGACAAAAAAAAGTCCCACTATAACGCAACAAATAAGACAAGTTAAACAGGACATAGACAGGATACTAGGTGAGGAAGTAGAGAAAAACTTACGGTTTATGAAACAGAGATATTATGAGGCAGGATCTAAAGCATCTAAATTGTTGGCATGGCGACTTAAGAAACAACAAGCAGGAAATTCAATCTACAAAATAAAAGACCCTATAAGTCGCAACATTTTAACTGATTTGGACGGTATTCAAAAATCATTTGAAACATATTACAAAAATCTATATAGCCAATCTGTGCCGATTAATAAAAATGCAGTAGTTGATTTTTTGGATTCTTTGGATCTTTCCTCACTCGGCACAGATGCAAATAATAAGCTTATGTCACCAATAACACGTGAGGAAATTGACAAGGCCATCTCTAACCTTAAACCTAACAAATCTCCTGGTACTGATGGGTTCCCCCCTGAATGGTACAAGAAAATGAAAGAAAGTCTGACACCTCTACTAGAAACTAGTTTTAACTATATTCTGAAAGGAGGCTCTGTACCTCCGTCCTGGAAGGAAGCCTTTATATCTGTTATACCAAAAGAGGGAAAGGATAAAATAGACTGCAAATCATATAGACCAATAAGTGTATTGAACACGGATTACAAATTATATACAACTATTTTGGTCAAACGAATGGACACTGTGATGCCCTTACTGATTGATGAAGACCAAACAGGCTTCCTTAAAAATAGACAAACTTCGGATAACATAAGGAGAGCTCTACATATAATTGAACAGATTAATAAAAGAAAGATAAACTCAGTTATCCTTAGTCTTGACGCTGAAAAAGCATTTGACTCAGTTCAATGGGACTTCCTCTATTTAGTAATTAGGAGATTTGGATTCTGTACTGACTTTATAAAATGCATTCAAGCCCTTTACTCTTCCCCTACTGCTAGAATAAAAAAAAACCGGGAGTCTTTCTAATTCTATACAACTACAACGCGGATGTAGACAGGGTTGTCCCGGTAGCCCCAATTTATTTAATTTATTTATAGAGCCTTTAGCACAAGCAATACGCCAAGAGACCGCACTAAAGGGTGTTCGGATTGGTGAGGAGGAATATAAATTAAGCCTGTATGCGGATGATGTAATGATCACAATCTCAGATCCGGACTCTGGTTTACCAGTGTTGATGGAAATCTTAGAAATGTATGGTTCATTTTCTGGATACGCTCTTAATATCCATAAAACTCAGGTTATGACCTTCAATTTTCACCCTGGACAAGAATTAATATCTAAATATAATTTTAATTGGCATTCTGACCATATAAAATATTTAGGAGTGTACCTACCCAAAGATTTGTCACAATTGTATGATATGAATTACAACCGACTAAACAAAGAAATAATTGATGATCTTGATAGCTGGAGTCTGCTCCCCCTTGACTTTGGCAGCAGAATACAGGCAATCAAGATGAATATCCTCCCTAAATTGCTCTCTCTCTTTTCATCTCTTCCAGTATCAATTCCTGACAAACAATTTAGGAAATGGAATAAATACATTTCAAGGTTTATTTGGCTTAAAAAGAGACCAAGAGTTAAGTATTCTACCTTACAGCTGCCGAAGGATGGGGGGGGCAGGCTCTGCCTTCTTTACGAGACTACTACATATCAGCCCAACTGAGACCACTGGTTTGTCTGTGTGACCCATCTTATTATGCAAAATGGAAAACAACTGAGATGTCTTTATCTGAGGTCCCAATCCAATCTAAACTAGGCACCCTTGAAAGCGAAACTACCCCAACAACTAGTCAGTGGACTAATCTGACATTTAAAATCTGGAAATCAGAGATAAGAAAACTAAAACTCCAGGAAGAGGTTAAAATAATCAGATGGCCAGCATATGACCCTGACTTTCTGCCCGCCTCACATGACTTTAGATTTAGACAGTGGACATTCAGGAGCCTTACCGCAGCGTGTACAATGTACGAGAAATCAAACCTAATGTCATTCGATACTCTATGAAGGAAGTACAATCTGGAGAAGCAAGATTTTTCTAGATACTTGCAGCTTCGCGACTTCATTAATAAAAAGATACAGAGCAGTAATATCAAAGAATCTTCATTATTTCTTGATATCTTTATTAATGCATATAAGTCAACAAGTCTTAAAAACCTTATTAGTAAATTATACTGCAGTTTAATGACACTTAAAACAGACTCAACAACCTATATAAAGCAAAAGTGGGAAAAGGAAATGAACATTGTAATAACTGATGATATGTGGTCAAGGGTTTGGGAGGTGCAATCCTCATCCACCAACTCCGGCACCTGGAGGGACTTTTGCTGGAAGACTCTTATTCGTTTTTTCATAACACCCAATCAGAAATCTAAGTACAGTGGAGTTCCTGCTCACTGCTGGAGAGAATGTGGGGAAACAACAGCAGACCATGGGCACGTATTCTGGTCTTGCCCACACATTCAGCCTTTTTGGACAGACGTAGCAAATGTCATTTCTAAGGCACTGGATTTTAATATCAGCTGCTCTTTTATTTTGTTATTCCTTGGATGTTTCCCTGACAAGCTGAACGCAGATGATATTTATCTCCTGAAAATTTTTTCGGCATCGGCCAAAAAGGCTATAACAAAGTGCTGGCTACAAAAACAGCCCCCCACACTGAAACTTTTCACCTCCATAATAGATAATATAAGGTCTATGGAACGCATGACCTATACCCTGCGACTCCAAGAGGAGCTAGGAAAAAGACGTTGGAAAAAATGGCAGGACTTCATAAGACGTGACAGTATTTATTAATGTGCGGATTCGGAATTGTATGTTTTTGCTACATCTGATTTGTACCATATTGATCATCCCATGACCTCTTGTGTTTGTGTTGTTTTAATTGAAAAATGTTCATAAATAAAAAATTTCAAAAAAAGAGAGGAAAAAGATTGTTTGTAAAATACCTGCAATGGTATTAAAGACAAAGTTATCCCCTTTTTCAACTCTAAACAGAGGATAATATGACCTGCAAATCTACAAAAGAGTTTTAAATCAAGTATCCAATATACAGGCCCAATGTACTGTTAAAGTTGATATTTCATAGTAAAGCACCATGGAAAGTCTGGGTCCGCTTTGCAGAGAGCAATAAATCCGGAGTGACGGCCTGTCATAGCTGGTGCCCCATCAGTTGTTATGGAGACCAGTTTTTCAATGGGAATCTTTTTTAGCACAAAGTAGTCCTTTACGGTGCTGTAAATATCAACTCCCTTGGTGGTGGTTTTCAGTGGGAGTAATGTCAAAAACTCCTCTTTTGTGGAAAAGTCATCAAACACCATCCGTATGAAAAGAGCCAGTTGTGCTGTGTCACTGGAGTCCACAGACTCATCACACTGGATGGAAAACCAGAGACACCTGTTCATGTCAAACTCCAGCTGTCTGATCGCATCTGCAGACAACGCACACACCCTCTGCGCCACAGTGTTCGCACCAAGCTGGACATCGGCAATAGCAGACAGAATTTTCATCTTATTTTTATGGTCTCAGAATAACGATTCTTCCACAGCAGTCATAGCCCCTTTAATTACACCGCCATCAGTGAAAGACTTTTTGTGCTTGGCCAGGATGTGCACCACTTTAAAATGATGCCTCAGTTGCTGTGCTGGCCTTCTTCGTCGGTTTAGTGAAGCGAGATTGTTGTTTTTGGAGTGTAGTTTTCAGCTCTTTTACCTTCTGTTTGTGGAGGCTGCTTCCCACTGGAAAGTCTCAGGAGAAGTTGCTGTGAACTTTGGTGAAATGCCGCTCCACGTTACATTTTTTACCGACTGCCACACTCGTGCCACAGATCAGACACACACACTTGTTGTTCACATTCGTGAAACAAAAGTTATTTATAAGTTATAAGTTATTTATCACTCTTCATGAAAAAAAATAGTTTTTTCTGCCTTTTACTGGCGTGACTGGACTCTCCTGCCGCCATTGTTGCCACGATCTGGCCGGTCAGCCTGCTCCCATCGACCCGCTCCAACAGCAGACAGCAGCACAGAACATAAGGTTGATTGACAGTTAGTTGACAAGCAATCATTTCATTTTAGGCGGGGCTTTACCAAGTGACGAATCAAATTTGTGTTCTTATATTACTGACCGCTTGGCGAGCTACTGGAAAAGGCTTCGTGAGCTACCAGTAGCTCGAGAGCGACGCGTTGGAGACACCTGCACTAAGTGATCCAACTACCAAATACACTTCACAGTAATGAATTAAATAATATTCCTCCATACATGAAATTATGAATTTACATATCTAAGCAAATAAACAATATTCTAAATAAAGATTTTGTACAACAAGTAATTCTCAAATTGGCTCTTACAACCATAATTAAGGAGAGTGAGAGCTACATGGGACTTGATGAATGAATATGATGACTATGCCATCCACTACACCTATTTCTGATGCACAAACGACACAAAAACTGCAAAAAAATCTTTTATTTCCAAGAAATGCAGTCCTATTTATGTATTATTACATTATCGGCTGCAGTTATTACATTTTCAAAGGATTTTTTTAATGTTAGGCCAATAATGTAATAACCAATCAATAATGTAATAACTTATTACGTTATTGGCAAAATGCTATTACGTTATTGGCTCAAACATTTTATTACATTATTGGCAAGTTATTACATTATTGGTTTTATTACATTTAAAATGGTCAAAATTATTACATTATTGGCAGGTATTACGTTATTGGTTGCTACAAGCAGGGATGAGAATGGGGTTTGGGAAAAAAAGAGGAAATTAAGCCGGGGGTCTTGGGGGACGCAGGCCCCCAAGCCGGATCCAAGGCGGAGCCTTGGTGGAGGGTCTCGGGGGGCAACGCCCCTGAGAAGCTAACGAAATCTGGTGTTTTAGAATGCTCAAATGTGGTCTTATATTTAAAGTTAGAAGTAAGTACAAATGCATTTATAGTTTACCTTTTCAATCTGCTGCTGCATCACATGTGTAATCATGTTCAATACTGTTTTGATTCAGTGTCACACTTGATTGAGAAACAGAAAATGTCACTTCCATATTTACATGCCTGTGCTACTACTCTATGAACTTATGTACAACTCAATGTACACTACCGTTCAAAAGTTTGGGGTCACTTAGAAATTTCCTTATTTTTGAAAGAAAAGCACTTTTTTTCAATGAAGATAACTTTAAACTAATCAGAAATACACTCTATACATTGCTAATGTGGTAAATGACTATTATAGCTGCAAATGTCTGGTTTTTGGTGCAATATCTACATAGGTGTATAGAGGCCCATTTCCAGCAACTATCACTCCAGTGTTCTAATGGTACAATGTGTTTGCTCATTGCGTCAGAAGGCTAATGGATGATTAGAAAACCCTTGTGCAATCATGTTAGGTCTGCAATGCTGTAATTGCTGCAAATGGAGGATTCCCTGACGAAAGCAAAATTTGAAGGAAAAAATTATTATTTCAAATATAAATCATTATTTCGAACCTTGTCAATGTCTTGACTATATTTTCTATTCATTTTACAACTCATGGTGGTAAATAAGTGTGACTTTTCATGGAAAACACAAAATAATTGTCTGGGTGACCCCAAACTTTTGAACGGTAGTGTATTCTTCACATCTAATTGTGCAATTTCTTCTTCTTGGCTACCAAAGCCTGGAGCCGTTCTGTAGCCTTCCTCTTCTCTGATTTTCTGTGGGCAAGCAGTGCCTGCTTAGCTGCAGCTTCTCTGTTCTTTTTCATGGCTGCCTTGCTTGCCACAGAATCATGTTGAAGACTGAGTTCTTTCTGTTTCATTTCCTTCTCTTTCCTTTTTTCTTCGTTGTCTTTCGTGAGTTTTAGGTTCACCATTTTCACAAAATCGGGAAAACTCAGTTGATTATTTTGAACTGTCCACCATTTACATTTCGCTCCACGTGTTGGATATGACAAAGGAAATCTAACAAAATCGCCGACTGGTTGCTTCAGTAAGTATCAGCCAATCAGTAGCCTTGTTACATTACTGATCTCGCTGGGTAGCGCGTTCTGCGCGGTGGATTTTAGCAGCCGATCGAAAATATGACTCGACGGTCATAACATACCTCACCCCACCCCACCCAAAAAAAATTTTCTCCTCGAATTTAGACGATTCACGAGAATGACCTTAGACATGATCAAATCCGCAGAATTCCGCGGAAAATTCTCATCCCTGTACAAGGTGTTGCTTCCATATTTCCACATAATGTTCTTTCCTCACGATGCCATCTATTTTGTGAAGTGCACCAGTCCCTCCTGCAGCAGAACACCCCACAACATGATGCAGACACCCTCACACTTCACATTTGTAATGATGTTCTCATGCTTGTAAGTTTCCCCCTTTTTTTCCCCCCAAATGTAATGATGGTCATGATGGCCAAACAGTTCGATTTTAGTTTCATCAGACCACAAGACATGTCTCTAAAAATTCAGGTCTTTCACCCTGTGTGCATTTCCAAACTGTATACTGGCTTTTTCAATGTTGCTTTTGGAGTAATGGCTTTTTCCTTGCTGAGTGGCCTTTCAGCCCATGTTGGTACAGGACTCGTTTCACTGTGGATAATTACACTCTTAACAGCTTCAGTCAGCCTTTTCACAAGGTCTTTTGCTTTTGTTCTGGGGTTGTTACGCACATGTCACATAAAAACATGTTCATCTCTGGGGCACAGAACTCATCTCCTTCTGAGTGGTATGATGGCTGGACATCCCCATGGTGTTTATACCTAGCACCTTCAAGCATCTCGAAATTGTACCCAAGGACGAACCAGACTTGTGGAGGTCCACAATTCTCTTCCTGACGTCTTGCCTGATTCCTTTTGATTTTCCCATGATGCCACACAAGGAAGAAGTGTGTTTCAGGTGCGTCTTAAAATACATCTACAAGTCGCCTCAACTCAAATGTTGTCGATTAATCTACCAGAAGCTTCCAAAGCCATGACATCAACATCTGGGCTTTCTAAAATTGTTTAAAGGCATAGTAATCTTAGTGTATGCAAACTTCTGACTTTGAAGAAAATAACATTTTTTCTTAAAAATTTATCAAACATAAAAATTATTTAGGAAATACAAATAATGTTGGTAATCCTAACTGACCTAGAACAGGAAAAGTTTAGTATGATTTAAAGTCAGACAGTGAGGGAAAAAAAAGGTTATGCATCTTTTTAGACAGTGCATGTAAACTTGGTTTCAACTGTATACACAACAGAAGTTAGATCTCCCAGCCAGGCTGTGAAAATCAGATGGGCTGCTGTAAACCTCTGCAAAAACTGACATGATCCCTGTGGAATAAAAATGGTTCTTTCCTATACAATACACCGGCCCTTCCATCTCTATATAGAGAATCTCTCATCTCCCATGACTGAATAATTACAAGGATAATCTCTTCATCTTAAAACATCAGGAGTACTTGTGCTTGTCTTGTATATAAAGGTTTTGCATGGGCTTGCCCACCTCATTTAAGGGTATTCATTAAGAGAACTGATGGTGGTATTGCTACAAGAGGCACTGTGAGGTGCCCTATAAACAAACCACTTTTAGTCAAACTGTGTTGTCATCAATCAAACTTTATTTATATAGCACTTTTTAAACATTAGATGCTGCACAAAGTGCTTTACATAGATAAAAACAGTAGACACATTTAGTTACATAATTTACACGATACATCCCCACTCCTTCCAACCTTCCCATAAACATACCCACAAACACACACAGGCACATACATCACCCCCTACTTCTCTTACACACATATAAAATAAAAGAGGCATTGCTCGATACCGTGGCACCACGTGAAGGAGCACCCATCCTGTGGAGCCCCCCACGTTGGGAGACCACACAGCCCACAACCACAGAAGGCGCCACAAAGGCCGCCCCAACCAGGACAGGCCGGGGCCCGCACCAAAGCTGCAGGCAGGGGTATATAGCTCACACCCACCCAACTAGAGCAACCCACGAGACCAACACCCCTGCAGATGGGCCAGGCAGCATGCAGGGCCCCACTGAGGAAACATTGGAGCTAAAACGCATAAAATACAAGATAAAACTAAGAACACATAGAACAAAGGGAATGAAAGAACCATACTTAGAAACTGAGCTAGGAACACATCAAAATAAGAAAATCTAAAAGCAAATGGAGCTAAGAAGAATGTAAAACAATGGAACATAAATGACTCCTTCAATAATAGTTAAATGGTTTGTTAAAAGCCAAAATTTAAAAAGGTACAAAAAGAAACACATAAAAACAGGAACTAAAAACCCATACTTAAAAACTGAACTAAACACATCAATAAGAAGATGAGAAAATCTAAGAACAAATGGTGCCAAGAAGAACATAAAAACAATGGAGCATAAATGACTACTTCAGTCATAGTTAAACAGGTTTATTAAAAGCCAAATTAAAAAGGTGGGTCTTGAGCCTGTTCTTAAAGGGGACCTGTGGTGGTCGTCTAAACGCATTCAACTTGAAAACATTACGCAAAGTATTCGTTATTTGGTTAAATAATTATTGCCAGCCATATACCACCAGAGAAATATGCAAATACGACCGCCGGCATGGCCAGCCAATGAAAACGATGCGCGCAGCCATGACACATGCGGATGTGACGTCACATCGTGGCTACTGAAAAGTCAATACTCAGCCTGTACCAGCGACTAGGGTGCTGTTGTCAGTGTTTTTGTTCTATTATGGCTGAACTGTCGGATTCTGAGGAAGAATTCGGGCAACATGGCTACAGGTTTGAGCCAGAAAGGTCTTCTGAGGGTGAAAGTGACGAAGTGGTCCTCACACACAACGGAATTTCGTCCGAAAGGAAACGTCTGTGCCCTGTTCCGAGATTGCGCAACCACTTTTCCGCGACGATCTTCCGACAAGGTGCGTTGGGTTTGGGTACACAAAAGAAGTGTTTATCTTTGTTTTTTCGCTTATTATTGAGACATCCAAAGGCTTTACATTCCGTCATGTTGCGATATCCATATCGCATTGTATGTTTTTGTTGTTACAAGAGCGCCAAGTGTCTGCTGATCTGTATATACTTTTATTTATTTATTTATTTTCTACTCGTTTTAGTTCTGCATTTAATATGAACCCTGAGTTTGAAATAAACGTTTGAATTTGAATATCCCGAAAGCCACTGCTCATCCGGGCACTCCAGGCTCAGCCAATATTGATCCAGATCGCGGTATCCACGCTACTACGTCACAGGAAGCGTCCTGGCAGGCCATGTAGCTGCCAGTATGGCTGCGCGCATGTTTTGCTGACATAGCTGAACCAGCACATCAGCAATGGATTTATATCGCATTGCTTTGAACTTGAACTAGAACATGAGACAGAGGCTCAATATAATATCTTTTTTTTTCATGACCACCACAGGTCCCCTTTAAAAACATCTATTGACTCTGTGGCCCTGAGGCTCTCTGGCAGGCTGTTCCACAGACGAGGACCATAATAGTGAAAGGAAGCTTCACCAAAGGTCTTGGTCTTGACTTTGGGAACCATTAAAAGGCCAGTACCAGAGGACCTCAGGGTCCGCAAGGGCTCATAAGATAAAAGCAGCTCAGACAGATAAGAAGGCCAAAGAACATTGAGGTATTTAAAAACTACTAAGAGAACCTTAAAATTGATCCTAAAATGCGTGGGGAGCCAAAGCAGCGATTCTAAAACTGGTGTAAGATGCACTCGCCCCCTGGTCCTCGTCAACACTTGTGCTGCTGAATTTTGGAGCAGCTGGAGAGGTGATATTCTTTTTTGAGGAAGACCACAGAGCAGGGCATTACAATAGTCTATACAACTAGAAATAAAAGCATGCATCAAGACCTCCGTGCTGGCAAGAGACAGAAAAGGGCAGACTCTGGCTATATTCCTAAGATGGTAAAATCTGATTTTTGTTACATTTTTAATGTGTGAAAAAAAATTAAAGTCAGAGTCTAAAAGAACGCCCAGGTTCTTGACACAATGTGTAGGTTTAGACCCAGCAATTTTGGTTGTTTCTCTCTCTTGACTTTAGGACCAATGATTAAAACTTCTGTCTTGCCCTGGTTGAGCTGTAGGAAGTTCTCGGCCATCCATGACTTTATATCTAAAATACAGTTCAAAAGGGCATTAATTGGTTTTGTGTCATCAGGAGACGTGGCAATGTACAGTTGTGTATCATCAGCATAGCTATGAAAATTGATGCCATGTCTCCTGATAACATTCCCAAGTGGTAATGTATAAAGATTAAAAAGTACTGGCCCTAAAATTGAACTTTGGGGTACCCCACACTTGATTTCATGAATTGCCAAAAAACATGTATTCATAATTACAAAATAGCAACAATCTGTGAGATAAGAAGCCCACCAGGTGTTTGAATCTGCTTAATAAAATGTGGTGATCTACTGTATCAAAGGCAGCACTGAGATCCAGCAGCACCAGGACTGACAGGCTGTAGGAGTCCATGTTGCACCTGATACCATTAACGATTTTTAAAAGGGCTGTCTCGGTACTGTGGTTTGTCCTAAAACCAGATTGAAATTTCTTAAAAAAAAGTTGTGGTCACTAAGAAAACTATTTAACTGGAAGAATACAATTTTTTCTAAAACTTTACTTAAAAACAGTAAGTTGGATACAGGTTGATAGTTACTGAGGATATCAGGATCCAAATTACTGTTCTTCAAAAGGGGCTTCACCACAGCCGTTTTAAAGGCAGCAGGGAAAACACCAGTCTGAAGAGAGCAATTTACAATGTTTAAAATCTCATGTTCGAAGGATCCATAAAATGTTTTAAAAAGTGATGTGGGAATCAGATCTAAAAGGCAGGAGGTCAAATTTACCTGGGAGAAACTCTACCAAGCATCTTAGCATCAATCAGGGCAAAACAGTCCAGCATGAAGTTGGATTTATGTACATTTATTACAAAAATATATAAGGAGTCACCCCAATGGCCACTTGGGGGAGAGGTTACAAGTCATGGCATTCAGACACACCTAGAATCTCTAAAGGATCCATTTCTTTAGGTCTGATATACAGTGGGGCAAAAAAGTATTTAGTCAGCCACCAATTGTGCAAGTTCTCCCACTTAAAAGATGAGAGAGGTCTCCAATTTTCATCATAGGTATACCTCAACTATGAGAGACAAAATGAGAAAAAAAAATCCAGAAAATCACATTGTCTGATTTTTAAAGAATTTATTTGCAAATTATGGTGGAAAATAAGTATTTGGTCACCTACAAACAAGCAAGATTTCTGGCTCTCACAGACCTGTAACTTCTTCTTTAAGAGGCTCCTCTGTCCTCCACTCGTTACCTGTATTAATGGCACCTGTTTGAACTCATTATCAGTATAAAAGACACCTGTCCACAACCTCAAACAGTCAGACTCCAAACTCCACTATGGCCAAGACCAAAGAGCTGTCAAAGGACACCAGAAACAAAATTGTAGACCTGCACCAGGCTGGGAAGACTGAATCTGCAATAGGTAAACAGCTTGGTGTGAAAAAATCAACTGTGGGAGCAATTATTAGAAAATGGAAGACATACAAGACCACTGATAATCTCCCTCGATCTGGGGCTCCACGCAAGATCTCACCCCGTGGGGTCAAAATGATCACGAGAACGGTGAGCAAAAATCCCAGAACCACACGGGGGGACCTAGTGAATGACCTGCAGAGAGCTGGGACCAAAGTAACAAAGGCTACCATCAGTAACACACTACGCCGCCAGGGACTCAAATCCTGCTGTGCCAGACGTGTCCCCCTGCTTAAGCCAGTACATGTCCAGGCCCATCTGAAGTTTGCTAGAGAGCATTTGGATGATCCAGAAGAGGATTGGGAGAATGCCATATGGTCAGATGAAACCAAAATAGAACTTTTTGGTAAAAACTCAACTTGTCGTGTTTGGAGGAGAAAGAACACCATACCTACTGTGAAGCATGGGGGTGGAAAGATTGTGTTTTGGGGCTGTTTTTCTTCAAAGGGACCAGGACGACTGATCTGTGTAAAGGAAAGAATGAATGGGGCCATGTATCGTGAGATTTTGAGTGAAAACCTCATTCTATCAGCAAGGGCATTGAAGATGAAACGTGGCTGGGTCTTTCAGCATGACAATGATCCCAAACACACCACCCGGGCAATGAAGGAGTGGCTTCGTAAGAAGCATTTCAAGGTCCTGGAGTGGCCTAGCCAGTCTCCAGATCTCAACCCCATAGAAAATCTTTGGAGGGAGTTGAAAGTCCGTGTTGCTCAGCGACAGCCCCAAAACATCACTGCTCTAGAGGAGATCTGCATGGAGGAATGGGCCAAAATACCAGCAACAGTGTGTGAAAACCTTGTGAAGACTTACAGAAAACGTTTGACCTCTGTCATTGCCAACAAAGTTTATATAACAAAGTATTGAGATGAGCTTTTGTTATTGACCAAATACTTATTTTTCACCATAATTTGCAAATAAATTCTTTAAAAATCAGACAATGTGATTTTCTGGATTTTTTTTTTCCTCATTTTGTCTCTCATAGTTGAGGTATACCTATGATGAAAATTGGAGACCTCTCTCATCTTTTAAGTGGGAGAACGTGCACAATTGGTGGCTGACTAAATACTTTTTTACCCCACTGTATATAAGTAGGATGAAGGAGAGGGAGGATGAGGATAAGGGAAGGGACAGAACGGGACAGTCCTGATAATCAAAGCTTATCCGGACAGACATCACAGACACTCTGGAGACAAGAATGTAAATCTAACAGAACGTCCATAAAACACTAATCTATATAAGCTGAGGAGTTCCTGTGCATTCTTGTGACCCGAAACAGGACATGTCAAAGAGATTATAAAAAGTGGCCTTACGCATGTACTGATCCTGTACTGATCTTCAGTCTGAACTCTCTGAAACTGCTCACAGAAACATGCCAAGAATATATGAACTTACCCTATATGGAATGCACATATAAACATTAAACATGGCATATGAAAGGTATGATACTTCTCAAATATAATAATACATTATTAATATCAATAAAAAAAATAGATAATATGGAATTTTTCTATCAAAAACCCTTCAATGTGGCTGAATTACAACAATTCTGCAAAGGTGAGTGGGCCAGAATTCCTCCACAGCGCTGTGAAAGACTCATTGTCAGTTTTCACAAACGCTTGATTGCAGTTGTTGCTGCCAAGGGTGGCCCAACCAGTTATTAGGTTTAGAGGGCAATCACTTTTTCACACAGGGCCATGTAGATTTGGATTTTTTTTCCCCCCTCAATAATAAACACCTTCATTAAAAAACTGCATTTTGTGTTTACTTGTGTTATCTTTGTCTAATATTTGGATTTGTTTGATGATCTGAAACATTTAAGTGTGACAAACATAAAAAAAATGAGAAATCAGGAAGGGGGCAAACACTTTTTCACACCACTGTATGTGGGACGATGATGTTCTGAATAAGGCTGTAGGAAATTATGAATCGCTTTATAAATCACTGGATTGAAAATGCACTTGTGTATGCACAGACTGGATCCTGGGGTCCACCTGGGGTGCTCACTTGGTCATGGGTCCAGTTGACCTGTATTCCCTGTAGCCACTGCCTATTATTAAATATACATGCCGAAGCTAACACAGCTAACTAGCCTGGCTACAACAGTGGCCTGCACTGTGGGGACGAGACTGGAATATGTAGCTTCAGCAATTAAAAAAAAAAACAAACATAAAACATAGAGCGTTGTGTCAGATCAGATGAAATATTCTCGCTAACTCACCCCATCTTCATCTTGGAGCTGGACTGAAATCCTCCTGCTACTGGAGGTCTGGAGGCTAACAGGCTCAGATGCAGCTGTTTCTCCATGTTTCCAAAGGCGCTCTCTGTCTCCGTCAGGAAATGTGTGCCAGCCTCCGTTTATTCCGCAGCATAAGATGAATTTACACCAGCACTGCCCTGACACCAGATAAACAGCGTTTGCTTTACGAGCTAACCGTTAGCTCACTTCTTCTGCGTCTAAAGCTTCTTCTTCTTCTTCTGATTCTTCTTCTGGTAGGTTAGCGTAAACACGTTAGAGGGTACCCCCACCTACTGATTAGAAAACAGACTGCAGTTGACAAGAAGAGAGAATCCAGAGTGTGGCCAGGGGCGGTCCTGGCTTGTATGACACCCTGGGCGGACTGCCTCCCCAGCGCCGCCCCCCACCCCACACACACATTTTAAAAACTTTTTTTAAAAACTTTTTATTTCTCTCTTCAATGTCCAAATGTTTAATTTTCTCAACAATTAGTGAGTTTTTCTTTTAACTTTTTTCTACCAAGTTTATTACTGTAGGAGTCAAGAATTGAGGAGACTGGATAATTTTCCAGAATCTGCTTTAATTCTCATCCATCCTACGTCCTCTCTCGATCGGAGTGAAAAGAGGCAGGACGCAGTCACACACATACATTTATACACTCATCAGAGGCTGCACGGTGGCGCAGTGGTTTAGCACTGTGGCAGCACAGTTTTACCCTCGGCCGGGGGATCGCGGGGATCATGAGATCGTGGGTTCGATCCCAGCCCCCGACCAACAGTGAGCTGTGTGGAGTTTGCATGTTCTCCCCGTGTTGCGCGGGTTTACTCCGGGATTTCTCCGGTTTCCTCCCGCACACCAAAAAACATGTAGGTTTAGGGCGCTCGCGCACGCAGCGACCAGCAGCCAGTGGCTTGTCACCAGACTGCAAACCAAGTCTACCTACGGGTACAAATAAGTAACTAAAAAAAAAAAAAAAAAAAAAATCTCTAACAATACATCACACAAAAGTCACAATACTCAGCTACATCCTTTCATCTGTAATAGAACACCCAGAGTCCTTCTGTTCTCCTCTCTGACCCCCAAAAGGTCAGGCCGGGTAATCTTTTCCTCTCTCCTGAGTCCCCAGGGGGTGCAGACACATCTTCCTCTTGAGGTGTGAAGTCAATACACATGGCTAGCTCAAAGTCTCTCTTGGCTGAATTCAGCCAGCCACATGTGAGTCACATAGGTTATAATTATAGGCTCCACATTACTTTTTTTAAACTTCTGCCATGTTTCACGTACCAAAAGCCAGTTTAGAAAGCTTGGGATCAGTCCGCCAAAGTCTCCGCCTTTGACCGCCACCTAATCCACATAGCACCGGACCCCCATGATCTCTCCTGCAGGTGGTGAGCCCACTGGAAGGCGGACCCATGTAACTCCTTCAGGCTGAGCCCGGCCGGGTACCATGGGTGGAAACCTGGCCACCAGACGCTAGCCTTCGAGCCCCTCCCCCAGGCCTGGCTCCAGGGTGGGGCCCCGGTAACCCCATACCGGGCGGGGTACACTGAATCCTTGATACAGAATTTATCATGAGAGTCTGTTGGATCGTTCTTAGTCTGGCCCTTCACCCAGGACCAGTTTGTCTTGGGTGACCCTATCAGAGGCAAATTGCCCCGGACAATATAGCTCCTGGGATCACTGGGGCACGCAACCCCCCCCCCCCCCCCACCACGATATGGTGACGATCCATGAGGGTGGGGAGAGATAGGGAGAGGAGCTCAGTCATCCGGGAGAGTCTCAGAGTAGAGCCGCTGCTCCTCCACACTGAAAGGAGTCAG
Source organism: Pholidichthys leucotaenia (assembly GCA_020510985.1). Taxonomy (NCBI): domain Eukaryota; kingdom Metazoa; phylum Chordata; class Actinopteri; order Cichliformes; family Pholidichthyidae; genus Pholidichthys; species Pholidichthys leucotaenia. Next base: position 236,530,756 of record CM035839.1, read on the forward strand.
TTGAGGTGGTATGGGCATCTGATTAGGATGCCTCCTGGACACCTCCCACTTGAGGTGTTTCAGGCACGTCCCACTGGGAGGAGACCCCGGGGCAGACCCAGGACTATGTCTCCCAGCTGGTCTGGGAACGCCTTGGTATCCTCTCTGAAGAGCTGGAGCAGGTGGCTGGGGAGAGGGAAGTCTGGGCTTCTCTGCTTGAACTGCTGCCTCCGTGACCCGGACCTCCGGGAAAGCGGTAGAAGATGGATGGATGGATGGATAGATGGATGCCACGTTTCACCTTTTTTCTCATATTTTCATGATTTTCTTGTACATTTGCACCTATCCTCTCACTGATAGGTGCATCTCAATAAATTAGAATGTCATCAAAAAGTTGATTTATTTAATTAATTCAATTAAAAAATAAAACTAAATTCAGTACACACAGAGTGATATATTTCAGGTGTTTATTTCTTTTAATTTTGATGGTTATGGCTTAGAGCTAATGAAAAACCCAAATTCAATTTTTAAAAAAAAAATAGAATATTACATAAAATTAATTTTAAAAAATTGATTTATTTTTTTTAAAATTCAAAGTCAGCACAGCTGTCTACCTGGAAATTTTTAGAGCACTTCATGCTTCTCTCTACTGACAAGCTTTATGGAGATGCTGATTTCATTTTCCAGCAGGAGTTGGCACTGTGTGGTTAAATTCGTTGTCGGCCTCCGTCGGTCTATGATGACCATGGAAGAGAATCCTAAACGTCTACTCTACTGGAACAGCACCGCCTGTGGCTGAACAGGCCGATGCGCACCGGTGTTCTACCTTCCAGCGTTGGGCGTTAGTAGGATTCAAGCCTGGGCAGGAAGATATGGAGGACAAGATGTAACCCATGCAGCATGTCCCCCCTCTCCACGTCACTGATGAATCCAAAGGAACAGCAGGGCTGCTATAGTTTGGCACCAGCGCCGTCGCAGGACCTGCCAGAACGATGTTGAGCACAACAGAGAACTGCCTTAGGGGCTCCGACTCCGGATTTTTCCTCAGGGTTGACTCCCGAAGCCTTTCCCGTGACCGGGTGTGCCGCAAGGCAGCGGAGGTTTGAAATCAGGGTTTACCTTCCCCTAGATGGGCTACCTTCCCAGGTTGACGAGCCACCATCTACCCGAAGCATCTGGTTTTAAGGCGCCAGAGATCCGCCCTCGCCCCTTCTCCTATTAGTAAAAGCAGTTCTGCCGGGCTTAGAGACTAAATCACACGGGCAGGCTAGGAGTTGGACTTAGTTGTCAGAGGCTTTTCGAGACGCACGCCATAAGGAGCATTTTATGAGCACTGGGAGCTTAACCCCAGTGCCGCTCCTGGCTATGACAACCTTGGAACCATGTGTGTGTGGTTAAATGTACAGTGGATATCAAAAGTCTACACACCCCTGTTCAAATGCCAGGTTTTGTGATGTAAAAAAAATGAGACCAAGATAAATCATTTGAAAACTTTTTCCACCATTAATGTGACCTATAACCTGTACAACCCAAATGAAAAACAAACTGAAATCTTTTAAGGTGAAAAAAGAAAAAAGAAAAAAACTTACAATAACCTGTTTGCATAAACATGCACACCCTTAAACTAATACTTTGATGCAGCACCTTTGGCTTTTATGACAGCACTCAGTCTTTTTGGGTAGGAGTCTATCAGTGTTGCACATCTTGATGTGGCAATATTTGCCCACTCTTCTTTGAAAAAATGCTCCAAATGTGTCAGATTGCGAGGGCATCTCCTGTGCACAGCCCTCTTCAGATCACCCCACAGATGTTTGATTGGATTCAGGTCTGGACTCTGGCTGGGTCATTCCAAAACCTTAATCTTCTTCTGGTGAAGCCATTCTTTTGTTGATTTGGATGTCTGCTTTGGGTCATTGTTGTGCTGAAAGATGAAATTCCTCTTCATCTTCAGCTTTCTAGCAGAAGCCTGAAGGTTCTGTGCCAAAACTCACTGGTATTTGGAACTGTTCATAATTCCCTCCACCTTGACAAGGCCCCAGTTCCAGCAGAAGAAAAAGATAAGATAAGATAAGCCTTTATTAGTCCCACAACGGGGAAATTCCAGGATTGCAACAGCACAGGGATAGCAACACTCAGAGCAACAATCAGAAGGCAAGAAAAAAAACAAACAAAAAAAAAACCAAGCAAGCAAGAGCAGCTAATATACATATGTACATATTACTATAAAATATATATATACACACACACACACACACACAGACACACAGTGCAGAGCATTGTAGCTGGATGGAATAAATATATGAATATATGAACACACAGTGCAGAGCATTGTAGCTAGGTGGAATAAATATGTAAATATATAAACACCCACAGTACGGAGCATTGCAGCTAGGTGGAATAAATATGCAAGTATATAAACACACACAGTGCGGAGCAATGTAGCTAGATGGAATAATATGTAGATATATAAAAACACAGTGCGGAGCATTGTAGCTAGATGGAATAAATATATAGATATATAAATATAAACACACCCAGTGCTGAGCATTGTAGCTAGATGGAATAAATATGTAAATATATAAACACACACAGTGCAGAGCATTGTTGCTAGGTGGGATGAAACAGCATAACCGTCTACTTAGTTATCCTACATGGTATGATTATGTGCCCATACATATTCTCACCCTCCATAGCGACCGGTATGTTCCTAGTTGTATGCCGGAGAGGACCATTGTGTAAGTCTATTGCATCTTTTGCATTCAAAAAAACTATTAGTTTGTTACGTCTTTTTGCTATCTCTGAGAGCAGCCCTGCTTAGGTTGTACAGTCTGACAGCCGTTGGTAGGAAGGACCTACGAAACCTCTCGGTTGTGCACCTGGGATGATGTAGTCTGCTGCTAAATGAGCTCCTCAGTGCATCCAGTATGTCCTGCATAGGGTGGAACTCGGACTCCAGCAGAGATGACAGTTTAGCCACCGTCCTTCTCTCTCCTATCTCCTCCATCGGATCAAGGCGCTGCCCCAGGACAGAGCTAGCTTTCTTAATCAGTTTGTTAAGTCTCTTCCTATTGGCTGCAGTAATGCCACTGCCCCAGCAGACCACTCCAAAAGTGATGGCTGATGCCACCACCGTGTCATAGAATGACTTCAGCAGCGCCCCTTGTACACCAATAGACCTGAGTCTCCTCAGCAGGAACAGCCTGCGCTGTCCCTTCTTGTAGAATGCGTCAGTATTGTGTGACCAGTCTAGTTTATTGTTCAGATGAATACCCAGGTACTTATAGGATGTCACCATCTCGATGTCTGTTCCCTGTATATTTACTGGTGCTGTGAGGGGCTGCCCATGCCTGCGGCAGTCCACCACCAGCTCCTTAGTTTTCCTCGCGTTGATCTGGAGGCAGTTCCGATGGCACCAGTCCACGAAGTCCTGGATAAGCCCTCTGTACTCAGCTTCATCTCCGTTGGAGATGAGACCAACGATCGCAGAGTCATCAGAGAACTTCTGTAGATGGCAATGTGTTGTGTTGTGTGAGAAGTCCGCAGTATAAAGAGTGAACAGGAAGGGAGCCAGCACCGTTCCCTGGGGGGCCCCCGTGCTACTGATGATCGTGTCGGAAACACAGTCCCGGGTTCTCACAAACTGAGGCCGGTTCGTGAGGTAGTCCAGGATCCATGATGACAGGTGCTGGTCCACCCCTGCGCGCAGCAGCTTGTCCTTCAGGATCATCGGTTGGATGGTGTTGAAAGCACTGGAGAAGTCAAAGAACATGATCCTCACCATATTCCCAGGCTTCTCCAGGTGGGACAGAGAACGGTGAAGGAGGAAGATCACCGCATCCTCCACCCCAATGCCATGCTGGTAGGCGAACTGGAGTGGATCCATCGCTGGTTCCACCAGGGGGCGGAGATGAGCAAGGAGCAGTCTCTCCAGGGTCTTCATCAAGTGGGACATCAAGGCCACCGGTCTGTAGCTGTTCAGGTCTTTGGGGTGGGAAGTTTTTGGTACAGGTACCACACAAGATGTTTTCCACAGCTGTGGTACCCTCCCCAGTTTCAGGCTCATGTTGAAGATATACGTCACAATCCCACACAGCTGGTCTGCACAGGACTTGAGGAGCTTTGCGCTGATGCCGTCCGGTCCCGACGCCTTCCTCGCCTTGATCTTCCTCAGCTCCGTCCTCACCTGGGTCTTGGTCAGGGTCAGGATGGGGGGCTGTGTGTTGGGAGTGGGGGGGGTGTCGGTGGAGTGGGGAGTGGGCAGCAGGACTTGATTTCTTAGAGGCAGCAGTGGTTGTTGTGCAGACAGGGGGAAGGGCGGTTGGTCAAATCTATTGAAAAACAGATTCAGGTTGTTCGCCCACTCCCTGCCCCCCGTGGCCTGGGGGGAGGTATTCTGGAGCCCCGAGATGGTTTTGAGGTTTCTCCAGACCCCGCTGATGTCGCTCTGTTGCAGCTTGTCCTCCATCTTCTTCCTGAAGCTGTCCTTGCCTTCTCTCTGATCTTTCTCCTCAGCTCCCTCTGTACGGACTTCAGCATCTCCCTGTTCCCCGACCTGAAGATCCTCTTCTTCTCTCTCAGAAGTGTTTTTATCTCAGGGTTGATCCAGGGTTTGTTGTTTGAGTGACGCCGTATGGTCTTGGTGGGAACGGATTTGTCCACACAGAAGCTGAGGTAGCCCGTGAAGGTGTGAATGAGGCCATCGATGTCCTCACCATGTGGATCGCAGAGCTGCTTCCAGGCAGTGGCTTCAAAACAGTCCTTTAGAGTGTCCATTGTCTCCTCAGACCATAACTCCACAGTGTGCACGGCCGGAGGTTGTCTGTGCACTAGGGGTTTGTACACCGGCCGGAGATGAACCAAGTTGTGATCCGATCTCCCAAGTGGGGGGATCAGCCTGCTGATCACAAAAACAGCCCCAAAGCATGATGCTGCCACCACCATGCTTCACTGTAGTGTTGGTGTTCTTTGGGTGATGAGCAGTGTTGTATTTGTGCCAAATATACAGTACCTTTTGGAATTATGGCCAAAAAGTTCAACCTTGGTTTCACCGGACCATAACACATTTTCCCACATGCGTTTGGGAGATTTTAAATGTGTTTTTGCAAAATGTAGCCAGGCTTAGATGTTTTTATTCATAAGATAAGGCTTCGGTCTTGCCACCATAGACGGGAGATTGTTGTCACATGTACTAAACAGCCAGTACTTACCAGAAATTACTGCAGCTACTTCAGTGTTGCTGTTGGCCTCTTGGCAGCCTCCCTGACCAGTTTTTTTCTCATCTTTTCATCAATTTTGGAGGCACGTCCAGTTCTTGGTAATGTCACTGTTGTCCCATATTTTCTCCACTTCATGATGACTGTCTTCACTGTGCTCCATGGTATATTTAATGCCTTGGAAATTCTTTTGTATGCTTCTCCTGACTGATACTGTCATGATTAATAATAGTATAGATAGCCCACGTGCAGAGGGCAACAACAGGAGAGCAATCCAAACACACAAAAACACGTTTATGAGTTTCATTAAATTTCAAAAAGGACTGGAACACAGCTACAGAAAACGTCACTCGCCAGAGGAAGTGGCCTGTGGTGAGAGAGAGATGAGAGCTATTAACGAGGAACAGAGACCAGGCAGTGGGAAAACTAGATTGCCACTTACTTGGGCTGAACAGGCAAACCACCAGGAACCCCCAGAAGGGGAGAGATGAACCAGCAGGCTGAAGTGGGTCGTGATGAGGTTGTTAATGCCTGACCGGGTGGAGAGTAGTAGCAGCTGAGTGAGGATGATGCGGCAGGTAAGTGCACGCAATCCCCAAAGACGCACCCGCACAGATGGCAGCAACCTGGAGAAGAGGAGAGACAAGAGAGGGTGAGTGCAAGAACTTCACCAAACACATATACTGTAACAATACTTGCTTCGCTTCTAGTTGAGGCAGAATACCAAAACGAGCTAGCGCTGAGGCACCGAAGAGCAGATCCTTATAAGCGCTGGCTGAGCAGAGGCAGCAGGTGCGTCTAATCTCCCAGGTGTGATGATTGCCTGAGGAGAAAACAGGAAGGAGGGGGCGTGCTCTCACCAGAACATGACAGATACCTTTGAACAATGAGATTCTTCTGATGCTTTGGAAGCTCTCTGTGGACCATGGCTTGTGCTGTAAGCTGTGACAACAAAAATGTTAGAAAAAGCCTACTAGAACAGCTGAACTTTATTTGAGGTTAATCAGAGACACTTTAAATGGTGGCAGGTGTGTGCTGACTCCCATTTAACATGAGTTTGAATGTGATTGGTTAATTCTGAACACAGCCGCATCCCCAGTTATAAGAGGGCGTGCATATTTATGCAAACAGGTTATTGTAAGTTGTTTTTTTTTCCCTTAAAAGATTTCAGTTTGTTTTTCAATCGGGTTGTGCAGTTTATAGGTCACATTAATGTGGAAAAAGTTTTGAAATGATTTATCTTGGTCTAATTTTTTACATCTCAAAAATCTGGCATTTGAACAGGGGTGTGTAGACTTTTTATATCCACTGTAAGAGTAGTCATCTAAAAATTGCTTGAGTATAAAGAAAGTCTTCTTTCTTCTCCTTGTGGCTGCTGTCTTTAGGGGTCACCACAGCAGATTATCTGCCTCCTTCTCACCCTATCTCTGTGTGTGGTCTGTTGTTCTGTGCTTGACTGGCATCATTTACATTGATCTAACTTCATTCTTCTACTCATCTTGAGTACAGCTGACTGGCATGGAGGCCTAGTGGTAGAGCATTCACTCCAAAGCCGGCAGGTTGTGGGTTCAAGCCCCAGCCATGTCATACCAAAGACCTAGCCTGGTCCTCAGCTTAATAGAATGGGGCAAGGAAAGTTGGTTACCCAGCCACAGAGGGGAGCACAAGCCTAGTGCCTGTCAGGAAGGGCATCCAGCATAAAATCCTTGTCAAATCAAATGGGTGGACCATGATCCGCTGTTGGGACCCTGATCAGAGAGTGAGAAAAATTAAATTAGATCAGAACAACAGACCACATTGCTCTTACACTAAAGTTACCCATTATCCAGCATTTCTAATCTGACAGAAATGGTAAAGTATCTCATACTTGCTTATGTGTGTTACATGTTTTCATTCCCATGATAATAAAACATTTAATATTCTGTGTTATAAAAGTTTCTTCAGTGGATTATTTCAGATGGATGCTGCATTCCATTTGGCACCAAATTGCATCATGGTTGGGCACAGTCATGACATCTTGCAGTTTAATATTCTTACATCACCATGTTAACAAAAAGTAATATAATATGTAATAATATATCATATAATAATATGATTCAGGGTTGTAAACAGGTGCTTGTGTTTCTTTCTTTTTTGACGTACTTTGTGTGAAAAATTGGGTACATATTCAAGTGGTCAAGATAGGTACTGCATCCTAAAATTGTCAAAGTTAACATTTATTTTCATGTTCAGTATATCCATAAGCTTCAGAAAAACATAATTCTGTTGATAGGTGTTACCTTATCACCAGGATGGACAAGTATTTATAATAATGACGGACTCACAAATACTGCTTTAACCATTGTCGCTACCCAATTTGGAAGACTACCTGTTATATATGGAATATTAAGTAGTAATATGGCAGCCGGGGCTCCCGGGGAATAGCAAGGGGTGATGGCCCGCCTTTCCGGTGGTAACGTCACCCAAGGTATAAAGAGCCTAGGCGGAAGGGACCAGGTCTCTTTCGCTGCTGACCCTCTGGCTAGCAGGAGCGCTGTAAGTCTATTGTAGATATTTACTGTTATAATAAAGCTACGTTCACTGCACCTCCGGCCTGGTTATTTCTATAGGAATTATGGACACAACACTACCCAGTTTGGAAGACTACCCATTTTGGAGTAAGCATGCATAAGACACTCCCCCATCTTGGAACGCGGGCGATGGGAACACAAAAGGGACAATATTCTAAGGAAGCCCTACCTGATTTGAATATACAGTATGTGTATTTGTGAGTTTGGACACATGCTGGATTGGACTGCGCATGTGTAGCATCCCCCCCCCCCCCATGTTGCTTTTGTAACTGTGAGGGTGAAAGTATAGAACATGTTTTTGTAGACTGTCCCCATGTCTTTACTTTTTGGTCTGATTTGCAGAAATTATTAGGAAAAATGTCATACTAGCTAAATTCCACGTTTTACTTATGTGTAACAATCATAGTTTCTCTCCAGATAAAAGGTTTATAATCAATGCCATTGTTATTCTAGCAAAATATTACATTCACAAGATGAAATGGCTTGAAAGATAACACTCTTAGTATAATTTAAAGAATCTGATCTAAAAACAGATTTGGCCTCTGTTAAGTATTATTATATGTGAATGCCTTTACTCATTGTGACACATCCTTTTATTTTGAAGGTGCATTATGTGTATGTGCTTCCTGAATGTGACGGGAGAAGTAGATGAAAAATGGAGCAGAGCTCCCGTTTTTGTATTAGAGGAAAGATGCTGTTCATGGTTGTTCCGTTCATTTGGTGAGACCAAATAAATATGCCAGAGAAGGCTAAAAGTCACAACGACGTTTGCTTATTTGCCACATGCAAGACGAGGACTGCGCACACTGTCTAACATGCTATGGGCCCAGTGTAAAGTTGGACATCGAAGGCTAATGGCTAAAAGTTGCTAGAAATTTATGGGAGGTATAACATGGAGGGGAGGATATGAGCCAACCTGGAGATAAGTAAATCACTAGTCGCTAACAGAAGTTTCGTGAAATATTACACAAACGACAGAGTAACGTGAGCAGTAGAACAAAGGACTATTAGCCAGAAAAAGTGCTCAAAGATGACAGGCCACGGAGCATCAGGAGTAATGACACCACAACTTATTTTCAGTGGATCAGAAGATAAGTATGACCTGTGGGAAACAAGATATCTTGGTCAATTGCACATCTTAAAGTTAAAAGAGACAATCCTGCAAGAACCCCATAAAGGTAATGAAGAGCAGTTAACTGCAGACAGACAAAAGAATGCTGATTGCTACGCCGAGCTAATAAGACTGATAGATGACAAAAACCTATCGCTAATGAGACATGAAGCTGCTGATGATGGCAGGGAAGCCCTGAAAATATTGAAAGATCATTATTCAGGGAAAAGCAAACCAATGATGATAAGTCTTTACACGTCATTGATGAAATTACGTATGGCAGACAGTGAAAGTGTCACAGACAATATAATCAGAGCCGAGAACCTCATTACAGCTTTGAGAGATGCTGGCGAAACCCTGAGTGACGGACTAATTGTAGCCATGGTACTGTAAGAAAAACCCGATTCTTTGATTGAAAGATCCAAGAACAAGTCGGAGAATTCTTCAATTCAAAGATGTACTGTAACATTTATTTAGAAGTCACATGTAAAGCAAGCAGCGCTGAGTTCAGCGTGATGCAGCCCCCTTTGGAGCGTCGCCAGACTGACCGCAACTTCCGGGTGCAACTCACATTCATCTTCTTGGGTTGGTTAGACCAACCCCGTACAATAGGATGGGCTTGTACGTGACTGTCTGATTGGCCAGTTTAACTCTGATGTGAACAGGCCATCCACTATTCACGTTAACTGTCCCCTAAAATGTACTATCAAAAGTGTGTGTGTGTTGGTTTGGGTGTGTAACTAATGTAATAGACCTGACTAAAAGCTGTGAGGGAGAGAGACAAGAAAGCGAGCTCTATAGCTCTGCCTACTTCCTGTTTACCAGAGTTTAACACAACATATTTGTTCGTAAGAATGCAAACAGAATATGTATAGAATATGTATAGAGCATAATGGGAGATTACCTACAGAATTATTATTTTGGCACTCTAACTTTTCATAACCCTTTCACTCCCCCCTTTGACATGATTTTATCATGTCAACCACACATGGTGTGAGAGATGCTAGCGGTTAGCAGATGGTGAATAAGGTAGGTCCCTACATTGTGTGTCAACCCAGTCAGCTAACCCAAGATAGGTTCGCACCATTGGTTCTGATACCCTTGCCCCCCCCTTGTGGACACCCCAGCGCGGTGCAGTGATGTCTAAGGGGACGTACCGAGGCAACCCATCCTTGTCCAGATGAACTGCAGTCATATAATTGTCCTTGTTCACCAAGTCCTGCACCCCCACCGAGGTCTCCTCCTGATCATTATGTGAATAGTTTTTTGTCCGGTGGAGTGAATCATATGGGGGTCATAAGGTCGAACAGGGTCAATCCACGAAGCCTACGAAATCTTTTGTCCACCGGTTGACCTTTGCCAGGGCTCGCATCGTTCAGCTGTAGTCATCACACAGTTTCAACAGGGGTTTGACCTTCCTCTGTGTCTGCTTCCTGTATCCGCAGCTGTGGAGCACAGTCCCATCTCGTAGACACACACCGGTACCATTAGAAGCAAAACAACTGTGTGCCCATGCTCTCAGAGGCACATCTCGTCACATGAGGTCTATAGGACAGTCTGGTGGATGCAGCAGAGAGTAGACAACATCCAGTCCAGCCAGTGAACAGTTCAGTGGTGCTATCCCAGGGATCCCACCCTCCGGTAGTTGGTCAGAGGTAGAGATGCTGGTGTTGATGAAGCTCGAGCCCCTGTGCCCACCATAGCTTCCACTGTGAGGGGTAACGTTGGAAGATGCCGGCTCCTCCGTGTGGCTGATCTGGCTCCACCCCGGATGCTGGAGGTGCAGTGGGTGCGCATGGGTACCAGTCCATCCTTCTTCTAGGGACTGAAGTCGTACAGTCACTAGCCCTACGACCTCTTTCTACATCACAGGCCCACGTCATGATGGTCTGGTGCCCCCCGCATGTACCTTCCCTGCACCCTACACCTTTGCTTGGGTGCCGATACAAAGGGCTCGGCCGGGACAGGATCAATAATGGCCTGAGGGGTTGTCACCACAATGGCTGGAGCCTGTACCGTTTTATCCTTATTCACTACATCTGTAGTTGACTATATACTGTTGTAAGTTATCTCCCATTAGCTTTAAGTGTGTGATTGTCGGCTATTTGAAATCTACAAGCAGTGGTTGTGTTGTGATAAGTGAGCTGGGTAATGGGACCTATGTGTTCAGCAGTGGGTTTGTTATGGTGAGTGAGCTGGGTGATGAGATTTATGTGTTGCAGTGTAAGTAGATAGTAAACTAAATTGTTCAAAGTTAGGAGATATCCTTATCCATGCTTGCTGTATTCAGGCTTCTAGAGCTTCTAACCTTCACAGTTATCCTGACTACCTAACCATAATTAGCATGATGGAAATAAGTACGCAAGAATACTATAAGTCTCACACCCCTATGTGTGTGTGGTGAGCTATGTATGATTTATGTATTATCGGTAGCACATTGTGTTTACAAATAATCCGTGATAGCACAATGGTCTTCCTCATTATCATCCTCCATCTTGGGGTCTTCAGCTCCTCCTCTGGACTCAGCAATTGGTTTCTATGGGGAGGTATGAGATGTGCAAGACTTGCTGATGACTACCACTGTGGAAAATTGCATTTGGAGGTCTAGCTCATTTATCAATATATGTGATCCTGGCATACAACGAGCACAAAGAGTTAGAGCTTTGTTAATTCCTGCAGGCCCTGTGTAATCAAGGTGTTTCCTACAGGATTGATGACGCTTTGACGTCTGCTGCTTTTGGTTTTATGACCTGGTTAACACCTTTCTGGGCTTCTGAATATATGGTCTATAGTGTCGTACTCTGCTCCTTTTATTAGATCTACATCTGGTTAACCTTTTACTTAAACTTACACCACCCTTATTGTCATTCAGTCCATACAGCCAATCATGTACAGTAGAATGAAATTGTGTTTCACTTATCTACAGTGTAAATCCCACACACACCCATATATAGAATCAGAGGGGTCGCTGCCATGCAAGGCGCAGCCACAAATTTCCCTCCTCCATTCCATTATTGCTGAGCACCAAGCTGGACTGCAGGAAGTTCCGCTTTTATATGGTCTTTGGCATGACCCGGCCGGGATTTGAACCCCTGCCTCCCGGGTGTGGGGCGGATGGTCTACCAACTGAGCCACCACTCCGGTAACCATAACCAATTTAGAATTTGCTTCAAATTTTCTCATCCCCTCGTTTGTTAATGTTAAGATTGATCATGTAGGAGATTTCCGGGCGTCAGTGTGCACAGCCTTTTGTGCTGTGGTTACCCAGTTAAGAGACAATGTGTATGTTTCTAATTTAGGAGAATATTCTATCTTAAGGTCAGGTATTGGCTTTCCATGGATCGCTATATTCCCCAGTAGAGGTGACAAAATGTCCAACATTTTCCAATCCATGTGTTTGGGTCTAACCAGCGGGGTGTGTGGAACCCCCCATAGGTTGAAATGTCTCTTATCCTCTTCAACTAGGACAATGGATGCTTCCACACATTTCCTTGTTTACCAGTCCAAGTTTTATGACAAATCTGGAGGATGGATTTGCAAATAATGGTTGTTCATAATTTGGATCAGAGCCGTTCAATTGCCTATAGATAGATGTTCTACTGGTAGCTTGCCATTTGCAGAATTTGATTGTTATGTTTTCTGACCTTGATAAGTCCTGTATGTCATTACCCGGAGTTCCTACTTTACATGCATCTGCACCATACAAATTTAATCAAAGTACCTTAAACCTCAGAGTCAGGTAAATGGAAGATGTCTGTCCATTTTTTTTTAATAATCTAATTTTTGCTAATTTTCTGTATATGTGTAGAAGTGAGTCCACTTATCTGTTCTAATCTTAAGCATGGGTTTACAAATAATGGTTGTTCATAATTTGGATCAGATCTGTTCAATTGCCTATAGTACATGGGGTACAATGCTACTTTTACATATGTTGATAGGTATTCTACTGGTAGCTTGCCATTTGCAGAATTTAACTGCTACTTTTTCTGATTTGAAAAGTCCTGTATGTCGTTACCCGGAGTTACTACTTTACATGCACCTGCACCATACGAATTTAATTGGAGTACCTTGAACCTCAGAGTCAGGTAAATGGAAGATGTCTGTCATTTTTTTAAATAATCTAATTTTTGCTAATTTTCTGTATATGTGTAGAAGTGAGTCCACTTATCTGTTCTAATCTTAAGCATGCAGTCCAGTTTTTCCGTGGTGGGTGTGAACCATGGGTGCCTCCCTCCTGCCAGCAGCCAGTTTGGCCGTCACTCAGTTTCCATTGTGGGGCGTGCTCCCTCCTCCTCCTTGTTGTCCTCCCCCTCCTCCTTTTGGCTCCCTTTTATAAAAGAAACAGATTCATGGGAAGCCTCAGGATCCCCGTGTGTTAGCCATTCCATAAATAAGTGCTGGTTTTTCCGTCAAATTTTATTTTCCCTTCTTATCTAGATTTCCAACCCTGAGTCAAGAAAGGAACTGATTCAAAGCCTTTATTTAATTTTTGCTAATTAATACAAGATAGAATGATAAGATTAATTCTCCACAGTGCAAACAGATAATTCTTTATACTGCTGTAATTGAATGCTGTGTGGATTTTTTGTGTTGTACTGCATACACTTTCATGCTGCTACTCATTTTTGCCACTCAGTGTTTATCTGCCAAGAGTTCTGTTTGGTGACATCCTATGCATACCCTCTATTGGGGAGGAACATGAGAATGTGTGTTAGATTGACTTTAAATAACTGAGTATACAGTAAAGCTATAATCTTCGCTGTGGTTGTTTGCTCATTACTTTATGTTAATAATCACAGTTAAAAGAAATGCACCGAAGGATACCTAATGCCTCATTTCCACTTTAAGTGCTTGGAAACATTTAAGATGGCTGCCTGTGTTTGTGCCTTCTTCCTGACACCCTTCAAGGGTTCAGCAGAATTTAATAAATAAATAAATTACTTAATCAATCAATTAATTAATTAATTAGTTTTTATTTTGCATGGAATTTTAAAAGTAGTTGATCAAGCTACACTGGTTGTCTTGTGTGTAATTGTATAATCAGAGGAGTTATTGTTTAATTCAACCTTGTTGGATTTTTTCTTTGATATATTGTTCTGTTCCTTTCTTTTAATCTTTTAATCTAATCTATCCAAAAAGTAAAGATTCATTCATATTTATACGCTCTTTATGTAGCTACTCAATAATTTGCATACATGGTATCATTTTAGATGAGAAAGCACACCGACCTCTCAGCTGTAAGACTGAGAACATTGTGATCAGTTATCTTAGTTTTACTGTTAGAGTCACTCCCTGCTTGTTAAAAAAGATACCAACTCGCAAAATGCCTAATTTAAGACTTCAAGACAATAAACCTTAAATGACCTAGTACTTTTCTATCCGTTCCTGTCCCACTCTCCCCCTTTTGAAACCGTTTTGAAAGCCGTTCTTTTTCAACATCCAGATGGGTACCATGTAGGGGAGGATACCCATTGTGTTGCTAATTGGGGGACCCCCTGGGTGGCTTTGTGAGTGTTGTTGTGGTCAGTATTGAGCCCATTGGCCAAACTGCTGACATAGGAAGCATTAGTCCTGTGGGGGCCTCTGTCTCTATTATTAAAACTCTGACCATCTCCTGTGGCCCTGTGGCTCATACTGATAGGGCAGATTAGGTGGGGCATTGGTACGGCTTTTTCTAAAGACATTTCAGTTTGCTCAGTATGTGATTTTGGCACCTCTCCGATAGGGCTTTTAGTAAATGAGACTGCTGGTCAATTATATTGAGATGTGATTTTAGCGGTAGGTTTAGGCACGAGTTATGCAATCCTCAATTCTCGTCAACACGTGCTGACTACAGCTAATTCACGAATACTGTTTATGACTTAGTGTCAGGAACCGAGCCGGCTTGGCTTCCCCCGGCTCAGTCCTGGCCGCTCTATGGGTACATGCCACATTGTATATATGTTTGTATGTATTTCTGTGTGCTTTGCCGTGCCCATAGCCACTGCCTTCTGGCCGGCAGCGGGGAGGCAGCCTCTTGCGCTCACGCTGGAATGAGCACTATCTAACTGTCTGCCGGTCGGACCACGCCCCCTCTCTATTGCTACCAGCTGTTCCCACTCCCGTATGCCATCTTCCCGATCCTCGCCCAGGGGTAACTAATTTGGGAAACCAGCAATGCATGCTTTTAAGGAGTCTGTCTCCAATCGTGCATTGCTGGGTCATTGTACTCCATTGACGGTATTCGGATGATGTCACGTCAGCTAAAGACTGTATTCACCATGTGCGTTTCGGACTTACTCGGACAGCTCCAGTCTCGTGAGTACACTCTGTGTGTGGTCTTTCCCCGGTCTTCTCACCCAGACAGTTGAGCATCCTGGAGGACTCCCTAGCCCATGTGAATTGTAGAAACAGTGACTGTTTGCCTGCTAACCATATTAATAAATGTGTGTGGTGTTAACCTGCGCTTAAATCCTCATCCTTTCTCCCCTCACCGTGCGCGTTAGAAAAGCGCACGGGGGGGTTCATGACAGAATGACCCAGCCCGCATAAAGGATTTAGCAGGTTCACCCACACATCATTCTTCTCTTTTCATTGTAAACTCTTTTTCGTTTCTGGACTAACCTGTGTTGGGGAACGTCATGCCTCGGTCTCGCTGAAGAAGAGGAATGGCAGCGGGGTTCCCCACGGTGGAGGAGGAATGGGCTGCAGAGTTCATGTAGGGCTTTGTTGATGACACCGTTGCCGTCCGGGGCCCTAAGGAGACATTGGAAAACGTGGATGCCGCAGTAGGCATTTTGGAAGTACATCCCGGGTTACGGACCTACCCGCAGTACGCTGATCTGCTCTGTACAGTCTGCTCGCTCCGGCGTTCCCTTCCTGGTCTGGCATTTCCAGCAACACCGAGATGGAGATCGGTTTTCCTGCAAACCGGCAGCCTCTGTGGTGCTCTGCTTGACCTTCCACTCACTCCGGCATGGTCTATCCTGGAACATTAGGGACAGCGTTGTCCCGCAAGGGGACGCTGAGAGAAGCCCACCTTGGTAGCAGCGGCCATCGTTGTTTCAGCTACCGAGAGGTCTGCTGGATTCACCCTAGCCATACCCACCTCCGTCGTCAGGGAGACGGCTCCTCTAATAGTCTGCGGAGGGGCCTACGTCATCACTGGCAGAGAGGGGGACGAGTTTCCGCCCTATGCAGCTGTGGATGTCATTGACCGGGATGGCAGGCAAGTATATTTTCATTGTAAATCATTCATTAACACCGAATTTTGAATAATAAAAAAATATGTATAGAATATGTATAGAGCATAATGGGAGATTACATATAGAATTATTGTTTTGGCACTCTAACTTTTCATAACCCTTTCAGTACTGGGAGGGCTACCTGACTTTTACAAGCCACTTGCTGTACATGTAACACAAAACAAAGACAATGTTACATTCATAGACTTTAAACGAAGGCTATGAAATTACGAAGAAGCAGAGGAGATGAAAACAGTTGAATCAACAATGTTATGAGAACAAGTGTAAACCAAAGCAGATTAAGTCCAAATAAGTCATTTAACAATAAGAAGGATGAAGAGATCAGTGTGACATGCTACAAATGTGGAATAAAAAGACACAAAGCAAGACAGTGCACTCGAAAAGAAAGGTGTAATCATTGCAAAAGCAGGATACACAAAGAATCCATGTGCAAGAAAAAGGGAGAACAAGATGGTGCCAGAAAAGTTGTAGATGAAAAGCAGGAAGCAGGGTCTGGGAGCATGCGCACGCAGCGACCGGCAGCTGGTGAAAAAAGTCTGTGGTCTGTGTGTCTGTTTTGACACACTTTAATGTGTTTTAATGAAATTCTCTGTGTCGTTTTTGTCCTGGAATGTTCGTGGACCGTATAACGAAGAGCTCCTTGGTTCTATCAATATGGATTTCCTCCTCATTTTTGCACTACTGCTTCTTTCCCACCGGCTCTGTGTCTCTGAGGTAAGCGTGATCGTGATCATGCCGGGGAGAATACAATATTCCAGGGACATGTTACTGCATTTAAACACGGATAATGCAGCATCTGTGATTGAGTCTATGCCGCAACTGCCGGACTTTATTTTAAGAGACTTTCATGGACACAGCGATGAAAAGAGAGACAAAAGGAGAAAACGCGGAAAGTGTGGAGGCGTGAAATTATGCCTGAGGAGACGTCAGTTTAATAGCATTCCTCTTCCTTCCATGATTTTGGGGAATGTACAATCTCTGAGGAATAAAGTAGATGAAATTCAAGGGAATGTACACTACCAGAAGGACTTCAAGAACTGCTGTGTCATGGCTTACACGGAGACGTGGCTTACAGCACATGACCGGGACGCGGAGCTGTGGATTGACGGCTTTGGAGCCCCACTTCGCTCGGATCAGCAGGAAGAGGTAACGGGGAAACGTCAGGGGGGCGGCATATGTTTATATATTAATAAACAGTACTGCACATTTGTCACGGTCAGAGAGCGTATCTGTACACCCGATGTGGAGCTGCTCTCTGTATCGCTACACCCCTTTTATCTGCCTCGCGAGTTCCCCCAACTTTTCATCACAACTGTGTACATTCACCCGAGGGCAGACGCTGACTCTGCCTCCAGCACCGTCTTTGATGTGGTCCAGCGGCTGCAGTCAATTTCCCCAGAGGCGCCAAACTTTATTCTTGGGGATTTTAACCATGTTTCTTTAAAGAAGACACTTAAAAACTTTTATCAGTATGTCTCCTGCCCAACCAGCTGAAAAAGGACATTGGACCTGTGCTATGGATCCATTGAGAGGGCCTATAAATCACTTCCCTGTCCTCCTTTAGGATCCTCAGATCACAACTGTGTACATTTGCTGCCCACATATAAAACTGCTCTCAGAAGAGGCAAGGTGAAGACCAGAGACATAGATGTGTGGACAGAGGATTCAATGCACTGCCTCCAGGAATGCTTTAACTGTACGGACTGGGAGGTTTTCACACTGTCCTGCGGGGATGATTTGGACTCTTTGGTGGACGTCACATGCTCATACATGGCTTTCTGTAAAAATATGATCGTTCCACGTAAACGTGTCAAAATATATCCCAAAAACAAGCCATGGGTTACAAAATCAGTTAAATCCTGCTTACAGAGGAAAGCACTTGCCTTTAAACAGGGGTCTGTTTCTGAGCTACAGGTTGCCACAAAAGAGCTGAAGTCCGAAATTTTAAGAGCAAAACAGAATTATAAATCAGAATTGGAAAGTAAGATGGCAACAAAGAAACTTGGTTCAGCCTGGGACAGTATGAAAACTATTGCAGGCCTTCAGAGCACAGAGCGCAGTAATTGTGTGTTTTTAGATGGTTTTAATTCAGACACAGAGCTGGCTAATTCTCTTAATTGTTTTTATGGTCGTTTTGACTCCTTTGATTTTAGCACAGAAACCCAAGATTTGAAACAGAAACTCAAAGACAATCATCACTTTAATATTGAGGTGCAGGATATTAAAAGGGAGTTCTGCGCTGTAAAAGTGAACAAAAGTCAGGGCCCTGATAATATATGTGGGCGCTTGGTAAAGTCCTGTGCACATGAATTGAGTCCTGTATTTCGTTACATTTTCAATAAGTCCTTACTGTTACAACTCGCTGCTCATTAGCGGCGCCAGCTGAGCGCACACCTGCACCTCGTCAGCAGCGTGGCATATAAGCCACTCTGCCCTGGGCCTCGGCCTGAAGCCGTCTGTTCCCTTTGGCTACTTGCTTCAGAGGAACCCCCTCGCCTACTAGCAAGATTACCCGCGTAAGCATACCTCCTCCTGTGTTCCAGTTTCTCCCCTGTGCACAGGTGGATCTTCCTCGGCGGCGGACTCCGCCTCTGCATTACCATCTCGTTGCTGCTGTCAGGTGCATCGTCAGGTTGCTGTCTCCTGGACTCGCCCTTGTGCACGCCTGCCACCTGCCCTGCCAAGTAAGCCAACAAATCCCTTGTTACCTGTTGTACTGGTTTGGTGCCCGTCACCTTCTCCCTGTGCTCTCTCCCCAGGGTTGTCTGGCTGTACGGTTTCCTGTCTCCGTGCCTGACGCTGACGTCCACCATCAGTACATCCACATACCACAGACACGCATCCACACACACACTTGCTGTTAAATAAACTGTTAAACCTATTCTGAGCCTGTGTGTGTGTCTCCTGAGCCGTGCGTTATGTCACTTACAGACACAACATGTGCCCAAGATCTGGAAAGATGCCGTGGTTGTTCCCGTTCCAAAATCCAGCTGTCCTAAAACGGTAAACAACTTTAGACCAGTTGCTTTGACGTCAATTTTAATGAAAATTTTTGAAAAACTGGTCAGATGTGAGGTCCTAAAGCAGACTGAACATGCATTGAATCCTTTGCAGTTTGCATATAGGCCTCACAAAGGAGTGGAGGACGCCACTGTCACTCTGTTTAACATGCTTTTTAAACATCTGGATTTTAATGGGACACATGCCAGGCTTTTATTTGTGGACTTTTCCTCCGCCTTTAATACAATCCAACCTCACATTTTAGTTGAAAGGCTCCTGCAACAATTTGATTTGAGCAATAATCTGGTGGGTTGGATTCTGGATTTCTTAACCAACACGACGCAGAGAGTAAGGGTCAATGGTACATTGTCTGATCTAAAGTGCTCTTCTACTGGCTCTCCGCAGGGGTGTGTGTTGTCACCACTACTCTTCATCCTGTACACAAACATGTGTCGGAGCAGACATGACAACAGACACATTATAAAGTACGCTGATGATTCAGTTATTGTCAGTCTCCTCCAGGATGGTGAGAGTGGCCACGGCCCAGTAGTTGATGATTTTGTTCACTGGTGTGAGGATTCCTACCTGCAGCTGAATACGACAAAAACTAAAGATATGATTATTGACTTTAGGAGGAAAACTCCCTGGCACAAAGTCACTGTACTAAAAGGTCAGACCACTGAATGTGTACAATCGTACAAATATCTTGGGACGATTATTGATAGTAATTTAAACTTTGAAGAGAACTGTGAAAGGGTGTGCAAAAAGGGTCAGCAACATTTGCATTGTTTGAGGAAACTTGCACGCTTCCAAATTGACCGAACCATAATGACAGTGTTTATCGGGCTTTTATTGAATCTGTTTTATCCTTTTCTTTAGTGTCATGGTTTGGTCAGATAAAACTGAAACAGAGGAAATCCTTGGATCAGGTAGTTAGATGGTCCAGTCGTTTGCTTGGTGAGTCACAGCTGAGCCTGACATCCTTGTACACCAGACAGGAACAGAGGATTGCTACCTCCATTTTAAATGATGACTCCCACCCTTTGCACTGCAACTTTCAGCTTCTTCCCTCCAGACGGAGGTTTGCTGTCCCAAAAAGTAAAACCCAGCGCTACAAAAACAGCTTTGTTCCTGCTGCTGTCAAAGAGTTGAACAAGTTGTAACAATATATTGCACATAATTTAGGTACCTATTTATTAACTCCATTTTATATTTACTTATTTTTGTAGGATTTTATTTGGGTTCTAAATCTTTTATTGGGTTTTAGACCTTTGAGTTTTTAACCTCTTTGACTAGTCTTTAACTTTTTAATATGACCCTTCTCTCCTATCTCTGTTTTTTCTCTCATCTCTTTGTCTTTATATCCTGATTGATGGAGCCTTGAGTATTTTTATCATGTTTATAGTCAGCTTCATGTGAGCCTGTGTTTGTATTTATGTTGAATGTAATTGTGGCTTGTAAATATGGATGTCACCAGACTGCAAAACAAATCTACCTACGGGTACAAATAAAGTAACCTGAACCTGAACCTGAACCGGAGTGGTGGCTCAGTTGGTAGAGCATCCGCCCCACACCCGGGAGGCAGGGGTTCAAATCCCGGCCGGGTCATACCAAAGACCATATAAAAATGGTGCTTTCTGCCTTCTAGCGTGGTACTCCGCATAATGGAATGGGGAAAGTAAAGTTACACACAGAGCTACCAGAGGACTGACCCCCCGCTGTAGCTTTCACTACTTACAGTAGCTGTGTGGCCTAGGGTCAGAGAAACGGAGATAGGCGCCGCCCATATACACCTTCAGGTGTGAAGGGATTAACTAACTAACTAACCTGAACCTGAAGCTGATGATGATCATCTCTTCATGGCAAAACATTCAAAGAATGAAAGACCAGCAAACCATGTAAAAATGAAAGGCATCATGATGGATGGAGGAGCTACATCTCACATTGTGAATGATATAAATAAGTTCCAGAGCTTTGATGACACATTTCAACCAGAGACCCACTCAGTCAAACTGTCAGATGGGACAAAATGTATCGGAATAACCCAGCACAGAGGCACAGCTGTGATTTATCTGCTGGGCAACACTGGACGACAGCACAGAGAACAGCTACATCAAGCACTCTACATGCCATAGTACCCAAACGACATCTTCTCAGTGGCAAGAGCGACAAACGGAGGAACGACAGTCACCTTCAAGAAAGAGGACAGTCACATCATAAAGGATGGTAGAAGGTTTGATATTCACGAGAGTGGTAATTTGTTTTACTTTCCGATTGTTGAGCAAAATGTTGATAAATGCAAAGTGTACCACGACATGCAAACCTGGCATGAAATTTTGGGTCACTGTAATTATGACGATGTACAAAAACTACAAGCTGTTGTAAAAGGCATGGTGGTAAAAGGGAACGTGGTTAAGCCAGCTCAGTTATGTGAAGTGTGTACACAGGACAAGTGTTCTGTCTGTAATAAGGGGTCAGAGTCAGTCTTATGCCATGCAGCGAACTCCCTTTATTGAACACACACAGAACTATATATACAGGTGCTGCAGCCTGCCTGATGTCACACCCAGGGTGACTGTGGCAAGTCCCGAGGGCCACACACATACCCACAATACCTCTCCCCTTTAGAAAGTCCAAAACCACACACACAATCGAGACCCTCCCCAATTTAGAACCCGAATCACACACTAAGAAACTAAACTGAAATCACTAAAAAGGGCCTATCACAGTCACACAAAACAACTAAAATCTAGGGCAGACAGGTGGACTGCCGTCCTACCCCCACACGGCCAGGCGAATTATTCTGTCGCCAATACTAAATAAAATAAAGTCCATTTCTAAATTAAAACAACTGCCGTGCTCCTAAACTAAAATAAAACACATAAAATAATCCCATTTCATAACAACACGTTCATATGCACATTCAACAATCACTCCAAACACTATTATTACAACACATGCACATATGAACTGTTATTTACACCATATCAACATATTTACATTAGAATTATTTACGTGACACCAGTGTCCGTGGGCAGCCAAGGGTAAAACTGGCTCAGGGGCCCTGGGCAGCCCCACCGCATGCCTGCCCCTGGCAGCCTCCTGCCCATGGGATCGAAGCTGACCTCCCTGGCGAGAATGTCTCTTCTCCTCACCCTCGGCCACTTCTCTTGTCTGGACCCACAGTGCTGCTGCCCGGCACGCATTCCCTCCGTGCCTGTCAGTCTGCCTCCGACCACCTTCAACACCGCTGCAGCTGCCACCATTGTAGCCCTAGACACTCTGGCCCCCTGTGGCCGAACTCCGGGGAAGACTGCAGCCCATTCATTGGTGTCGCTTGTCGACCTAGGCGCCTCACCACAGCACCCAGCACCCTCATCCAAGGCACTCCGCTGTGCTTCCACTGTGCCCGACTGTCACTGCTCTCTCCCGGAGCTCACAGCATTATTCTCTTCGGCATCACTCGTCGACCCAGGCACCTTGCCGCTGCACCCAGCACCTCCATCCAATCCGCTCCACTGCCTCTGCGCCCAGCTGTCGCTGCTGCTTCCCGAGGTTTTCAGCCTGCTTGCTCCCGCTCTCCCACTGCCCGTACTACAGCTGCGGGGAAGACTCAGTTGAGCCCAGTTGCTGCTCTCCCTTCATGCTGCCATTGCTCACCGTTCCATCAACATCATCAACGTTATGGTCACACACCATGCTGAGCTCCTTGGCTGGCTCGCTGTCTCTGGTAACCAGGGGTTCAGGTCCCCCCTGGATGCCCAGCTGGCAACTTGTAGCTTGATTTCGCACGCCTAGTGTCGTGACTAACCTTCCCGTTGCCACAGACTGAGCCTTTAGCTCCTCTGAGCTAACTAGCTTAGCTCCTCGTGGCGCCAACAGTCTCACTATGGTAAATGGCGCTCACTTATATAACGCTTTTTCTCATCTTTGGATGATCAAAGCGCTTTACAGATCCTGTGGTGTGATTGACCCACCGCCCCAGCTTCTTGTCCCTTGGACGTTTTGCAAAATCTCCAGCCAGCCGCCCGACACCATCTGCATAAAGCTCCGTCTCTCCCAACATGCCAAGAATTCTCCAACCCTCTGCACCGAAACGACAGACCAGAAGCGCCCCTCCTCAGTCTCCGTTGAGTCTACCCAGCCCCAGCCCAGCGATGTATCCCCCAAGCATAGCCATCCAATCCGGCCACTGGGTCACTGGCTCCCCCGGACACGACAGAAACAACGGCAGAGGTGGAGGTAGCCCATAGGCCTCCATAGTTTTTCTCTCATCGCCAAAATGCTATGTCTGTAATAATGGGTCAGAGTTGGTCTTATGCCATGCAGGGAACTCCCTTTATTGAACACACACAGAACTATATATACAGGTGCCGCAGCCCGCCTGACGTCACACCCAGAGTGGCTATGGCGAGTCCCGAGGGCCACACACGTACACTCAACAGCGAGTTCACACAGACTAGAAACAGGGAGCCAGCCAGAAAACCTGCAGAACCCTTACAGCTAATCCATACTGATTTGGCAGATCCAATGCGAACCCCAAGCATAGAGGGGCAAAGATATGCACAATCTTTCACAGATGACTACTCAGGTACCATATTTGTGTACTTCCTTAAAGCCAAAAACGATGCAGTACATGCCACAGAAAAATTTTTGGCAGATGTTGCACCTTATGGATAAGTCAAGTGTATCCGTTCAGATAATGGTACTGAGTTCACAACCAAAGATTTCCAAGAATGTTTGACTAAGAGTAGGATAAGGCATGAAAGATCTGCACCTTATTCACCCCATCAAAACGGCACTGCCGAGAGAGGTTGGCAAACCTTCTACTGTATGAGATGGCCAGATGCTTACTATTAGAGAGTAAGTTGCCAGATAAATTATGGAACTATGCTGTTCAGACAGCTGCTTATGTGAGGAACAGGTGCTTCAGTAGACGCACAAAGAAAACTCCATATGAGTTATTTACAAGTGTGAAACCAGACATTTCCAAACTACAAAAATTTGGAAGCATGTGTTTCACCTATAAACAAGAGAAAGGGAAGTTAGATCCCAGATGCGAACATGGTGTTTTTATTGGCTACGATAAAAACAGTCCAGCTTATCTGGTATATTATCCAAATACAGAGAGAGTCCAAAAACACAGGTTTGTGAAATTCACAGCCAAAACAACAAATGAGAAAGAGACGCAAATGTCTGAGCTATACGTTGAGTATTGTGACAGACAAGTCGATCCACTAGTTCATGGCAGTAAAGAAAAAGTTGATGGAAACAGTGCATCAAGTCGTGATAATGAAAATGATGTTTGTGAGATTTCCCAAAAACAGACCGAAACGCCCCAGCCTGGAGCTGACGCTGACAGCACAACCAGGAAAAACCCACAGAGGGTGAGAAAGAAACCAACTTACCTACAGGACTTTAAGACGGATGAAAAGGTAGAAAAACTACAAAAGTATAGATTTTTGTTACAGAGCAGTGTGTGATATCCCTCAAACCTACAAGGGAGCCATTGCTTTAACCAACTCATGACAGTGGAAAAATGCAATGGACGAGGAGATGCAATCACTAGAAGAAAACAAATAACCTTCAGTCTTACCCAGTTGCCACCAGGCAAACATGTAGTGTGGGGGTAAATGGGTTTATGCTCTCAAGAGTGATTCTGATGGTTCAGAAAAATACAAAGCGAGATTTGTAGCAAAAGGCTACAGTCAAAAATCAGGAATAGACTATGATGAGACATTCTCACCCACAGCTGATATAACCAGTGTGAGGGTAATCATGCAAAAGGCAGCTCAGGAGAATTTAATTCTTCATCAAATGGATGTTAAAAACAGCATATTTGCATGCATCTATTGACTGTGAGTTATATGTTGAGCAGCCAGAAGGTTATGAGACAAACTCAAAAACGGGAAAAAAACTGGTATACAAGCTGCACAAGTCTCTGTATGGTCTGAAGCAGTCTAGTAGAAACTGGAATGCTATGTTACAAACATGTTTGAGTCAGAATGGTTTTGTACAGAATCCCTCTGATCACTTTGTATATACTAAAGAAAAAGAGAAAGAAAAGGTAATCTTGATCATAACGGGTTGATGATCTGATCATAGCAGCTAGTAATGAAAGTGTGTTGAAAAGTGTTAAAGCAATATTAACTGAAAAGTTTAAAATGAAAGATCTAGGAAGACTGAAATATTTTCTGGGAATAGACTTTGAGCAAACAGAAGTCATGTCACAGAAAAGGTATGTGAATAGAATACTGGAAAGGCTTGAAATGAAAGATTGTCAGACAAGAGCAACACCATGTGAACTGAAACTTGTTTATACAGAGGATGCTGAAAAAATGACTGATTCAAGAAAGTACAGAGAGGCAGTGGGAAGTTTAATTAATATATTTGTCCACTTGCACTAGACCTGACTTAAGATTTTGTTGTCAGTAAACTTTCCCAGCACTTTAGTGATCCAACTGAGGAACACTGGAACACTGTTAAACATGTGTTCAGATCGATTAAAGGTATTGCAGAAGAGAGATTATTCTACAAAATAAATGACACAAGTAAACTCGTTCTAAAAGTTTACAGTGATGCAGATTGGGCATCAGAGAGAACAGATAGGCATAGTATTTCAGGTTATTGTGTCAGTCTGAGTGAAGGAACCTCTCTGATCTCATGGAAGACAAGAAAACAACCAACTATTGCACTATCTACTTGTGAAGTGGAATACATTGCCTTAGCATTAGCAATGCAGGAATGTGTATATTTGGAACAACTACTATGCACAAACAAAAGTGTATGAAGTGTATCATCAACGTCTCCTCAAACCAATCCAGAAGATCACTTTCCTCCATTCTACAGGAATTTCACTTTTCTTCATTCTACAGGAATTCCACTTTTCTTCATTCTATAGGAACTTCACCTTTCTTCATTCTACAGGAATCTCACTTTTCTTCATATTAAAGCAACTCTCACTCAAGGCCTGACCAAGAATGCTGTGTCCCCCAGAGGATCCCAAATGTAAACAGTTGGCCTCTTGCAGAGATGGTAAGGATCAGAATTTGCTTTTAAAGGCTTAAAGGGACCATAAAATCTCTGGAGTCCAGATCTCAAAATAAACAGTTCATGTTGATAGCATCCGCCCTACAGGAACTAATGCTCTTAAAAAAGCCATAAACCTCTATATGGACTCCTTTCCTTCCCCTTTGACAGATACCAGAGACTTAAAGACCCCTGTTCAGATATCAGAGACCTAAAGAAGTTACCTACAGCTCAACAGTACCTCCTAGTGGACATCTACAGAATATGTTTCCTTGTGTTTATCTTACTAAACATTTAAGTTTTTCTAATTTCCAGCTATCATCTCCCCAGGATCCTAAGGACAATGAAAATCATCCTTTTGATCACCAACCAGGGTTTGCAGTATTTTATTAATCCTTGATCTAAATGTGAAGTGCATGTATTAGGAATGTTTATTTTCATGAGTGTTATTCAAATGAATGTTAATATTATTAGTAATGGTAGAAATGCATGATCACTGAATATTAGCCGAGTCATTTAATTTAGATTTTATATTGAGTACATAATTTCATAAGAACTGTATGGGTATTAATCCTTGTACGATATCAGTTCTGGTAAACCACTCCTCTCTACCTTTCACGGGATAATGCCTTTTCATTTGATTGGCTGCTCCCAAACAAAGAAATGTTTTCACATTGGACAAAGGCCCGTTCAAACTCCTCTTTATGAAAGCTGATTGGTCTGTCTTGCGACCGGCCCCGTTTTATGACCCAACGGCGCGCTCAGTTAAAAATGCGCCGGAGCTTGCATGCATGTAGAGAAGAATACAGAAGGAAAGAAAGAATATATGTTAGAAGGAGAAGAAGAAGTTTAAGATTAAGATGAAAGAAGCAGAATAGAAATCTAGATCTAATAGGAAAGTTTTTATTTCACTTCTTCAAAGTCACTTCTTCAAAGTTCCTTGCAGTTTCTCCTGTCTAAATTGTTCTGCGAATATTAAGAAACCTTTTGTGTGTGAAGTTTGTCAAATCCTGTGTTAGCTTTCTCATTTTTCTGGTTACTGAGGAGAAACCATCTTTTTCTTACGAGCTCATCTTAAAGAGAGTCAAACTCTCAATCTTTTTTTTTCTTCACTTCAGAAGCCATCTTATCCTAGTTGAATGTTTTTCTTAGATTTTCTGACTTTTTATGCCGTTAAGGTGGACTTTTAATTTTCCTATTTTAAAGTGAACAGAGATTGTGTTTTTGGACTTTTTTTGGTCTCATCCACGCCTGACAGAGAATCCTCCTTCAATTTCTGGTCTATTTCGCGGCCAGAGACAACATAAATTTGGACTGGTTGCCAAAAAGGATTCTCCACGCTGCTCTGAGACAGCCTTTACCGCTGCTGCCGCTGTCCGACTACGAGCCCCCGGCATAGTCTACACTTCTTGGGCAGCACGGTGGTGCAGTGGTTAGCACTGTTGCCTTACAGCTAGAAGGTTCCTGGTTCAAATCCCCAGGCTGGCAGGGGTTGGAACCTTTCTGTGTGGAGTTTGCATGTTCCCCCTGTGCTGTGTGGGTTTACTCCGGGGGCTCCAGTTTCCTCCCACAATCCAAAGACATGCATGTTAGGTTAATTGGCTGTTCAAAATTGTCCCTAGATATCTGTTTCCTATAGGCCCTTAGAATAGAGGGTTAGTACTAGTGAAAGCGCTTTGAGTGGTCTTTGTGACTAGAAAAGCGCTATATAAGTGCAGTGTAGTTAGTAGTAGTTAGTTCTTACGGGTGGTTGCGAACATCAAGGAGCCTTGCAGCGGTTGCTCCATCTGTGGGTCCCAATGGTCAAACCCCAGCCAGCACCGACCCGCTGAACACGTGGACCTACAGCTGTTCATAAGTGAGACTCCCATTTTCCTATCTGCTGGGTTAAACGTGATGTCCTGAAAATCTAAATTACAAGTGAACATGACCAGTATTTCATGGTACAATTAGTCTCTCAGCCATAGGATAAACCTATAAACTGAAGGAATACTCTTATTCATTTTTAAGTAACCCCCCTTCATTTTTGTAGATTAATTGAGAAGTTCATTTTTAGATAATCAGCTTATTAATTTTCCCCATAAAATTGCGTTCTGTTTTTGTAAGACATTTCAGCTTTCATTTACCATTGAAACATAAGTCTGGTTTCTCCTTGGTTCTACAAAGGTTTAACGCTAGATTTTATGTTCAGGAATCCACTAACAGTTGACGTGATATTAGACACCTGTTTATCATTGGAATCTGTTTATCCATCATTTGAATGCCATATTATGTAACCTGAATGAGTTTAATAAAAGGGTGAATGAGAGAAGTTGAAGTGTTTTCCTTTCGCATATATGTTTCCCAGATCACGGCAGGAAAAGAACTCCCTTAAATTTTGAGACTGATTCATTAAGTAATTGAGGGTATGGAAATTAATTAATTGAAATTAAGTTAATACAAATTGTTCTTTAGAACTGGTGCCCCCTTTTACGAGTGCTTTTCTATTTTATTTAGTGAGTGTGGAGGTGACGGTTTAACTCCATCCCCTCGCACACCCACTATTAAATAAAATAAACAATTCCTGTATCTTATCACACAATATTTTATTAAATATCCCTACAGAAGACAACTAAGGCACTATTGTACTTGCCAAAAACCCTGTGAACAGGCAAAGGTGTAAACATATAGACATTAAGTACCACCTCAAAAGAGAGGTTGTAAACAGTGGAAAAGTACTTCTGGAGTATTGTCCTACTGAGCAAATGCTTGCTGTTGTAATGACAAAGCCAGTTACTAAAGTAAGGCTGAAAAGGTTTGCTCAGGAAATGTTTGGTACATAAAAGTGTAAATATTGTTTGTTGTATACATCAAGGTGAGATCAGTCCGCCAAGGTCTCCGCCTTTGACTGCCACCTAATCCACATAGCACCAGACCCCCATGATCCCTCCTGCAGGTGGTGAGCCCACTGGAGGGTGGACCCATGTAACTCCTTCCAGCTGAGCCCGGCCGGGTCCCATGGGTGGAAACCTGGCCACCAGATGCTAGCCTTCGAGCCCCTCCCCCAGGCCTGACTCCAGGGCGGGACCCCGGTAACCCAATACCGGGCGGGGTACACTGAATCCTTGATATAGAATTTATCATGAGAGTCTGTTGGATCGTTCTTAGTCTGGCCCTTCACCCAGGACCAGTTTGTCTTGGGTGACCCTATCAGAGGCAAATTGCCCCGGACAACATAGCTCCTGGGATCACTGGGGCATGCAACCCCCCCCACCACGATAAGGTGACGATCCATGAGGGGGTTACTCTCAGAGATAGGGTGAGGAGCTCAGTCATCCGGGAGAGGCTCAGAGTAGAGCCGCTGCTCCTCCACATTGAAAGGAGTCAGTTGAGGTGGTATGGGCATCTGATTAGGATGCCTCCTGGACGCCTCCCACTTGAGGTGTTTCAGGCACGTCCCACTGGGAGGAGACCCCGGGGCAGACCCAGGACTCGTTGGAGAGACTATGTCTCCCAGCTGGTCTGGGAACGCCTTGGTATCCTCTCTGAAGGGCTGGAGCAGGTGGCTGGGGAGAGGGAAGTCTGGGCTTCTCTGCTTGAACTGCTGCCTCTGCGACCCGGACCTCCGGAAAAGCGGTAGAAGATGGATGGATGGATGGATGGTATACATCAAGGTAAAATGAGGAAGCTATATTAATGTTATGTTTTCAGGAAACACGAGTTGAAAGCGAGTGGGGGTGTTAAGTATTGTTATATGTGAACGCCTTTACACATTGTGACACATGCTTTTATACTGAAGGTGCATTATGTGTACGTGCTTCCTGAATGTGATGGTAGAAGAAAATGAAGCAGAGTTCCCACGTTTATATGAGAGGAAAGTTGCTGTTCATGGTCATTATGTTCATTTAGTGAGACCAAATAAATATGCCAGAGAAGGCTTAAAGTCACGACATATGCTTACTCTCCACATGCAAGACGGGGACTGTGCACACCGTCTAACAGCCTCCATTAAAAAATTAAAACTTGATAAACTTGATAGTTGAAAACTTACTTCTTTTAATTAGCAGATCCCTAAAATGTGCCTTTTGTTTTTTCTGTATTATTGTCAGTGACTCTTGTCATGTCTTGTTATAAAACCTTTAAATTGTATATTGACATTTTTCTTCAAATAAAATCTACATAACAAAAAAAACAACTTTGTTTATCAACATATTTAAAAAAATCAAAATCTTGAACTCTTTTACGTGTACCAGCAAAACTTCTCATATTAATTTGTGTATTTTGATTGCTGTAGGTTTTTTTTTTGCCTATTTAAAAATTAAAAAAACAAAAACAAACTCAAATCCAGTTTGTGCCATTACATATACCACATACATTATTCATTGAAAAAAAAAAAATTTGAGGGCTTCCACTTAGAATTATGATCTGACTCCCAGCGTTGACTGTACACATGTGACTATATTTTCTGTAAATTTATGGAGTCTGGTCTAAAGCTGCTCTTTGTGTAAAGTGTCCTGAGATAACTGCTGTGATTTGGGGCAATATAAATAGAATTAATTTACCTCACCCTTTGACAGTACAATTATTTAAGTTATGCTAACAAATACTCTTACGTTTGGAGATTTTATTTAGAATTTTCTCCACACTCAGTCATAATTTGCAATATTTGAGTTTATCATTGGTATCCCATTTAATGGAAAAGATAATCTCAGTGTTTCGTCTGGCTTAAAGACCTTGGCGTGGTGGCAACATATTTTCCCCCCCGGGGGGAAACATGCTAAACATGGCTAAACATACCAGAATATGTTAATTTTATACTATTTATTTCTTTTTAAAATTTTACACAGTGGCTAGAGAAATTGAAGTCAGCTTTCCAAAGATGTGATAAACCACAGTTAATTTATGTTTTAACGGGGGGGAGGGGGGAAATCACTTTTTCACAGAGGGCCATGTAGGTTTGGATTTTTTTTACCCTTAATGATAAACACATTCATTTAAAAACTGAAAAAAAAAATTACACAGTAACGTTGCATATGGAACTCACCATTTGAAGTATTGTACAACCGAGGCTTGAATATTGGGCCAGTTGGGGTCCCACCCAGACATCCTGTGTTTAGACTTTTTAGTGGTGTTATCCTTCTCTCCTTCCTCTGCCTGAACACTTTCCTCTCCTTGGCTCCTCTCTTCTGTCTCATCTTGCCCTCTCTGAGCTCTCTCTAATTCAGGTTCTCACAGCTGATCACTATCCTGTGATTACATTGTTTTCCTCACCTAGTAATCATTAGACTTCGCTCTATTTAAAATTGCAGTGGAGATTCATTCTTCGCTGTGATCTCACACCCAATCAGGCTGGAGTCCCCACGTCTGGCTCCAGTCCCAGCGTTAGGTTCCGTCCTCGCTGTTCCAGTGTAAGTTTCTCTTGACTCTTTGTATTGTTAGCTATTTTGACCCTCCGTGGTCGAGTGTTTAGTTTATGTGTGTTCCTCTCGTGGCTCATTACTTTTGTCCTTTTTGTAATAAACAGCAAACTGTTGGCATCTGGCGCCTCATTTATGCCCTGCAAGGGGCAGACATGGCACATTTGAAACTTTATTATAAATTTGTGGATTATATTATGACTAATTTTTGTCTGTTTTTTTAAATAAAATTACTGGGGTTTTTTTAGATAAATTTGAAAGAGTGTGTTAATTTTTTTTTACTTTTTCCTTATAACAATTTACATTTTTGACTATAATTTTGCAGTCAGAACAGAACAGTAATTTAACTCTGATTACAAAGAAAAAATATTAATAAAATTGTATTTAATGAAATAAATTAACTTAAATGACCTAGGATGCCGTTATTTCTGTTATAATATTTCTTTATAGTTTTTTTTTTTTTTTTTTTACAAATCTCCTCACCACCCAGACAGCAGGAAAAACCTCCCTTATTTTGAAATCAAATGTTGGCACGTTTAGTTTATCTGAAGGCTGCTGATAGATTAAAGTCATTGACTTCATGAATTTCGGTCATCTTAACCTGCCAGGTACATAATAGGGAACTGTAGTGGACTCTAAAGACATAGTTCACCACAATATGTGTTCATGTACAGAATGATCTGCTTAGGCAGTTATAGTTGCGCTCTCAGGCTTTCTCATCAGGCACCTCTCTAGACAGCCACTGAAGGACCTCAGTTTAGAGTGAAAAGAGAGCTAGCATTTTTAGCTGTTGCTTTTTGTCACTGCCACTGGAGAATAAAAACGGCACGCCCGCTCGTGCAAGAAAAGAGAGAAACTGCCAGTCTCTTCATTCCTGCAATTCCTACAGAACATCACTTAATATTGTAGTGGCTGGTGAAATATATCCTCAGCAATTCATCAGTCCCCCTTGCCTTTCCCTTCATATGAAGCTGGCTGCATATGAATTCTAACCACAACTCTTAGCTAAGCGACTCTTCCATTATTGCTCCCATTTCCAGTGGGTTAAAACCATGATAAATGCCTCCACTGCTTCCATACCTTTTCTGATTTTTTTTCCGCATTTAAAGTACTTTAATAAACTCATGTTTCTGTTGGACAGTCACGCTTAGCAAGACACTACCTGCTGACTGACTGGATAACTCGTATGGGCAGGGTACTTCTAAGCTCCGCATGGATGATAGCCACGCGTGTTGTTCGTGTGTGCGCTTGCGGAAAGTCATTGCTTCATATATTTTTCTTAATAAATTCATATCTCCTTGGCGCAGCAGTAAAATTTCTGGTGAGGCAGGCCACCACTGAGAAATGTTTCCAGAGGAAACCCTGTGATCTAATTTATTTTTCTGGAATACAAAAAGCTATGCTTTACATATTATTTCAGTGCTTCTAAAAACTCCCTGTAGTCCAAACCGTAATTAACAGACTATGCAGATCCATAGGAAACTATATCACAAGAGTGTAAAGAACCAAAGTCTGGCACACTGCTCTTGCTCAGCATCCTTGTTTCACTCAACAATGCTTCTAAAACTGCCTTTTTTAAAATACACACCTTTTCCCCAAATATTCTTTTTATTAAATAATACATTTTGGAAAAAAATACTTTAATAAAACTTACTATTCATTTACCAAGAAGTTAACAACTTTATTGGACCATTTCAACATTAAATGGAAAACAAAAAAGAACATCTTATACATGTTTGAGGAAAAAAATGTTTGCAAAAAAAAAGACAAATGGTCTAAGGATATGTGTGCAAAAATCAAATAGAACTAATCACCACCATACACACTGTGTCTGTATTACTACACAGCATTGATCTTCAGGCCCTGTTTGTCTCAGCATTCTTTGAGGAAGACTTCCATGTCCTGCATATTCATGAACTTGAACAAAAATGGATCTTTTGATTCTGGGTCCTCCACATCGAGTGCCACCCTCAAAGTGATCTGCTGTTCTTCCTTATCCATGTCAAGGAAAGTTGTCATAAACTTCACCGTGCGCTTCTCCACAGCGCACGGAGGAAGAGAAGAAAGAATGAGGATTTAAGCGCCGGGTTACACCAAACACACATTTCTTGAAACACAAAGATACAGACCACAATAACATAGACAGCTCAGGTGAAACTTTAGAGTCTTTCAGGACGCTCGACTAGCACGGGAGAAGAAGCTAGGTGATAGAAAAATTCCGTTTTATCTACATTATTGCTATTAATAATGTATTATTATATTTGAGAAATATCATGCCTTTCATATGCCATGTTTAATGTTTATATGTGCATGCCATATAGGAGAAGTTCATATACAGTATTCTTGGTATGTTTCTGTGAGCAATTATTGACCTTCAGAGAATTCGGTACAGGATCAGTACATGCGTAAGGAATGATCTAAGCTACTCTTAATCTCTTTGACATGACCTGTTTTGGGTCACAGGGATGCACAGGAACTCCTTAGCCTGTATAGATCAGTGGTAGATGGACATTCTGTTAGTTTTATGACTCTCATGTCCATGTCTCCATGACCCCATGTCTCCAGAGTGTCTGTGACGTTTCCCTGGATAAGCTTTGATTATCAGGACTGTCCTGTTCTGTCCCTTCCCTTATCCTCATCCTCCCTCTCCTTTCTCCTACCTATATATATCAGACCTAAAGAAATGAATCCTTTGGAGATTCTAGGTGTGCCTGAATGCCATGCTTTGTAATCTCCCTCTCAAATGGCCATTGAGGTGAAACTGGATATCTATTTTTATAATAAATGTACATAAATCCAATTTTCTGCCTGATTATTTGACTTTGAATAATTTAAGCTCAAAATTATTCTAACACTGGGCAACAGTGCTTAAGTGTAGCAGTTGTGCCGCAAGGGGAAACGCTACAGATAAGCGTAGCAGCACAACTGCAAACAGAAACGCAGACAGCTCTTACTCACCGTGCAGGAACAGTCCGAGTCGTCCAAGTCTGACAGAGAGCACACACAAATAATCCTTCATAGACGTAACGGTTACACAGTGAAAAATGACCATGAACTCGCACAATGGTCCAGCAGTGTTTGACTGGCAAAGAGCTGCTTAAGTACAAATATCCAAATGCCAGGACTATTTACTACCTCACCCTAAGCACTCAGGAATAGCCAAACTGTAGAACTGTACAGTACATCAAGAGTCTAAGGAAAGTATCTGAAGTCCTCTACCAACAAGTGCTGGAAATTCTTAACAAGGGCATACAGGAGCAGACTGCTCCATTGGTACCTGGAGAGTGGATATGGCAAAAGGTGGCAAGGTCCTTTTAAAATAATTAAAGCCACTTCACATGCAGTGCAACTGTGGAAAAAAGAAGAACTCAGCAATTGGATTCATGTGACTCATTGTGCTAGAGCTGTTGAGCCAAATCAACCTCTACTGCAGACTGTTGCTGACATAGTCAGTGCAAATAGCAGTGATGTTACCTATACTGCTTAACTGCACCACTAGGGGGAAGTATTACACGTGACATAGAGGCATTAGAAGGCCTACGCACAGAATTTGGTCAAAATATTTAATATGAGCCAGATGATTTCACATTTTGGCTCCAATCCATCTTTGGACATTGGGCGGGTGTGATATGTTCAGTAATCCTGATTGGACTCATCTCACTAGCAGTGATACTTGCAGTGAGTTGTTGCTGTATCCCATGCTTGAGAACATTGCTGGAAAGATGCATAATCACAGCCCTAGCCAAAGAGCCAGTCCAGAGGATGATGGCTCAAGTACACTCCCAAGAGGAGAAAAAGTCCCTTCTCCACGACAAGGACCATTGTTCATCTGGGAATGACAGTGATGAAGGAGAGACTATTGTTTAAAATGTATATATATATATTGTGTCTTTCTGCTATTTTACTATCCTTTCTAACTATACAATACATCCAACATTACACACATGCAAATACTTACATGAAAGGGGATACACAGAATGTATCCCCCCAGCGGTGGGTCAAGTGCTAGTAACCTCTGACTCCTTCCAACTTTTCTGTTTTCTTACAGGTGAATCCAGAAGATCAACGTTGCTATCTTGCGGTCATGTAGTCAGAATAGAATTAGAAGGTTTGAAGCTCTGTTATGTGGCAGGTTTTGAGGCTCAGACAAAACACACATGGATAAGAAATGTTTTGACTGAGATGTTTTGTTTTGCATATGTTTATTTTCCTGATATAACGTGTGTTAATAAAGTTTTCAAAAGGCCGCCAAGGGCAGTAGGGCCAAGATGAGAGTTTTTGCCTCTAAATATGCATTGAATGAATAAAGAAATTGCATTACAATGATTACTCATGAAAGTATACAGTATACTGCCTGCAGGTTTTTTGCTCATCTCATGTGAAAATGACATGAGGTCCCTGGTGCCTGTTTGTTGTTATGCCTGCCATAGTTATTGACTCCATAAAAATGGAGTCAAAAGAGGAAATTGTTATGATTAATAAATAGTGAAGATTAGTTGGTTAGCACAAAGTGCTTACATACACATATTCTTAGCTGCACTCACACACACCCACACACCCAAATTGCTCTCGTATCTCTTTTGCTTCCGTATATGGGGATGAGGTGAGGGTCGCGTAGGTGCTGGAGAGACAGGAAACAACAGGATGTGAAAGTCGTAAAGTGCTGAGGCGAAGACATCTGGAGAAGATAACGCTGAGAGGACCGGTTGGAACCAGTTTGGCCAAGGACCAGGCGACTATTGTTGCAAAGTTACTGGGAAACGCTCAGTAACTTGAAACTCTATGTATCTGTTTGAAGCCTTTGATCTGGGTCTTTCCTGCCAGGTTGTGCTGAGGAGAAAGACCCACAGCTGTGTCTGACTCTGCGTGCTTCAATAAAAGATAAGCTGAGAAATAGTATTTCTTCTGTCATTATTGATTGGTTAACTGAAAAGATTCTGCTAACTGTCCTATTTTAAATTTTTACACAGACAAAACACAATCATGATGCCAACAGTCACTGGTTTATTACAAGTTGCAGCCCAATTACTGATTGTTTTGTTTCACATGTACACAAGTTAAAAAGACACTTGGGGTGGGCAGACTGGGTCACACATGACAGCCACTCATCGTGAAATTGCCCAGTACAGCCAGGAAAGCCTGATGGAAGTCAGCAGTTTGTGCCATCTCCTCCCTTCGTAAGGCGGCTTCTTGCTCCCTTGCTTCACATGCTTCATCGGTAAGCTTGTTGACGGTCTGTATGTGCTGGCCAAGTGATTCACGGCACAGGGCAAATGATTCATGCTGCAGTTCAAGCTGTCCATGCTGCTGTTCAAGCTGCTGTTCTTGGAGCTGCACCTTGTCACCATGCATTCAATTCAATTCAATTCAATTCAACTTTATTTATATAGCGCCATTTCACAACAACAGTCATCTCATAGCACTATCAACTGTAGGGGGAACCCCCACAGTTGCAGAAAGACCCCAGCAATCAGGTGATCCCCTGTGAGCAAGCACTTGGCGACGGTGGAGAGGAAAAACTCCCTTTTAACAGGAAGAAACCTCCAGCAGAACCAGCCTCAGGGAGGGGCAGTCATCTGCTGCGACTGGCTGGGGGGGTGAGGGGACAGAGAAGATGAAAAGAACAGACTTGTAGAGAGCAAACAGCATGATGGGGACTCAATCTATGGGAGAGAACAAACAGATGTTAATGATCAGCAAAAAAAAAATATTTCATTGAGAGTGAAGAAAGGAGTGAGGCCCAGTGCATTATTGGAGGTCCCCCGACTGACTAAACCTATTAGCAGCATAACTAAGGGAGGGTTCAGAAACACATGATCCCTCCCTAATTGTAGGCTATATCAAAAAGGTAGGTTTTAGCCCTATTCTTAAAAACAGAGATCGAGTCTGACTCCCGAATCCAGATTGGCAGCTGGTTCCACAGGAGAGGAGCTTGATAACTGAAGGCTCTGCCTCCCATTGTACTTTTGGAGATTCTAGGTATTACAAGTAATCCTGCATTTTGGGAGCATAGTGCTCTGTTAGGATAATACGGTAGTATCAGATCTTTTAAATAAAAAGGAGCCTGATTGTTTAGAGCTTTGTAAGTAAGAAGAAGGATTTTAAACTTAATTCTAAACTCTATGGGAAGCCAATGAAGGGAGGCCAGAACCGGAGAGATATGATCTCTCTTTCTAGTACCTGTTAAAACTCTTGCTGCAGCATTTTGGATCAGCTGAAGACTTTTTAGAGATGTTTTAGGACAGCCTGATAATAAAGAATTACAATAATCTAATCTCAAGCTAACAAAAGCGTGGATCAGTTTCTCAGCATCACTCTGAGACAAGATGCTCCTAATCTTGGCAATACTACGCAAATGATAGAAGGCAGTCTTAGAAACAAATTTAATATGTGAATTGAAGGACAGATCTTGATCAAAAATAATTCCAAGGTTCCTCACAGAGCTATTAAGAGAAAGAGTAACCACATCCAAACTGAAAGTTTGATTTGGAAAGGTATTTCTAAGGTCTTTTGGACCAACGAGAATGACTTCAGTCTTATCTGAATTTAATAGCAGGAAATTACAAGTCATCCAAGCTTTGATTTCCTGAAGACAGGCTTCTAACTAGGCTAATTGATTACTATCATCTGGCTTCATTGACAGGTATAATTGTGTGTCATCTGCATAACAATGAAAATGTATACAGTGCTTTCTAATAATGTTGCCTAACGGAAGTATATATAAACTAAAAAGAGTAGGGCCTAGCACAGATCCCTGTGGAACTCCATGACTAAGCTTTGAGTTGAAAGAAAACTCATTATTTACATGAACAAACTGGAACCTATCAGATAAATAAGATCTAAACCACTGCAACGAAGTTCCATTAAGTCCAACATAGTGTTCTAATCTATCAAGTAGAATATTATGATCGATAGTATCAAAAGCTGCACTAAGGTCTAAAAGGACAAGTACAGAAACCAGTCCATTATCAGATGCGATGAGGAGGTCGTTAGTGACCTTTCAGGCTGTTTCAGGCTGAGGCTGTTTCAGTACTATGATGGATTCTAAACCCAGATTGAAACTCTTCAAGTAAACCATTTCCCTGCAGGTGGTCAAATAATTGCGTAGCAACAACTCTTTCTAAGATTTTTGAAATGAAAGGGAGATTAGAGATTGTTCTATAGTTAGCTAAAGCTCCTGGATCTTAGCGTTGGCTTTTTGAGTAAGGGTTTAATTACAGCCGTTTTAAAAGCCTGCGGTACATGGCCTAAAGTTAATGAAGAATTGATTATATGAAGAATAAAGCTACCAATAAGTGGGAAGACTTCTTTAACCCCTTGCACTCCGGTCAGTTTTCCTAAAAACGCCAAAAAAAAAAAATATGCCCAAAGTAAATCAAAAGCTGTTCTTCAATCCTTTGCAGCATCTTCATGGGGTTGGTCTCATTTAAAAGAAAACACTTTGAATTTTTTGGCAAAAAAAACATGATCTCTCTAAGTGCTCCGGCCACTGAGTTACAGTCATCTAAACATAGTGAACTTGAAGAAAATAAATTTGGCCTGGGTGTTTTTTTGGATACAAATGCTTGCAAATAACACACAGCTTCAGATCCGGGCTGGAAAATGCAACAGAAATGTAGAACCAAGTGTTATCCAGCTGAGGTCCAAATTTTGTAACAATACCACAAAAAATGAATATATTACACAGCTTTGTTCTCAGGTAGTTCCCAGGCGTTTTGGAACTGTGCCAAATTGTGCCAAATGGCACAGTTTGGAAAAACGTCTGTAACTTTTGAATGATTCAATGTAGAAGTTTCATTTAGGGCTCTAATGAAAGGTCACATTCAGGGCTGTGTCTCTGTGTGTGTGTGTGTGTGGGGGGGTTGTCCACCCCACTCCCCCGCTACAGAGGACGGAGATCCGCCCTTGCTACATGACGGATTACACTCGGATAAGGCATGTTTCCACAGCACCGCTGTCACTGCGGCTCCCCCCACCCCCCCGCTACAGAATCGTAGCGGCGGGGGGGGGGGGCGTTCACGGTCCGGAGGCGGCGAACGAACCGTGTAACGCGGTGCACGCACTTCGGACATCGTGCGCTGCACAGTTGTAATTTACCGATCGGTCAAAAGTCATTTTTGATTACAATTTTCAGGGATAAAAAATAATTTGGCTTATAACACCTTACCTCTTCACAGCCACATTGTCCTGGCCAACTTCTCTTCCTCATTGTCAGACGAACCGACGCTGGTCCGCTCGTTCTGGTCTCGCGACCCGGTCAAAACATAATTCCATGATTACGGTTTTGGCGAATGATTTACGACCTTCGTCGTCGGCCTCCGTCGGTCTATGATGACCATATAAGAGAATCCTAAACACTCTGCTGGAATTAAAAAAATAAATAAATAAACCACTGCCTGTGGCTGCTGAAGCAGTCTCTCTTCACCCAGCTTTAGACAAAACAGCTCAGCGAACTTCTGTGCTTCAATTGGCTTGCAGCCGTTGGGAGGCGGGTCCTTCTGGCTAGGTTTTCATTCATTGGTTCTTCAAGGTTTCAGAAACCCAATTCAAGGCTCTTATTAGTCGAATGAGAGGTCAATCAGATGAACTAATCTGTTCGCGGCTGTGTCTGCAGCTTTTATTTTCAATGCGCGCTTGGACGCCATACACCACCTTCATCAAAATCCCCATGATGCGTCCTAGAGCGCACAAGAGCGCCCTCGTGCGCTCTCGTGCACTCTAGGACGCAGAGACTTGCCCACCCGTGGGACAAAGGAGCGCAAGAAGTTAAATAACCTGGTAGGAATAGGGTCTAAAAGACAAGTTGAAGGTTTGGATGAGGAAACTATTTTTTCTTACTCACAAAGGTCGATTGGAGTAAACTCATCAAGACAGACATCAATTGAAGGAGTTGTAGTAGTTACAGTATTTAAGTTAACTGTGGGAAGAATCTGATTGATTTTATCTCTGATGGATGAAATTTTATTATTGAAAAAGTTCATAAAGTCCTGACTAGTAAGCTCTAAGGGAATGCTAGGATTGACAGAGTCCTGACTCTTTGTCAACCTGGCTACAGTGCTGAAAAGAAACCTGGGATTATTCTTGTTCTCTTCTATTAATGCAGAATAATAACTCGTTCTAGCTTTTCTAAGAGATTTTTTATAAATTAAAAGATGATTTCTCCAAGCTAAATAGATTTCATCTAAATTAGTGGAGTGCCATTTTCTTTCTAATTGACGAGTCTTCTGTTTTAAGCTACGAGTTTCTGTGTTGAACCAAGGAGTTAGAAATCTTTGATTAGACTTTTTCTTTTTTAAGGGGGCCACCAAGTCTAGAGTCTGATGCAGAGAAGCTGTAACACTATCCACCATGTTATCAGTTACTGAAGGAGCAAGCTGTCTATAGCTTATTTCCGTTGTGTTGACACATGGCATAGAGGAAACAATCTGCATAAATTTGGTAACAGCATCATCTGAGAGGCATCTACTGTAATAATATTTTTCTTTAGGAACCAAATAGTCAGAAATAGTAAAATCAAAGGTTAACGGACAATGGTCTGACAGTACAGGGTTATGAGGAGACACTACAAGATTTTCTATTTCTATGCCATATGTCAGAACAAGGTCCAACGTATGGTGGAGGTAATGAGTAGAATTTCCTACTTTCTGAGAAAACCCAATCGAGTCTAATATTGAATTAAATGCCACATTAAGGCAGTCACCATCTACATCTACATGTATATTAAAGTCCCCTACTATAATTATTCTATCAGATTTCAGCACTAAATCAGCTAAGAAATCAGCAAATTCGGATAAAAATCTGAGTAGGTTGATGGGGGACGATAAACTATGGCAAATAAAATTGGGTTAAACCTAAAATTGCTAAGTGCCCAATACTGAGGACCAGGCCCTCAAAGGAATTATAACATGTTTTTTGCTTACATTAACTAGTAATTTGGAATGGTAAATTGTTGCTACTCCTCCTCCAAGTACCAGAACTTCTGGGATTTTGACAGTTTAAAATAACCAGGGGAGTTGATTCATTTAAACCAACATAACCTCTTGCCACTAACCAAGTCTCTGTAAGGATATTAAATCAGTCTGATGATCAATTAACAGATCAGGACTAACAGAGACTTGGGAGTTAGAGACCTATATTTAATAAACCACATTTAATTTTTAAATTATGAGGAGGACAGAGGCCAAAATCATTCAATTTAGAGGCTTTATGTTTAATTTGAGTTTTACCAATTTTTGCTTAATCACTTTGGGATGCTTATATATTATATTTTTATTTACTTTGGAGGGAGCAGACAATGATTCTCTGATGGGGAAGACAGGGCTTAAGCTGAGGGGTGGCAGATGAAGAGGAGCTGCAGAGAGCGTGTAAGACTGCGACTCTGCTTCCTGGTCCCACTCTGAGTAGTCAAGGTTTTTGAAATTTGGATAAAAAAGTGCCAGATTGTTAGATAAATGAGAAGCACCATCCAAAGTGGGATGAATGCTGTCTCGTCTCATAGACCAGGTTTTCCCCAAAATGAGCTCCAATTGTCAATGTAGCCCACGTCATTTGCAGGACACCACACAGACAGCCAGCGGTTCAAGGATGACGAGCGGCTAAACATGTCATCACTGGTCAGATTGGGGAGGGGCCCAGAGAATACTACAGTGGCAGACATCGTTTTTGCAAAGTCACACACCGATTCTACATTAAGTTTCGTGATTTCCGACTGCCGGAGACGGATGTCATTAATGCCAGCGTGAATAACAATTGTGGAGTATTTACAGTTACTTTTAGCCAGCATTTTCAAATTTGACTCGATGTCGCCTGCTCTGGCCCCAGGAATGCATTTGACTATGGCCGCTGGAGTCTCTAGGTTCACGTTTCTGACTACAGAGTCGCCAATGATCAGAGTTTTTTCCTCAGCGGGTGCGTCGCTGAGCGGGGAAAAACGATTAGAAACATGAACAGGTTGGAGGTGTACCGGGGCTTTGCGACTAGGCTTCCTTCTCACCGTCACCCACCCAGTCTCCTCGCTGCTGAGGAGAGCCGGAGGACTGCTAATGGGGTTAGCTATGCTAGCTAGCTCCGCTGCAGCTAAGGGGCGTCCGTCAAGAGTAACTGGCGCAGACGGTGTTTCAATGCAGCGGAGCCGGGATTCCAAATCAGACAACCTCGCCTCGAGCGCCTCAAAAAGACAACATTTATTACATTTACCGTTATCACTAAAAGAGGCAGAGGTGTAGCTAAACATCTGACAGAGAGAGCACACCAGAGGAGGAGAGGAAGGAGAGCTAGTAGCCATCGCTAGTGGCTAACTCAAAAGCTCAGGAGAGTGAGGAGAGCAAACCACACAGACAGACAGCAAAACAGGAAGTGACGATACGAACAGGAAGTAACGATACGTAGGTCCGTTGTGGGGTGGTTCCTTTTCCTCTTGCCCACACGAAAGACAGAAATAGGTGGTGGTTAGTTAAAGCAAGTTCAAAACATATATACGGGAAATACACTTGTGAAAGCCAAGGGGATGGGATGCGACAAACATGCTTCGTTGTTGTAGCACAGTTTTCATGTTGCTGCGCTTCAGTAGAGCAGATTTTGCAAACGCCAGGTTATGTTTAAAATATTTTTTTACATCAGTTTTTCAAAAACAAGAATTTTATAACTACTTCCTCCACCACAGCTAAAAATGGGACCAGGTCATGGACCGCTGACAAGTGAGCACCCCAGGATCCACTCTGTACATGTACATTTTCAAGCCAGTGATTCATGGTGGAAAAGAATCAACACGGCAACACTGGCTCGAGTAGGTTCATTTTGTCTTCTTTTAATTATTTACCTTTTTTGTTATTAAAGACAAAAATAGAAAGGAGATGTTTTTACCTTCTTTACATGTTTCGACTGTCACTGCAGTCTTCATCATACTTCTGAGATGGTATTTGTTACAGGGAGGTACACAATTATGCATCGTGTTGAAACAATTTACATCCCATGTAACCTTATCCCATTATAATGAAAAACTTAAATGTTTCAACCTTGTCTTACCGCTTAGCATTCCTGGCAATTTTCCAGTGCTGAAAAAGAGAATTTTGGTTAAGAAAGAACCTTCATTATTCACCGTATCACACTGATAACATGAAAACTTTGTACGGCTGGATTTCCAAAATGTATCTAAATATTTTGTAACTGCAATGTCAGGATACATTGCATCACAAGATTGTGTTGGTCCAAAACTGCTCCCACAACCTACAGTCATGTAAAAAAAAATTGGACATGCTGTATTAGCCTGTGTGGTTTTTTTGTGAGGAATTTGGACGTGGATATTTAATATCCATGTTAAAAATACAGGGAGATTCATGTAATACAACTAAACAATTAAAAATGAAAACTTTTTCCAAATTTTCAGTAAAATGTAATTCTAAACAGTGAAAAATAAATTAGGACCCCCCCCCCCCCACACACACACACACAGCTTTTTTAGGACACCCCCACATTCATTCCCACCTAAAATGGCTAAAGTACAGTACATATTTTGTGCAAATAAAAACATAACCAGGGTTAGACATATGAACATTTCTTAATACAGAACTGACAATTAATGGTGTCCTAATTATTTCACATGACTGTAAACCTTGAGCTTGATCTATTGACTTTTAAAGTATGTCTAAGTAATTATTAGACTCCACAACATACTCCATTGGCAAAGTCTTCCAAACCTTTTTTGGGGAAAGATCTGGGAAAAATTGGTAGTGTTAGAAAAATACCCGATTCTTTGAAAGATCCAAGAACAAGCCGGCAATTTCTTCAATTTAAAGATGTAACATTTATTTAGAGGTCACATGTAAAGCAAGAAGCGCTGGGTGCAGCGTGACGCAGCTCCCTCTGGAGCGTCGCCACA
The DNA here is from genome assembly GCA_020510985.1 of Pholidichthys leucotaenia. Classification (NCBI taxonomy): domain Eukaryota; kingdom Metazoa; phylum Chordata; class Actinopteri; order Cichliformes; family Pholidichthyidae; genus Pholidichthys; species Pholidichthys leucotaenia. The sequence goes on from CM035839.1 coordinate 236,575,175, forward strand.
CTGACCACGACTTCCGGGTGCAACTTACATTCATCTTTTCGGGTTGGTTGGGCCAACCCCGTACAATAGGATGGGCTTGTACGTGACTGTCTGATTGGCCAACTTAACTCTGATGTGAACAAGCCATCTGCTGCTCACGCTGCTGTTTCTAGAATGTGCAATCAACAGTGTGCGTGGGTGTTGTTTCTAGGTGTGTACCTAATGTAACAGACCTGACTAAAAGGAGAGAGAGAGAGAGAGAGAGAGAGAGAGAGAGAGAGAGAGAGCAGAATGAGAATGAGAATGCTCTGAAGCTCTGCCTAATTTCTGTTTATCAGAGTTTAACACAACATAATTATTCATAAGAATGCAAAGAGAATATGTATAAAATAAGTGTAGAGCATAATGGGAGATTACCTACAGAGTTATTATTTTGGCACTCTAATTTTTCATAACCCTTTCACTCCCCCCTTTGACATGATTTTATCATGTTAACCATGCATGGTGTGAGAGACGCTAATGATTAACAGATGGTGAATAAGGCAGGTCCCTACATTGTGTGTCAACCCAAGAGGCTTGCACCATTGGTTCTGCTACCCTTGCCTCCCCCCTTGTGGACACCCCAGCATGGTGCAGCAATGTCTAAGAGGGTCTTGTCAAGCACCAAGTCCTGTACCCCCACCGAGGTCTCCTCCTGATCATTTCTTTGTCCGGTGGAGTGGACCATGTGGGAGTCGTAAGGTTGAACAGGGTAAATCCACGAAGCCCACAAAACTTTTGTCCACCGGTTGACCTTTGCCAGGGCTCGCATCATTCGACTGCAGTTATCACACGGTTGCGACAGAGGTTTGACCTTCCTCTGTGTCTGCTTCCTGTATCCGCAGCTGTGGAGCACAGTCCCATCTCGTTGTCACACACCGGTACCATTAGAAGCAAAACAACTGTGTGCCCACACTCTGAGGCACACCTCGTCTCATGAGGTCTATAGGACAGTCTGATGGGTGCAGCAGAGGGTAGGTAACATCCAGTCCAGCCAGTGAACAGTTTAGTGATGCAGCCCCCAGGGATGCCACCCCCCTGTTGCTGGGCAGAGTTAGAGATGCTGGTGTTGATGAAGCTCGAGCCCCTGTACCCACTGTAGTTTCCACTGTGAGGGGTAGCGTTAGAAGATGCCGTCTCCTCCTTGTGGCTGATCTGGCTCCACTCCGGATGCTGGAGGTGCGGTCGATGCACTTGGGTACCAGTCCATTTTTCTTCTAGGGCGTGATGGTCTGGTGCCCTCCTGCCCTGTACCCTACACCTTTGCTCGAGTGCCGGTACAAAGGGCTCGGCCGGGGCAGGACCAATAATGGCCTGAGGGGTTGTCACCACAATGGCTGGGGCCTGTACCATTTTATCCTTATTCACTACATCTGTGGTTGACTACATGCGGTTGTAAGTTATCTCCCATTAGCCTTGAGTGTGTGATTGTCTACCATATGAAATCTGCATGCAGTGGTTGTGTTGTGATGAGTGTGTTGGATAATGAGACCTATATGTTCAGCAGTGGGTAGGTAGCAGACAACATCGTTCAACGTTAGAAGACATCCTTATCTATGCTTGTTGTATTCAGGCTTTCAGAGGTTCTAATCTTCACAATTATCCAGAATACCTAACTGTAATTAGCATGATGGAAATACTGTACACTACCGTTCAGAAGTTTGGGGTCACTTAGAAATTTCCTTATTTTTGAAAAAAAAGCACTTTTTTCAATAAAGATAACTTTAAACTAGTCAGAAATACACTCTATACATTGCTAATGTGGTAAATGACTATTCTAGCTGCAAATGTCTGGTTTTTGGTGCAATATCTACATAGGTGTATAGAGGCCCATTTCCAGCAACTATCACTCCAGTGTTCTAATGGTACAATGTGTTTGCTCATTGCATCAGAAGGCTAATGGATGATTAGAAAACCCTTGTGCAATCATGTTAGGTCTGCAATGCTGTAATTGCTGCAAATGGAGGATTCTTTGACGAAAGCAAAGTTTGAAGGAAAAAATTATTATTTCAAATACAAATCCTTATTTCTAACCTTGTCAATGTCTTGACTATATTTTCTATTCATTTTACAACTCATGGTGGTAAATAAAAGTGTGACTTTTCATGGAAAACACAGAATTGTCTGAGGTGACCCCAAACGTTTGAACGGTAGTGTAAATACGCAAGAATACTATAAGTCTCACATCCCTACGTATGTGTGGTGAGCTATGTATGATTTATGTATTATCGGTAGCACATTGTGTTCACAAATAATCCGTGATGAAAGAATGGTCCTCCTCGTCATCATCCTCCGTCTTGGGGTCCTCAGCTCTTCCTCTCGACCCAGCAATTGGTTTCTATGAGGAGGTATGAGATGTGCAAGATTTGCTGATGACTGCCACTGTGGAAAACTGCATTTGTTAACACCTTTCCCCATAACCAATTTGGAATTTACTTCAAATTTTCCTCATCCCCTCATTTGCTAATGTTAAGACTGGTCATGTAGGAGATTTCTGGGCGTCAATGTGTACAGCCCTCTGTGCTGTGGTCACCCAGCTAAGAGACAATGCGTATGTTTTTAATTTGGGATAATATTCTATGTTAAGGTCAGGTATTGGTTTTCCATGGATGGCTATATTCTGCAGTAGAGGTGACAAAATGTCCAACATTTTCCAATCCATGTGTTTGGGTCTAACCAGCGAGATGTGTGGAACCCCCATAGGTTGAAATGTCTCTTATCCTCTTCAATTAGGACAATGGATGCTTCCACACATTTTCTTGTTTACCAGTCCAAATTTTATGACCAATCTGGAGGATGGATTTGCAAATAATGGTTATTCATAATTTGGATCAGATCCGTTCAATTGCCTATAGATAGATGTTCTACTGGTAGCTTGCCATTTGCAGAATTTGATTGTTATGTTTTCTGACCTTGATAAGTCCTGTATGTCATTACCCGGAGTTCCTACTTTACATGCATCTGCACCATACAAATTTAATCAAAGTACCTTAAACCTCAGAGTCAGGTAAATGGAAGATGTCTGTCTTTTTTTTTCAATAATTTAATTTTTGCTAATTTTCTGTATATGTGTAGAAGTGAGTCCACTTATCTGTTCTAGTCTTAAGCATGCGGTCCAGTTTTTCTGTGGAGGGTGTGGGCGCCTCCCTCCTGCCAGCGGCCGGTTTGGCCATCACTCAATTTCCATTGTGGGGCGTGCTCCCTCCTCCTCCTTGCTGTCCTCCCCCTCCTCCTTTTATAAGAGAAACAGATTCATGGGGAGCCTCGGGCTCCCCGTGTGTCAGCCATTCCATTAACAAGTGTGTGTTTTTCCTTCAAATTGTATTTTCCCTTCTTAATTTAGATTTCCAACCTTGAGTCAAGAAAGGAACTGATTCAAAGCCTTTATTTAATTTTTGCTGATTAATACAAGATGGAATAATAAGATTAACTCTCCACAGTGCCAACAGATATTATTTGTACTGTTGTAATTGAATGCTGTGTAGGTTTTTTTTTGTTGTATGGCATATGCCTCCATGCTGCTACTCATTTTTGCCACTCAGTGTTTATCTTCCAAGAGTTCTGTTCGGTGACATCCTATGCATACCCTTTATTGGGGAGGAACATAACTGGGGTGTTAGATTGACTTTAAATAACTGAGTATACAGTAAAGCTATAATCTTTGCTGTGAGTGTTTGCTCATTACTTAATGTTAATATTCACAATTAAGAGAAATGCACTGAAAGTTAGATACTTAATGCCTCATTTCTGCTTTAAGTACTTGGAAACATTTAAGATGGCTGCCTGCGTTTGTGCCTTCTTCCTGACACTCTTCAGGATTAAGCAAAATTTAATTTATTTATTGTTTGTTTTTAAGCTACAGTTGCAAATCTTACACAGATCTTTATTTTCCTTTGGTCACACATACTCTGCTTTCATTTCTTTTTCCATCTCCATCTCAAAACCAAAAATATTTTCTACACTTGCTAAATCCACCGTTCTTCTCTCTTCACCTATGTACTTTTTCCATCAGAAACACTCACTTGATTTTTACCATCCACTATCCATCTGTGCACAAGACTTCACATTTCCCTGGACTAGCTGATGAATCTGCACATCTCACACCTATAATCTCTTTCAGTACTAAAACTTCCCTTCATTCATCTGGTCTCAGTTCTCTTTCTCATTACTGACTTTTTGATTTGTTTTGGAATTAAATAATGCCTCTGGGTTTGAACATCTGCTTTTCAAGGAATGTATAAAAATAAGACGTTTGCTGATTGCTCTGAAAACTAAAGTATAACAGAGTCATCTGAATCTTGGTGTGGTGGAGTTTTCTGTCTTTTTTTCTTCTGAACAGATAACCTCCAGATGGACTAACACCATGCCTACAAAACTATAACAATTTTTGAAGGATACAAAAATGTAAAACTTTCATTAGCCCCCAAAAACAATTCTAAAAATATTTAAATCAAGAATCAACAACCACGTGACACGCGGACCATCCGTGTGTGAACCGCTGGTTTGTTTATCAAGCTACACTAGTTGCCTTGTGTGTGTCAGAGCTGTAGATCTATGTGCACAGGACATTAAAGCCTTGTTTATGCTCCACCTCCACTCTGTGCATGGGTCTATGATGCTTGTACCCTTTGGATAAGGCCAGTGCACACACAGCTATATGTATGTATATGCTTCATTTTTTGAGTCTACTCGACCGAGTGCTTGCTGCTTTTACCTCAAATTATCTTCTTTTTTCTCTAGTCTACTCTAGTCATGTTTGTTTTAATTCATCTTCGTCTATTATGCTTTTATACTCATCTCTGGATGATCAAAAACCATCACCCTTGTTAAGCTGCCATCCCCCATCCCCATACAAAGTGTAAGGAACTGTGTAAAGATGAGTGTAAAGGATAGAATATGTCAGTGAGAGTATAGTTGCAAGTGTACAATATTGAAGATCTAGGAAAACTTGCAAATTTTAAAAAACTATTTCAGTTCGCTTTTTGTCATAATTGTTGTCACGCGGTGGGCCTCGCGAGCCACCGTAAGATGCCAAAAGTCGCCAGTGAGGTTTGAATGATGGTTTATTCACACACAAGAACACACAAAGTAATGAGCCGCTGTGGGCTAAAACACACTATACAAGACACAAGGGATCGTAAGGCTAACACACAGCTACTTACAATCTTGACCAGGAACAGGGAATAAGTGACGTCTGAGACGAGAACCGCTCGCTCAACATCTGGCAGGGAATAAAGACAATTATTGATGAGAATATTGACGAGACTGCTGCATTGCACTGTTCTCAGCATCCGCTTAAATGCCGGGCTGTTGATGACTGTAAATGCAGCACAGCTGTTGGGGTTTGACAGCAGGAAGCTCCTCCGAGCGCTGTCACAATAAGAGCTCGGGGAGCCAGAAGGTAAACACTGCTGTCAAGCCTCGCGGAGATGATGTATGGCCCGAGCGCGGACGAGATCAGCGCTCGGACCATGACAATTGTAACTTTTTCCCCTCCCAAATTTGTGACTTTCATGTAAACTTGCACCTTCCTCATAAATTTAAACATTCTCCTTGTAACTTTGCAGCCTTTTCTCTAAATAGTCATTTTTCTCCTAACAAATTTTGGATTTTTCTTTGTAAATTTGCAATTTTTTTTTCCAGAAATTTGTGACATTTTCTAATATTTGGCAAATTTCCTCAAATGTGCAATTTTCTCTGAAACTTGCAACCTTTTCGCATAAATTTTCAACCTTTGTTTTAATTTGTGGTTGTAAATTAGCATTTTTATCATATCCTCAAATGTGCAAAAAATACAGATAGGAGGGTCTGGGAATCTCCAAATATGTATTGACCCTTGAGTATAAAGGAGCCCTAAACCTGCATCCCTTCTCTTGGCCAGCAGGTGGCTAGTTTTCTTGTAGCAAAAGGTCAGACTGCCTGATATTCTGTGGAAAAATGACCTTTCAAGCGTCAAGAATTTTCCAGATTTTGGTCTTAATTGCAAGCCTTCTTTTTATTAGATGTTTCTTATGCAGAACATGGGTGGGCAATATAAGCTGCGGCTTCAGCCATCACTCTTTTCGGATAACTTATGTTGAATTGTACAATCAGGGGAGTTAATGTTTAATTCGACCTTGTTGGATTTTTCCTTGATATATTGTTCTGTTCCTTTCTTTTAATCCTTTAATCTAATCTGGCCAAAAAATAAAGTTTCATTCATATTTATACACTCTTTATGTAGCTACTCAATAGTTTGCATAAATTATATCATTTTAGATGAGAAAGCACACCGACCTCTCAGCTATAAGGCTGAGAACATTGTGATCATTTATCTTAGTTTTATTGTTAGAGTCACTCCCTGCTTGTTAAAAAAAAGATGCCAATTCGCAAAATGCCTAATTTAAGACTTCAAGACAGCAAACATTAAATGACCTAGTGTGGTGCACATATGTAGTTTCACGGGCTCACATGTGTATGACTGTTCATATGCTCTCATATATATTCCTGTGTGCTTATTTTGGCTTCACGTCTGAAGAGGAACAAAAGGTCTGGACCTCCTAGGGATAAGAGGAGGATTAGAGAGTTGGCCTTTTGATATGCAAAGAGATGGACATGAATGATTGCCTGACCACCCAGGTTGGGGTGGAAGCGAGAGGAACTGCAGGGGGGATGCATTGTGTTTGGGATTTAAAGACAATGGGATTTTGTACTTTGATGTCAGGGGTATAAGACTGGCAGATGTTGGGAGTTTTTCCTGCTTCTGCTTTTGAATGTTGGAGAGTGTGTTGTGAATAAAAATGAAACCTGAGAAATAACTCTGCCTCATCCTTTCCACACATCTCCACACTGGTGACCTTAAGACGTATTATGGCCGGAGACGATTCTCCTGCACCGGACTCATCAGGAGCCAGCCAAGCTAATGCAGCTACCACAGTCCAGCTTCCGGACTTCTGGCAGAACAGTCCGCGCTCCTGGTTTAACGCAGTCGAGGCACAGTTCCATCTTCGGAAGGTTTCGGCAGACGCCACGAAGTTCTACCATGTAGTTGCAAAGCTGGACAGCCACACAGCCCAGCGTGCAGAGAGCCTGATCAACCACCCGCCAGACGACGACAAGTATGGCACTTTGAAGGCTGCTCTCATCCGTTTTTTCACCCCCTCTCTGGGAGAGCGAGCAGAGAAGCTCCTGGCGTTGACTGAGTGTGAAGGTGACAGACCTGCAGACCTGATGGCGAAGATGTTGAGTTTGAGAGACACTGAAGATGATGGCTTTATTTTCGCCCACCTTTTCCTCAGGACACTACCGCCAGCGGTGAGAGTTACCCTGGCCAGTTCACAGCTGCTGGCCCACCGAGACTACCACGAGCTGGGCCAGGAGGCGCAACGACTCGTCGACGCCCATAGATGACACACAGCCACGACCGCAGCAGCGGAACTGGGCGCAACATCTGGAGATGGTGGGGGGCCAGAGGCTGCAGCACCAGACTCACCGACGACGGCATCGGCGGAGGCCAGGAGGCACGGAGCGGACGACGTCCTTTGCTTTTACCATCGCTGTTTTGCCGAGAGGGCACGCAAGTGCATTCCACCGTGCCAATTCAAGCGCTCGGGAAACGCCAAGACCGGGAGTCGGTAGCAGCTGCGGCTCTTGGTGAGGAGAACAAGCTGCTCTACTTGAAGGACGTGCGATCAGGGAGGCACTTCCTCGTGGACACAGGCTCCCAGCTGAGTTTCATCACACCTTCCTACGCTGACCGGCTGGCATCTTCCAGTGGCCCTGTGGTGTCAGCAGCGAACGGCTCGGCGATTAAGACCTTCAGAGAGAAGACCCTGTCTCTGTCTTTACACGGCCGCACATTTGAGTGGACTTTCGTTATAGCGGCAGTCAATTTCAACATGTTAGGTGCTGATTTTTTGTGCTCACATGGTTTGTTGGTCGATCTTGCTAACAGACGCCTGGTTAATGCACTCTCGTTTTCTTCTATTCCTTGCACAGCGCGAGTGGCCCCGCCAACAGCACAAGCCAACGTCACAGCTGCAGGTGGTAAGTTCCACACACTCCTCACTCGGTTTCCAGCACTCACGGTGCCAACATTTTCGGTGACCGTGGCTAAACACGGGGTGGCGCATTTTATTACTACCACCGGATCGCCCGTTTTTGCAAAAGCTCGGTGCTTGGATTCAGCTAAACTGGCCATAGCGCGCGAGGAGTTCGCCAACCTGGAAAAATTGGGCATCATCCGACGTTCAAAGAGCCCTTGGGCTTCACCGCTGCACATGGTCCCTAAAACTGATGGCTCGTGGCGGCCGTGCGGTGATTTTCACAGGCTGAACAATGCTACAGCACACGACCGCTACCCAATCCCACATATCCAGGATTTTTCAGTTCATTTGGCGGGGACGCGCATTTTTTCTAAGATAGACCTGGTACGCGGTTATCATCAGGTCCCAGTCCGCGCTGAGGACATACCCAAAACAGCGGTAATAACTCCTTTCGGGCTTTTTGAGTTTTTGCGCATGCCGTTTGGGCTTAAAGGCGCAGTGCAGACTTTCCAACGCATGATGGACGCGGTGTTGCACAATCTCCCTTTTGTGTTCGTCTACCTGGACGACATTTTGGTAGCCAGTGCGTCCGAGGACGAACATGAAAACCGCCTCACGGCGGTTTTCCGGAGGTTGGCGGAGCACGGGCTAATAATCAACCCAGCAAAGTGTCAGTTCGGGGTGGCCCAGATTGATTTTTTGGGGCATCGCGTCTCTCCCGAAGGAGCAGTCCCTCTGCCTGACAAGGTGCGCACGGTGGCAAATTTTCCCTAGCCACAAACGGTCAAAGTGTTACAGGAGTTTTTGGGAATGGTGAATTTTTATAACCGTTTCCTCCCCCGCGCGGCGCAGCTCATGCAACCATTGTACGCTGCGCTTAAAAAACAAAAACCCGCAAATAAAATCGAATGGTCTCCCGAGCGGGAGCGCGCATTCTCTGAAGTCAAAACAGCCTTGGCAAACGCTGCGTTGTTAGCGCATCCAGTCCCAACGGCCCGCATGGCGCTCACTACTGACGCGTCAGATGTGGCCATAGGAGCGGTTGTTGAACAGTATGTGGCTGGAGCCTGGCAGCCGCTCGCGTTTTTCAGCAAGACTTTGCGCGATAGTGAGCGAAAATACAGCGCATTCGACAGGGAGTTGTTAGCTCTCCATTTGGCTATTCGTCACTTCCAGTTTTGGCTGGAGGGACGCCGTTTCACCGCGTTCGTTGACCACAAGCCACTGACTTTTGCGATGGCCAAGATTTCGGAACCTTGGTCGGGCCGGCAGCAGAGACAGCTGGCCGCAATTTCGGAGTTCACTACCGATATCCAGCATGTAGCGGGTAAACTTAACGTAGTGGCAGACTGCCTCTCGCGTGCCGTGGCTGCTCCAGCCCGCGTAGAGGTAGATTTCGCAGCTGTTGCCGAGGACCAGGGTAGCGGTGCAGAAGTGCGCGCGGCCCCAGTCCGCGTAGAGATAGATTACGCAGCCATGGCCGCGGAGCAGGGCGGCGACGCGTACGTGCGCGCGCTCCAGTCTGGACCAACAGGGTTAAGGCTGGAGGACAGGGTGCTGCAAGACGGTATGCCCCCCCTAATCTGCGATGTTTCCACCGGGCGACCCCGTCCGGTGGTTCCGGCCTCATGGCGCCGCCGCGTTTTTGACTCAATCCATTCGCTGGCGCACCCGGGGGTGCGCGCTTCGGTCAAAATGGTAGGGAAGAAATTTGTATGGCCGGGCCTGCGCAAGCAAGTTAGAGAGTGGGCGGCAGCCTGCATGGCCTGTCAGTGGGCCAAAGTGCATAGACACACGAGAGCTCCTTTGGAGCCGTTTCATATTCCAGCTAAAAGGTTTGATCATGTCCATGTGGACCTCGTAGGCCCCCTACCGCCCTCGCAAGGGTGCACACATCTTCTGACAATGGTTGACCGCACCACGCGCTGGCCAGAAGTGGTTCCCCTGTCATCAATCACAGCCGAGGAGGTGGCGCGCGCTTTTTTAACTGCATGGGTAGCGCGTTTTGGAGTTCCGTCGGATATTACGTCTGACAGAGGCCCACAATTTGTTTCCGAGCTTTGGTCAGCGATGGCCCGCAGCCTGGAGGCAACGATCCACCGCATGACCGCGTATCACCCGCAGGCTAACGGGTTATGTGAACGTTTTCACAGGTCGCTGAAGGCGGCTCTCAGAGCGTCGCTTACGGATGCAAATTGGGTTGACAAACTACCATGGGTTCTATTGGGGTTGCGTTCTGCACCTAAAGAGGATTTAGACGCCTCCCCAGCGGAGCTAGTGTTCGCACAGCCACTTCGGCTGCCTGGAGAATTTCTCCCTGACAACCCAGCGCCAGAGTTCTCCTTGGCTCAGTGGTTGCAGAATAGCATGGGCCCGAGTGTCCTACCAGGCCCCGTTCACCACAGTTTTCAGCGTGTTTTTGTGCCTAAAGCTTTAAAAAATGCGGAGTGTGGCGGAACCCCCACAACAGACTGGGACATGCAGAGCGCGCACCTGGAGCGATTAACAGAACAATAGGCAGCCTCCACTGTGTCTAGCTCCTCCCGCTGGTATCATGCTGTTTTGTATGACTCAGATGCAAACATTCATGCCTCCTGCTCTTACTGTGATGCAAATGTCCCATGCCTTTCATGTATTGTCTGTAGTTGGGTATATAAGCTGCAACATTCTGTAAATCTCTCTCTCACTCTTCCACTACTGCTGCTGACACACACTCTGTGTCTCTCTGCTGAGAGCCTCCGGACTCGCCCATGGAGCGAGCTCCGTGATGGCGGTATGATTTAATAAACCTACCTAAAACCTCACTTCGCTGCCTTTATTTTATCATCCGTCATATGGCCCGCAGCCTGGGGGCAACGATCCACCGCATGACCGCGTATCACCCGCAGGCTAACGGGTTATGTGAACGTTTTCACAGGTCACTGAAGGCGGCTCCCAGAGCGTCGCTTACGGATGCAAATTGGGTTGACAAACTACCATGGGTTCTATTGGGGTTGCGTTCTGCACCTAAAGAGGATTTAGATGCCTCCCCAGCGGAGCTAGTGTTCGCACAGCCACTTCGGCTGCCTGGAGAATTTCTCCCTGACAACCCAGCGCCAGAGTTCTGCTCGGCTCAGTGGTTGCAGAATAGCATGGGCCCGAGTGTCCTACCAGGCCCTGTTCACCACAGTTTTCCACGTGTTTTTGTGCGTAAAGCTTTAAAAAATGCGGAGTTTGTTTTTGTCAGACATGATGCCCACCGCACAGCTCTGCGACCGCCTTACGATGGACCATTTAGAGTGCTAGAAACAGGTGATAAGCATTTTTTGCTAGATTTGGGGGGCAGAAAGGAGATGATTGGCATAGACAGACTCAAACCTGCTTTTGTGATGGCTGACGAAGCTGTGCAGTTGGCGAGGGCCCCGCGACGGGGTAGACCCCCTAGGGAGCATTCCCCAGTACTCCCACAGAGATTGACTAACAGTTTTAATCCCCATACAGCAGCTCCACAGCAGGAGGACGCCGCGGAAGAGGTTAAGCCCGCCTGCAGCAGATACGGCAGACGGCTGAGACCAAGACAGCATGTGGACTGATGTATGGCGATTTTATTATGACATGCAATCTGTGTTGGCTTGTTCAGTCTTAGATGTTTGAGGGGGTTATATGTGGTGCACATATGTAGTTTCACGGGCTCACATGTGTATGACTGTTCATATGCTCTCATGTATATTCCTGTGTGCTTATTTTGGCTTCACGTCTGAAGAGGAACAAAAGGTCTGGACCTCCTAGGGATAAGAGGAGGATTAGAGAGTTGGCCTTTTGATATGCAAAGAGATGGACATGAATGATTGCCTGACCACCCAGGTTGGGGTGGAAGCGAGAGGAACTGCAGGGGGGATGCATTGTGTTTGGGATTTAAAGACAATGGGATTTTGTACTTTGATGTCAGGGGTATAAGACTGGCAGATGTTGGGAGTTTTTCCTGCTTCTGCTTTTGAATGTTGGAGAGTGTGTTGTGAATAAAAATGGAACCTGAGAAATAACTCTGCCTCATCCTTTCCACACATCTCCACACTAGTAACTTTTCTATCTGTTCCTGTCCCACTGTCCCCCTTTTGAAACAGAACAGCTTAATATCAAAGCCATTCTTTTTCAACATACTGTAGGAGAGGATACCCATTGTGTTGTTAATTGGGGGACCCCCCTGGGTGCCCTTGTGGGTGTTTGAGCCCAGTGGCTAAATTGCTGACATAGGAAGTATTAGTCCCATAGGACCTCTGACTCTATTATTAAAACTCTGACCTCCTGTGGCCCTGCAGCTGATACTGATAGGGCAGATTAGGTTGGGTATGGGTATGGCTTTTTCTGAAGATTGGTCATGTACTCAGTTTGCTCAGTATGTGATTTTGGCACTTCTCTGATAGGGCTTTTAGTAAATGAGACTGCCTGTCAGTTATATTGAGCTGTGATTTTAGCTGTGTTAGCACCAATGCAGCTTCCTGGCCAAATCTGTGTGGCTTACGCAGACTTAACACTTAAATGTTCATGAATGAGATTCATTATTTGTGACTATGTCCTAAGGTAACTGGAAAGCAACAATATAATTTTACTGTACTTACATGTGCTGAATTGTTCCTCTTTTACCCATCTTTTGATGTCCCTTTGTTTTGCCTTCTTTGACTGTTGCTGCGGAGGGAGGAGGAGGCCGCTAGGCAATGGCGTAGAGGGGGAGGGGGGGCACAGCCACTTCCAGGGTCGCTGGGGGAGGGACGGTCCACAGCTGCCACATCGTCTCAGATTTAATAGAGAAACAGACAAGCTGTTGAACTGCCTGTTTTTGTCCTTTTCTGTTTTATTGTGTTTTATTGATTATTTTGCATTTGTTCTCACTGTTGCGGCATAAGTCTCTTATTCTTACGTTTTTTTTTCTTTCCTTCCTCCAATCGTTTCTCCATATTCTCTCTTGTGTCCTGCACAAAACTAACAATTCATCAGCTTTCAATTTTCTCAAAAACAAATTTCCCTTTCCATTTTCTGCCCACTCTCATTTCCGCAAGGTTCATCCCCACAACAAAAAACTCCTATTTATTTATTTTTATTTGTTCATTTTTAGTTTATTTATTTATATATTTACTTATTTATATGTTCCAATTTGCAATTTTCCTTTTCTCTTTAAGTTACCTCAAGTTTATATATTGTCCCCCTAGGATTTTTCTACACTCTTATTGAGGAATAAATCTCCTTATCTCCAGTTTTATTGTATAAGTAGGAATAGTTATTATTCTTATACCTCCATCATTAATTTTAGTTTACCTTATTTATTCATTTTTGTATTCATTTATTTATTTACTCCAATTTACAATTTTCCTTACTTATTCATTTAAATTACCCCATCTTTTTATATTGTCCACCTAGGATTTTTCTACACTCTTATTGAGGAATGAATCCCCTTATCTACAGTTTTATTGTATAAGTAGGAATGGTTATTATTCTTATACCTCCCTCTTCCCAGTTTAAATTTGAGCCTTTTCTCTCCAGCTGAATGGGCATGCTTTTTCCCCCCCTCACTACAATCAAACTCGCATAAGCGAGGGTGGGAGGACTTTAGTTTGTTTGTCGTGCACGACTAAAAGCTTTCCTTTCAGCCAGAGAGATAAAGTTCCACCTTTATTAGGATGAGTTTAAGCCCTAATTTGCAGTAAATTTATAAAAGAGTGCACTTCCTACATTCAGCCACACGATGGAGGCACTGTGTCGCAGCTACCCGCACATGCACACTGAATGCCATGTGGCCCCTCTGCCACGCACAACTGTGAACGTGCAAGATGGCCCCGGAGCCTATTGTGTACAAACCAACCACTTTTTTTTTTTTAAAGAAAATGGAGCGTTGCCTCCTTAACTTCAGCTGTAAACATGCCAGAATAACCTTACAACTTTAATTTAGCACTTCATTTTAATGCCGTTGATCTCACTTTGATTTTGCAAAGCTTAGCTGGAAGGTGCAGGTGGAGGGTAACAAGGGAAAACACTATAGGAAGTGATCACTACCCAATAGTGGTTGATATTGGAGTAGGAGATAACATACATCAAGAAGGAAGAGACAAGAGATGGGCATTTGATAAGCCAGATTGGGGAAAAGTTACAATTTTAAGTGAGAGGAAATTGAAGGAAGTAAATCCAAATCAGACAGTGGAAGAGATGAATGCAGGAATTATGACAGCTATCATTAAAGCAGCAAAGGAAACCATCCCAAGAAGAGGTAGGGGGGAAAAAGGAAAAAGTTAGTTCCTTGGTGGACTCCAGTGTTCTGAAGCAATTAAGAGTCAGAATAAAGCTTTTAAAGTATTAAATGTATTGAATATGGATAATTTGATTAATTATAAATGGGAGCAGGCTAAAGTACGGAGAATAATTAAACGGACCAAAAAAGAGTTTTGGAGGAAATATTGCAATTCCTTGGAAAGAAGTATACCCTTGGAGAAGGTATAGGGAAAGATTAAAAGGATGTGTGGTATAAGGAAGGAGCTAAATTATCCAATTATGGAGAACGGGGACAGTTTGATAGTACATGACTATGAAAAGGCAGAACATTTACAGTGGGGTAAAAAAGTATTTAGTCAGCCACCAATTGTGCAAGTTCTCCCACTTAAAAGATGAGAGAGGTCTCCAATTTTCATCATAGGTATACCTCAACTATGAGAGACAAAATAAGAAAAAAAAAATCCAGAAAATCACACTGAAGGATTTTTAATGAATTAATTGGTAAATTCCTCGGTAAAATAAGTATTTGGTCAATAACAAAAGTTCATCTCAATACTTTGTTGTATACCCTTTGTTGGCAATGAGAGAGGTCAAACGTTTTCTGTAAGTTTTCACAAGGTTTTCACACACTGTTGCTGGTATTTTGGCCCATTCCTCCATGCAGATCTCCTCTAGAGCAATGATGTTTTGGGGCTGTCGCTGGGCAACACAGACTTTCAACTCCCTCCAAAGATTTTCTATGGGGTTGAGATCTGGAGACTGGCTAGGCCACTCCAGGACCTTGAAATGCTTCTTATGAAGCCACTCCTTCGTTGCCCGGGCAGTGTGTTTGGGATCATTGTTATGCTGAAAGACCCAGCCACGTTTCATCTTCAATGCCCTTGCTGGTGGAAGGAGGTTTTCACTCAAAATCTCACGATACATGGCCCCATTCATTCTTTCCTTTACACGGATCAGTTGTCCTGGTCCCTTTGCAGAAAAACAGCCCCAAAGTATGAGGTTTCCACCCCCATGCTTCACAGTAGGTATGGTGTTCTTTCTCCTCCAAACATGACAAGTTGAGGTTTTACCAAAAAGTTCTATTTTGGTTTCATCTGACCATATGACATTCTCCCAATCCTCTTCTGGATCATCCAAATGCTCTCTAGCAAACTTCAGATGGGCCTGGACATGTACAGGCTTAAGCAGGGGGAACGTCTGGCACTGCAGGATTTGAGTCCCCTGGCGGCGTAGTGTGTTTATGATGTAGCCTTTGTTACTTTGGTCCCAGCTCTCTGCAGGTCATTCACTAGGTCCCCCATGTGGTTCTGGATTTTTGCTCACCGTTCTGTGATAATTTTGACCCCACGGGGTGAGACTCTTGCGTGGAGCCCCAGATCGAGGGAGATTATCCCCGTGGTCTTGTAGTCTTCCATTTTCTAATAATTGCTCCCACAGTTGATTTCTTCACACCAAGCTGCTTTACCTATTTGCAGATCCGTCTTCCCAGCCTGGTGCAGGTCTACAATTTTGTTTCTGGTGTCCTTTGACAGCTCTTTGGTCTTGGCATAGTGGAGTTTGGAGTCTGACTGTTTGAGGTTGTGGACAGGTGTCTTTTATAATGATAACCAAGTTCAAAACAGGTGCCATTAATACAGGTAACGAGTGGAGGACAGAGGAGCCTCTTAAAGAAGAAGTTACAGGTCTGAGAGAGCCAGGAATCTTGCTTGTTTGTAGGTGACCAAATACTTATTTTACTGAGGAATTTACCAATTAATTCATTAAAAATCCTTCAATGTGATTTTCTGGATTTTTTTTTCTCATTTTGTCTCTCATAGTTGAGGTATACCTATGATGAAAATTGGAGACCTCTCTCATCTTTTAAGTGGGAGAACTTGCACAATTGGTGGCTGACTAAATACTTTTTTGCCCCACCGTAGTTAGAATTTTCAGTAAAATAAGTAGTGCAGATAATTTGAGCAATGTGGAAGAGAACAGACAAAAATAATGTGGGAGTGTTGCAAGATGAGACAGAGTTTGAGAATGGGATAAATCAGTGTTTTTCAATGTCCGAGTTAAATCATACGTTAAGGAAAGTCTGTAAGACAACTCCAGGAAATGATCAAGTGACTTATAAAATGATTAAAAACCTGAGTGATACTGGTAAAAAGATCTTATTAGTTATAACAAGGTTTTGAAGGCAGGATAATTCCTCTTCCATGGAAAGAGGCTGTTTGTGCCAGTATGCAAGCCAGGTAAAAATCCAGTGTTTAAGTGAGTTACAGACCAATCACCTTTAACATCCACATTGGTAAAACTATGGAAAAATGATTAATGAGAGGTTAATATATTATCTGTAGTCTAGAGAGGCGTTAAAAGGTTACCAAAGTGGATTTAGAAAAGGGAGAAGTACTACTGATCCTGCTGTTTGTTTGGAACATGAGATTAAGGAAGGCTCAAGTGAATAGGGAAAGTGTGGTTGCTGTGTTTTTTGGATGTCGAGAAGGCGTATGACATGATGTGGAAGGAGGGACTGATTATCAGACTACATAAGCTAGGCATTGAAAAGGATTAAGCGCAAGAAGGTGGATGGATGGATGATAAGCTAGGCATTAGAGGGAGAATGAAAAGACAGATAAAAATTTTTTTGAGTGACATGAAAATTTTGGTAAGAATAGGGAAGCAGTATGGCTCAAGTCAAGTGATAGAAAATGGAACCCCACAAGGCAGTATTATTAGTCCCATTTTGTTTTCAGTCATGATCAATCATTTTTGGAGAGTTAAGAGATCTGTTGGTGTCTCCCTGTTTGCAGATGATGGTGCTATGTGGACAAGAGGAAGAAATCTATCATTTATTGTTAAAAAGTTGCAGCAGGCAATTGATAAAGTTGAGGCTAGGGCAGTGGAATGGGGATTTAGGTTTTCTGTGGGGAAGACAAAGGCTGTGGTCTTCACTAGGAAGAGAGTAAACAATCAAGTCAATCTTAAAATATACGATCAAAACATAGAAACAGTCGAGTGCTTCACGTATTTGGGTGTGTGGTTTGATAAGGGTTGTTCTTGGAATATTCATGTTGAGAAAATTGTGGCAAAATCTAAGAAGGTTTTAAATATTATTAGATGTTTGAGGGGAAAAGAATGGGGAGCAAATGGAGGTGCTTTAAAAAACATATGTGGTTTTAATTAGGTCAGTGTTTGATTATGGGTGTGTTATGTATGGATCAGCTTCAGAAACATTATTGAAAAAGTTAGATATAATTCAATACCAAGCTCTGAGGCTGTGCTGTGGGGCCATAAAAACTACTCCACTAGCAGTGCTCCAGGTGGAGATGGGCGAGATGCCTCTGGAGTTAAGAACTCAGCAGCTACATACTGGACCCAACATCAGAGGATTTAGTGACAGTCACCCAGTACACAGTGTGCTGAAGCCTTACCAAGAGAAGAAGAGGCAAATGAGAAGTTTTGGATGGACAACAGAGAATCAAGTCAGGGAGCTAAGGGTTGCCAATAAAGCAGTATGTCCAACAGCCCCTCTTTCTCCACCATGGTGTCTGGAAGAAGTAAAGGTGGATTTTAGACTTAACAAATGACAAGAGGGAGGATAAACAAGAATGAGGTCAATAACCATTGACAGTAATTATCCTGATTTTATAAAGATTTGTATGGAGGCATCTAAATCAACAAAGAATATTGTGGGAATAGCATTCATCATTCCAGAATTAGATGTCATGAAGAACGAAAGGGTTAATGATAACTTGGCTGTGATAACTTGGCTGATCATTTACTCTTGGCGCCACACCAGTAGGCTGCCTTTTGCAACAGCGGCTCGATTCCGAGTTTTTTTTCCCTTCCTCTCTCTTTTGATCACTTTTTTTTTCACCCCACTTATATCACGGACACACAGATCGTCCCAAATGTCTCCTGAGCCGGTGGACGGAGCCACTGTTTATAGCAGGATACGATACAACAGGGAAGAGCTGCTAGCATTTAACCGCCACCCGGTCCCACTGGAAAAACTCGACATACGAGAGAATTGAGGCGAAAGCGTCGCGGCTGCCGGGCTGGAGTAAGGCGGAGGACAAAAAATATAAGGTACAGCCCTCCCTTCCATCTGTTGTCATGGGAAATGTACGGTCGATACTGGGAAAGTTAGATGAGCTAGCGGCTATCTCCCGTTATGATAGCACTTACCGGGAGTGCTCTCTCCTTTTGTTTACTGAGACGTGGCTAACTGAACTAGCAGCAGATGCTAACATTGAGCTGGAGGGTTTTCACATGATACGAGCTGACCCGACACCAGAGAGTGGCAAAGCTAGGGGCGGTGGAGTGATAATGTATGTTAACAACAACTGGTGCAGACCGGGACATATCACTGTTAAACAACGACACTGCAGCAAAGACATTGAGTTGCTAGCTGTTAGCATGAGGCCTACATATCTCCCGAGAGAACACTCACACGTGATCTGCATTGTTGTTTATGCAAATCTGACGGCGAACGCTGGGACAGCGCGTGACGTCATCCATTCAGTAACCAGCAGGCTGCAGACAGAACACCCAGATGCTCTTCTCCTCATCTCAGGCGATTTCAACCACGTTTCACTGTCTCCCATTCTGCCCACTTTCACCCAGTATGTCACATGCCACACTAGAGACAATAAAACACTGGATTTGTTCTACGCAAACACTAAGGAGGCGTACACCTCATCACAACTCCCCCCACTTGGGAGATCGGATCACAACTTGGTTCATCTCCGACCGGTGTACAAACCCCTAGTGCACAGACAACCTCCGGCCATGCACACTGTGGAGTTATGGTCTGAGGAGACAATGGACACTCTAAAGGACTGTTTTGAAGCCACTGCCTGGAAGCAGCTCTGCGATCCACATGGTGAGGACATCGATGGCCTCATTCACACCTTCACGGGCTACCTCAGCTTCTGTGTGGACAAATCCGTTCCCACCAAGACCATACGGCGTCACTCAAACAACAAACCCTGGATCAACCCTGAGATAAAAACACTTCTGAGAGAGAAGAAGAGGATCTTCAGGTCGGGGAACAGGGAGATGCTGAAGTCCGTACAGAGGGAGCTGAGGAGAAAGATCAGAGAAGGCAAGGACAGCTTCAGGAAGAAGATGGAGGACAAGCTGCAACAGAGCGACATCAGCGGAGTCTGGAGAAACCTCAAAACCATCTCGGGGCTCCAGAATACCTCCCCCCAGACCACGGGGGGCAGGGAGTGGGCGAACAACCTGAATCTGTTTTTCAATAGATTTGACCAACCGCCCTCCCCCCTGTCTACACAACAACCACTGCTGCCTCTAAGAAATCAAGTCCTGCTGCCCACTCCCCACTCCACCGACACCCCCCCCCACTCCCAACACACAGCCCCCCATCCTGACCCTGACCAAGACCCAGGTGAGGACGGAGCTGAGGAAGATCAAGGCGAGGAAGGCGTCGGGACCGGACGGCATCAGCGCAAAGCTCCTCAAGTCCTGTGCAGACCAGCTGTGTGGGATTGTGACGTATATCTTCAACATGAGCCTGAAACTGGGGAGGGTACCACAGCTGTGGAAAACATCTTGTGTGGTACCTGTACCAAGAACTTCCCACCCCAAAGACCTGAACAGCTACAGACCGGTGGCCTTGACGTCCCACTTGATGAAGACCCTGGAGAGACTGCTCCTTGCTCATCTCCGCCCCCTGGTGGAACCAGCGATGGATCCACTCCAGTTCGCCTACCAGCATGGCATTGGGGTGGAGGATGCGGTGATCTTCCTCCTTCACCGTTCTCTGTCCCACCTGGAGAAGCCCGGGAATATGGTGAGGATCATGTTCTTTGACTTCTCCAGTGCTTTCAACACCATCCAACCGATGATCCTGAAGGACAAGCTGCTGCGCGCAGGGGTGGACCAGCACCTGTCATCATGGATCCTGGACTACCTCACGAACCGGCCTCAGTTTGTGAGAACCCGGGACTGTGTTTCCGACACGTTCATCAGTAGCACGGGGGCCCCCCAGGGAACGGTGCTGGCTCCCTTCCTGTTCACTCTTTATACTGCGGACTTCTCACACAACACAACACATTGCCATCTACAGAAGTTCTCTGATGACTCTGCGATCATTGGTCTCATCTCCAACGGAGATGAAGCTGAGTACAGAGGGCTTATCCAGGACTTTGTGGACTGGTGCCATCGGAACTGCCTCCAGATCACCCGCGAGGAAAACTAAGGAGCTGGTGGTGGACTGCCGCAGGCATGGGCAGCCCCTCACAGCACCAGTAAATATACAGGGAACAGACATCGAGATGGTGACATCCTATAAGTACCTGGGTATTCATCTGAACAATAAACTAGACTGGTCACACAATACTGACGCACTCTACAAGAAGGGACAAGCGCAGGCTGTTCCTGCTGAGGAGACTCAGGTCTTTTGGTGTACAAGGGGCGCTGCTGAAGTCATTCTATGACACGGTGGCGGCATCAGCCATCACTTTTGAGTGGTCTGCTGGGGCAGTGGCATTACTGCAGCCGATAGGAAGAGACTGAACAAACTGATTAAGAAAGCTAGCTCTGTCCTGGGCAGCGCCTTGATCTGATGGAGGAGATAGGAGAGAGAAGGACGGTGGCTAAACTGTCATCTCTGCTGGAGTCCGAGTTCCACCCTATGCAGGACATACTGGATGCACTGAGGAGCTCATTTAGCAGCAGACTACATCATCCCAGGTGCACAACCGAGAGGTTTCGTAGGTCCTTCCTACCAACGGCTGTCAGACTGTACAACCTAAGCAGGGCTGGTCGCAGAGATAGCAAAAAGACGTAACAAACTAATAGTTTTTTTTTTGAATGCAAAAGATGCAATAGACTTACACAATTGTCCTCTCCGGCATACAACTAGGAACATACCGGTCGCTGTGGAGGGTGAGAATATGTATGGGCACATAATCATACCATGTAGGATAACTAAATAGACGGTTATGCTATTTCATCCCACCTAGCAACAATGCTCTGCACTGTGTGTGTTTATATATTTACATATTTATTCCATCTAGCTACAATGCTCAGCACTGGGTGTGTTTATGTTTATATTTATATATCTATATATTTATTCCATCTAGCTACAATGCTCCGCACTGTGTTTTTATATATCTACATATTATTCCATCTAGCTACATTGCTCCGCACTGTGTGTGTTTATATACTTGCATATTTATTCCACCTAGCTGCAATGCTCCGTACTGTGGGTGTTTATATATTTACATATTTATTCCATCTAGCTACAATGCTCTGCACTGTGTGTTCATATGTTCATGTGTTTATTCCATCCAGCTACAATGCTCTGCACTGTGTGTCTGTGTGTGTGTGTGTATATATATATTTTATAGTGGTATGTACATATGTATATTGGCTGCTCTTGCTTGCTTGTTTTTTTTCTTGCCTTCTGATTGTTGCTCTGAGTGTTGCTATCCCTGTGCTGTTGCAATCCTGGAATTTCCCCGTTGTGGGACTAATAAAGGCTTATCTTATCTTAATACTGGTGAGCTTTTGGCAATCTTTTTGGCATTGGGTTGTGTGGAAGTAAAGCCCAGAAAGGTTTTGATAGGGTCTGACTCTAGCAGTGCAATGGAGAGCATTAGGCAAATGCATTCAGAATCAAGACAGGATTTGGTAATGGAAATTGTACATTCAGTAATAAGAATTTCAAAGGCAGGTGTGGATATTAGATTCATTTGGATCCTGGCACACATTGGAGTGGAGGGGAATGAATTAGCAAATAAATATGCAAAAAGTGCAACTAGGAAGAGTCAAGTTAGTAGGAATGTGAAATTTGGCAAGGCAGAGGTCAAGAGCATTATTAAAACACAAATTAAAAAGTGGCAGGAACAGCGGAATAGAGGAAGTAAAGGACGGAGCCTGTATGGCATACAAAAGAAAGGAGGGGAAGCTGACATAAGGTCTGACCCAGGGAACACACACACAGGCTTGAGTGTAATTCAATAACTTTATTGTGAGGATAACAGGTGTATGGGTGCGTGTATGTGGGATGGGATGTATTGCAGGTGGACAGGATGCGTCGAGGGTGGAGCGGAGCGCCGTACAGTCAGGCAACCCTAAGGGCAGAGCAAAAGAGAGATTAACTGCTGGTGCACACCCAGCGGAATTAACGCACAGTCTTATGCTTACTTGCAGATGGTAAGGTGGCTGGCTCTGGCTTAAGCCGCAGGTCTCCTGCTTGGAAGACAGTGTTCCTGGAGCGCGCTCGGCGCGGTGAGGAGAGTGATGGCGAGGATGAGGGAGGTAATTCGCCGCCAGGGAATCCACCTGTGCACAGGGGAGAAAACTGGAAACAAGGTAAGAGGAGGATGAGCTTACGTGCTGACGGGGAGAAATCCAAAGAGCGCAGGCAGACAGAGAGTTGACATGTGCTGGGAAGATGAGCGTTGGTTAGCAGACGGCTCCAGGCCGAGGCTCCAGGCGGAGCGGGCTATATAGCCCGAGACTGATGAGGCGCAGGTGTGCGTGCAGCTGAGGCGGGAGACAGGCGAGAGCGAGTCGTAACAGAAGCTAGAGAAGTTCACAGGAATAGAAAGGAGGACATCATATCCAGGTTAACATTAAGTCACACAGGGTTGAATAGTACATTAGTTATAATGAAAAAACACCCAAATGGAAAATGTGATTATTGTGGAAACAACAAAACAATTGAACATATATTTATGCACTGTCCAAAGTATCAGTTTGCACGGTTAGCATTGGTGGACAGTCTATACAGGAACAAAACCCAGCTCAATATTAAAGATATTTTGCAGAAAAGTTCAAGGATGTGGTCTATAAGGCAATTGTTAGGTTCATAAGGACAACAGGTATAATTTCAAGGATATAGGAGGGTAATGCCATTTTGAATCACACTCCATTCCAGAAGGTGGCAGTAATGCACCTATAAGCTGTTTGCCAACCACCATAAAACATCAGAAGGTGGCAGCACAGAGACGTCCTGCGCTTTCTCTCAGGAAGACTTCCTCCCTAATGTCTCCCTCCATCTTGCTGCACTAGAGAACTCATCTCTAATCTTCACCTTCTTGTCGCACGGGAGCTCCATCTCCCCAACGCCATGTAAGCCTTCTCTGAGCTATACCCTGCACCTGCCTTTCTCCCCTTGTTCCCTGTGCACAGGTGGACCACCCTCCTGGCGGACTTCCTCTCCTCCTGGTGGCAGACCGGACTCAGCTGTGTACAGCGGCTTTCTCACCACGTAATTGGTGAGCTGGAGCTCACTTCATCTTCACCCTAACGGCACTGAATATTCTGCACCTGCACCTCAGCTTCACGACAGGGTGCTGGGCCGGTATTGGAAATTAATCTCTTCAGAGCTGGATTAACTCTTCACTGCTGTAAGACTGCCAACACTCTATTAATATCATTGTTTGCCAGCTTGAAGCTAACTCCCCTGTCCGTGCTGTCGTTCCAGGGTTGCCAGACCTGTCCTGTCATCACGCTCCTGCTCGCACTACACTACACTCTCACAACACCATTCATACACACACTTCCACTCTCATTCAATAAAAGATCATTATTGTTGTTGGGCCTACATCTGTTTTTGGGTGTTTCTGAAAACCATGTCAGTACGTCTCCATCAAGAAACCGCAGCAGATGGTGCCTTGGCATGCAAACTTAACACCATGGAGGCTCAGCTAGATCAATTAACACATCAGCAACAGGTGATCTTAACTCAGCTGACACACATTAAATCACGACTCGACCAGCTCTCCCTGCCGCAGCCTTTTCCACCTGCCTCGCGGGACCTGGCCGGGTTGATTAACTCTTCTCAGTCTCCACCTTCTCATGCCTGGTTAACTCCCATCCCCACTCCCACCCATTCTAATAGTAAGTTAAGGGAAGCACGGAGTTTCTTGTTACAGTGTAATCTGGTTCTTCAGCATGTGCCAGGGGATTTTCCCACTCACCATAGCCAGATTAGTTATTTGAATTTACTGGAGGGACAGGCTTTGGTGTGGGCTACCGCCATTATGACCCGATTACGCTAATTACGCCGATCAGTTTGTGGCAGAATTTTCTGAGGTTTTTGATCACTCTGATCAGGATTATGTGTTCACCTCTTGCCTCCTTAATTTGAGACAGGGGGCTAAGTCAGTAGCTGATTACTCAGTTGATTTCCGGGTAGTGGCTTTGGAGGTTGGGTGGGAGGATGCCTCGCTGTCTAGTATTTTTGTTCAGAGTCTTAGCTCCAGCTTGAGGGATGAGTTGGCCTGAGTGGGAAGACCTGCTATGCTTAACGAGCTCATTGCACTAGCGATTTCTATTGACAATAGGTTAAGGGAACGGGCTAGTGAGCGCCACTCGGGCACTCAGCCTCACCACTCCCCGCAGTCTCACCTTAAGGCCCTCCCTCTGAGTCCCCTGGGGAGGATGAACCCACGTTTTCTGGCCGGTCCAAATTATCCCCAGCGGAAAGACAACACCGCCATGACCTTGGGCTATGTTTATACTGTGGCAGCGCTGAGCATGAGGTTGCGTCTTGCCTTAATCGGGTAAAAGGGGGAGTCCGTTAGTTATGGTAGGTTGACTAACGGACGGTGATAATGTTCAGGCCCTTACACGTCTCATGCTACCTATTCACTTTCAATATGCACGCACTGAATTATCCTCACATGCTCTCACTGACTCTGGTGTGGAGCAGAGTTTTATTTCGGAGGGTCTGGCAACCCGGCTGGGGCTTCCCTGTTCCAGTGTAGAGACCACTCAAACTGATCGCCTTCTCCAAGATGCCCCTGGCCATCATTACTAAACAGACTGCTCCCGTCTCTGTGCTGGTCTCAGGCAACCATCGTGAGCATATGAAGTTTTTTGTGCTCTCCTTCACCGTGTCCCCAGTCATCCTGGGGTTCCCATGGCTAAGGCTCCATAATCCCTCTATTGATTGGAGGACAAGAAGAATCTCATCTTGGAGTACGTTTTGTCTGGGTGCTTGTTTACAATCTGCTGTCTGCTCTCCCTCTGTACCCCTCTACCTTCAGGATTCCCCTCCTCCAGATGTCTCATCTGTTCCCACGGAGTATCACAACCTGGCGGCAGTGTTTAACAAAGCTAAAGCTCTGTCACTTCCCCCCCACCGTCCATATGATTGTGACATCAACCTTCTGCCGGGGGCTCCTTTGCCTTTGAGTCAGATCTACAGCTTCTCTGCCCCGGAACGTGAGGCCATGGAGAAATACATCAAGGAGTCCCTGAGCTCGGGCGTCATCAGACCATCCTCCTGGGTGGTGGGGGCGGGATTCTTCTTGGGTAAGGACAGTTCTCTCAGGTCATGTATTCATTTTAGGGAACTTAATAACATTACTGTAAAGGACAAGTATACTCTTCCTCTTATCAATATGCCATTTGATTCCCTCCAGGGGGCCAGGGTGTTCACTAAATTAGACCTGCGGAATGCTTAAACCTGGTCCGCATCAAAGAAGGGGATGAATGGAAGACTGGGTTTCGCACCCCTAGCGGCCATTTTGAGTATTTAGTGATGCCTTTTGGATTAACGAATGCTCCTGCTGTTTTCCAGAGGCTCATTAATGACATTCTGAGGGATTTTCTGGACTCATTTGTGTTTGTCTATCTCGATGATATCCTCATCTTCTCTCACTCCTTGGAGGAACACCGTATCCATGTCAGACAGGTTTTGCAGCGCCTCCTGGAGAATCAGCTATTTATCAAGGCCGAGAAGTGTGAATTCCATGTTTCATCCACCACCTTTCTGGGCTTTGTCATCTCACACAAGAAGATCATCACGGACCCTGAAAAGGTTAAAGCAGTAGTGGAATGGCTTGTCCCTTCCTCCCGTAAGCAACTTCAGCAATTTTGGGGGGTTTAATTTCTATCACCGTTTTGTCCAGCATTACAGCATCATTGCTTTACCCCTCACCTATCTGACCTCTACAAAGGTGCCATTCCGCTGGACAGAGGAGGCTGAGGCGGCGTTTGCTGAGCTGAAGAAGTTCTCCACCCTCCCACCCCCTACCCTGGCCCAGGTTGACCCTGCTCTACAGTGCTTGGTGGAGGTGGACGCCTCGCACTTTGGGGTGGGGGTGGTGTTATCCCAGCGCTCTCCTACCGACGACAAGGTCCACCCCTTCGCCTTCTTCTCCCGTCGGCTATCTCCTGCGGAGAGGGATTACGACATGGGGACAGGGCGTTGTTAGCCGTGAAGCTGGCTTTGGAGTGGTGCCACTGGCTGGAGGGCGCTTCACTTCCATTCATCGTCTGGATGGATCACAAGAACTTGGAGTACCTCCAGATCACTAAATGGCTGAACGCCAGGCAGGCCCATTGGTCCCTGTTTTTTGGAAGATTTAATTTCACCATCACCTACCGCCTGGGTTCTAAGAATATCAATCCTGATGCACTCTCAAGGCAGTTTCCCCCGAAGCTGCGGAGATGACACCCCATCCAATTGTTCCTCCTTCCTGCATCGTGGGCATGCTTTCCTGGGACATCAAGGAGAGGGTGAGGAGAGCGCAGGAGGCGGAGCCCGACCCGGGTGGGGGACCGGAGGGTCGGATGTACGTTCTCTCTGCTGTTCAAGGGAAGGTAATTAACTGGTTGCACTCCTCGAAGATCATGCGCCACCCTGGGGTAGCACGCACTGTGGCCGAGCTACAAAGGTCCTTCTGGTGGCCCTCGCTGCGGAGGGATGGGGCAGAATTCATCTGGGCCTGTCCGCAGTGTGCGACCAGCAAGTCATCCTCTTCCCCACCAGCAGGTCTGCTGCATCCTCTCCCCTTCCCCAGTCACCCCTGGTCCCATATCGCATTGGACTTCGTGACCGGTTTGCCCCCCTCAGCAGGCCACATGGTTATCCTCGCCATAGTGGACAGATTTTCTAAGGCGGCTCACCTTATTCCTCTGCAGAAACTGCCAGCGGCCAAGGAGTTGGCAGATCTGTTGATGTTGCACGTGGTCTGGCTTCATGGCATCCCGACAGACATCAGATTGTGGACCCCAGTTTGTCTCTCAGGTCTGGCGGTCTTTCTGCAAGGCGATGGGGGCGACAGTGAGTCTGTCCTCTGGATATCACCCCCAAAGTAATAGCCAGTGCGAGCGCACTAATCAGGAGTTGGAGGCAGCCCTGAGGTGCATCACGGCCTCTAATTCAGCATCCTGGAGCACGTACTTACCGTGGGATGAGTATGCACACAACACAGCTGTCTCTTCTGCCACTGGTCTCTCCCCTTTTGAGGTCTCTTTAGATTACAACCCCCCGCTGTTCCTGGAGGAGGAGGAGATCACTGTTCCCTCTGTCCAGGCCCATATCAGGTGCTGCGGGCGACTCTGGAGGTCCACCAAGGCAGCTCTGCAATGCAAGGTGGCCCGCAATACGGAGATTGCATTTTGTAGTGCTATGAGATGACTTCTGTTGTGATGTGGCACTATATAAATAAAGCTGAATTGAATAGATCACCAACTGCCACAGGACCCAGGCTCCCTCCTACCGTGTGGGACAGCAGGTATGGCTCTCCACGAGGAACATCAACCTGAAGGGTGAGACCAAGAAATTATCACAGCATTTCTTTGGTCCTTTCTCCATAACTCATATCAACCCCGTTGCTGTGTGCCTGGGTCTGTCCCCCCTCTATGCGTATCTGTCTTACCTTCCATGTCTCCCAGGTGAAGCCATGCCAGTCCAGCCCGCTGTATCCTCCACCCCCGCCCGTGATGATCGATGGTGGTTCTGCGCACGAGGTCAATCGCATCCTGGATGTCCGCTACCGAGGGCGCAGTCTGCAATATCTGGTGGACTGGGGGGGTATGGACCTGATGCGCGGTCCTGGGTGCATCCCTCGTTTGTGTTGGATCTTCAACTCATCCGGGAGTTCCGTCGGACGCACCCGGACAGGTTGGAACAGCCGCCGGGAGTTGTCCCGTGGGGGGAAGGGGGTACTGTGGTGATCTGTGCTGTGTGTGTCTCGCCCTAATTATCTTTCACAGCTGCAGGCACACCTGCTCTCCCTCATCAAGCACTCTTTATAAGGAACACTGCCCAGTAGGCAGCACGGAGACATCCTGGGCTTTCTCCCAGGAAGACCTCCTCCCTAGTGTCTTCTTCCGTCTCGCTGCACTAGAGAACTCATCTCTAATCTTCAGCTTCTTGTCGCACGGGAGTTCTATCTTCCCCAATGCCACATAAGCCTTCTGAGCTATTCCCTACACCCGCCTTTCTCCCCTTGTTCCCTGTGCACAGGTGGACCACCCTCCTGGCGGACTTCCCTCTCCTCCTGGCGGCGGACTGGACTCAGCTATGTACAGTGGCTTTCTCCCCATGTAACTGGTGAGCTGGAGCTCACGTCATCTTCACCCTAACAGCACTGTGAATATTCTGCACCTGCACCTCAGCTTCACGACAGGGCGCTGAGCTGGTATTGGAAATTCATCTCTTTGGAGCTGGATTAACTCTTCACTGCCGTAAGACTGCCAACACTCTATTAATATCATTGTTTGCCAGCTTGAAGCTAACTCCCTTATCTGCACTGTCGTTCCAGGGTTGCCAGACCCTGTCATCACGCTGCTGCTCGCACTACACTCACAACACCATTCTTACACACACACATTCACTCTCATTCAATAAAAGATCATTATTGTTGTTGAGCCTGCATCTGTTTTTGGGTGTTTCTGAAAACCATGTCAGCTTTGGCAAAAATAAAGATGGTTTCAGTTGCAGTATTTTCTTTGTCCCAAATGTTTACATGTATATTCCAAACCTGCATAAGATTTTTCCCAGATGTTGAAATAAATCTAAATGAATTGTGAAATATGTCTTCAAACTGAGACAAAACAGAATGACTACTATATGACATTTATTTAAAATTTCCATTAAAAACTGCCTGAAAAATTACCCCCACCATTTCCCTCATGATCTCTCCTCTGCAGGGATTAAACTCTATAACAGGGGTCTCAAATGTACGTCCCATGGGCCAAAATTCACCCACAGGATGAATTTGCAAAGTGTTGTGCATGGGTTCTGTAGGCACCGATGCACAACAGCAAATTACTTATAATTTTTTTTTGGAACCAATTTAAAAAGTGAAATTAGAAAACTTCCCACAGAAACCTGAACCTTCCAGGGGACCCAGGTTGAAGACTCCTAGTGTAAAGAGACATAGGCTGCCTTTTTTTTTTTTTTCAATGAAGTAGCTGCTATTCCCAAACTGTACACTGGAGATCACACAACAGAGACCCAGAATTAAACGGCAGAGGGCAGCAATGTGCATGCCCTAGGCAACTCTTGTTTTTGCCAGGAGACCACATTTGTTTGTTCCAAAGGGCCGGAGCAGTGCCAACATGCTGAATGGGTGTGTACTTCATTTTCATGTTGGGAGGGACAATAAACATTTTCTCCAGAGTAAATATTGAGGGGACACTAAGTATTGTCGTCAGTCACAAATTTATGAGAAAGAATGCACACTTAAGGGGGGAAGCTGCAAATTTACAAGAGTCATAAATTTCAGAAATTTACAAGTTACAAATTTACAAAATGCCAAGTATACCAGAAAAAAGTTGCAAATTTAACAAAAGGTGCAAAATTGCAAGGAAAAAACATATCTACCAGAAAAAGGTTCCAAATTTACAAGAAAAAAAAATGCTGATTTAAGATGCAAAAGCAACAGATTTGAGGAAAAAGTGGCAAATTTACAAGAAAAAAGTTTTACATTTACACTTAATTGTAGTAAATTTATTAGAAAAAAAAATACAAATGTATGAGAGAAGCTGCAAATTAAAAAAAAAACAAAAAAACAAAACTTACCCTCCTCTAGATCCCCTTGATTCACGCCTGTCACCAGGCTGTCCTGCTGTGGAAGCATTTGGGTGAAGGCAGCGACTTTCAGTGGCAGCGGAACATTAGTGCACATAATTGCACCAGTGATGGGCGCACCCACACATGGGCATCGAATGTGCTCTTCGAGCTTCGGTAGCAGCAAGGCCAAGTTGTTAGTAGTGGTCAGGCGACTGTGTTTGGACTGGAGTGCTCACGAGCACAGGTGTCGCATAATGCGCGTACACAACACTGATCCAGTCACATGCCGTACCGTGGCTGCTTCATCCACCCAGGTGGATGCCCTCAATTTCCCCTCTGGGGATCAATAAAGTATGTATATAGGCAGCCCAGGAAAGTTGATAAGCACAGAGAAGTGGATATATTAAATAAAGGTGAAATAAAATAAACAAGTAACAGTCTTTTAGTCAAAAATACACAGAATTTATACAGTGCATCCGGAAAGTATTCGCAGCGCTTCACTTTTTCCACATTTTATTTTACAGCCTTATTCCAAAAGGGATTAAATTTATTTTTTCCCTCAAAATTATACAAACAATACCCCATAATGACAACATGAAAAAAGTTTTTTTTTTTTTTAGATTTTTGCACATTTATTAAAAATAAAATAAGAAATCACATGTACATAAGTATTCACAGCCTCTGCCGTGGAGCTCAAAATTGAGCGCAGGTTTTTCCACTGATCATCCTTGATGTTTCTACAGCTTCATTGGAGTCCATCTGTGGTAAATTCAGTTGGTTGAACATGATTTGGAAAGGCACACACCTGTCTATATAAGGTTGCACAGTTGACAGTGCATGTCAGAGCACAAACCAAGCATGAAGACAAAAGAATTGTCTGTAGACCTCCAAGACAGAACTGTCTTGAAGCACAAATCTGGGGAAGGGTACAAAAAATTTTCTGCTGCTTTGAAGGTTCCAATGAGCACAGTGGCCTCCATCATCCGTAAATGGAAAAAGTTCGGAACCACCAGGACTCTTCCTAGAGCTGGCCAGTCTTCTACACTGAGCAATCGGGGGAGAAGGGCCTTAGTCAGGGAGATGACCAAGAACCCTATGGTCCCTCTGTCAGAGCTCCAGTGTTCCTCTGTGAAGAGAGAAGAACCTTCCAGAAGGACAACCATCTCTGCAGCAATCCATCAATTAGGCCTGTATGGTAGAGTGGCCAAATGGAAGCCACTCCTTAGTAAAAGGCACGTGGCAGCCCACCAGGAGTTTGCCAAAAGGCAACTGAAGGACTCTCAGACCATGAGAAACAAAATCCTCTGATCTGATGAGACAAAGATAGAACTCTTTGGAGTGAATGCCAGGCATCATGTTTGGAGGAAACCAGGCACCACTCATAACCATGCCAATAGTGATGGCAGCATCATGCTGTGGGGATGTTTTTCAGTGGCAGGAACTGGGAGACTAGTCAGGATAGAGGGAAAGATGAATGCAGCAATGTACAGAGACATACTGGATGAAAACCTGCTCTGGAGCACTCTTGACCTCAGACTGGGGCGATGGTTCATCTTTCAGCAGGACAACGACTCTAAGCACACAGCCAAGATATCAAAGGAGTGGCTTCAGGACAACTCTGTGAATGTACTTGAGAGGCCCAGCCAGAGCCCGGACTTGAATCCAATTGAACATCTCTAGAGAGATCTGAAAATGGCTGTGCACCGACGCTTCCCATCCAGCCTGATGGAGCTTGAGAGGTGCTGCAAAGAGGAATGGGTGAAACTGCCCAAAGATAGGTGTGCCAAGCTTGTGGCATCATATTCAAAAAGACTTGAGGCTGTAATTGCTGCCAAAGGTGCATCAACAAAGTATTGTAAGTTGTGAATACTTATGTACATATGATTTCTTAGTCTTTCATTTCTAATAAATTTGCAAAAATCTCAAAAACTTTTTTTTCACATCATTATGAGGTATTGTGTGTAGAATTTGGAGGAAAAAATGAATTAAATCCCTTTTGGAATAAGGCTGTAACATAAAATGTGGAAAAAGTGAAGCGCTGTGAATACTTTCACACTGCACTGTAACATATGAATCAGACTCAGCTGGTAAAAATTTTTTGGTGGGGCTATTTTGAGCACCTTACTTCTATTGCAATAAAAGAACCCAAACCAAAAGGATTCCAGTCTAGGTCGAGATAATTATCTGCCTTATAGAAATCAGCAGTTAAACAGATAATGAAATCAACACACCGTTTTATTATGCTCACTTCTCACACAGAAGGTGCAAACACATATGGAAAGCATAATACCACATTCAAGCTCTTGAGAGATATTTATAGTTGGATGATGATTAAAGTTAACTACACACAAATGACACACTGGATCATGGTGACGGTCTGTTAAAATACAGAGAGATGTTGAAAATCTTAATATATCTACAGATACTTTACAGTTATGTTTATGTATTGAGCTCACTAGTGATTGAGTGTCATTAATCCATGAACTCTGCTCTTCTGTCTTTCTGAGTAGCAAAAATCTCAATGACCCTCACGCTGAAGTCTCTAATGTCCTGTATGAGTTTTTTTTTTTTCCCTCTATGAAGAGCATACATAGCCAGAGCAGAGAAGCCATCTTGTACCATATGATGCTCCTAAGGAAAGTTTTTATCTTCTTTAAAGAAATGTACAGTCTCTGTGAATGTGTCATGAAGATAACTGTCCATTAAATCCTGAAAGAGAGCCAGTGCACCACTGCAACCCCAAAACTCCTCATTTTCATTGACCAGGAGCAGTTCTGTTTTAAGCCTGGTCTTGTCCAGGGGCAGGGTAGGCATCCACAGTAGCTTCCAGGGCTGAATCTCTCCTTGGCATGGCTCAGAATGTTGTCACATATTGAAGATGCATAATTAAAAAAGGTCAGTACATATAATGAACAGTTGATTTTTTCACATCTCAGTTCAAACAATATCATCAGCATCTTATTGTGTGATAAGGAAGGACAGCAAACCTTATTGTCAGAGCCATTTGTTCCTATAGCTGGACTATGCAGATGCATCAGGGCCCCCTCAGTCACTAGGGAACCCTTAAGCTACCCTTAAGCTAACCCTTAAGCTAATTTTGGATCATCAAGACTGGATTCATTAATTTGAAATTGTGTAAAAATGACAGATAAATGAAAGCACCAAGGTGCTGATGTCTTGTGCCAGAGCTTTGGCAGATGTATGCATTCTCAGATCATCACCAAAATGTTATAGGTTCCTCTCTAGCCCAAGGACCACCTGTGGTAGAAATTTCATCCAAATCCATTTAGTAGTTTTGGAGTATTCTTGCTAACACACTGTGAGAAGTTAAGAGCCTTGTTGGCGGTATGCATTCTGAGATCATCATCACAATGTTATGGGTTCCTCTCTAGCCCAAGGACCAGCTCTGGTAAAAAAACTCTGTAAAACTCAACAGCAAAAAAAGTGTGAAAACAATCAATGTGATGAATAAATGGTGTAGTTGCTGAATATGTTTTTTTTTTTTTTCAGTAAATGCTGTTTTATAACAGTTTAGCTAGAGATCAACTGTGACAGGAAGTCATTTGTGTGCTGTAAAAAAATTGCACTGCCGCCTCTGGTGGCCCGGCATAGTTATCACAATACCTTCCCCTCAGCTTCACTGACGTTAAAGTTGAGTTAAATTTGTGTTTATTTCAAAAACAAAGCCTTATCTTGGAATTCTGGCTAACTAAAAGTTGAGAAAATATGGCAGTGCAATGATGCAAGCCTTTATTTCCACTTAATTTTGACCAGGCGAGCTGAAACAGAGGCGGACAGATACACTCATACACACACAGACACATTAACCAATTACTATATGCCTCTCCATTTCACGGAAGTATAATAAGTGGGTTATCCATTAGATGTTCATTTTTGTTCAGTCATCAATCAGTACCTCTCCAAAAATTAAACATGGTAAAAGGGTTATTTAAAAAAAAAGTTTTGAATTAATTACTGAAACATATTTTTTAGATAAAATAGTACATTAGAGAAGGATTTATATACTTTATGCCAAAAAGTTTGATGGATGGTGACCTTTGACCTCTCTGCCCCCACCCCGCCCCCCTTTGACCTGCCCATTTAACCTGTGACAACCTTTGACCCCTGCCCTGAGAGGGAAGCGTGGGAATGGAATGTTGATATACAGTGGGGCAAAAAAGTATTTAGTCAGCCACCAATTGTGCAAGTTCTCCCACTTAAAAGATGAGAGAGGTCCCCAATTTTCATCATAGGTATACCTCAACTATGAGAGACAAAATGAGAAAAAAAAAATCCAGAAAATCACATTGAAGGATTTTTAATGAATTAATTGGTAAATTCCTCAGTAAAATAAATATTTGGACACCTACAAGCAAGCAAGATTTCTGGCTCTCACAGACCTGTAACTTCTTCTTTAAGAGGCTCCTCTGTCCTCTACTCGTTACCTGTATTAATGGCACCTGTTTGAACTCGTTATCAGTATAACAGACACCTGTCCACAGCCTCAAACAGTCAGACTCCATACTCCACTATGGCCAAGACCAAAGAGCTGTCAAAGGACACCAGAAACAAAATTGTAGACTTCCACCAGGCTGGGAAGACTGAATCTGCAATAGGTAAGCAGCTTGGTGTGAAGAAAATCAACTGTGGGAGCAATTATTAGAAAATGGAAGACATACAAGACCACTGATAATCTCCCTCGATCTGGGGCTCCACGCAAGATCTCACCCCGTGGGGTCAAAATTATCACGAGAACGGTGAGCAAAAATCCCAGAACCACATGGGGGGACCTAGGGAATGACCTGCAGAGAGCTGGGACCAAAGTAACAAAGGCTAAATCAGAAACACACTACGCCGCCAGGGACTCAAATCCTGCAGTGCCAGACGTGTCCCCCTGCTTAAGCCAGTACATGTCCAAGCCGGTCTGAAGTTTGCTAGTAAGCATTTGGATGATCCAGAAGAGGAATGGGAGAATGTCATATGGTCAGATGAAACCAAAATAGAACTTTTTGGTAAAAACTCAACTTGTCATGTTTGGAGGAGAAAGAACACCATACCTACTGTGAAGCATGGGGGTGGAAACATCATACTTTGGGGCTGTTTTTCTGCAAAGGTACCAGGACGACTGATCCGTGTAAAGGAAAGAATGAATGGGGCCATGTATCGTGAGATTTTGAGTGAAAACCTCTTTCCACCAGCAAGGGCATTGAAGATGAAACGTGGCTGGGTCTTTCAGCATGACAATGATCCCAAACACACCGCCCGGGCAACGAAGGAGTGGCTTCGTAAGAAGCATTTCAAGGTCCTGGAGTGGCCTA
Source organism: Pholidichthys leucotaenia (assembly GCA_020510985.1). Lineage (NCBI taxonomy): Eukaryota > Metazoa > Chordata > Actinopteri > Cichliformes > Pholidichthyidae > Pholidichthys > Pholidichthys leucotaenia. Next base: position 236,610,550 of record CM035839.1, read on the forward strand.
GCCAGTCTCCAGATCTCAACCCCATAGAAAATCTTTGGAGGGAGTTGAAAGTCTGTGTTGCCCAGCGACAGCCCCAAAACATCACTGCTCTAGAGGAGATCTGCATGGAGGAATGGGCCCAAATACCAGCAACAGTGTGTGAAAACCTTGTGAAAACTTACAGAAAACGTTTGACCTCTGTCATTGCCAACAAAGGGTATATAACAAAGCATTGAGATGAACTTTTGTTATTGACCAAATACTTATTTTACCGAGGAATTTACCAATTAATTCATTAAAAATCCTTCAATGTGATTTTCTGGATTTTTTTTTTTCTTATTTTATCTCTCATAGTTGAGGTATACCTATGATGAAAATTGGAGACCTCTCTCATCTTTTAAGTGGGAGAACTTGCACAATTGGCGGCTGACTAAATACTTTTTTACCCCACTGTATATAGGTAAAAAGCCGCATTATTTAACGAGAGCAAAAAACGTGTAACCTTTGACCCGTTTTCTAAGGGGTAGCATGAGAATGGAACGTTGATATACAGTATATGAGAAATGGTGAGAACAGATTGTCGGCACCTGTTGTAGATGCATTGGTGAGTTTTAGAAGTTTTCTTTTGGTAAATAAAGTCAATCTTTCTTATATATACGGCAGAAGTAACACCGCACAGCAAAAGATAACGCACAGCCACAGAACAAAACATATTGATTTAAAAAAAAATTTTCCACAATATTTTTATTGAACCTTTTTTTAACAAACATGACACAAACAATCAAACACTAACACTAAAGTAATTTAAAAATAAAAGGAAAAAAAATACTAAAAACACCAACAACCATTAACAAAAGCAAGTCAAACAATGCTCCTCTGTTTAGTCTAGGTAATCCATTACATAGGTATACATACTATACATTCACCAATTTGGAATTTACAAGGTCCACACACATCATTCACCTTCTTCTTCAGAAGTTATGTTTAATTTCTTTACATAATCAATGAAAGGTCTCCATATATTCTCAAACACATTTTCCTTTGATTTCAGTATGTATGTTATTCTTTCTAGTGGAAGGTTTGTTAACATCTGTCTTAACCACTGAGTCACATCTGGTCTATGAGTCTTTTTCCACAATAGTGCAATACATTTTTTGGCATTAAGCAAACTGAGGTCTATGAATGTTCTTTCACTCTTATTAAAATTATGCTTTTCTGAATACAGACCCAACAAAAACAGTTTAGAGTTCAATATGAATTGTTTTGAAATTATTTTTTCAATTGTTACCCTCACCTCTTCCCAAAACATTCTAATTTTTCTACATTCCCATAAACAATGAAATAGGGTTCCTTTACTTTCCATACATTTTGTGCACGTATCTGGTATGTTTTTGTTATATCTGTTTAACTCCACCAGTGTAACATACATCCGCATTAACCATTTAAAATGTATCAATTTAAGACGTACATTTATTGATTTGGTTTGAGCTTCTGTGCAAGCCAATTCCCATTGTTCCTCTGAAATTTCAATTTGCAGGTCTTCTTTCCAATAATTCATTCTTTTCTGTGAGTTTTCACTTGAGGAAAGTGTCAATGAGTTATAAAACTCTGAAATAATACCCTTTCTCTTACTATCTTTCGTCAAAATTTTTTCCAAGGATGAATAAATAGGTCGGGTGAGAACATTATTTTGATTTGATCGAATAAAATTCCTAAGCTGAAGATATTTAAAAAATGTGTTCTATTAAGATTAAATTTGACCCTCAGTTCTTCAAAAGACATTATGTTATCTGAACGTGACAAATATAAGTCTTGAATCTTTTGAATCCCTTTTAAATTCCATAATTTAAATACAGCATCCGCTCTCCCTGGTGTAAAATATTGATTTCCCCATATTGAGCTAAATTGTGACAATAAGTGTGGTTCTTTTAAATATTTTTTTGATTTCACACCATATTTTGATCATATGCTTTACATTAGGATTTTTAACTTGTTTCTATAATTTTTTAGCCGAGTCTGAGTATATGAATAAGGGAAGAGGTAAAGGTAAATTGTATGATTCCATTTCAATCCAGTGAGGGAGATCATTTGATGAAAAATAATATGTCATAGACCTCAGTTGTGCTGACCAGTAATACAACATAAAGTTTGGACATTTCAGACCTCCATGATCAAATGGTAAATATAGTAAGGACAGACGTAATCTAGCCTTCCTATTGTTCCATATAAATTCCACTAACTTTTTTTTAATTCTAGAGAATAGATCTGAAGGTGGTGGTAAAGGAATGTATTGAAATAAATATAGTATTTTGGGTAAGATATTACTTTTAAGTATATTAATTCTCCCGATCATCGACATTGGTAGTGACATCCATCTCTGAAGCAACTCATTAATATCTGTCATTAAGGCTTCATAGTTGGCACTGGCGACTGATTCTAACTTAGGCACAATTTGAATTCCTAAATATTTAAACTGATTTACAACATTGAATTGATTTACCTCAGGAGCTGGGTGATTTCTCTGGGTCTCATTTAGCATTAATATTGAAGATTCAGTTTTATTTATTTTATATCCTGATATTTCCCCAAAGTTCTTTATTAAATTTAACAAGGTCGGAATTGATTTTTTAAGATTCAACATAAACAAAATTATGTCATCAGCATACAGGGAGATTTTATGTTCTGTTGGTCCTACTTTAATTCCATATATTTGTGGATGTAAACGTACTGCCATCACTAAAGGTTCAATTGCCATAGTGAACAGTAAAGGTGAAAGTGGACAACCTTGTCGACATCCTCTATTGATTTTTATTGATTTTGAGATATTGCTATTTGTTAGGATTTCTGCTGCAGCATTATTGTATATTATCTGAACCCATTTTATGAAATTATTTCCAAGTCCAAACCTTTGTAGGACTTCAAAAAGAAAGGGCCATTCGACCCTATCAATGGCCTTTTCAGCGTCCAATGATAGGAGAGCTGTATCCGGTGCTTCTTTATTAGAATAAATAATATTAAATAGTCTTCTTACATTATGGAAGCCTTGTCTTCCCATTATAAAGCCATTCTGATCTCGGTTAATAATATTTGGTAATATTTCTTGTAGTCGTCTTGCTAAAATTTTACAGATTATCTTAAGGTCAGCATTTAATAGGCTTATTGGTCTCATGTTTTCACATTTATTAGAGGGTTTACCTGGTTTTGGCAACAGTATAATTAAGGCATTATTCATGTATGGTGGTAAATTACTATTTTGAAATGCTTCTAAAACCATTTCCAAAAATGGTTTTATTAATTTATTCTTAAATTTTTTATAGAGGTCAACTGGAAGACCATCAGGTCCCGCACTTTTTCCTGATTTCATATTATCAATGGCTAGCCCAACTTCTTCTTGAATAATTTTTGACTCCAGTAACTCCCTATTTTCATTTGGAATATATGGTATAGATAATCCGTCCAAAAACCCATTTAGTTTTGTTAAGTCAGTTTCATTTTTGTATCATATAATTTTTCATAATAATCTCTAAAGGCACTATTAATTTCTAAAGGATCTACAACTGCCTGTCCGTTACTTATAATACTGGTAATTGGTGTTTTAAATTCTAATTGTTTAATCTGCCATGCCAATAATTTTCCTGATTTTTCACCTTGTTCAAAAAAGGTTTGCTTCAATCTTAGAAGACTTGAGGCAGCTCTATTCGCTGATTTTTTGTCATATTCAGCTCTCAGAATCAGTAATTCGTTCTCTAATTTTGGATTACTTCCTGCATACACTTTTTCTTGAAGAATTTTTATTTTACGTTCCAATTGGACTCTCTCCTCTCGAGTCTTCTTAGATTTTGAACCTGTATAACTAATAATATGCCCCCTAATAAAAGCTTTGAAAGCCTCCCACTTTATACATGCTGATGTTTGTGTAGTATTGATATCAAAGAACTCATCTATCTGTTTTACTATGTACTTAACAAATTCCTCATCCTGAAGCCATTTATGCTGAAATTGCCACCTACCTGGAACCTTTGTCAATTTCTTATCTACATATATTAGACAGCAGGGTGCGTGATCAGAGATCACAATGTTATCATAGAAACAATTTTGAATCTTGTCACCATGGGTTGAGATGCCGTCTCAGCGCTCAGCCCATGTTTTCCTTCATCCCTGCTTCTCATTGAGCAGCGTCTCAGCAGGCTCCCAGCTGGCAGCATTACGGACGGCTGGGGCCAATTAGTCCTCATCAGCTGGGGCGCTGCCATTGAGAATAAATAGGAGCAGCCTCGATGACTCGGGGCTGCGACATAAGCACTGCTAGGCTGAAGCAACTTTGTCTGGTGTCAGCCTCTACTCCCCTTGCAGCATTCCTGTGATTGTAACCCGATGTGAGTATGCACGCCTTGTTACCCCTATGTCCGGTACGAGCTTCCTGCTCCTGCGCTATGCAACCTGTGAGTGTACCACTGTATGAGTATCTGTGGTCTCCTCATCCCTCATCCCTCACCTGTAATAAAACATCACGACTCACTGGCTCGCCCTTGGCTCTTATTGCGCGGCTCCCTAGAGCCGTGCGTGACAGTATGTCGCAGCCAGACGAGTTACCGGCGGCCGTGAGTCGCCGTGGAATTGTACCTTTCTGTCCGGGTGTCAGCGCTGCTAGCAAGCCGTTTCCCAGGAGTCACTTCCGGCGCCAGGGCGACGAGCTGAGATCCATCTCTGGGCCTGTCGACGGGACGCTCTTCACCCTGTATGACGCCTCCAACGCGAGACGCTGGCATCCGGGCCGTGCTAAGGAACTTCTGGACTGTTACCCTCATTCTGTGTACCATCTCGAGGACAGTGCCAGGTTAGACGCCACAGGTACACAGCGAGAGAAGCTCCGCGGGTTGGATGGAAATCCCGGCAGGAAGCCGAAGCGGATGACGTTGCCCCCTGCTTCGGGATCCCATTCCTGCCACCATTCCAGTCCGGGAGTTCGCGCCAACCAGAGGGCTTCCCCCGACCTGCGCCACGTCACTCGGGATTCCCTTCAAGGAGCCGCAGCTGACAGCAGTTATGTCTGGGGTCGAGTGGCTGTCGCAAGCTCCACTGTGTGTCCTGTTACCATCTTCAGGCATGTGGCGGCGGCAGTGAGATTGATGGAGAGGACTCCAGGGCTACGAAGCTTTCCCGTGCTCGACGCCTTCCTCGCCTCGATCTCCGATCTGGAGTGACGAATCCTGGGTTCCCCCCTCGCTTCGTCCCCTGGGAATAGCCATCATCACATCGCCGAGTCACCTCTGCACGAACCTTGTCCGGATCCAGTTCTGGGCTGCCGCCAGGACCGTTCCTCCCACGCAGCTGTCACCTCTTCGCCTCGTCAGTGTGGAGTTTTCACAGCCTCGTTTCCTGAGCCTCATTCCCCCGCTGTCATTCCTGGACATTCGGGCTGGCTCACCCCGGCTGTTTCCCCCTCCTCCTCGACGCGCTTCCTGACTGCTGAGTGTGCCTGGAATTCCGGCCTGGCGAGCTCTCTGCTGGAGACAACGCGAGCGATCCTCAGACGAATTCCCGGGGGGTCCTCCGTTATCGCGGGGCAGGGAGAGGAAGAAGCAGTATCCACTACAGCAGGCGATACTCAACCTCCAGGGGGCAGGCAAGTCATAGTTTTGTCACATCTGTTTAATGATTTGCTCTGTCACATTCCTGGAGGAGGAGTTCAGGGTTCGCAGCTCCCTGAACTCCCCCCACCTGCTGTAACCTGTGTTCCTAATCCTGCATCCTCTGTGTCTCTCTCCGCCGAGCGATCCCCGGCTCCGGGTCAACGTGGTGGGATAAGGAGAGGGCCTGTGGTTCCGCAGCTATGTTGCGGACGGAGGAGGGGGACTGACTGCTGCGTGGAGTCTGCGCCGACGACTGAGTGTCCCCGGGTCTCCACGGAGGAGCGGTTCGGTCCAGCGGGACGAGATTCTTCTGACTTCACGCCGAGTGGATCGTCGGCGGGGTTACCAGAGCTGGAGGAATCTCAAGCTGCGCTGACCATCGTGCTGGCTGCGGGGCCCGACGCGGCTGGATGGGAGCCTGACAACGACCTCCTGACGACGGATCCTGGATCTTCGCAGTCCTGGACGGCGTCAGAACCCGAGATCAGGCGAGTGCTCTCCTTTCTTTTCTCCCTTTTTATCTTTGAGCACTTCAGCCTGTCTCTAGGGGAGACGAGCCGGGTGCAGCCGCCCGCTGCGTCTGAGCTCGTCTCGCCGGGTTCTGGCGCTGCCGGTGATCCTGATCCCGGTTCTGTTTTCTCTTCTGAGCCTTCTTTCAGGGTCACCGGCGAGGAGTTGCTGTTCCTCGTGGTGCTGGAGGGTCCAGGTTCAACGTTGGAGGTCAGTTCTGGTGCGGTGTCCAACGTGGGTTCGCCCGAGACCCAATCGGGGTCCAACGTGGGTTCGCCTAAGGCCTGATCGGGGTCCGACGTGGGTGCTGCCCCAGTGTTGTCCAGGTCCGGTGAGGAGGTGGCCGTTTCCCTGCGGCCTGACGCTCGTCGCCCTCGTCATCGGCTCTCCCCTGAGCCTCTTCCACCGGGATCCGCTCTGACCCTTCGTCCGTCTCAACGGTCCTGGTGGTTGAGTGATGCGGGTCGACGACCCGACCCACAAAACTTTCGGTTCGGTGATCTGGTTCCCCCCACTGATCTGTGTTTGCCTTTGGGTGGCCTGGTTCGGCTGCCAGTGGACTGGATTCCTGGGATCTGGGTCCGGAGTTCGCCGTCCGAACATTTCCCTTTCCCTGGTTTGCCAACTGGACAATGGGCGGGGAGATTTCCGGAGCCATCTCGGCCATTTTTGGACTCTTCCTATCATATTCCTCGGGTGCCGCTTACTTTTGTTATGGTCACTCGGGTGAGATATTTTGTCCTTTTGGTGAACACATATTCATAGTGCTGTGTATTGTTTTTTTTTTTCCATATTAACCGTGCTCAGCATTTTATCCCATTGTTGTCTTATGTTCCTGTCACCAGTTTTTTCCCTAGGTGACCCCCCGTATATTTGCCGCTGTGTATTGTGTTTTCCCCTTAGCCATACTCAGCTTTTTACCTTGTTGTTGTCCTTTTACCCTGTCACTGTTATTCTCCTAGGTGTCCCTCTTGGTATTTGGCGCCGGGTATTCTGTTGTCTTTTTATTTACCGGTGCATGTCATTCTCGTTATTTTTGTCCTGTTGTGAACATGTATTCATAGTGCTGTGTTTTTCCATTATTCGTACTCAGCATTTTCCTATTTGTGCCTTGTTTTTTTTAGCTGTCTGTGCATTATGGGGTTATGTGTTTTGTTTCCCGCCATACTCTGTAATTGCTTTATCTGTTTTTGTCATTCTTTTGGTGGATTGTTCTGTTCCCGTGTTTTGTATTTTCTCCATCTGTGCCCTGGTTTGTTTTTTTTTTGCTCCCTTTTTTTTGTGCAATGTAGAGTAGCGTATTTGTTTTTTTTTCCCTCCTCTGCCCTGTTACCCTACATTTGTCTACTGGTGTTGTCCTTCCCTTTGTTTCTTCCCCTCCGGTCCTGGCTCCCTTCCACCCACCCTAGGTGGGGGGGGGGGGCTGGGATGTTCCTGGTCGTTCGGGAGCCCGACCTTGAGGGGGAGGCTCTGTCACCATGGGTTGAGATGCCGTCTCAGCACTCAGCCCATGTTTTCCTTCATCCCTGCTTCTCATTGAGCAGCGTCTCAGCAGGCTCCCAGCTGGCAGCATTACGGACGGCTGGGGCCAATTAGTCCTCATCAGCTGGGGCGCTGCCAATGAGAATAAATAGGAGCAGCCTCGATGACTCGGGGCTGCGACATAAGCACTGCTAGGCTGAAGCCCCTTCGTCTGGTGTCAGCCTCTACTCCCCTTGCAGCATTCCTGTGATTGTAACCCGCTGTGAGTATGCACGCCTTGTTACCCCTATGTCCGGTACGAGCTTCCTGCTCCTGCGCTATGCAACCTGTGAGTGTACCACTGTATGAGTATCTGTGCTCTCCTCATCCCTCATCCCTCACCTGTAATAAAACATCACGACTCACTGGCTCGCCCTTGGCTCTTATTGCGCGGCTCCCTAGAGTCGTGCGTGACAAATCTTGGACCTTAATTCTGTGGAGATCAAAAAATAGTTAATACGTGAAAATGTCTTGTAGGTATTAGAATAGCAAGAATAGGCTTTGACTTGTGGTTTCATTTCTCTCCATATATCTAGCAATCTCAATTCTTTCATAAAATGATTAATGGCCATCCTACATCCATTGTGCGTACAGTCCTGTCCTGTTGATCTATCTATACTGGGATTCAATGTACAATTAAAATCCCCTGCTATTATATGTTGCCCTGTGAGTGATGCTAAAGTAAGAAATAAATTAACGAAGAAGTTTTGATCATCTATATTGGGACCATATAAGTTCACCAGATTTATATTTTCTAATAACAAAGATCCTTGGATGATTAGATATCTTCCCAATTTATCTCCAATTACATTTTTCACTTGAAATGGAACTGTTTTATGTATGAGAGTCATAACTCCCCTGGCTCGGGATGAAAATGATGAGGTGAACACACTTCCCTGCCATCTTCTCCTTATTCTTTTTACATCCTCCTCTATTAGATGAGTTTCTTGTAAAAACACAATTTTTGAACCTATATCTTTTATTTTATTCAAAACTTGTTTAAGTTTTTTTAGATTTTGTAGACCTCTGCAATTCCATGATGTTAAATTAAGATTAACTCTTTGGTCTATGATCGATAAAGAGTTTGAGATTACTTTGCAAAATAAGCATGCTCATACAGAGAAGCAAAAACATGGACGGTTGAACATTCATCCCACAAACTACACAAAAACAAATTCCCCCTCCCCACATTTGTGGTAATCCCCCCAAAATCAAAAAAAAAAAAATCTGTCTCCCGTTATAGCCAGTGGCTGCTCCTCACCCGCGAGGTTCAGTCAAACCACTCACTCTTTCTTCCTCTCAATCACCCTGACTCTGCTACTTTTAATGACATGACAATAACTCTCTTCTATGGTTTTTCCAACTTAACTCCAAAATTTTATAGCTTATATAATACAATCTATATTTTGTAGACATGCTATATGTTTCAGATCAGTCAGATACTTGTACACATGCTTAAATATTCTACCTTTATATCTTGTTCTTGCTTCATGCTTAGCTCCCGCCAGTCTCTCCTTGGATCTGTTTAATGAGCTCCTGCGCCTCCTGAGGTGTCTTGAAGATATGGGTTCTCCCTTTATATGTGACCAGCAGTCTTGCCGGATGAATCACTCCGTGACGAATCCCGAGGCTGCGCAGCTTTTTACGGGCGGGGTCAAACTGTTTCCTTAATTGTTGGATTCCTGAGGCTAAATCTGGGTAGAACCGCACCTGATGATCCTGGTATTTGATTTCTCCTTTAGCACGCGCTGCGTTGGAGACCGTCATCTTGTCTCTGTAGTTGAGGAACTTCATAATCAGCGTCCTCGGTGGTGTCTTATTATCTCTCGGTGGGCCGATTCGGTGTGCGCTCTCCAAGACAACCGATGACTGTAGATCTGCGTTGTTCAGCGCTTCTGGAATCCACTTTTCCAAAAAGGAACATGCATCCTGTCCCTCCGTACTCTCCGGGAGGCCCACCAGCCTTAAATTATTCCGTTGCGACCGGGATTCTAAGTCCAAGACATTATCTTCCAGACGTTTATTTTTTAATTCCAATGTTTGGACCTTTAATTGCAGGCTGGTGACGTCATCTTCAGCGTTGGAGATTCGGAGCTCCGCCTGCGAAACTCGTTCCATACAGTCGCTTATTTCTTTTCTCATGGCTTCTATCACTGCTATAATCCCATCAAATTTAGACGAAAAGTCTGCTCTCATAGCGCTGATAGCAGCAAGGACCGCATTCGTTCCCTCAGCAGTCACCGTTCCGCCGCTAGCTCTCTCCTCAGCCATGGTCTCTGGAGATTTTTCTGCTTCGTCATGAGCGTGGAAGTCTGTTAACTTGGATTGTCTCGACGAATCAGTTTTTCCTCCGCCTGATTTCACAGCCTTGGTTTTTACCATATCCGCGCCTAAACGCTAGGATAGGTTTTTGTTCCAATTGAGAGATTTTTAGCCTACTTTTTATTATTAGGAGCAGAGCAGAGTGAAACACGTCTTCCTACGTGGCCGCCATAACCGGAAGTCCCTGTTGATTTAAATTTTAACAAAATAAAATGGTAAATGGTGTTCACTTATATAGTGCTTTTTCTCATCTATCCACCCATTCACGCACTCACGTATGTGTGTGTGCGCATACACCCTATAGAAGCAACTTCATTGGTTCAATTCATGTTTATTTCTTTCTCTAGTGGCTATTAGAAACTAACCAGCAGGGTTTTGATAAGAAGCTTTCTAAACAAATACTTATTGGTCAGTTTAAAGTGAAACAATGTCTAGTTAAAACTGGTGACACTAAGAGTTCATTGTAAGTGTGAAGTGGACTGATACAGTAATTCATGTGAATGTATTGAGAAGACTGTTTCTATATTCATGTCAAATGGACATTCGTCATACAGCATAATAATGCAAATAAATAACAGGTCATCTGGGAGAAATATGTTGAATAAACACTGTAGTCAGAGAATTGAAGGAAAACACAAGCCATGTCTCTGCCTCATTCTTGTTTCTGCTATTTTCCAGTTTCCAGGGTCAGAGACGATATTCAAATATACTATATTACACACACACACACACACACACACACACACACACACACACACACACACACACACACACACACACACACATACTACTTACAAAAAGGATATTTGGCTTTCGGGTGAAATCTCAGGATGTACCTAAAATGCACTATTGTGGGGGACCTAGACAATATGTTCTCCACTCAGACTGAATGGCACAGGAGGAGATGCTTAAAGGCTGTTAAACGGATATGCAGGACAGACTGTGGTTTTCTCCACAGGACCGCATGATAATACGCATTCTCCTCCGGACTGCATAATATTCAGTCACATTACAATGTATGTATTGTAATGTGAACCCCCCAGGTCACTAGAATCAGAATCAGAATCAGAATCAGAATCAACTTTATTGCCAAGCATGCTTACACATACAAGGAATTTTACTTATCACTAAGGTGCGCTCGTGTTAAGCGCTCCCTAATGACGCGGCAGCCACTTACAGGCGCCTCATACAGTGGGGGGTAAAGAGGGGGAGGGGAGGGGGTGACACATTGGGCAGAGAGAAAAAACATAGTTATCAAAATAGAGCTCAAGTGAGCAAGATTGTGATCACATAGAAAAAAAACCCTCTAATTGCACACTTAGCAGACAAGCTACAGATCCACACATTAACAAAGTGAGAGAGACCAGTGTGTGTATGTCAGTCATGTGATATCAGTGTGAATGCAGTGTGAAGTATCAGTTACTGGTGTACAACAAAAAAATCCTCTCCTAGGCAACGACTAGATGTTATGTCCCATGGTATTCTAAACATACTGTAGATAACATGTCCACAGAGTTCATCTCTCTTCAGTGCATGTCAGATGGTAAAATTCCATGTTAGTCACATGATGACGCTGTCCTTGGAGAGATCAGATTGCTGCACATCAGAATGTTGGGGTTAAAGAGAAGTCAAAACTCCCTTCTGCCTTATCTTTTCTCCTGGAGGAATGAGTTCTCCCAAGGACGCTGAATCAAGGCCTGATGAGCACAGTTCACTTAGAGCATAGAATTTTCATCTCTCATGTGATTCTGTGCATCACAATTTACATTAACATTTACAGGCTTTAAAATCATTCCCTGGAGAGCACCCAGCGACTCCGAGATGTTTCCCACCTTTCGATTCAGTTCGCCATTTGCCGCTATCAGTGCCCTCCCCAGCTGGTCGAATTGTTGAAGGAGCTTCGCCGGGTCCGCATTTTGATTAGCTCTTTCCAACTTCTTTAATTTCCGATACACCAGGAAAACTCCAAAGCCAAACAGCAGAAATCCTGTGATCATGAAGCCAAACAGGTAGATGTCTTCCACATCCTCAATCGAAAGATCACACAGACACATGAGTTTCCAATTGTCCCATGAGTCTCTCACTTGGGCTCCCCCGGGCCCGATTTTCTGTTTGAAAAGTGGTGTCAATTGCATTTAAAGCCCAGCTCAATTCCATAATTTTCTGTTTGGATTGAGATCAGCGAGAAGGAGAGCGAGACACAGACAGGACACAGCAAGCTGGGATCAGTCAAGGGAGGAGGAGGAGGAGAGGAGAAGAAATGCGTCTGCTCTCTCTGAAAGCCGGAAGAAGAAGGCTAGGCAAGGTTCTAAGGTATAAAAGAGAGATGCCAGCGACCTGGGTTATTCTTCTTGTTGACTGATGGATAGAGAGAGAATAAAGCCTACTCTGATCCAGCTCACTGCCTCGCCTGCTTATTCCTCTCTCTACACTATAATCTTTACAGGTGAACTAAATTTAATCTTCTCTGACCTTTTGAATGCACATGTCCAACTGTTCAACGTTTCAATACTTTTTGCATAACTTGCTGTACTCTAACAAGGTGTTTAACAGCAAAATTCACAATGGGTTTTTGATCCATGAATTGACCAATAAATTTTTGGGTCAGTTAGAATTGGTATTTAAACACTCCTCTTCATTATGCTGTTCACATTTTGACATGACACCAAGACAACACCTAACAGTTAACCAACAGTACTTCACCATTGCAAGGCTCCAAACAGGATGTTCTCAGAAGGAAGTGGCCACTGAGCTTAGAATGTCAGAGAGTCATCAGCAGGTTGCAACAGAGATACAGAGAGATTGGAAGAGTCACAGAAAAACAGAAGTGGATGTCCTTTGGTCACATCCCATACTGATAACCACTTCATTGTGAACAGTGCCCTGTGGATCCGGATAATGAATGCCACTCAACTCCAGGAACATTTAAGGGAGGTGAGAAGCACCCAAGAGTCATGTCAAACCATTCAAAACCATTTACATTAGTATTGTCTGCATGCTAGACGACCTGCAAGGGTACCTGACCACATCATCAGGCACAGGCGTCATCGTCTTGCATGGGCCAGGGAGCATTTACACTAGACAAGGGACCAGTGGGCCTCAGTGCTGTTCTCTGATTAAAGTCAATGATGGTCGCCAATGATGTTGGAGAAGTCAAGGAGCGCGCTATGCATCAGCCATTGTTGTCACCAGACGAGCCTTTGGTGGTGGTGGCGGTGTTAGTGTGGGCAGGTGTGTCTAGTCAATACAGAACTGCCCTACACCTTGTGAATGGTACAGTGACAAGCCAATACTACCTGAATAACATCATTAATCCAGTCATTTTGCCCCTGCATGAACAACACAGGCCTAATTTCATCTTCATGGACGACAATAATGTAGCTCATCGAGGTTGCATCATTAGGGAACAGCTGCTGGAGGCTGGGGTACCTCAAATGGAGTGGCCTGCACTTTCTCAATGTCATATATCTGCCTTTCAGGCAGATGTAGGAATTAAGGGAGGATTCATGATGCAGGCAGGGATTAGATGCAAATGATTAGTTACTAAACTAACTCGGGAACGAAATAAAAGCAGCATGGGGGCTGAAATAACCTCAGAAAACATACAGCAAACCAAACTTATGGAAGAAACTCTGGAATACACTGGGAACATGACAGGAAAGAAATGACAATGACCTCATACTGAACAAAGCACAGAGACTCACATATATCGGGGAAGGAACAATTAACAAGACACAAGACAGCTGAGAACAATCAAGGGTGGCACATATGAGGGAAAGTGGCTATGGATACAGAAACATGAAGGACTGGAGACAATAGGTAAACAGGCACACACACAACAATGAACTTAGACAGTGGATGACACAACATGACTAAAGACAACCATAAAACATAGACAACAGGGGAAGACATGACAAACAACTGGGTTTCCTCTGGTAACATTTCCCGGTGGCGGCCCGCCACACTTGTAAATTTTCCGCCGCTCCTATTGTCATGTTCGGGGTTGTTTTCAACCCCGAACTATGGCTTATTAATTCCAGCTGGCAGATTGAGCCTTGCACTCTGCCAGTCCTACAGCCACGCTTCCTCCTCACCAGACACCGGTTGTATGGTATCACCCCATGTACACATACACTCTCACACATACATACACACACAATTCCAATTAGTCATTCACTAGCTTGCCACACGGCTGTGTCCACTTGCCTTCGTTAGCGCATTGTGTACTTATGGGGAGACAGTGTGACCAGTCAGTGTGGCAGCTTAAGTCAACATTCTTCCTAGCTCGCGACAGTTGGCTTTTCCCCTGGACCAAACTGTGTTGTTCCTCAGAGCCTTTCCACTCCAACATAGAGCCGTGGACAAAATTGTTGGTACCCCTCTGTTAATGAAAGAAAAACCCACAATGGTCACAGAAATAACTTGAATCTGACAAAAGTGGTAATAAATAAAAATTCTATGAAAATTAACCAATGAAAATCACACAATTCTTTTGAATTGTGGTTCAACAGAATTATTTTAAAAAACAAACTCATGAAACAGGCCTGGACAAAAATGATGGTACCCCTAGAAAAGATTGAAAATAATGTGACCATAGGGACATATTCAACCAAGATGTGTCCTCTAATTAACATCACAGGTGTCTACAAACTTGTAATCAGTCAGTCGGCCTATTTAAAGGGTGGCAAGTAGTCATTGTGCTGTTTGTTGACATGGTGTGTACCACACTGAACATGGACCAAAGGAAGCAAAGGAAAGAGTTGTCTCAGGAGATTAGAAAGAAAATTACAGACAAGCATGTTAAAGCAAAAGGCTATAAGACCATCTCCAAGCAGCTTGATGTTCCTGTGACTACAGTTGCACATATTATTCAGAAATTTAAGATCCACGGGACTGTAGCCAACCTCCCTGGACGTGGCCGCAGGAGGAGATGGATAATACGAATGGTAACAAAAGAGCCCAGAGCAACCTCTAAACACATTCATGGTGAACTCCAAGGTCAAGGTACATCAGTGTCAGATCGCACCATCCATTGTTGTTTGAGCCAAAGTGGACTTCATGGGAGACAACCAAGGAGGACACCACTGTTGAAAACAAATGATAAAAAAGCCAGACTGGAATTTGCCAAACTGCATGTTGACAAGCCACAAAGCTTCTGGGAGAATGTCCTATAGACAGACGAGAAAACTGGAACTTTTTGGCAAGGCACATCAGCTCTATGTTCACAGACGCAAAAATGAAGCATACCAAGAAAAGAACACTGTCCCTACTGTGAAACATGGAGGAGGTTCTGTTATGTTCTGGGGCTGCTTTGCTGCATCTGGCACAGGGTGTCTTGAATCTGTGCAGGGTACAATGAAATCTCAAGACTATCAAGGTATTCTAGAGAGAAATGTGCTGCCCAGTGTCAGACAGCTTGGTCTCAGTCGCAGGTCATGGGTCTTGCAACAGGACAATGACCCAAAACACACAGCTAAAAACACCCAAGAATGGTTAAGAGCAAAACATTGGGCTATTCTAAAGTGGCCTTCTATGAGCCCTGATCTAAATCCTATTGAACATCTGTGGAAGGAGCTGAAACATGCCGTCTGGAGAAGGCACCCTTCAAACCTGAGACAACTGGAGCAGTTTGCTCATGAGGAGTGGGCCAAAATACCTGCTGAGAGGTGCAGAAGTCTCACTGACAGTTACAGAAATCGTTTGATTGCAGTGATTGCCTCTAAAGGTTGTGCAACAAAATATTAAGTTAAGGGTACCATCATTTTTGTCCAGGCCTGTTTCATGAGTTTGTTTTTTAAAATAATTCTGTTGAACCACAATTCAAAAGCATTGTCTGATTTTCATTGATTAATTTCATAGAATTTTTATTTATTACCACTTTTGCCAGATTCAAGTTATTTCTGTGAGTCTTCCCTCATTTATGCTTTCTCCTCTCCACTCCTACCCTGCCTGGAGTGTGTATGGCATTTAATCCTAGCCAACAGAGTTTGTAGCCGGTTGTCTCATCTCCTCTCAACAATGGCTGTATTTGGACATTTTGTATATTTTCTCTTTTGTAAATAAACACGTTACATAACTGCATGTTGGGCTCGCATCTATTTCATATGTTAGCTGCAAGTTACGCAGCAGACATGACACCTATAAGGAAATATAAATTTAAGAAAAAAATATGAAGGAATTACGGTCCGCAAGCGTGCACACGAACAACGTGCATGACTGTCATCTGTGCGGAGTTCAGAAACGCCGCGTTCGCATGACCACACCAGTCGCTAGGCAGAGTGTCTTTCTCGCGTCACTGTCCGAGAGAAACATGAGCTTATTGAAGTACTTTAAATGTGGAAAAAAAAAACAGAAGAGGTATGTAAGCACTGGAGGCGTTTATCATGGTTTTAACCCGCTGGTAACAGTAGCAATAATGGAAGAGTCGCTTAGCAAACAGATGTGGTTAAGAGCTCGAATTGGTTCATTTTGTCTTCTTTAATCACTAGTTTTTTGTTTTTCTTATTTCAGACAAAAATGAAAAGGAGCTGTTTTTACCTTTACCTTAGTAGCTGCTTACTCAGCAGCCTTCAGAAAAACTAAACTGCCAACACTTGAATTTCAAAATAAGGGAGGTTTCCCTGCTGTCTGGGTGGTGAGGAGATTTCTAAAAAAACTATAAATAAATAGAAATATTATAACAGAAATAACTGCATCTTTGGTCATTTAGGTTAATTTATTTCATTAATTACAATTTTATAAATATTTTTTTCTTTGAAATCAGAGTTAAATTATTGTTCTGTTCTGTCTCTGCAAAACTATGGTCAAAAATGTAAATTCTTATAAGGAAAAAGTTTTAAAAAAATTACCACAGTCTGCTTCAAATTTATTAAAAAACCCCCAGTAATTTTATTTTAAAAAACAGACAAAAAAATCAGCCATAAAATAATCCACAAACTTAAAGTCTCAAATGTACAAGAAAAGTCAATTTTACAAGAGGGAATTGCAAATTTGAGGAAAATGGCTTCAAATGTAGATAAATTTACAGAGAAAAGTAGTAAACTATAAGAAAATTGTTATAAATTTTGGAGAAAAACCTCAAACTTTCAAGACTGAAGTCATTACTCAGGTTTTTAAGCGGGTGCTCTTTGTACCCTTAACTCAAGTAGAAATTTTTGGTTGTCTACTTTTAATTATTAATTTCAAAGCACTGCTTTTACATGAGTAGAATTTCTGGCTACTATACCCACCTCTGATCATATAATTTAAGTATGCATGAGTACATTACTATTATGAATGTTTCTGTCGTGCGGTGATCCTCGCGGATCACGATGAGACACCGAGAGTCCACCAGTGAGTTTTTGCGATGATGTTTTATTTATACAAGACAAGACAGGACAAGGCTGTGAGCCGTTCTCGGCACAAACACACACAAACTAATACTTGGGCTTGCAGGGCTGCACCCAGCCACTACGAGCTAAACTGTGACATAACTATGGAACACGAACCTGACATGAAGGTCTTACGATGCTCTGACAAAGCTTGACGAGGCGTAGACCATAACTTGACAAGACGTAGACAATCTGACAATACTGACGAGATGTTGACCATACTCCTGCGACATTACCGTCGCCAGCGCTCGCTTTTAAAGGCGAACACTAACGAGCAGTAATGACACACAGCTGACCAGCCTTGACAGGCGGAAGCCCCACCGAGCACCTTCACAATAAGAGCCCGGTGAGGCCAGAATACAACCCACAACTGTCAAGGCCGGCAGCGAGTTGAACTTAGCCCGAGCGCAATCAGAACCGGCGCTCGGGTCGTAACAGTTTCTTTCCCTTCTCTACTCTCTCAATGGAAAAAAAGAAACACTAGAATAAAATACAAAAAAAAAAAAACACATATTTTTGTCATTTATGTAAACCATGACAAAAAAATCCTGCCGGACAAAACATGACACTTGATATTTTCTAACCTGTTTGTATACCACCATAGACAGAGAGAGAACCTGAATTAGACAGGGCTCAGAGAGGGCAAGATGAGAGAAGAGAGGAGCCAAGGAGAGGAAAGTGTTCAGGATGAGGGTCCAGGAGAGGTGAGAGCAGAGGGAGGAGAGAAGGATGATACCAGTAAAAAGTCCAAACACAGGACGTCTGGGTGGGACCCCAACCGGCCCCGGTATGCCAATATTCAAGCCTCGGTTGTACAATACTTCTAATGGTAAGTTCCATATGCAAAGCTACTGTGCAAAATTAAAAAAAGAAATAAATGGTATAAAATTAACATATTCCGGTTACAATAGTGTCATGTGTTTTCTGCCCCCCCCCCCAGGGAAAATATAGTGCCACCGCGCCAAGGCCTTTAAGCCAGAGGAAACACTGAACAAATACAATAATTGGTGAGCACAAGGACATTTAATAATAATAACGATAATAATAATAATGAAAACAAAGACCAGAACAACATAAAGCATGGGGACGGTCCCTGGTCGTGCCTCAATCATGACACTCCAGACTTGAATCGCATAGAAAACCTATCGGCTCAACTGAGGCGTCGTGTAGAGGCTCGTAACCCTGCACCCCACAACCTCAATGACCTGAGGGCCGCCCGTCAAGAAGAGTGGAATGCCATGCTTCAGCAAACAATAAGTCGACTTGTGAACAGCATGAAACATTGTTGTCAAGCTATAATTGATGCTCAAGGGCACATGACAAGTTATTGAGACAATGACATTTTTTGTTGAGGTATACCCACCACTGTTGGCTTTTGTTTCAATAAATTGTTTGAGATGAGGAAATCACTATTGCATGCTTCTACTTAAATGCCCTACTTTCATGTTATTATATCACTGTAATGTGAACTTTTTACATTTTCCATAAATTTCACCCAAAAGCCAAATATCCCGGGCAGTGTGGTGGCAGAGTGGTTAGCATTGCGACAGCACAGCAACTCCCCCTTGGCCAGGGTGTCCCGGGTTCGATCCCAGCCCCCGACCAACAGTGATCTGTGTGGAGTTTGCATGTTCTCCCCGTGTCTGCGTGGGTTTACTCCGGGATTTGTCCGGTTTCCTCCCACATGCCAAAAACATGCAGGTTAGGTTAATTGGCATCAAACTGGGGATTCTAAATTGTCCTTAGGTATGACTATGAGAGTGAATGGTTGTCTGTCTCTCTGTGTTGGCCCTGCGATGGACTGGCGATCTGTCCAGGGTGTACCCTGCCTCTCACCCAAAGATGCTGGGATAGGCTCCATGACCCCCCCCCGCAACCCGAAAAGAATTAAGCAGAAGAAGATGGATGGGTAGCCAAATATCCTTAACTTTTTGTGACTAGTGTATATTTACTATGTTTGTTTCTTGTACTTATCCTGTACTTACCCTGTTTTTTCTGCTTTTCCCTCCCTTTTTCCTTTTTTACTGTTCTCCATTTACCCCAATTTTTTCATGTTTTTCCTTGTTTTTTCTGGTACTTACCCTGTTTTTTTCTGTTCCCCATATTTTTACAATCTTTGTTTCTATTTATTCTGTTGCTACCCTGTTTATTCCCTCAATATTCCTCCCCTTTCCCCTGTTTTTACTGCCCCCCCCCCGTTTTTCATGTTTGTCCTTGATTTTTTTCTGGTTCTTACCCTGTTTTTACTCTGTATGTGTTTTCCCCATTTCCCTGGTTTTTCCTCCTGTTTTTTACTCTTTTTTTTTTGGAACTTACCTTGTTTTTCATATTTTTTTTTTTCTCCCATCTTTTTTTTTGGGTATTTATCCCATATTTGTCCTGTATTTTTCCCCTTTTTTCCAGTTCTTTCTGTTTTTCACAATATTTTTTAACGATCTTTTTTCTGGTATTCATCCCATGCTTGTCCCGTGTTTTCCCCTTTTCTCCTTGTTCTTAATGTCTTTCCCTGTTTTTTTCCCTATATTTTTTAACCATTGTTTTTCTGGTACTTACTCAGCACCTGTAATTTGTGGACTGTATTATAAAATGCACCCAAAAAGTAACCTGAGTACATGTACTTGAGTAAAGGTAATTAGCTCCTACCCATCAAAAATTGCTGAGAACATTTCTCCATCTAGCCAAGGTGTTGAAGTCAAGAAAATCCTTTAAACTCCACCTTCGTTAGGCTAACAATGTTAATGCTATGTCCTGGTCACCATAGTAACCACTGCCATGACAAACCAGCAGGAAGACTTTCAGACGTCGCTCTTCTCTTCCAGATGTCAGCCTATGTGGACCGCCATCATGGCCGTCAAGGTCACTCCCTACATGGGTCACCGCCCAACATCAGCACAAACGACCCCAGTTGTGATATCCAGGCTGCGCTCTGTGTTTTGTCTGTCATTAATTACGCCCCACAGCTGCTGCAGCTCCACCAGCCACTTCTCATTAGGGCAGCCTTTAAATGGAGAGGAGAACTTCACTTCTGCACGGGGACATTTGACTACAGATGCTACAGCAGGCAGCTTCTCCTCGTTGCAGACTCACCCTCTCCTCCAACGTGGGATTAATTGTAAGCTCTAAACTCCTTTTGCTACACTGCCTCATCATCTCCTCTGTTGTCCTTCACTTACCTGTGCATAGGTGGACCTTCCTCCCGGCGGACGAAGGATTTATCCTCCCAGCGGTTCAGGATTATCCCTCCTGGCGGGCTCAGGATCCTTCCTCCCGGCAGGCTCAGGACTCAGTCCTCCCGGTGGGAGGGAGCGCTCCCTTTCACCAGTTACACCTGTAAGTGGACATTAATTGACTGTTTAGTGTGATTTTGTTCAACTCTCTTGACTCGGGAGAGTCTCTACACTTCATTGTAAATATCTGCACTGGAATCTCACTCACACACCCATCACAACAGCCGGAAAAGGAACAAGGAACGCCAGCGGTCCCACGGCCTGCAGCTCTCTGCCCATAAGACAATAATTCTCAACATCAGTGTCACTAAATTGCCACAGTTGCTCATCCCTGTCCTCTCTTCTCTCCACAGGGTTGTCTGACTCTCCACATGCATCAAAAGTCACCTGACCACAATAAATCATTGTTTAACTAACTAACTGAGTTTGCAGTCTGATTCTGGGTCTAAATAACGCAATCATCACCGGTCTGCGGTGGGCAGTCTTCGCCATCGCCTACTCCTTCAACAATAAATCAAACAATGCTTTCCTCTTCAAACCGCCCTCCATCCAGAGAGGTCAGACAGGTACCACTCACCTGGACCTCACACCCTGTTCCAGTTGATTTCATTGATGTTCAATGTTCTTGATTCATTTTTTGCTACATCTAGCATGTGTCTCAGATCGTTAAAGGGATCCAGTGCATCGCAGATTTAAAGATTTCCAGGACAGTTTGTCGTAAACGAGACGAGGACACTGACCTGGCCAAGTGTGACTTCCAGCCTGCAGGTGGACTCCAGCAGGTGCGTCTGTTTAGTCTGGACAGGTGAGTCACCATAAACATTTAAGCTTAAATGTCTGGTTTTATGTCTCTGAATAAATCTGTTGAGCCTCAGGAGACGATTTTGGTGTTACAGAAATGTCTGTGACGTGATCTGGTCACAACATCTCAGGGATTTAATACTACAGCACCTAAAAAGTCACAAATTTACAAGAACAAAGTTGTAAATTAGCAAGAAAAAAGTGACAGTTTTACAAGAAAAGACAAATTTGTGAGGAAAAAAGTGAGAAATTATGAGGAAAAAGTTGTAAATGTAAGAGAAAAAGTGAAAAAAAAAAATCAAGCCCATGCATTGGCATTCGGAATAAACAATACGATAACTGCTATGCTAAGCTAACAGGGCGAACTATTGAAAGGCTCAGTGTGGTTACAAAAATGATCAAAATGTGAAATATGAACTTTATAAAGAAAAAAACGATCTGCCCACACACTATTTCCAATATGTACAATGATAAGTGAGAGTGATAGAATTGATTTCTTGACAAGAAAGCACCAGGGACAGGGAAAATATAATGGAAGCGGAACTGGAGTTGCGGGGGGACTGGAATGCGGAAGTGCGTCACTCTACATTGTGCAAGTGTCAGGGCATGGGATGGGTCTCATGTCCTCATCTTGATTTATAGTTTGTATTTCTTTAAAGCATGGACTCAATCCACGTCGGCGCCTTAAGTTCACTTTGTATTTTCTGCATTTATTATTATTTATTAGATTCATGATTCTGTTGGTTCTGTGATTATTATTATTATTATTATCATGATTATTTATGATCTGAGTTCAGTTCTGTCATTATTTGTCACGGTCGTGTCTCCCCTGATCCCCTGCTCATATTCTGTGTCTCCCTCTGATTGTGTGTGTGTGTGTGTGTGTGTGTGTAGCCCCACCCATCCTGTCGTCACCATTTGCCTGATGTGTCAGCTGTCTGTCATTATTGGTCTCCCCACTTGTGCTGTGTTGTCTTGAGCGTGCCTTTGAGTATTTAGGTAAGATAAGATAAGATAAGCCTTTATTAGTCCCACAACGGGGAAATTCCAGGATTGCAACAGCACAGGGATAGCAACACTCAGAGCAACAATCAGAAGGCAAGAAAAAAAACAAGCAAGCAAGAGCAGCTAATAAACATATGTACGTATTACTATAAAATATATATATATACACACACACACAGACACACAGTGCAGAGCATTGTAGCTGGATGGAATAAATATATGAATATATGAACACACAGTGCAGAGCATTGTAGCTAGATGGAATAAATATGTAAATATATAAACACCCACAGTACGGAGCAATGTAGCTAGATGGAATAATATGTAGATATATAAATATATAAACACACCCAGTGCTGAGCATTGTAGCTAGATGGAATAAATATGCAAATATATAAACACACACAGTGCAGAGCATTGTTTTTTTTTTTTTTCCACAATATCTTTATTGAACCTTTTCTTTTTTTTTTTTTAACAAACATGATACAAACAATCAAACACTAACACTAAAGTACTACAAAAAAAAAATGCACTAAAAACACCAACAACCACCAACAAAATCAAGTCTTCAACAATGCTCCTCTGTTTAGTCTAGACAATCCAATACATAAGTATACATATTATGTTCACCAGTTTGGAATTTACAAGGTCCACACACATCATTCACCTTCTTCTTCAAGAGTTATGTTTAAATTTTTTACATAATCAATAAAAGGTCTCCATATATTCTCAAACACAATTTCCTTTGATTTTAGTATATATGTTATTCTTTCTAATGGAAGGTTTGTTAACATCTGTCTTAACCACTGAGTCACATCTGGTCTATGAGTCTTTTTCCATAATAGTGCAATACATTTTTTGGCATTAAGCAAACTGAGGTCTATGAATGTTCTTTCACTTTTATTAAAATTATGCTTTTCTGGGTACAGACCCAACAAAAACAGTTTAGGATTCAATATGATTTGTTTTGAGATTATTTTTTCAATTGTTACCCTCACCTCTTCCCAAAACATTCTTATTAATCTACATTCCCATAAACAATGAAATAGGGTTCCTTTACTTTCCATGCATTTTGTGCATGTATCTGGTATATTTTTGTTATATCTATTTAACTCCTCCGGTGTAACATACATCCGCATTAACCATTTGAAATGTATCAATTTAAGGCGTGCATTTATTGATTTGGTTTGAGCTTCTGTACAAGCCAATTCCCATTGTTCCTCTGAAATTTCAATTTGCAGATCTTCTTTCCAGTAGTTTAATCTTTTCAGTGAATTTTCACTTGAAGATAGTGTCAATGAGTTATAAAACTCTGAAATAATACCCTTTCTTTTACTATCTTTCATCATCATTTTTTCCAAGGATGAATAAATAGGTCGAGTGAGAGCTTTATTTTGATTTGATCGAATAAAGTTTCTAAGTTGAAGATATTTAAAAAAATGTGTTCTATTGAGATTAAATTTGATCCTCAGCTCTTCAAAAGACATTATGTTGTCTGCACCTGGCAAATATAAATCCTGAATCTTTTGTATCCCTTTTAAATTCCATACTTTAAATACAGCGTCCGCTCTCCCTGGTTTAAAATATTGATTACCCCATATTGGACTAAATTGTGACAATAACTGTGGTTCTTTTAAATAGTTTTTAGCTTCACACCATATTTTGATCATATGCTTTACAAATGGATTTTTAACTTGTTTTTGTAATTTTTTTGCCGAATCTGAGTATATGAATATGGGAAGAGGTAAAGGTAAATTGTATGATTCCATTTCAGTCCAGTGAGGGAGATCATTTGATGAAAAATAATATGTCATAGACCTCAGTTGTGCCGACCAATAATACAACATAAAATTTGGACATTTCAGACCTCCACGATCAAATGGTAAATATAATAAAGACAAACGTAATCTAGCCCTCCTGTTGTTCCATATAAATTCCACTAACTTTTTTTTTATTCTTGAGAATAGATCTAAAGGTGGTGATAAGGGAATGTATTGAAATAAATAAAGTATTTTAGGTAAAATATTACTTTTAAGTATATTGATTCTCCCGATCATCGACATTGGTAGTGACATCCATCTCTGAGTTAACTCACTGATATCTGACATTAAGGCTTCATAGTTGACACTGGCGACTGATTCTAGCTTAGGCATAATTTGGATTCCTAAATATTTAAACTGATTTACAACATTGAATTGATTTGCCTCAGGGGCTGGGTAATTTCTCTGGGTCTCATTTAGCATTAATATTGAAGATTTAGTTTTATTTATTTTATATCCTGATATTTCCCCAAAATTCTTTATTAAATTCAACAAGGTTGGAATTGATTTTTTTAGATTCGACATAAACAAAATTATGTCATCGGCGTACAGGGAGATTTTATGTTCTGTTGGTCCAACTTTAATTCCATATATTTGTGAATGTAAACGTATCGCTATCGCTAAAGGTTCAATTGCCATAGTAAACAGTAAAGGTGAAAGTGGACAGCCTTGTCGACATCCTCTATTGATTTTTATTGGTTTTGAAATATTGTTATTTGTTAGGATTTCTGCTGTAGCATTATTGTATATTATTTGAACCCATTTTATGAAATTATTTCCAAGTCCAAACCTTTGTAGTACTTCAAAAAGAAAGGGCCATTCAACTCTATCAAAGGCCTTTTCGGCGTCCAATGATAGGAGAGCTGTATCCGGTGCTTCTTTATTAAAATAAATAATATTAAATAGTCTTCTTACATTATGGAAGCCTTGTCTACCCTTTATAAAGCCATTCTGATCTCGATTAATAATATTTGGTAAAATTTCTTGTATTCGTCTTGCTAAAATTTTACAGATTATCTTAAGGTCGGCGTTTAATAGGCTTATTGGTCTCATATTTTCACATTTATTAGAGGGCTTACCTGGTTTTGGCAGCAGTATAATTAAGGCATTATTTATGTATGATGGTAAATTATTATTTTGAAATGCTTCTAAAACCATTTCCAAAAAAGGTTTTATTAATTTATTCTTAAATTTTTTATAAAGGTCAACTGGAAGACCATCTGGTCCTGCACTTTTTCCTGATTTCATATTATCAATGGCTAGCCCAACTTCTTCTTGACTAATTTTAGACTCCAATATCTCCCTGTTTTCATTTGGAATACACGGTATAGATAGTTCGTTCAAAAACCCATTTAGTTTTGTTAATTCAGGTTCATTTTTGGTATCATATAATTTTTCATAGTAATCTCTAAAGGCTCTATTAATTTCTAAAGGATCTATAACTACCTGTCCATTACTTATAATACTGGTAATTGGTGTTTTAATTTCCAATTGTTTAATCTGCCATGCTAATAATTTTCCTGATTTTTCACCTTGTTCATAAAAAGATTGTTTCAATCTTAGAAGACTCGAGGCAGCTCTATTCGCTGATTTTTTGTCGTATTCAGCTCTCAAAATCAGTAATTCATTCTCCAACCTTGGGTCACTTCCTGCATACACTTTTTCCTGAAGATTTTTTATTTTATGTTCCAATTTAGCTCTCTCCTCTCGAGTCTTCTTAGATTTTGATCCTGTATAACTAATAATATGTCCCCTAATAAAAGCTTTGAAAGCCTCCCACTTTACACATGCTGATGTTTGTGTAGTATTGATGTCAAAGAACTCGTCTATCTGTTTTTCTATATACTTGACAAATTCCTCATCCTGAAGCCATTTATGCTGAAATTGCCATCTACCTGATTCCTTTATCAATTTTTTATCTACATATATTAGACAACAGGGTGCATGGTCAGAGATCACGATGTTATCATAAAAGCAGTTTTGAATCTTGGACCTTAATTCTGTGGAAATCAAAAAATAATCAATACGTGAGAATGTCTTGTAGGTACTGGAATAACAAGAATAGGCTTTAACTTGTGGTTTCATTTCTCTCCATATATCTAACAATCTCAATTCTTTCATAAAATGATTAATAGTCGTCCTACATCCAATGTGCGTACAATCCAGTCCTGTTGATCTATCCACACCTGGATTCAATGTACAATTAAAATCCCCTGCTATTATATGTTGCCCTGTAAGTGATGATAAGATGAGAAATAAATTAGCAAAGAACTTCTGGTCATCTATATTGGGACCATATAAGTTCACAAGATTTATATTTTCTAATAGCAAAGAACCTTGAATGATTACATATCTTCCAAATTTGTCTCCAATTACATTTTTCACTTGAAAAGGAACTGATTTATGTATGAGAGTCATAACTCCCCTGGCTCGGGATGAAAATGAAGAGGTGAATACACTTCCCTGCCATCTACTCCTAATTCTTTTAACATCCTCCTCTATCAGATGAGTTTCTTGTAAAAACACAATTCTTGAACCCATGTCCTTTATTTTATTCATAACTTGTTTAAGTTTTTTTAAATTTTGTAGACCTCTGCAATTCCATGAAGTTAAATTAAGATTAACACTTTGGTCCATGATCAATAGAGAGTTTGGGATTACCTTGCAGTGTAAACATGCTCATACAGAGAAGCAAAAACATGAGTGGTTGAACATTCATCCTACAAACTACACACAAACAAATTCCCCCTTCCCACACTTGTGGCAAACCCCCCAAAATCAAAAGAAAAATTCTGTCTCCCGATATAGCCATCGACTGTTCCACATCCACGGGGAACAGCCTAAGCCACTCCTTCTTCATCCTCCCAATCACCCTAACTCTACTGCTTTTAATGACGTAACATTAACTCTCCTCTGTAGTTTTCCAACTTAACTCCAAAATTTTTACCAACTTTGTACATCCTAGTTTTTTTTTTGTTTGTTTGTTTTGTTTTTGTTTTGTTTTTTTTTAATATATAATACAATCTATATTTTGTAAACTTACTATTTACTTCAAGTCAGTCAGATGCCTGTGCAAATGCTTAGTTATTCTACCTTATATTTTGTTCATGCTTAGCTCCCACCAGTCTCTTCTTCTTCTTTGATCTTCTTGATGAACTCCTGCGCCTCCTCTGGGGTCTTGAAGATGTGGGTTCTGCCCTCATACGTGGTCAGCAGTCTCGCAGGATAGATTACACCATGACGAATCCCAAGGTTGCGCAGCTCCTTACGTACGGGATCAAACTGCTTCCTCAATTGCTGGATTCCTGTGGCCAAATCTGGGTAGAACCGCACCTGCTGGTCCTGGTGTTTAATCTCTCCTTTAGCACGTGCAGCGTTGAAGATCTTCATCCTGTCTCTGTTGCTTAGAAACTTCATAATTAAGGTCCTCGGCGGTCCCTTATCTCTCCGTGGGCCAATACGATGTGCTTTTTCCAGAACCACTGCTGATTGCAACTCCTCGCTGCCCAGCACCTCCGGAATCCACTTTTCCAGAAAGGAACATACGTCCCGACCTTCTGATTCCTCTGGAAGACCCACCAGCCTCAAGTTATTCTGTCTCGACCGAGATTCCAAATCCAAAATATTATCTTCCAGAGATTTATTTTTTTTTTCCAAAGTGCGCACCTTTAATTGAAGACGGGTGACGTCATCTTCAGCACTAGCGAGACGGAGCTCCATCTGCGCCGTTCGTTCTACACAGTCACCCAATTCCTTTCTTATTCCTTCCAGCGCTGTCATAATCCCATCAAATCTAGAGGAAAAGTCCGCTCTCATTGAACTCATGGCAGCCATCAGCGCATCTGCGCCATTCCCCGCAGAAATCGCACCGCCGCCAGCTTCCTCCGCCATATATGGAGCCTTGTTTGCTGCGTCACAGACCTGAAAGTCCGTTAATTTGGACTGTTTCGGCGGCTCGCTTTTTCCTTTTCCTGGTTTTCCAGCCTTAGGCTTCGCCGACATATCCTCGCCCAAATGCTGGGATACGTTCTGTCCCAAATGAGAGAGTTATTTGCCGATTTTTTTTTTCCAGGAGCAGAGCAGAGCGAGACACGTCCGTCCTACGTGGCAGCCATAACCGGAAGTCAGTGCAGAGCATTGTTGCTAGATGGAATGAAACAGCATAACCGTCTACTTAGTTATCCTACATGGTATGATTATGTGCCCATACATATTCTCACCCTCCATAGCGACCGGTATGTTCCTAGTTGTATGCCGGAGGGGACCATTGTGTAAGTCTATTGCATCTTTTGCATTCAAAAAACTATTAGTTTGTTACGTCTTTTTGCTATCTCTGCGAGCAGCCCTGCTTAGGTTGTACAGTCTGACAGCCGTTGGTAGGAAGGACCTACGAAACCTCTCGGTTGTGCACCTGGGATGATGTAGTCTGCTGCTAAATGAGCTCCTCAGTGCATTCAGTATGTCCTGCATAGGGTGGAACTCGGACTCCAGCAGAGATGACAGTTTAGCCGCCGTCCTTCTCTCTCCTATCTCCTCCATCGGATCAAGGCGCTGCCCCAGGACAGAGCTAGCTTTCTTAATCAGTTTGTTCAGTCTCTTCCTATCGGCTGCAGTAATGCCACTGCCCCAGCAGACCACTCCAAAAGTGATGGCTGATGCCACCACCGTGTCATAGAATGACTTCAGCAGCGCCCCTTGTACACCAAAAGACCTGAGTCTCCTCAGCAGGAACAGCCTGCGCTGTCCCTTCTTGTAGAGTGCATCAGTATTGTGTGACCAGTCTAGTTTATTGTTCAGATGAATACCCAGGTACTTATAGGATGTCACCATCTCGATGTCTGTTCCCTGTATATTTACTGGTACTGTGAGGGTTCTGTTCCACTTCTGTTCGGCTCGGGTTCTTTTATCAATCATGTGTGAACAACACGCTCCTGCCTGATTGTTCTGTTCTGTTTTTGCCTTAACTTTAAGTTGCTGCTTCCGAGTGCAGATTTAATTTCTGTTAAACCCTCGAGCTGTGTCTGAGCAACCAGCGCTTAATAAAATCATTCAAAAACTTACATCCAGCAACTGGGTCCAGTCTACTCTCTCCACACCATGACAGAAAGAACCCGACAGTATGGACCCAGCGGACTGTAAGTTTTTTCTTATGGGTCTCAACTAGGAGGAAGTTTGGGCTGCTTCCCGTATCAAGGCCCTAGTTGAGGACACCTACGCCATTGATACACCGGAGAAAGCCCTCAAATTCCTCGGAGGTACAACCAAGGTGATTGAGGATTTTCCCATGCTGCAGCGTTATCCTCAGCTCACCGAACTCCTGTATTTGGTCCCATCCCTGTAGTGGATGTTCTGGGTGCTGGAAGAGATGCTGCCGGTGGCCAAAGAGGAGCAGAAGGAGGAGAAGCCACAGCGAGCTGTCAGGAGATGCGGCTCACGCCAGCATCAGCGAACACAGTGGCCCCGCCTTTCTTCTCCTACGGAAGCGTTCCAGATCTCCGTTACCTCCTCCCTTAATGCAGCACCACGCCACCATGCAATGGCTCCTTGTCAGGCAAATCCTGTCAGATCCCGGGAGGGAACGTCTGACTCTTCAGTGGCAGCAAAGCAGAAACATAGGCAAGTGCCTTTTCATTTTTTAACACCATTAAATGAATGGTCTTGTTCTGTTTCTGGTGAGGGAATTCAGTGTCAGCCATTTACCACCACTGAGCTCTCTCCACCCATCTCTGCTGTTATTTCTGCTGCCACTTCCATCCACCCATCCTCACCTGCTTCTCTGGTTTCTTGCTCTGTTTTTTGAGAGGAACTGGCTATACTGGGAGGCAGCCTGCTGGTCTGGGATGAGCCAGCTGCCCCTGTTGCTGTGCCTGGACTGCATGAGAATTATCCGGTACCAGCTCCATGCCGCTCCCCAGTACCTTCAGCTCCAGTACCTGCTCCACATCGCTCCCTAGCTGCAGTACCTGCTCCACGTCGTTCCTTAGCTCCCGTACCTGTTCCACATCACCTCCCAGCTAGCTGTTCCTGCTCAGCCTGAGTCCGAGGTGCATGTTCCTGTTCCTGCTCAGCCTGTCATCACACCTGCCTCGTCTGCCACCATGCTTGCTGGTTGAACTGCAATAGCAGAGTCACTGGGGTCCTCGTCAGCCGTGGACCAAGAGCTCCGGCAAGTCCTCTTTATATTTTTAACATCAGTTTTAGAGAGATCTTGCCTAACTCTTATTGGGGGGGTTCCGGTTGCAGCTGTCATCTGCTTCTGGGCTTCCTACGCCGAGCTCCACTGCTGCCTGTTGTAGTGACCCAGATGTTGTGTTTTCCTACCCATCTGAGGTGGCTGTTTTGGGGATGGATTCCCAGACGTCAGGACATGAGGATGTTTTGCCCCCACCGTCTGGCTTTGCCGAGAATCAGCTCACCTCTGCTGTCCCGGGGGCCGATAATTCTCCATCATGTGTTCCTGTGGCCAGAGAGCCTCCATCATGTGTCCCTGAGGCTAGGGCACACCTGTCATCTTCTACCATGGTAGCACGCCTCAGTCATCAGTTTTGGAGCAAAAGGCTCTCATGTTCACCAAAGCTTAAAGTTCCTGTGTCATCTCCAGAGTTTGAAGTTTTCATGTTATCATCTCCTGAGTTTAAGGGTTCTTTGTTATCAGCTCCTCAGTTTAAAAATTCCATGTCAGTTTCACTTGAGTTTAAAGCGCCCCTGTTGTTATTTCAGGACCTATTCTGCTGTCCAGTTTGGTGGTCTTGGGACTCCGGCAGACCACCCGACTGGTTATGTTCTGAGATCTGGAGGCCGATGAACTGGGTTAGGCTCCCTAAACTGCTTTGTTCTCCAGTCCGGTGGTCTAGGGACTCTGGGAGACCACCCGACTCGCTCTGTGCTCTGGTCTGGGGTCCCATGGACTTGGATAGGCCCCCTGACCTGCCTTGCTCTCCAGTCTGGTGGCCCTGGGACTCTGGAAGACCACCTGACCCATTTTGTGTTGTACTTTGGGGTCATGGACTTTGTCTACCGGGGTTATGTTTGATTTTGGACTCTGTGGGGGGTAAGAATTTGTTGTGGAATTTGTTTTTGGGACCCTAGAGAGGGGGGACTTCTTTGGGCATGGAGGTCCCCAGGGTGTGCGGTGGTGGTGCTGGGGAGGGCGGACCCTCTGTGGGGGTGCCTGGGGGGGCTTGTGATGGTGGGCACGGGCCGGTTTCCGGCCTGGAGGGTGGGGGCACTGGCTTCCTGGCACCCAGGGGCTGGCCTTGGCCCTGCTGGGGTGGGGGGGGGGGGCAGGGGTGTGTGCTGGCCGCCTGGCAGTCTGGTCTCCCTCCATGGTCCCTCCGGGGCAGATGCCTGGCTTTCCTGGGGCTTGCTGACCTTCGGCATTTGTGCCCTTTGGGGGGTGGTGGCGCTGCCTTACCTGCTCACGGTTCCGGGAGGGGAATGGGGGGTTGCTGCGACTGGTCCCCCTCTTCATATGTTTCCTGACAAACCACTCACATGCACACATTTATTTTGCGTGCGCTCTCATATACAGTGGGGCAAAAAAGTATTTAGTCAGCCACCAATTGTGCAAGTTCTCCCACTTAAAAGATGAGAGAGGTCTCCAATTTTCATCATAGGTATACCTCAACTATGAGAGACAAAATGAGAAAAAAAAATCCAGAAAATCACACTGAAGGATTTTTAATGAATTAATTGGTAAATTCCTCAGTAAAATAAGTATTTGGTCAATAACAAAAGTTCATCTCAATACTTTGTTATATACCCTTTGTTGGCAATGACAGAGGTCAAACATTTTCTGTAAGTCTTCACAAGGTTTTCACACACTGTTGCTGGTATTTTGGCCCATTCCTCCATGCAGATCTCCTCTAGAGCAGTGATGTTTTGGGGCTGTCGCTGGGCAACACGGACTTTCAACTCCCTCCAAAGATTTTCTATGGGGTTGAGATCTGGAGACTGGCTAGGCCACTCCAGGACCTTGAAATGCTTCTTACGAAGCCACTCCTTCATTGCCCGGGTGGTGTGTTTGGGATCATTGTCATGCTGAAAGACCCAGCCACATTTCATCTTCAATGCCCTTGCTGATGGAAGGAGGTTTTCACTCAAAATCTCACGATACATGGCCCCATTCATTCTTTCCTTTACACGGATCAGTCGTCCTGGTCCCTTTGCAGAAAAACAGCCCCAAAGCATGATGTTTCCACCCCCATGCTTCACAGTAGGTATGGTGTTCTTTCTCCTCCAAACACGACAAGTTGAGTTTTTACCAAAAAGTTCTATTTTGGTTTCATCTGACCATATGACATTCTCCCAGTCCTCTTCTGGATCATCCAAATGCTCTCTAGCAAACTTCAGATGGGCCTGGACGTGTACTGGCTTAAGCAGGGGGACACGTCTGGCACTGCAGGATTTGAGTCCCTGGCGGCGTAATGTGTTACTTTGGTCCCAGCTCTCTGCAGGTTATTCACTAGGTCCCCCCGTGTGGTTCTGGGATTTTTGCTTAGCGTTCTCGTGATCATTTTGACCCTACAGGGTGAGATCTTGTGTGGAGCCCCAGGTCGAGGGAGATTATCAGTGGTCTTGTATGTCTTCCATTTTCTAATAATTGCTCCCACAGTTGATTTCTTCACACCAAGCTGCTTACCTATTGCAGATTCAGTCTTCCCAGCCTGGTGCAGGTCTACAATTTTGTTTCTGGTGTCCTTTGACAGCTCTTTGGTCGGCCATAGTGGAATTTGGAGTCTGACTGTTTGAGGTTGTGGACAGGTGTCTTTTATACTGATAACGAGTTCAAACAGGTGCCATTAATACAGGTAACAAGTGGAGGACAGAGGAGCCTCTTAAAGAAGAAGTTACAGGTCTGTGAGAGCCAGAAATCTTACTTGTTTGTAGGTGACCAAATACTTATTTTACCGAGGAATTAAAAATCCTTCAATGTGATTTTCTGGATTTTTTTTTTCTCATTTTGTCTCTCATAGTTGAGGTATACCTATGATGAAAATTGGAGGCCTCTCTCATCTTTTAAGTGGGAGAACTTGCACAATTGGTGGCTGACTAAATATTTTTTTGCCCCACTGTATATGCACATGGACGCACATGCACAAATGTCTCTCCTTTAACAGGTGCGGATATCAGACTTGTACTGAGACATCTTCGGTGGAAGAAGCAGTTTGTCTTCTCTTTGTTTTAGTTGTTGGTTTGTTTGTCTTTTTGTCTGTTCCCCTCCCTTTTCTTTCCCCCAAGCACTTCCTTTCCCTATTCCCCATCCTGTCGGGTCCTTCATGGGTAAAATAATGTAACGTCGGGGCCGTGTTAAGGGGGGCAGGGATTTCCCAGCATGCGTTGCCAGGAGAAACCGTTACTTTGTGTGTGTATTTAATGTAATTACGGAGTTATTATACTGCTGTGTCATTATAACTGTGTTATAATGACCAAGCAGTGTTCATAGGCAGGATTAGGGCAAGATGTATCATGTGTGTGTAACCATGATTGAAACGGAGGTCTGGGAGGATGACCTGCCATCCTGTCCGTGCTCAGTGGTGTGTTTGAATAAAGCCTGTTCGTCGCAACTATCCGCTTCTCTTCTTTGTGTGAACCTCGCCTACGTCACATGGTGTCAGAAGTGGGATGGAGCAAGATGGTGGCCAGGACCCGGACGGAGGTCCAGCGGCCGGGGCGGTTCATCGCTCGGCTGGGAACGGAGCGCAGAGCTGAGACGCCAACCCCCAGAGTGGCTCGCCACGATGGACGGACCAGCATACCCCACCTTCTGCCTTTTTCAAGGCAGAGCGGGCCAAGCAGAGCAAACCAGCCCCCTTCCCGCCCTTTTCAGGGCAGGACAGGCTGGCGATTCCAGGGCGATCGGGAGCAGTGATCGACCGGGAGGCGACCGTCCCATCCATCCGGCAGCGGGCCAAGATTCCCCGCTACAATGACGAGAACCTGTTGCATGACCACCTGGCCCAGGTCGAGTTGGCTGCCGTGCTGAACGACTGGTCACCGGAGGAAACCGCCGTGCTAAGAGCGAGGGGGAGGAGGAGTTACGGCAGACCACAGCGGCGCATCCACGGAGAAGACGGCCGCGGTGACGCGAGGAAGGGTGCTTCCACTGCGGAGAGCCAGGGCACATCGCACGGTACTGCCCTGCGCCCACCCCACGAGAAACTGGCCCCTCACTGACGTTAAACTAGAGCGAGGTGGCATGGACGGGGAAAGGCCGCCTCCCGCAGATGCTACCCCCGGCGGTGACGTCACAGGGGCCCTTGGCGTGCAGCAGCAGCGGAGCGAGCAGGACAGATCCAGTCTTTTCCCGGGCTCGGCAGGGGTTGGACGCCTGGACACGGGCCAGCGGCCGCCTGGGAGGTCCTGGCAGCGGTGGGAGTCGTGACTCCTGCTGCCAGGGGAGGGACTGTGCGTAGTCCTACTGAAGCTGTTGGATGTGCTGGTCGTCGGCATCAAAGCCGCCCCCAACACCTGGACTGATTCGCGTTGGACTTCTGGGTTGGACTTTGATTTTTCTGGGGACAGAAACCAGTCTGGGGGGGGGGGCAGTGTAACATCGGGGCCATGTTAAGGGGGGCAGGGATTTCCCAGCATGCTTTGCCAGCAGAAAACGTTACTTTGTGGGTGTATTTAATGTAATTACTGCGTTATTATACTGCTGTGTCATTATAACTGTGTTATAATGACCCAGCAGTGTTTATAGGCAGGATTAGGGCAAGATGTATCATGTGTGTGTAACCATGATTGAAATGGAGGTCTGGGAGAATGACCTCCCCTCCTGTCTGTGCTCAGTGGTGTTTGAATAAAGCCTGTTCGTCGCAACCATCTGCTCCTCTTCTTTGTGTGAACCTCGCCAACGTTACAATAATTTAAATAAAGTATTTAAAGCTATTACAGGAGGAGTTTACAACAATATACAGTACATAGGTACTGTATAAAGCTCCTTTTGGCAAAGTAAATCTGTTTTGGCACAATAAGGGTAGCAGATTTTATGTTCTGCTTACCTAGCTGCCTGACAGGACGGTGGTGGGGGGGGGGGGACAACAAAGAAGGATTATAATGGAAAATAAATTGTGAAAACAACCAAGAACAGCACAAACGCATGTAAACATTGTGAGGCTAATACATGGGCTGGCATCAGTTTCATGAATAGAAGTCACTGCAAATTGATGCCATGGGTTCTCTTTTTCTACTGTACAGGTAAAGACTTTATCCTCTTTATTATTTTGTTTATAATTCATTATATTCATAGTTTATGTTTAACGGGGAGCCACACCAGCTCCAGCAGCTGAGTGAGCCTAGCCTCGGTGTTCACTCCCTGGGCTCTGTGGCTCAGCTGCCCATCTCCCTAATCCTAGGCGCTGGGAGATAAATATTCAACGTAGTGGGTTTAGTCGTAGCTCATCTGTTGTCACAGCAATTCCAAACAACTGTTTTTATTATGTTGATGGATGGATGGTAAGCTAAGGTGGGTAATCAATGCTAGACATTGTTTATGCTGGAAGCTAACTATTGTTCATCATAAAGTTGTAGCTATGCTAACATTGTTTGCTAACACACTGTTGCCAATTCCTCAGTAAGGAAAGTAGCTATTGGCTGTCCTGGAAGTTGCTAGAAGTCGCTAAATGATGTCATCGCCTAATTTGCATAATTGGTAATTTGCATGTAATTGTAATGCACGCTGTGGAAGAGAAGAATAATGTCTTAGGAGAGACAAAAAGTGAGTAAAAAAAACACCCCAAATAGCTTTAGAACTACAAATTATCTTTCTTCTGTTGATTCTTGGTTTGTTTGTTTTAATTTGGCATTTAAATAGGTCATCACTTCTGTATCAACTCCAATAAACTGCTTCAACCAGCGTTTGAATTCAGGGTTTGATTCCCAGTCCTTTCTGTACTTTATAGCGTACAGTTTAGACTGCGACATGACAAGCAGTGGTGCCAGGTTTCACGAGAGAAACAAGCAACCAGCTCTATGAAAACAAGCCCAAAAAAAGCCCAACAGGCACCTTACCACATTGTGTAAAAGAGACGCTGCTTGATAACCTATATCGATATATAGATTTATTTTTGTTTGCAGTAAATTGACTGTAAACACAGTCAGCATTGAATAACGGAATTTTATAAACTCTAATTAAATGAAAATACTGTAGCGAACTCAATATGAGCACCCTACTTGGCTTGCCAAGTGGGTTGACCCTATTGGCGACACAGGTAGGGTGTGGGACTCCGGAGCGGGAGGCGTGAGTTCGAATCTCCCGGTGGGACGTCGCCATGTCGAGCAGCACGTTACAATACATATGCATTCTGTATAAGCAACAGCAAATTTGGAGTAAACACAGTCAACATAAAAACTTTGAATAAATTAAATTTTTAAACTCTGATCAAAAGAAAAGACGTGTACATCCTGCATAAGTCACAGCACTAAACACCATTACAGTTTAGTGATGTGGGATGATGGGAGTTATTGTCCAGTAGTCCTTTAAACAAAAACTAAATATTACTCTGTTATTATATGACAGCCGACAACTTTAATTACATGGAAAATTATCTTTTAAACTGACAAACATCATATGTGTAACTCATGGCAAAATTTGATCGGGATCAAAAGATAATATTGCTCTTACAATTCATTTCAATGGAGAATTTTTCTCAATTTAAGGTCCCATATGCACTGAACTGTATAAAAAAAACCTGGATAGCACACACCCTATTAGCTAGTACAGAGGCAAGTGGAGTCAGGTGGGCCACTGATCCATCCATCCATCTTCTACCACTTTTCCGGAGGTCCGGGTCGTGGAGGCAGCAATGGTAATGCTTTAAGCCGGGTTGGCTCAAAGTTGCAGTGAGATAGAAAAGATGGCTTTCCACATTATGATAGTTACCTGCCCATCCATCCATCCATCTTCTACTGCTTTTCCGGAGGTCCGGGTCGCGGAGGCAGCAGTTCAAGCAGAGAAGCCCAGACTTCCCTCTCCCCAGCCACCTGCTCCAGCTCTTCAGAGAGGATACCAAGGCGTTCCCAGACCAGCTGGGAGACATAGTCTCTCCACCGAGTCCTGGGTCTGCCCCGGGGGCTCCTCCCAGTGGGACGTGCCTGAAACACCTCAAGTGGGAGGCGTCCGGAAGGCATCCTAATCAGATGCCCAAACCACCTCAACTGACTACTTTCAATGTGGAGGAGCAGCGGTTCTACTCTGAGCCTCTTCCGGATGACTAAGCTCCTCACCCTATCTCTGAGAGTGAGTCCAGCAATCCTATGGAGAAAGCTCATTTCAGCCGCTTGTATCTGCGATCTCGTTCTTTTGGTCATTACCCAAAGCTCGTGACCATAGGTGAGAGTAGGAATGTAGATTGACTGGTAAATCAACAGCTTTGCCTTAGAACTCAGCTCCCTCTTCACCACAACAGACCGGTACAACGTCCGCATCACTGCAGATGCTGCTCCAATCCGTCTGTCAATCTCTCGCTCCATTTTCCCCTCACTCGTGAACAAGACCCCAAGATACTTAAACTCCTCCACTTGGGGCAGGGCCACTGAACTCTATAGAAAAACTGGATGGATCATTGGCTGCCAGAAGTGAAGCCCCTGGCCGGCCAATTTTACCTCAATAACTTCCCCAAAAATTAATAGATTTTGAACTTCTTGGTATGGAGACACAGCTTATAATCTTGCGCAACCGGTGAACTATAGACATCGAGTTGACATTATGTTTAGCGGCTGTCGATTTGGATGTATACTTGTTATGAGCTGAGCACTGGAGGTTTCCACCTTGCTCAGTCTCATGGCTTTTTCTCTACATTTATATATTTGTTGTATTTTGTGCATTTGGGTTTCTGTAATTCTTGTACTGTTTGCTATTTTCCTGTTTATGCTTCAGTTTTGTTACACTTTTATTTTGTATTAATTTGCATTTGTATTTTAGCCTGCATTTGTTGATGTTTTATTCTTTATATCTTTACGTTGTGTTCTTTCTCTGGGTTGACAGCTGTCAGTTGCATTTCCGGATTTGTGATCCATGTGGGCTTCGCCCCTGTCAGCTGTCAGTTCCAGTCGTTCCTCTCTCATTATCCCCAGCTAGTCTAATTATGAATCATTGTTTCCTTCTGCTCGCTCATGTGACCCACACCTGTCATTACTTATGTGAATTGTTTTTGACCCTATTTAAGGGTAGTTATTTTCATTTCCTGTTGCTGCTCTCTTGAGTGATGTCCTCTCACTTCGTCTCCACCAGAACTCAAGTCCCTGTTCTGGTGCACAATCCATAAGTTTACTTGTTGCTTGTATTTTGTGTTTGAGCACTGTTTGGACTTACGTTTTGTTACTTTGAATAAACCTCACAAACTCACAGTTCAGCGCGTGGGTCTCACCTCTCTGCCCCTGAAAGGCAATTCATGACAGAAGACAGCGGCCAGTAAGACATCCAGCTGCTGTGAGTTTGTGGATTTTGGGCTTTTTTGTTTTCACTCACCTTTTTTTTCCGGAGCTCATCATGTCCCCAGCACGCCGACCTCCAGCAGGCAAAGGAAGATCAGCAGTGGGGGTTCCAAGTGTGGAGGAGCAGTGGGCCGCCGAGTTCATCCAGAGTTTTGTGGATAAAGCTATCGCCTCTCGCAGCCCCAAAAAGATCTGGAAGAGTGTGGATTCTGCGACCGCCATTGTTGAAGCGCATCCAGGGTTATGGAGGCATGCCCAGTTCGCGTACTTGCTGGCCACGCTCTCCGTGCTGCAACAATCCTTCCCTGGGCTGACGTGGGGGCTGTCTCCAGCGAACCTGGTGCCCACACGGAAGCGTGCTCCGTGGAAGATGCCCTGCTTCGCCTCCAGTGCACCCATTTCTGCTCCAGCTCCACGACGTCACCATCCAGCTCCAGATCACCGGAGGAATGCCTCCACCTCCTCGTCAGCAGCCCCTTCTTCGCCGAGGCCTAAAACTCCCGCAGCAGTTCCCTTATCTGGTTTTTCTTCTCCAGCTGTTCCGTCAGCCAACTCCTCCGCTGCTGCTGCCTCTCCCTCCTCCTCGACAATTCCTCCCACTGCTGAAGGACTGGTCACCTCCTTCCCGGCTCTGCCCATCACCACATCTGCAGGGGCGGCTGCTCTACGTTCCTCTGAGGGGCCCACAACAGTTGCAGCCACGGAGAGGACGGATTCTATGCCAAATGCAGCAGAAAACATCATGCCCCAGGAACACAGGCAAGTGCTTTTTCGTTCTCTATCATTGACACATGAATTACCTTGCCTGATTCCCGGTGGTGAGGCTCAGCCAATGCAGTCCTCTGAGTCCTCACTGCCTGCTGCAGCTATAAACTTTTCACCTGCTCTCTCCATGACTCCTCCTCTGCCCCCTGAGTGTCCGCCAGCCCCAGGACTGAGCCACCAGATGTTGGAGGAGCCTGCGGTCTT
Source organism: Pholidichthys leucotaenia (assembly GCA_020510985.1). Lineage (NCBI taxonomy): Eukaryota > Metazoa > Chordata > Actinopteri > Cichliformes > Pholidichthyidae > Pholidichthys > Pholidichthys leucotaenia. The sequence continues at coordinate 236,650,143 of CM035839.1, forward strand.
GGAGGACCTGGTTCCAGCCCCGCAGCCACGCTCTGGACGGCAGGAGAGCACTGAGACCGAGCGGACGCCTGTGCTGATGAAGGAGTGTCCCCAGGCCTCAGCTGAGCAGAATCCAGTGCCAGCAGAAAATCAACATCCTGAATCCACGCTAGACGAGCCACAGGTGTGGGTCACCTCACTGGGGGGTCCCAGGGCTGCATTGACCACCATGCCTGCTGCAGGGCCCACCGCAGTGGAGCCGGAGTTGGACCTCCAGATGGCCGGGCCCGAGGAACCATCGCCTGGATCGACAGAATCCTGGACAGCGGTGGAGCTTGAGCTCAGGCAAGTGCTCTCCTTTGTTTTCATTGTTTCAATTTTGGACAGATCTTGTTGGGCTCTTGGTGGGGAGAGCCAAGTGCAGCCGTCAGCTGGACTTGAGCTAGCCTCGCCGGGCTCCACTGCCGCCGGTAACCACGACCCTGTTTCTCTGCCTCTTTTGCCTGAGCTTTCTTCCAGGGTCACGAGGATTGTCCAGCTCTGCCAGAAGTCTCCGTGGGTCCCGGCTCATCGCCCAAGATCCCCATAGGTCCAGCTCCTCCCACTGAGGTCACCGTGGGTGCTCTGTCCTAGCCCAGGACCTCCGTGAGTGCTGTTTCTCCTCTGGCTGAGGTCGTCGCGGGTGCTCCGTCCCAGCCCAGGACCTCTGTGGGTGCTGCTTCCCCTCCGGATGAGGTCTTTGCAGGTGCCCCATCCAAGCCCAGGACCTCTGTGGGTGCTGCTTCCCCTCCAGCTAAGGTTATTGCAAGTGCTCCGTTCCAGCCCAGGACCTCTGTGGGTGCAGCTCCTCCTCAGTTTGGGTCTCTGCGGGTGCTGTGTCCTAGTCGGGGACCGTCGTGGGTGCTGCAGCCCAGCCTGAAACCAACTTGGGTGCTGCGCTCCAGTGTGGGCCTGCCGTGGGTGTCATGCTCCAGCCCAGGGGCCACCATGGGTGCAGCTCTGGCCCAGTCCGGGTCCACCGAGGGTGCAGCTCTGGCCCAATCCAGATCCACCAAGGGTGCAGCTATGTCCCAGTCTGGGTCCACTAAAGGTGCAGCTATGTCCCAGTTCGGGACTACCGCGGATGCAGCTATGTCCCAGCCCGGGGCCACCACAGGTGTAGCTTCGCTCCAGCCCGGGGTCACCACGGGTGCAGCTGCACTCCAGCCCGGAGCCACCGTGGGTGCTACAGGCCAGTCCGAGAGTGTTGTGGTTCCCCCTCCTCTGCCTGACACCGTTGTGGCTCCCCTTCCTTTGCCAGACGCCATTGTGGTTCTTCCTCCTCTGCCAGATGATGCCGTGGTTCCTCCTCCTCTGCCAGACACCATCGTGGTTCCCTCTCCTCTGCCCAAGGCTGTTGTGGTTCCCTCTCCTCTGCCCAAGGTCGTCGTGGTTCCTTCTCCTCCACCTGACATTGTCATGGGTCCCCCGACTCCTCTATTGTGCCCACAATTAGTTCCAATTAGTTCCGCCTCCTGTGCCACCCTTTCTGTTCAGGTGGCTAAAAAACTCTGGCAGACCACCTGACAGACTGTGTCGCAGGGTTGGGTGGCCCACGTTCTCTGGTAGGCCATCCGACTCTTTCCATCATGCCATCTGCCGGGCTTGGGACTTTGGCCGCCCACCTGAACTGTCTAGCTCTTCGGTCCAGGGGGCTTAGGGTGTTGGGGTGTTGTCTGGTGTGGGTCCTGAGTGGGGTTTTGTTTTTGTTCCCTCCTAGCCTGCTCCCCACCACCACCCACCCGGGGTGGGTTATTGTTGTACTCCTATTGGGGGGGGGGGGGTTCTTTCTTTTTCTTTTGATGTTACCCTGGAGTGTCTGGTATCTATCCCTTGAGAGGGGGGCTCTGTCAGTCTCATGGCTTTTTCTCTACATTTATATATTTGTTGTATTTTGTGCTTTTTGGATTTCTGTAATTCTTGTACTGTTTGCTATTTTCCTGTTTATGCTTCAGTTTTGTTACACTTTTATTTTGTACTAATTTGCATTTGTATTTCAGCCTGCATTTGTTGATATTTTATTCTTTATATCTTTACTGCTGTGTTCTTTCTCTGGGTTGACAGCTGTCAGATGCATTTCCAGATTTGTGATCCTTGTGGGCGTCGCCCGTCAGCTGTCAGTTCCAGTCGTTCCTCTCTCATTATCCTCAGCTGGTCTAATTATGAACCATTGTTTCCTTCTGCTCGCTCACGTGACCCAATCCTGTCGTTACTTATGTGAATTGTTTTTGACCCTATTTAAGGGCAGTTATTTACATTTCCTGTTGCTGCTGTCTTGAGTGATTTTCTCTCACTTCGTTTCCACCAGAACTCAGTCCCTGTTCTGGTGCACAATCCGTAAGTTTACTCGTTGCTTGTATTTTGTGTTTGAGCACTGTTTGAACTTATGTTTTGCTACTTTCAATAAACTTCACAAACTCACAGTTCAGCTCGTGGGTCTCACCTCTTTGCCCTGAAGGGCAATTCATGACAGTACTAGTGTTTTTTCGGTGTACTAATATGACGGCCAGGTGGCTTCGCTTCTGGCGGCCAGTGAGCCGTCTGGTTTTTCTATAGAGATCAGTGGGGCAGGCATGGTAACCAGGAAATGGGGATGTGGATGGGTCCTGTAAACAAATTAACTTTGACGTTGTGCGGGTTCACACAACAAAGGAGAGATGTCTGAGACGAAAACAGGCTTTATTTTATACACACCCACTCAACACAGATGGGGGGGGGGGTCATTCAGAGAGACCCCCGTCTCACTGAGGGTGACACAAACACATGATCAGTCACTGCTCTAGCTGGTCTTTATAACACTGCTGTGTCATTATAACGCAGTTATAATGACACAGCAATAACACTTAGAGCACATGAATAATAATACTCTTTGAATCCTCCGCGGCCAAAGCATGCCAGAAGAATCCCCGCCCCCTTAACACAGCCCCGACATTACACTGCCCCCCTGGACTGGTTTCTGTCCCCAGAATAATAAAAGTCCAACTCAAAAGTCCAACACGAATCCGTCCAGGTGTCGGGGCGGCTGCCGTTGTCGGCGACCATTACATACAGGCCCGCTAGTGTCCATCTGTGCCTCGGTTGGAGTATCTGGTCGGGATGAAGGCCCCAGCTCGACCACCTGTGGGGCGGATGGCTGGTACGGGGCGAGACGGTTGCGGTGGAGTACCACGACACGGTCTCTTTTCTGCAGCCTCACCCTGTACACTACATCCGACAGTCACTGTAGGACCTTGCACGGTCCCGACCAATGGCTCGCCAGTTTTGGTGACAGTCCCCTTTTTCGCTCCGGCCAGAAAACCCAGACTCGGTCTCCTGGTGCAAAGTCCCTCCCCTGGCAGCGGGAGTTGTATGCCCGCTTCTGCCGGCTCCCCGCCGCCGCCAGGGCCTCCCGAACCAGTCCGTGCACCATGTGGAGACGTTCCTTCAAGCAAAACAAATAATCCAACCCCGGTTTGCCCTCCGCCTCTGGCTCCGGGGGGGTAGGGGTAGGGGGGCACCAAATCCACTGGTGTGCGCACCGGGTGGATTCCAGTGCTGCCGTCCGGTATGCCAACAGAACAAAGGGCAGGTGCAGGTCCCAGTCTCGCTGTCGCTGGTCCACTAGGACAGCGAGCTGGGTGGTAAGGGTCCGGTTGAATCGTTCGACCAGGCCGTCGCTCTGTGGATGCAGCGGGGTGGTCCGGGTCTTCCGGATGCCCAACCGCCTGCAGACCTCCCCGAAGACCTCTGCCTCAAAGTTCCAACCCTGATCGCTGTGCAGCTCCTCCGGTGCGCCGAACCGACAAAACATCTCGTCCACCAGCTTTGATGCTGTGGTGGCAGCGCTCTTGACAGCGTACGCCTCTAGCCATTTGGTGAAATAATCCATTGCGACCAGCACATAGCAGTTCCCCCGGTCTGTGGTCAGGAAAGGGCCCAGAATGTTCACTCCTACCCACTCCATCGGTGCTCCCACCCGGTACTGCTGCAAGGGGGCGTGGGATTGCTGGGTCGGCCCCTTCTGAGCCATGCAGGTGTCGCAGCGATGGACGTGGATCTCTACATCCTGGTGACATCCGGGCCAGTAGAACCGGGCTCGAAGACACTGCAGAGTCTTCGTCACCCCGAAGTGGCCCGCTCCTACTGCCCCATGGACCAGCTGGAGTACGTTGGGCCGGAGCCGCTGGGGAACCAGCAGCTGCCAGACGTGACGCTGCCCAGCTGGATCCTGCCACTGCCGATACACAACATCCTCGTGACAGCGGAGAGTGGCCCACTGGGAGTGTAGGGCCTTGGTCTCTGGGTCCAGCCCAGACACAGCCTCCCAGGTGGGCCGCTGGCCCACGTCCGGCCACTGCCGAACCCGGGAAATGACCGGATCTCTGTCCTGCTCGCTCTGCAGCTGCTGTGCACCGAGGGCCTCTGTGACATCATCACTGGGGAGAGCTGACTGATTATCCGAGGAGGAGCTGTGTGCCGCTGTGTTATTCCTGCTCACAGCGGTCCGGAGAGCAGCAGCCCATGGGACAGCTTGGTCTCGATCCTCTGCCCGCTGGCAGTGACGACAGTCCTCTGCAGCACAGGGACACTGAGACAGCGCGTCAGCGTTGGCATGGAGGTGGCCTGCCCGATGCACAATCAGAAAATCATAATCCTGCAGTGCCTCCAGCCATCTCGCCAACTGTCCAACCTGCTCTTTAAAGTTCAGCAGCCAGGTCAGGGAAGCATGATCCGTCCTGAGCTGAAACCTCCCCACGTACACGTACGGGTGAAAATGGCGAAGCCCCTGGATGACAGCCAACAGCTCTCTGCGAGTAATGTAGTAATTCCTTTCAGCTCTGCTGAGAGTGCGGCTGAAAAAAGCAACTGCCTGCTCTCCGTGTTCTCCCTCCTGGGATAACACCACCCCGATGCCCTGGTTGCTGGCATCCGTGTCCACGATGAAAGGGTGGTTCGGGTCGGGATACTGCAGGATGGGGGCTCCGATGAGCGCTTAGTGAAGCTGGGAAAAAGCAGCAGCACAGCTCTCACTCCACTGAAACGCACAGCCCTTCTGTGTCAGCTGATGCAGCAGGCTGGCGATGGTGGCAAAGTCTTTCACAAATCTCCTATAATAGGAGGCCAGTCTGAGAAATCTCCGTAGCTCTCCCACATCCCGCGGCACTGGCCAGTTTTTCACCGCTGCCACTTTCTCTGGATCAGTGGCGACTCCCGCTGTGCTGACGACGTGGCCCAGGAAGGTGGTCTCCCGCCGAAATAGGTGGCATTTGGCATTTCTGCGGGTGTAGCCACAGCCTGGCCTGTCGGATGGCGTCCAATACTTCCCGGAGGTTGGACAGGGCGCCATCAAAGTCAGCTGCGTGAACCAGCAGGTCATCCATATAAACGATGCAGCAGCTCCGGGGCATGTGAGCCAACACTCGCTCCATCAGACGTTCAAAGGTGGCCGGGGCGTTGCAAAGTCCAAACGGCATCACCTTGAACTGATACAGTCCCTGCCTGATGGAGAAGGCTGTTTTCTGGCGGGCCTCAGGTGACAGCTCTACCTGCCAATAGCAGCTGGTCCAGCGAGCTGAACCAGCTGGAGCCGGTGATGTGGTCCAGCGCATCATCGATGCGGGGCAGGGGGTAGGAATCCTTTCAGGTGACGTTATTCAGGCACCGGTAATCCACACAGAACCACCACGAACCGTCCTTCTTCCTAACCAGCACTACCGGCGCCACCCAGGGGCTGCTGGAGGGCTTAATAATGTCTGCCTCCAGCATTTCCCGTATTTTTTGTTCTGCTGCCACCCGCCTTGAAAAAGGCAGATGGCGGGGGTGGAGCCGGATCGGCCTGGTCTCACTGGTGTCGATCCCGTGCTGCACCAAGCTGGTTCGAGTGCACTCCTCATCCTTGGCAGCGAAGATGTCAGTGTAGCAGTCCAGCAGCTCCCGCAGCTGGCGTCTCTGTCCCGATTCCAGTCCGCTGCAGCTCTGCTGGAACAATTCCTCGACTGCCTGCTGCATTTCTGCTGACACGTTGACCCGCTCCGCTGTGGCCCTCCCCCTTGCTGTCTCTATCGGTGGTCGTGCTCCCTCTGCTCGTGCTGGTGGCGCCATTGTGTTCAGTTCTTGCGGCGACCTGCCCGGTTTAGTCCATCCTGGCGGCCCCTTGATCCCGCAGGCCCCCGGGTTTCCCCTCTGGGTCCCGCTGCAGAGCATGATGGTCCGAGCCCCCAGCAGGAGGGAGGATCTGGCGGTGTCAGTTTTTGCACCCCATGCTGCAAGAAGATCGAGTCCAATAATGCAGGAGTCTTGAATGTCAGCCAGCCAGAATGGGTGGTTTGTGCTCTGGCCAGCCACCCCCACCACAAGAACTCTCTGCCCTCCCAGTCTGGCTCGCTCACCAGTGGCCGTGGTGACGCAGCGCCCGGTAGGTCCCCCCCCCCCCCCCCGTGGTTCTGCCTTGTCCGTACCTGGCAGCACTCCGGGTCGGACCAGGGAGATGGTAGAACCGGTGTCGATCAGGGCTCGGATCCGCGTGTTGTCCAACCTGCACTGTAGGTACATCCCGGGCGAGTATCCAATTCGGCCCACACGTGGTGACAGCTCATCGGGGAAAATGTCTGTGGGAGGCGGCAGGTCCCCGTCCATGCCACGTCACTCTAGTTTAACGTTGGCGAGGGGCCAGTTTGTTGCGGGGTGGGTGCTGGGCAGTACTGTGCGATGTGTCCTGGCTCCCTGCAGCGGAAGCACCCTTCCTCGCGCCGCTGTGGCCATCCTCTCCTTGGCTGCGCTGCTGTGGTCTGGCGCAGTTCCTCCTCCTCCTCCTTGCTCTCAGCCATGGCCTGGAAGGCTCTCTGCCTCGGTGCCGACGCATCAGCTGCACAACCCATTAGCGGTTCCACCCGCTCCGCTTCTGCCACAGCAGTCTCCCAGCTGCTCGCGGCGTGAATCCGGATGTGGCTCTGGAGCTGGGCCGGGCGGAGCCCCCGGATGAAGTTCCGGAGGGTGAGCTTTTCCACTCCCCCTGGCTTGAAATCCGGGTAGCTGCGCCACGTCAGCAGCCATGTCAGCAGCTGTATGTCCACTGCGTAGGCTCCCAGGCTCTCTCAGCTGCCTCGCCGGAGGTTGGCCAGCTGTTCCTGGGCGTGCTCAGCGTTGGCCACTCTCTCAAACCGCCTCCGGAGCGCTCCTTGTAGCGCTGGCCAGCTGCGACGTTCCTTGGGCTGGAGATCAGACAGCGTGCAGAGAGCCCTTCCCTCCAGGGCCAGCGTGACCTGCACAGCGGTCTCTTCGAGTGGCCAGCTGTTCAACGCAGAAGCCAGCTCGACCTGGACCAGATAGTCGTCCAGCAGGGTTTCACCATTAAAGCGGGGAAGTTTGGCCCACTGGCGGATGGGTGGGACAGTCGCCTCTTGGTCGATTGCCGCCCCTGGTCACAGCTGGCCGTCCTGCACTGAAAAGGGTGGGAAGCGGGGCTGATCTGCTCTGCTTGGCCCGTCCTGCCTTGAGAAAGGCAGAAGGCGGGGTACGCTGGTCCCGTTGGGTCTGCTGCTCCATTCATCCCAGCGAGCAACTCCGGGAGTTGGTGTACCAGCTCTGTCGTCCATTTCCAGCTGAATGATGAACCGCTCCAGCTGCTGAATCTCTGCTCTGATTCTGGCTTCCATCTGCTCCATATCCCACTTCTGACACCAGTGTGATGTTGTGCGGATTCACACACTGTGACGAAAACAGGCTTTATTTTATACACCCCCACTCAACACAGACGGGGTAGGGGGGGGTCATTCACACAGACCCCCGTCTCACTGAGGGTGACACAAACACACGATCAGTCACTGCTCTAACTGGTCTTTATAACACTGCTGTGTCATTATAGCGCAGCCACAGCAATAACACTTTGAACACACGAATAATAACACTCTTTGAATCCTCCGCGGCCAAAGCATGGCGGGAGAATCCCCGCCCCCTTAACACAGCTCTGACGTTACATAACTATTGCACTTGTGTTTTGTGGGGAGCTGGGGGAGCTGTCACACAGACAGCAAAGCAAGCCAAATAAGCAATGACACGTTAAAAAACAAGCCCCAAAACCCACATCTTGTGACTGATGAGATTTGCAAGTGACTTTAGAAAAAAACAAGCCCAAAGTTGCCAGATGGGAAGTGTTGAAGTGTCGTACCAGCAGCTTAAAATTATTGTATTTTGAGGAAAATTATTGTACACACCCAGTTTTCATTCTGATGTAGCTCAGGACCATCTGCTTCAGTAACATATTATCACAAATCATGCATATTACGGCCTATAATGCAGTTTTACCTTTAAATAATCTAACAGATCGGTTGAAAAAAAAAGCGCCTCTTGGAGACCAGCACCTCTGTCTTACTTGTTGAGTCTGCCCTGCCTGTGCTGTAATGCACGCAAATGATTCGATCGAGTGGCCTAGTTTTTATGGGTGAATGTACTATCACTTACTGGTAGGGGTCGGCGTATCGATACTCAAGTATTGATAGTTTGATACCAGCTGTTCGATACTTTGGAGATGATACTTTTTAAAATATTGCGATACCACTATGCTAATACAAAACGTGCAATTTGTTTTCACTTCTGAGAGTTTTAAGCATTGAATTTATGTGTGAAAACTGGTATTAGAGATTGTCTGCCATGTCACATGATTATGGCAGCCTATTAGATGTCAGAGCTGAAGATTCACTGCGCAGTGCTGCAGCCAAGCACTCCCGGTTATGGAAAGCCAAATGTGCCAAAAATTGTCATGTTATAACGCGATTTTTAATTAGTAGAACGCATTATTTAATACTAGTACATATCCATGCATACCTGTCCATGAACGTAGAAACCAAGTATAAGCAAGTATTTCTGCATGCCCGTTGCTGAAGGGTCCCCTCCTGTCTCAGACGGCTGTGTTGTTCACAGTCATGCCTGCGGCGTACAGCTGGAAACTGAGGTGTTTCATGTTCACGGCATCTTTTCTGACGTGCAGCAGTTCTCCTCATTATATTGCTCTCCATCTGGTGGGTCTTCTTGTTCTTCGTTCAGATCACTGGTTGAGGGATAGGTGCGTCGTAATTCCAGTTCATGGGCAGGATCATGAAAATAGATCTGAGCAAAAAGTAGCTTTTGACCCTGTTCAGGAAGGCCCGCGCATGCCCATAGAAACCAAGAAACCGGAGCACCCGGAGAAAATCAGCGCTTTGCTTGGCATTTTACACGTTTGTAGTGTAGACTGGCATTCTTCAAGGTTACACGTTTTTACTGTGTCAGCACCAAACGACATTGCTGAGAAAGCGACGCTTTTGCTTAGTTTCTTCATCTTGAGCAACAATATGAAGACTGCTTGATCTGGCAACTCTACTCGCGGTAACATAGAATTGGCCATGGCTGCAGAAATCTGTTGTGCAGAAAACACGAACACGCTGTAAAGACTGGCCCTGTGACTTATTCACCTTGCCAATTTTGAGCCATATGACATCATAAAGACACATTAGTCTAGGCATTGTGAGTGATGGTCTATATGACATCATAAAGACACATTTGTGTGCTATGTCTATATGATGTCATATAGACATCATATCTTTATGATGGCATCACAACTCCTATGATGCCTGAGATCATAGGATCATCATAGGACATCAGGCAGACATCATAGGCTGTCCTATGATGTCCTATAAACGTGACAGACACACACACACACACACACACAGATTTCTTGAATTTATTAAATTTATAGAGTGATAAAAACGCCGTTTGATTACGCCACCTGATGTAAGAATACGCCACCTGGCGTAAAAAAAAACGTCTTTTACACCATGTGACGCATTTTACGCCAGGTATAAAACATGCCACCCGGCATTTTTTACATATTTTATGATAAAATATGATAAGTAGGCAGGCCTGATTTCTCATAACTCTCTAATTTCTCTCATAACTTTGTGTGTTTGGCTGCTGCTAGTGGAATGTTGATTAAAAACCTTTGAACAAGCCACTTTTGAGTTTGTCAGCATGTAGTTCCCCTTTAACAACCGTAGATGGCGTGCATGTCTTAGAGAATATGCCATATACAAAGAGTATTAAAGATTTTTATGGACTGACCAAAATGATTTGTGGTCAGTAGGCTGACTGGTGGGTAACCATAAATATTGATAGCATTTATAAATGGTTTATCAAATAAGATTATCACTCCTTAATTCAGAAAGCTGATATTAGAAGTTAATGAATAAATTTTGGCATTGCATATACAGTATAAAAAACTTACCTGCGATCATAGCTGGACCTGCAAGAAAGACCTGCTCAGCCTCCTTTAGGGACAGGGACTGCTGTGCTGCTAAACCATAAGTGACGGCTACCAACAGGAAGTAATTTGTACAAGGAAAAGGGTCTTAAATTTATGCCCAAAATTTACAAATTCAAGAAATAAATCTGACAAATTAGTGAGAATAAAGCCATTACTCACCACTTGAGTAACTTTATTAGCAGATACTTTCTAACGTAACTTTGAGGAGTAATCTGACTTATTCTTGAGTAATTAATATCATAAGTTAACTTTTTTCTTTTTTACTTGAGTACAGTGTCTGGCTACTCTTCCCATCTGTGGTTTTCAGTTGGGCTCCACTGGTGGAACAGCAAGCTGAGCTGAGCACCAGCTGATCCCGGCCCAGCACCAGCTCACTCTTCATGTTAGTGGAAAAAGAGGTACGAATGTCTCAGATGGGATCACTCTTTGTGAAGTAAAGACTTGTTTGTTTTACTTTTTTCACATTTGTTTTTTGTTTTATATATATATATACAGTGGGGAAAAAAAGTATTTAGTCAGCCACCAATTGTGCAAGTTCTCTCACTTAAAAGATGAGCGAGGTCTCCAATTTTCGTCATAGGTATACCTCAACTATGAGAGACAAAATGAGAAAAAAAAAAATCCAGAAAATCACATTGAAGGATTTTTAATGAATTAATTGGTAAATTCTTCGGTAAAATAAGTATTTGGTCAATAACAAAAGTTCATCTCAATACTTTGTTATATACCCTTTGTTGGCAATGACAGAGGTCAAATGTTTTCTGTAAGTTTTCACAAGGTTTTCACACACTGTTGCTGGTATTTTGGCCCATTCCTCCATGCAGATCTCCTCTAGAACAGTGATGTTTTGGGGCTGTCGCTGGGCAACACGGACTTTCAACTCCCTCCAAAGATTTTCTATGGGGTTGAGATCTGGAGACTGGCTAGGCCACTCCAGGACCTTGAAATGCTTCTTACGAAGCCACTCCTTCGTTGCCCAGGCAGTGTGTTTGGGATCATTGTCATGCTGAAAGACCCAGCCACGTTTCATCTTCAATGCCCTTGCTGATGGAATGAGGTTTTCACTCAAAATCTCATGATACATGGCCCCATTCATTCTTTCCTTTACACGGATCAGTCGTCCTGGTCCCTTTGCAGAAGAACAGCCCCAAAGTATGATGTTTCCACCCCCATGCTTCACAGTAGGTATGGTGTTCTTTCTCCTCCAAACACAACAAGTTGAGTTTTTACCAAAAAGTTCTATTTTGGTTTCATCTGACCATATGACATTCTCCCAATCCTCTTCTGGATCATCCAAATGCTCTCTAGAAAACTTCAGACGGGCCTGGACATGTACTGGCTTAAGCAGGGGGACACGTCTGGCACTGCAGGATTTGAGTCCCTGGCGGCGTAGTGTGTTACTGATGTAGCCTTTGTTACTTTGGTCCCAGCTCTCTGCAGGTCATTCACTAGGTCCCCCCGTGTGGTTCTGGGATTTTTGCTCACCGTTCTCATGGTAATTTTGACCTCACGGGGTGAGATCTTGCGTGGAGCCCCAGATCGAGGGAGATTATCAGTGGTCTTGTATGCCTTCCATTTTCTAATAATTGCTCCCACAGTTGATTTCTTCACACCAAGCTGCTTACCTATTGCAGATTCAGTCTTCCCAGCCTGGTGCAGGTCTACAATTTTGTTTCTGGTGTCCTTTGACAGCTCTTTGGTCTTGGCCATAGTGGAGTTTGGAGTCTGACTGTTTGAGATTGTGGACAGGTGTCTTTTATACTGATAATGAGTTCAAACAGGTGTCATTAATACAGGTAACGAGTGGAGGACAGAGGAGCCTCTTAAAGAAGAAGTTACAGGTCTGTGAGAGCCAGAAATCTTGCTTGTTTGTAGGTGACCAAATACTTATTTTACCAAGGAATTTACCAATTAATTCATTAAAAATCCTTCAATTGGTGGCTGACTAAATACTTTTTTGCCCCACTGTGTATATATATATATATATATATATATATATATATATATATATATATATATATATAATTGAAAAACATATATGTAAAAATTGAAAAACGGAAACGTACCTGGCGCTGAAGTTGTTTGTTGATTATTTATTTATTCATTCATTCATATTATCTAAAGATGTGTCTCTAAATACAATGAAATATTTGCTTATAATTGTGCTAGAACATGCTCATTGTAGTTATTGTATTCTTTAACAGTGATTTAAACCAACCATTTCTTTAAAAAAATGACTAAATGCTATAACTTCAATAATTTTCAAAGATTTACATTTCATCTGGGATTACTAAAGTATTTCTGACTCTGATTCTGATCACTAGGAGTAACTTTCAGCAGTATCAGTGTTTATGAATAGGGGTCAGGCCTGTTTACATGTTCAAAATTAGTGTTAATTAACAGGTTCAAAATGAACAGCCCTGAAGAGCCAGCTGAAGGACATGATGATGTGATGCATGACTATTTTGCCTGGGGATCGACTGATGTCCAGAACTCAAAAAGGTTACAGTTACTTTATGGTTGGAGGTTGGAAGAATGTGGAGTGTAGATAACTATGTACTGAGTTGTGAGTTTTCATCACTTAACGGCTGACTTGTCAGTCCATAAAAAATCTTTAATATTCTTTGTATATGGCATATTCTCTAAGACATGCATGCCATCTGCCGTTGTTAAAGGGGAACTACATGCTGAAAAACAGAATAATGTGGCTTGTTCAAAGGTCTTTGATCAATATTCCACTAGCAGCAGACACTACAGTCAAACACACAAAGTTATGAGAGCAAAATCAAAATGCAATTATATTTAATGCAGAGCATAGTATAGCTATTATTTGTAATGTTTACATTTTAGGATTACAGGATTTTTTCTATTCATCATCATCATCATCATCATCATAGCAGTCTGTCGGGGGCAACAATGACTGTTTCATTTAGGTCTGATCAGATTCCTCCACGCAGCTCTGTCCTTTGCCTTCTGCTGCCAGGAACTCCTGACCTTGTTAATCCAGGCGACGTCCGAGCTGGTATGAATTGCTTTCTGACCGACCATTTCATGAAACTGCTTGCAAGGTATTTGAGTACCGCTAGCTTTTGCTGGACTAGCGGCACATTCTTGACAGATAGAGGTATTATCAGTGGCAAGGACAGGCCAAGACAAACTGACTCCAGTATCTGTTGCAGTGACTGACCAGATGATAGGTTTGTTTATCTCTGCTCTTTGTGTAGTGCATGTCACGATGAATTGCTTAAAAATCAATGAGTTGATGTTAAAATCACTTAACAGCTTCAAGGAATGAGCCTTAAATGCATTTAATTAATTTATCTGTATAATTCTTTAATTTCCTTCTCCCATGAAAAAGAGAAGCCCCCCCCCAATACAATCCAAAGAGAAAATGGTCAGTTTACAGAAGGAAAGGATTTAGACTGAAGCAAAAGCTTTTATATGTCTAACTCATTTACTGAAATTATCAAACCACAGCATACAAACTAAGCTACATATTTTTTCATTTTAAATAAAATTAAATGTTTTTAACAAATACTCCCAAAATTGACTATTTACAAAGCAAAAAAAACCCCCAAAAAATCACAGCAATAGATCAGGTAATTGTATTTTTTTTTGGGGGGGGGGGGGTATGTCAATTTATTGCTGCACATTGTAATTATTTTTATTTATTTTTTTTGTTACTTATTTGTACCCGTAGGTAGATTTGGTTTGCAGTTTGGTGACAAGCCACCGGCTGCTGGTCGCTGCGTGCGCGAGCGCCCTAAACCTACATGTTTTTGGTGTGCGGGAGGAAACCGGAGAAATCCCGGAGTAAACCCACGCACACGGGGAGAACATGCAAACTCCACACAGCTCACTGTTGGTCGGGGGCTGGGATCGAACCCACGACCTCATGATCCCCGCGATCCCCCGGCCGAGGGTAAAACTGTGCTGCCACAGTGCTAAACCAATTAAAGTATAGGTTTAAATGGCAAGATTTTGTTTAAAATATTTACTTGCAAAATGATTTCTAGCATGTGCTTGATAAATACAAAAATCGTAAGGAATAGGCCAAGATGGGAATTGAACTTGGGACTGGCAGTGCTTACTGTACCAAAAAGAAACATTTAATCCACTACACTATTTATCAACAGAGAAAACTGCAGAGAGTTTGTATTTTATTTCAATAACACCAGGTGACACGCTTTCAAAATATCACATTTATTGTCATAAAATTGACCAAGATGACTGCTTTTACATGGCGTATTGTTGAAAGGGTGAGCCTCAACCTATAAACCTATGACTGAGGTGCAAATGCAAGTAGAATACATGCTATTTAGTCACACGATCAGGGATCTTTTAGACTTGTCTGCCTCTACAGAGAGCTGATTGGATGAAACACCTTTGAATCTATTGGCTCTGGAGAAATCAGGCCTGCCTACTTATCATATTTTATCATAAAATATGTAAAAAACGCCACGTGGCATGTTTTACGCCAGGTGGCGTAATTTACGTCACCTGGCATAATATTAAAGTACTAATGCTGCTGTCATGCCATGAATGCTTGTTATTTAACTTAAAATAGCATTCACTTATATAGCACTTTTTTCATCTCTTGATGACCAAAGAACTTTACAGATCCTGCTATCTACTCATTTACACACTGATGGTGGCAGAGCAGCCATGCACCGGTGCTGGCCTGACCCACCAGGAGCATCTGGGGGTTCAGTGTCTTACTCAAGGACACTTCGACATGCAGACTGCAGATAGAGTGGGAATCGAAACCTTGACCCTCCGATCAGTAGTTGGCCACACTACACCTGTCCCACAGACGCTCCGTACAGACCTTTTCTGACAAATGTTCAAAATTTTATTGATCTATATTTTGTGATAATTTAAAAATTAATGCATGCTGAAGCTGCTAATATCAAGTCTATGTCGTTCCAATGCAGTGCAACGAATGCAAAAAAAAATATTTGATATTTTTCTTAAATTGTTAAGTCTTGGGAAGCAAACTGTTAACTATTTTTTATTTAACTTCATGCAGCCTTGCATCTGGCGACATATACTGTATAAACGTCAGATCTGTGACATTCATACAAGTCAAAACGTACCTGGTGCTGTTGTGTCTGTCCTGTGTCTGTACCACTGATCACACCAACAGTCCTTTTTAATTTTTAGTGCACCTATGCATTGCTGTTGAAGCCACAGATTTAGCTGTGCTTATTTGTGAGGAGCCTCATGTAATGTCCTAATAACGGCAGACCTGAGCCATGTTGAACTGAGCAACCAACTGAACTTTATTGATATTCACATTCGGTTAACATACTGGCCATAGCCTGCCTGGCATCACCATGCTGACTGCCCGGCTTCGGCTACGGCAAGCCCCAAAGTTCAAATCCCTATACAGCATTTCTCCACCCCCTACAAAATGTGAAAGCACCATAAAGAACACACACACATATATAAGATGGAAGCCCCCTTCCCTTTAAAATTTAGCAAGAAACCCCCTTAGAATACATGCAGTAAAGACAGTTTTGTTTTGTTTTTTTGAACACACAGAACAACAAAACTACTCAGCTACATGGTCACCTGGGTAGACTACCAGGATACCCTCCCGTGTTGGGGCAGATTATTCTGCCACCCATTCCCAACATGCATTAGCTAAAGCTATTTTCAGAACGAAGTCATCAAGGTATTTGGGTCTCTGATGCATCCTAGTCGAGCACCTCACCGAAGGAGGACCTCCTCCAGGCTCCGTCGGCCACACCTGTGAGTCCCCAACACCCTCATCAGATAAGTCCCAACCCACACCAACCCGCTCTGCCGCAGTTCCCAGACCCTGTGCAAGCAATGACTTCCTGAGTTGGCTGGAGTGCCATTGTGACCCGTCCGAGAGCTCAAACGTGTCCTGGGCCTCACGATCTGTAGGGGCCCCATCCAGAAAGGCTGCAGTTTATGCGTGCAGTTGGGATGCTTAATCCAGACCCAGTCCGACACATCGAGTCCGTGGGCCTTCGACCTGTGCTTCCTGTCGAAACGTTTTTTCATCTTCTGCTATTGGGCAACAATCCGGTCTCGTGGAGGGTCTGTGTTCCCCAGAGGGCAGGTTGTGGTGGGCCTCATTCCAGGGGGAGGTAGATTTTGCGCCTCAGCATGAGTTTGGCGGGGGAGCACCCTGTCATAGCGTGGGCCGTTGCCCCGTAGTGGAGGAGTGTGCTCTGGAGGACATCAGGGAACGTGAAGCTGTCCGCCAAATGGGCTCTCAGACCGTTTTTCAGAGTCTTGTTGAAATGCTCCATACCCCCATTGGCTTGGGGGTGGTAGAACACAGTTTTGATATGTTCCACGCCCCTAACACCCAAAAACTCCTCAAACCCCCCAGAGGTGAACTGTAGGCCATTGTCTGTAGTGATGGTATCTGAAACCCCCCATCTGGAGAACAGTGACGAGAGGAAACCCGTGACCACATCCGCCGTGACTGAATTAGTGGGCAACACCTCCAGCCATTTGGAGAACAGATTGTAGACCACTAGCAAAAAACGGCTGTTTGGGGGTCCCGCATGTAGTTCACCGCAAATGCCAATTGGATGTGCTTCCAAGCGCCCTCTGGGTATGGTAATGGTCACGGGAATGGGGGGGCCTTCTTTGTGCTCTCCAAGCATGGAACACAGTTCTTTACCATAGTTTCAATGTCCTTATCGATACCTGGCCACCAAATTGAATCCCTACAACGCTGCTTCACCCTGACCACGCCCAGGTGACCCTTGTGGAGCATCGCCAGAACTTGTGATCTCAGAGACACTGGGATCAATGTGCAGTGTCCCCTTGCCACACACACCCCGTTCCACCAACTGAGTTCGTCTCTGAACCGGTGAAAAGGTGCCAGATCACCCTGTACTTTCGTGGGCCAACCCTCCCTGATGACTGAGCGTAGTTGTGACAATGTGGGGTCCTGTTCCGACTCCAGCCGGCGCTCCTGGAGGGATACCATGTTCCGGAGGGGTCCGTGCAGAGTGTTGACCAGATCTGCCTCTGTCGGGTCATCGTCATTGTTATCCGGTTGTACGGTGTTGGCCGTGGCATGGGACAGGAGATCCGCCCCTACGTTCTCTTTTTCAGGAGTGAACTGGGTAGTAAAGTTGTAGACCCTCAGCCGCTCAGTCCGCCTGTAGATCCGTAGGGGCCTGTGTCCCAAGCCTGTCGTCTGTAGCAGTGTCGTCAATGTTCAATGGTCCGTCCACAGGGTAAAGTGGTGCCCGTAGAGGTAGATGTGCCACCGTTTGCACGCCCAGACACAAGCAAGCGCCTCCCTCTCACCCACGGCATATTTCTGTTCAGCCGCTGAAAGGGACCTCGACACGAATGCCACTGGGTGCTCAGTACTGTTTTGCATTTGAGACATAACTGCCCCCCACCACCGAACCAGACGCATCACAGGTCACAAAAGTCGGCCATTTTGGCTCAAAGTGGGCCAGCACTGGAGGGGAGGTGAGTTGAGACTTCAGCCTAGTGGCTGCTGCTGAGCAGGCCGGGGTCCACTGCCACGGCGCGTCCTACTTCAGAAGGGCATGGAGTGGTTTCATAGTCTCTGAATAATGGGGAATAAAATGCCCGTAAAAGTTCACCATACCCAGAAACGAGGAGATTTGTGCGGGTGTCATGGGCTCGGGGAGATGCAGGAGTTTGAGTGCAGGGGCCTCAGGCCCTTGGCCGCCAGCTGGAATCCCACAAACTCAATGTAGTCCGCCGCGAAAATGCACTTTTCCCCATTCAACGTGACTCCGTGCTCCAGCAGCACCTCCATCACTTGTCTCAAACGACTGTCGTGTTCTGCCTGCGACGCGCCGTGGACCACAATGTCGTCCAGGTACACCACCACACCCTTGAGGCCGGCCAGAATTGTGGACATGATCTTCTGAAAGCAGCTAGGTGCTGAGCTCAGACCAAAAGGCAAGCGGGTGTACCTGAAAACTCCATGTGGGTCACGAACCCCATCAGGTCCCTGCTGGGTGGGTGAAGGGACACCTGCAGATAACCCTGGTGGAGATCTAGCTTCGTGAACACCCTTGAGCCGCTGAATGCTGCGGTGAGTTCCTCCATTGTGGGGAGCGGATATTTGTCTGGGACAATCACTTTATTAATGATCTTAAGGTTAATACACGGCCGGATGCCGTCCGTCTTCTTCTTGGCCACCACAATGTTCGATATCCACAGTGAGGCATCCACTTTCTCGATGATGCCAGCTTTAAACAGTTTGTTCAGTTCCGCTGTGGCGTCGTCCCGCAGAGCGAGGGGAAGCCACCGTAATGGTTGGATCATGGGCGTCATGCTTGGGTCGATGAGCGAGCAGTGGTAGAATGCTTTAATACATCCTAGGCCCATGAACAATGCTGGCCAGCGGACATGCCATTTGGGGGACACCGTCAGCACCGTTGAGCCCGCTGGTTCTGTGATAGAGAATCCTAATTTGCAAAGCAGATCGATTCCCAGCAAGTCGGCCCCCTGGCGTGAAACCTGGAAGGTAAACGTGGGAATAATCCTTGACCCACATTTTACCGAGAAGCTGACTGTGCCCGCCATGTCAATTTTAGCTTGACCGTACACAAACATTTTCACTACCCCTGCTTTGATGGTTTTGCTCGCAAAAAGTGTTTTCAATGTGATTATACTCAGTATGGATTTACCAGCCCCTGAGTCGACCATAAGCGGCATATCGACTCTGTCTAGCTGCAAGATGCACCACTTTAACGGCCCCTTCCTGGTGCCTGCCACACACACCTGCATCATGCTTTCGAGCTCCGCAGCTGCTGGTTTAATAGCGGTGGTGCAGGCCCTGGCCCAGTGATTAAAATGAGCACGGTTATGGTAGTTTTTTCTTCTGATGGGACAAGTGGATGTGCCCGCCCAGTGATGGGGATAGCCACAGCTGCCACACAGATCCCGAGCTCCTGCTCCTGCCTGTGCCACGGTCCGCCGCCTTTTGGGGGTCCACCTCAAAGGATTAGCTGTGTTGCTAGCGGCCTGACGTGGAGGGGAAACTTGGGTGGCTAGGTTCTCTTTAGCTAGCAGTTGCCGACCTAGCTGGGCAGTGGACTCAATCGGGCTGGTCAATTCAACCACTTTCTTCAGTGTGAAGACGTCCGTAGTCAGCGTTAGCTTTTCTTTGAGCCACTTGTTGCTCGTACCATGTGCTAGCTTGTCCCAGACTAGCCCCTCCTCCATCGGCCCAAAGGCGCACTTTCTTGCTAGGCTACGGAGTTCCATTATGAAACATTAGGTGGACTCACCAGCTTGTTGTCGGCGGTTGAAGAATTTATATCTTCGCACTATGATGTTGGACTGGTTCGTAAAGAAATTGTCCATCATGTCCAGACACTCGTTCAACAAGCCTTTGCCACACAGCGTGTGAAATATTTGTTGGCCCTCCTCACCGAGGCAGTGAATAAACAGGCTCCTCCGTCTCTCTTTGTCGGTACCGCCCAGGCCAGCCGCGGTAATTTACACCTCGAACGCCTCCCACCAGTGACACCATGGTGTAGTTGGCGCACCCAGAGACTGTAAGAACGGAGGTGGTGGAAATTGCGCCCATAAACGTTTCTACAGCAGCACCCTCAGGAATAAGGTGGATAGAGATCAGTGGGGTGGGCGCGGTAACCAGGAAACGGGGGTGTGGATGGGTACTGTAAACAAACTAACTATTGCGCTCGTATTTTGTGGGGAGCTGTGAGATCTGTCACACAGACAGCAAAGCAAGCCCAAATAAGCAACTACGCATTAAAAAACAAGCCCAAAAATCCGCAACCCACAACTGACGAGATTTGCAAGCGACTCTAGAGAAAAACGAGCCCAAAGTTGCGTATAATAAGCAGACTTGGCAACTATGCTCACTGCTCCATTGGCTGCGCATTGCATTATGGGATATATTGGCTAATCTCATGCCCATCTGTTGTACACTACTTTTCAAAATGCATTGTGGGATATTTTAAGTGTACTATATAGTGAATTAAGTTTTCAGTTAAGATTTTGAACAGCACTATAAAATGTCTGATTCACTATATAGGGAAAGAGTGAGCATTTCGAACACGGCATCAGTTCAGTGAGTGGTAGACAGTTAGAGCTCCAGTACAGCACTGAGTGATTCGGTGTACCACGGATCTTTTTAGCTTGACTCAGTACATTTCAGTGAACTGTGAATCCCATCACTAGCCTTCAACTAAGGCTGCCTCTCTGCTCTGCTACCGCTACACATCTTCTTTTCCATGCAGCCCGCTCACTTGACACGATGCGTAAAACAAGTGTAATATGTATGCGCAGGATCCGTATTGTGATTGTGTTTGCTAATGTATTAACATAGCCACCTAATGAAGGGGTGAAATTATCGTACATTATGGGATTTTTGGAATTATTGATGGTACAGAGGGCAAAACTATCGTACAGATACTATAATTATTGTACGTCTGGCAACACTGGTGAGGAGCAGAGACCAACACACCAGCTGCTGTTTCGTTCAGCAGTTGCCTCTCACACATTCTCATTAGTTCAGTCAGTGAACATACTAAAGAGCAGTGAAGAAGCGAGCCCCGTCCACTCAGTTCAGCCATGTTTTTCAGTTCAATGAGTGTCAGGCGGTTAGAGCTCCAGTACAGCACTGAGTGAGTCGGTGTATGAATATTCAGAACAGACATTTTTTGTGAACCAACCGAAGTGATTCAGTACATTTTAGCGAACTGTGGATCCCATCACTATGGAACACCCTGTGCAGTCCACTTGGAGTACACTATGGGGCAATTGGAACACATCTTTCATTAACATCAACCATGCATTGTGACAAAAAAAAAAGACCAAACATCAATAGATGCAATACCACTCTTGCTCATGGTGAGAAACACAACAAAACAATAAGCATTTCAGAGGAACATGTTGGTAAACCCCCAGTGTAACCACTAACACTAGAAATTAAATGTAATAACACCATAACTGGCATGAAAACATAAGCAAGCAAGGTCCCATGAGTTTTTGCGTGGCAGCCATCTTGGAATTGCTACAATACTTATTGGAGAAAGCAAACAATAAAACAGTTTTTAAAATACTTTTAAAAAAGTATAAGTGTGGGCTATATTAATCATATATTCCATAACCTACATATGTTGAAGCATGTGAGAGTGTTTGGTGATTGCATATGTAAAGCGACTTCACACCTCAGAAAGGACAAAGACTCTCAACCGCCAGTGAAGAACAAAGACGTTCCCAGACACTGCGGTGGAGACCGGAGGAGCTACCCTCACCCCCCCAGGGCAAAGAGAGGAAGTACCAAGACAATGGGGGGATTATGATAATGAGGGATGTCAGCCTTTGATATGCATGTCTTTTGTTATGTGCAAGTATGAAGTCAGAGAGCCGGAGGTATTCGGTCTCGTTTTCCTTCTGCTGCTTCTGCACTTAGATGAGACTTGTTAGGAGAGCTGATAATAAACTTTGGTTTATATATCATACCGCCTCGTTCTTTCAAGCTCTTCTACACTGGTGACCCCCGACGCGAGTATGGACCTGAGGCGTTCCCCCGAGATCGACTCATCTGTGGCGACCCAGGCAGACGCCAGCGCCCACGCAGACAGGGGAACAGATGGACGACTTTCCCCCCCGGCAGAAGGGATTGAGAGGGCTCAACCGAGCACCAGCACCGCTGAGAGAGCCGAAGCAAGGCACTCTCACCCTGCGGACACATCAGTGACGGTCTACACGAATGCCATCGCTGTCAAGCTGCCGGACTTCTGGCAGGAAGACCCTGCCTCGTGGTTTCAACAAGCTGAAGCCCAGTTTACACTGGCGGGCATCACGGCTGATGATACGAAATTCTATCACATCGTCTCCAAACTCGACGCCGCCACTTCGAGGTGTGTGCGGAGCATGATCCGGCGGCCGCCGGCCCAAGACAAATATGAAACACTGAAAGCAACCATCATGGCAAATTACGTCCCCTCAGCTGAAGAGAGAGCCGAGAAGATCCTGGCGGTCTACGGCCACAGAGGGTGCAAACCTAAAGCCCTCATGGAGGACTTGCTGCAGCTTAAAGAAGAGGACAATGACAACTTCCTCTTCCAATTCATATTCCTCAGCACGCTGCCGCCACACATGAGAGGGACGCTCGCCAACATGAGATGCAGCACCCAGCAAGACTTCCGCGTGCTCGCCAACGAAGCTCAACGGCTCGTCAACGCCTGCAAAGAGCAGACACCCACAGCAGCATCCGCAGACCTCAGCGCTGATGCCCAGAACCACGAAGAGCCGCAACCCACTGAGTAGATCCAGCCCGCGGTGACAGCGACACGGCCAAAACGTAACAGACGGAGCGACGTCTGTTATTATCACCACCGTTTCGCCGAGAAGGCCCGCAAATGCGTTCCCCCCTGCAAATTTATGATTTCGGGAAACGCCAAGAGCCGACAGCCATTAACGGCAACGGTTCTCGGCGAGAAGAGTAAGATGTTATATGGTGACGGATGGACACACCGGCAAGCAGTTCCTTATTGACACAGGAGCTCAACTGAGTTTTGTCATGCCCTCCCAAGCAGATCGAGCCATGGGCACCCGGGGCAACGGAGCGGTGGCAGCCAACGGCTCCAGCATTGACACTTTCGGCGAAAAGAGCCTGCACCTCCACATCCACGGCCGCAACTACAGATGGACATTTGTTGTAGCGGCGGTGAGTTTTAACTTGTTGGGCGCAGATTTTTTGTGTGCACATGGGTTATTAGTGGATCTAGCGAATAGACGCTTGGTTAATGCACTGTCCTTTGCTTCTATTCCCTGCTCAGCCCGAGTTTCTCCACCACCTGTGCAGGCTAGCGTCACCATGGCAGGAGGTAAGTTTGAGCAACTCCTCACCCAATTTCCAGCACTCACAATTCCCAAATTCTCAGCCACTGTGGCTAAACACAGGGTTGAACACTTTATTCCCACAACGGGCCCACCCGTATTTGCCAAAGCTCGCCGCTTAGACGCGGCCAAACTCACCATAGCTCGGGACGAGTTTACTACCCTTGAAAAATTAGGCATTGTTAGATGCTCGAAGAGCCCCTGGGCCTCACCACTTCACATGGTTCCGAAACCCGACGGTTCTTGGAGACCGTGCGGGGATTACCGCAGATTAAACAATGCGACAGCGCATGACCGCTACCCAATTCCTCACATTCAGGATTTTTCACTGCATCTGGCGGGTGCGCGCATTTTTTCAAAAATAGACCTGGTCCGCGGTTATCATCAAGTCCCAGTTTGAGCAGAGGACATTCCTAAAACAGCTGTAATAACCCCTTTCGGCCTTTTTAAATTTCTGCGAATGCCTTTCGGCCTCAAAGGCGCTGCTCAAACTTTTCAGCGGATGATGGACACAGTGTTACGTGACCTCCCTTTTGTTTTCGTCTACCTCGACGACATGCTGGTAGCCAGCTCGTCTGAGGAAGAACACGAGCAGCACCTCACTACGGTTTTTCAGAGACTAGAAGAGCACGGGTTAATAATCAATTCAGCCAAATGCAAATTCGGCGTGTCACAAATTGATTTTTTAGGACACAAAGTCTCTCCGAAAGGGGCAGTTCCACTTCCAGACAAAGTTCACGCGATAAAAAGTTTCCCACGGCCACAAACGGTCAAATCGCTGCAAGAATTTTTAGGAATGGTTAATTTTTACAACCGTTTCCTCCCCCACGCAGCTCAGCTCATGCAGCCCCTATATGACGCACTCAGAAAAAAGAAAGCTTCCAACGCGGTCGAATGGACCCCGGAGCGCGAACGCGCCTTCGCGGAAGTAAAGAGCGCTCTAGCTAATGCCACATTGTTAGTTCACCCCGATCCCTCGGCCCGCATTGCGCTAACCACAGATGCTTCGGACCTAGCTATAGGGGCAGTTGTAGAACATGTCAGCGGGATCTGGCAACCTTTAGCATTCTTCAGCAAATCGCTAAACCAAACTGAGCGTAAGTACAGCACTTTTGACAGGGAGCTGCTAGCGCTTCATTTATCCATCCGCCACTTGCAGTTCTGGTTAGAAGGGCGGAGTTTCACGGCTTTTGTAGACCACAAACCGCTCACCTTTGCTATGGCTAAAATTTCAGAACCATGGTCAGGCAGGCAACAAAGACAGCTGGCTGCGATTTCAGAGTTCACCACAGACATTCGACATGTGGCAGGCAAACTTAACGTGGTAGCAGACTGTCTCTCTCGCGCTGTGACATCACTAGAGCGCGAGGAGACAGATTATACTGCCTCAGCCGCAGAACTTTTCACTAACGCGGACACATACGCAGCACGTATCCATGCAGGGATAGATTATGCAGCCATGGCAGAGGAACAAAGCAGTGACGCGGATGTGCGCGCACTCCTGTCTGGACCAACAGGGTTAAGGCTGGAGGAAAAGGGTTTACGCGACGGCGTGCCCCCCCTAATATGCGATATTTCAACCGGCCGACCTCGCCCGTTAGTCCCAGCCACATGGCACCGCTGTATTTTCGACGCAATTCACTCCCTCGCGCACCCAGGTGTGCGCGCCTCGGTTAAAATGGTTGCCGAAAAGTTTGTGTGGCCAGGCCTGCGCAAAAACGTAAAAGAATGGGCAAAAACTTGAATTTCTTGTCAGCGCGCCAAAATACACAAACACACAAAAGCCCCTCTGGAGCCTTTTCCGATCCCGGCTAGAAGGTTCGACCACGTTCATGTCGACCTCGTGGGGCCACTACCTTCCTCCCAAGGTTTCACACACCTGTTAACAATGATACCACCACGCGCTGGCCAGAGGCAGTCCCTCTAGCGTCAACTACAGCAGAGGAAGTCGCTCGCGTTTTTTTGACAAACTGGGTGGCACGTTTCGGCGTCCCATCGGACATCACGTCCGATAGAGGACCTCAATTTGTCTCGGAGCTTTGGTCAGCCATGTCCAGCAGCTTAGGGGCAACAATTCATCGCACCACCGCTTATCACCCTCAGGCTAATGGGTTATGCGAGCGTTTTCACAGGTCTTTAAAAGCCGCCCTCAGAGCCTCACTAACGGATACAAATTGGGTAAATAAACTTCCCTGGGTTTTATTGGGGTTGCGTGCTGCGCCTAAAGAGGATCTAGACGCCTCTCCGGCAGAATTAGTTTTTGCACAACCTCTCAGGCTCCCAGGTGAATTTTTACCAGAGAACCCAGAGCCAGGGCATCTTCCAGTCCCAAGGTTTTTAGGCAGCAACGGACCGGACTCTCTCCCCGGTCCAGCTCATCACTCCTTTCCACGGGTTTTTGTCCCTCAAGCTTTAAAGAACGCTGAGTTCGTTTTTGTTAGACATGAAGCTTTAAAACCAACTTTCCGCCCAGCATACGATGAGCCATTCAGAGTGCTGGAACCTGGTGATAAACACTTTGTGCTTGATTTTGGGGATAGAAAAGAAACAGTCAGCATTGACAGACTTAAACCTGCCTTCTTGTTGAAAGACGAGCCTGCACAGTTGGCGAGAGCACCTCGGCGGGGTAGACCCCCCAAGAGAAAAGACTCAGCCCCCCTGCAGGGAACAATTAACCACTTTCCTTCCCACGCTGCAGATTCCTTACAAGAAAGTCCCAGCAGGATGCCTAAACGAACCCACAGCAGTTTTGGGAGAAGATTAAAACCCAGACAGCACAGGGACTGATGCAAACTACTCCACAGTTGTTCACTAATTGTGCTGTAACAGTTTAGGACTGACTTATGATTTTACTATGCTGTTATGATTACCACTGAACTCTCTTAGGGGCATGGCTGCTGGAAAGTTTCTTCTGTGGCAAGAGGTGTAACAGTTAGTATGTCATAGTAATTATCTTAAACTGTGACTTTTTCTATTGTCCTTTCTTAGTCGTTTGGGGGGGGCTGTGGGCTATATTAATCATATATTCCATAACCTACATATGTTGAAGCATGTGAGAGTGTTTGGTGATTGCATATGTAAAGCAACTTCACACCTCAGAAAGGACAAAGACTCTCAACCGCCAGTGAAGAACAAAGACGTTCCCAGACACTGCGGTGGAGACCGGAGGAGCTACCCTCACCCCCCCCCCCACCCCCCCAGGGCGAAGAGAGGAAGTACCAAGACAATGGGGGGATTATGATAATGAGGGATGTCAGCCTTTGATATGCATGTCTTTTGTTATGTGCAAGTATAAAGTCAGAGAGCCGGAGGTATTCGGTCTCTTTTTCCTTCTGCTGCTTCTGCACTTAGATGAGACTTGTTAGGAGAGCTGATAATAAACTTTGGTTTATATATCATACCGCCTCGTTCTTTCAAGCTCTTCTACATAAGCACAATTTAAGCTGTCAGCTAAAAGGGTAACTTTAAATTCAATTAAGTTAATTTTATAAAAAACTATTGTTTTATTGTATACTCCATTGGTTGCAATGTTGTATATTTGTTCTTTGTTCAATAAAGTTAATTAAAAATATAAAAAAACATTTGCAGAAACATGCAATTTATGCTCTACTGTCATTTACTAGGATAACTAATTGACTATCATATGGTTTTCTTGAACTGTAGAAGCAACCAAGTTGAGCCACTAAGACTGGGAGCAGTCCGCACCAGTGAAATTAAAGTTGAAAGCCAAAAGAAAGATGGAAAGCAAGACAAAGTGCCCTCTAGTGGATGAATTGAGTACTTCAGCTAATTACAACACGTGGTGGGGGTGGGTGAGAATCGAGGATTGTCGCTACACGATTTGGAAGACAACCTAATTTGGAGTACGCATGCACAAAATACTCCCCCATCTTAGAGTGCGGGCAACGGCAACTCAAGAGGGACAATATTCTAAGGAAGCCCTATTTGATTTGGATATACAGGTATTCGTGAGTTTGGACACACGCCAGATTAGACTATGCATGCGTGCAGTTTTATTCCCCAGTGTTCCTTTTGTAATTGTCAGGATGAAAGTATAGAATATGTTTTTGTATATTGTCCCTATGTCTTTACTTTTTGGTCTGATTTGCAGAAATTATTTGGAAAAATGTCATACTAACTAAATTCCACGTTTTACTTACGTGTAACAGAAAGGTTTATAATCAATGTCATTGTTATTCTAGCAAAATATTACATTCACAAGATGAAATGGCTTGAAAGATAACCCTCTTACTATTTTGTGACGTCATATAGACATCAAGTAACGGTCCTATGAACACCATCATAGAACATCAGGCAGACATCATAGGCCGTCCTATGATGTCCTATGATCTTTCTTGAATGAGATTTCTTGAATTTATATAGTGAAGTGATGATGTATGGAGTCTGGTCTAAAGCTGCTCTTTGTGTAAAGTGTCATGAGAACTTGTGATTTGGCAATATATAAATAGAACTGATTTACCTCACCCTTTGATAATTGTTACAAAAGTTATACTAGCAAATACTCTTACGTTGGGAGATTTTATTCAGAATTTTCTCCACACTCAGTCATAATTTGCAATATTTATGCACCATCTCAGAACTAGCATTATCTCAAACTAAGTGTTTGTATTGAGTGGAGTTTATCATAGGTATCCCATTTAATGGAAAAGATAATCCAATTTATTTTTCTGGAATATGAAGAGCTATGATTTACATATTATTCCAATGCTTCTAAAAACTCCCTCTAGTCCAAACAGTAATTAACAGACTATGCAAATCCATAGGAAACTATATCACAAGAGTGTAGAGAACCAAAGTTCTGCACACTGCTCTTGCTCAGCATCCTCGTTTCACTCAACAATGATTCTAAAACTGCCTTTTTTAAAATACACACTTTTTTCCCAAATATTCTTTTTATTAAATACTACATTTTGGAAAAAATACTTTATATATTAATAAAACTTAATATTTGTTCACCAAGAATTTAACAACTTTATTGGACCATTTCAACATTAAATGGAAAACAAAAAAGAACATCTTATACATGGTTGAGAAAAAAGTTTGCCAAATCAAAAAAAAGATGGTCTAAGGATATGTGTGCAGAAATCAAATGGAACTAATCACCATCCATACACACTATGTCTGTATTACTACACAGTGCTGATCTTCAGGCCCTGTTTGTTTCAGCATTCTTTGAGGAAGACTTCCATGTCCTGCATGTTTATGAACTCGAACCAAAATGGATCTTTTGATTCTGGGTCCTCCACATCGAGTGCCACCCTCAAAGCGATCTGCTGCTCTTCCTTATCCATGTCAAAGAAAGTAGGTAGTCTTACAACCCCGTAAACAGCCCTGTATTGCTGTGTACCCACTGCATAGCCAAGTGGAGGTCTCTCACGATTCTTGGCTCCTCCTTAGATAAGTGAAAATACTCATGATATCATTGCATTAGTTATGTCACATACCAAATATATAAAATACTAGATGGAAGTTTGAAAATAGTTGACTAATGTAAGTTTGACATAGCGTCACTGGGCTGCTGTGGGCTAGCTTACAGGGAACCCTAAAAAGTGGCTCTAGTTCTGCAGCCATCAGTGCCTCTGCCTATTCTGTCCACAAAGCAAAGCATTTTCCATGCCTGTAGAGTAATAAAATATGGCACTGTGGTGGCCACACATATGTGACCTATTTTGTGACTCACATTTTAGATCAGAACAAAGACAGAGCTTCCTTGGAGATAACAGGAAGCTGCAAGGATGTTAGCTTTGGTATGCAGAGCTTGGGACTGTGGGGGTGTTATTAAAGGATTAAGGAGGAGATGCATGGTAGACTGTGGGGTGATATCAGAGAGAGGAGATGCATTGTTACTGCCGATTATAATGCAATGTGATTTGTGATGCATGTGACCTGTGAACTGTGAGGGTCCTGGTATTTAAGGACGAGAGTTCCCTGTAATGTTCTCTTCATTCTTTGAGATGTTGGTGAATGTGAATAAAGCTGACTTGAGAGAAACCTGTCTCGTCGTTTCCACATTCCCACACTGGTGACCCAAGACGTAGCATGCAGCGAGAGGAGACTTCCCCCGGGCCAACCACGTCAGAAGCCCCCAGCCAAGCGAATGCCGCTACAGTCCAGCTACCGGACTTCTGGCAGAACAAGCTGCGCTCCTGGTTCAATGCGATTGAGGCACAGTTAAACCTCCGGGGGATATCGGTAGACGCCACAAAATTCTACCACGTGGTCGCAAAACTGGACAACAACATGGCCCAGCATGTGGAGAGCCTGATCGACCAGCTGCCGGACAGCGACAAATACGGCGCGTTGAAGGCTGCACTCATCCAGCACTTCACCCCCTTGGTTGAGGAGCGAGCAGAGAGGCTCCTGGCGCTTACTGAGTTGGAAAATGACATGCCCATGAACCTTATGGAGAAGTTGTTGAAGTTGAAAGACTCTGACGACGATCACTTCATTTTCACCCACCTCTTCCTCAGGACCCTACCGTCAGCGGCGAGAGCGACCCTGGCCAGTTCGCCACTGTTGGCCCAACGAGACTACCGCGCGCTGGCCCGGGAGGCGCAGCGAATTGTCAACGCCAGCAGACAGCGCGCGGCAACGGCTGCTGCAGCGGAACTCGACGCGACGACCAGAGATGGCAGGGGGCCAGGGGCAGCAGTACCAGACTCACCGACGATGGCGGCGGCAGGAGCCAGGGAACGCGGATCAGACGTCCTTTGTTTCTACCATCGCCGCTTCGCAGAGAGGGCATGCAAATGTGTACCAACGTGCCAGTTCAGGCATTCGGGAAATGCCAAGACCGGGGGTTGGTAGCAGCTGCGGCCCTCGGGGAGGAGAACAAGCTGCTCTACTTGTTGGACGCACGCTCGGGGAGGCATTTCCTCGTGGACACAGGCTCCCAGTTGAGTTTCATCACACCTTCCTACGCAGACAGGCTAGCAGGTTCCAGAGGTCCCGGGGTGGCAGCAGCGAACGGCTCGGAGATTAAGACCTTTGGTGAGAAGAATCTGCTTCTATCTCTACACAGCCGTACATTTGAGTGGACTTTTGTTGTAGCAGCAGTGAATTTCAATATGTTGGGGGCTGATTTTTTGTGCTCACATGGTTTGTTGGTTGATCTCACTAACAGGCGCCTGGTTAATGCACTTTCTTTTGATTCTATTCCCTGTACAGCGCGAGTGGCCCCGCCAACAGCACAAGCCAACGTCACAGCTGCAAGCGGTAAGTTCCACACACTGCTCACTCAGTTCCCAGCACTCACGGTCCCCACATTTTCGGCAACAGTCGCTAAACACGGGGTGGAACATTTTATTACCACTACCGGACCGCCCGTTTTTGCAAAAGCTCGGCGCTTGGACGCAGTTAAACTGGCCATAGCGCACGAGGAGTTCGCCAACCTGGAGAGGTTGGGCATTATCAGGCGTTCAAACAGTCCGTGGGCTTCTCCGCTACACATGGTCCCGAAAGCTGACGGATCATGGCGACCTTGCGGGGATTTCCGCAGGTTAAACAACGCTACAGCGCACGACCGCTACCCAGTCCTGCATATCCAAGATTTTTTCCGTTCATTTGGCAGGGGCTCGTGTTTTTTCTAAGATAGATTTGGTCCGCGGTTACCACCAAGTCCCAGTGCGCGCTGAGGACATACCC
Organism: Pholidichthys leucotaenia; assembly: GCA_020510985.1. Classification (NCBI taxonomy): domain Eukaryota; kingdom Metazoa; phylum Chordata; class Actinopteri; order Cichliformes; family Pholidichthyidae; genus Pholidichthys; species Pholidichthys leucotaenia. The sequence goes on from CM035839.1 coordinate 236,680,963, forward strand.
AAAACGGCAGTAATAACTCCATTTGGCCTATTCGAGTTTTTACGCATGCCATTCGGGCTTAAAGGGGCTGCACAGACATTCCAACGCATGATGGACGCGGTGCTTCGCGATCTCCCTTTCGTGTTCGTCTACTTGGACGATATTTTGGTAGCCAGCGCGTCCGAAGACGAACACGAAAAACACCTGGCCACAGTTTTCCGAAGGTTGGGAGATCACAGGTTAATAATCAACCCAGCGAAGTGTCAGTTCGGGGTGGCGCAGATCGATTTTTTAGGACACCGCGTCTCCCCCGAAGGAGCAGTTCCGCTTCCTGACAAAGTGCGCGCGGTGGCAGATTTCCCCCGGCCGCAGACGGTCAGGGCGTTACATGAGTTTTTGGGAATGGTGAACTTTTATAACCGTTTTCTCCCCCGCGCAGCGCAACTCATGCAGCCGCTGTATGCCGCGCTCAAAAAAAAGAAACCCGCGGATAAGGTCGAGTGGTCCCTGGAGCGGGACCAAGCGTTCTCGGAGGTGAAAGCAGCCTTGGCAAAGGCTGCGTTATTGGCACACCCAGACCCAACGGCCCGCATAGCGCTCACTACTGACGCGTCAGATGTGGCCATGGGGTGGTCGTGGAGCAACATGTAGCCGGGGTTTGGCAGCCCCTCGCCTTTTTCAGCAGGACCTTGCGCGATAGCGAACGTAAATACAGCGCGTTCGACAGGGAGCTGCTGGCTCTCCATTTGGCCATCCGCCACTTTCAGTTCTGGCTGGAAGGACGCCGTTTCACCGCGTTCGTTGACCACAAACCGCTAACATTCGCGATGGCCAAGGTTTCCGCACCGTGGTCAGGCCGGCAGCAGAGACAGCTGGCCGCGATATCAGAGTTTACCACTGATATTCAGCATGTGGCGGGCAAACTGAATGTAGTGGCAGATTGCCTCTCACGCGCCGTGGTGGCCCCAGTCAGCGTAGGAGTAGATTACGCAACCATGGCCGTGGAACAGGTTAGTGACGCGTATATGCACGCGCTCCAGTCTGGACCAACAGGGTTAAGGCTGGAGAGCAGGGTGCTGCAAGACGGTATGCCCCCCCCTAATCTGCGATGTCTCCACTGGACGGCCGCATCCAGAAGTACCGACCGCGTGGCGCCGCCGCGTTTTTGACTCGATTCATTCTTTGGCGCACCCGGGAGTGCGCGCGTCGGTCAAAATGGTAGGGGAGAAATTTGTGTGGCCGAGTCTTCGCAAACAAGTTAAGGAGTGGGCAGCAGCCTGCACGGCATGTCAACGAGCCAAAGTACACAGGCACACGAGGGCTCCTTTGGAGCCATTTCACATTCCGGCCAAGAGGTTCGATCACGTTCATGTGGACCTCGTGAAACCCCTCCCGCCGTCGCAGGGGTGCACACACCTTCTGACAATGGTGGACCGCACCACGCGCTGGCCTGAAGTGGTTCCGCTGGCATCAACCATGGCCGAGGAGGTAGCGCGCGCGTTTTTAACAGCTTGGGTGGCGCGTTTCGGAGTTCCATCGGACATCACGTCCGACAGAGGCCCTCAATTTGTGTCCGAACTTTGGTCGACTATGGCCCGCAGCCTGGGTGTCACAATTCACCACACAACCGCGTACAATCCGCAGGCTAACAGGTTATGCGAACGTTTTCATAGGTCATTGAAAGCGGCTCTCAGAGCGTCACTGACGGATGCAAATTGGGTAGACAAGTTACCGTGGATTTTATTGGGGTTGCGTTCTGCGCCTAAAGAGGACTTAGAAGCCTCCCCAGCGGAGCTCGTGTTTGCGCAACCACTTCGGTTGCCTGGGGAGTTTCTCCCAGATAACCCGGCGCCAGACACCTCCCCGTTGCAGCCGTTGCGGAGTAACACAGAATCAAGCACGCTGCCTGGCCCCGTGCACCACAGTTTTCCGTTCGTTTTTGTGCCTAAAGCGTTGAAGAACGCAGAGTTTGTTTTTGTCAGACACGATGCGCATCGACCCCCGTTGCGACCACCTTATGACGGGCCGTTCAGAGTGCTGGAAACAGGGGACAAGCAGTTTTTGCTAGATTTGGGGGGTAGGAAAGAAAAAGTTGGAATAAACAGACTCAAACCCGCTTTTGTGGTGGCGGATGAGCAAGTGCTGTTGGCAAGGGCCCCACGGCGAGGTAGACCCCCACAGGGGGCTTCACAGAGTAATGTTTCCCCAGAACACCTGCAGGGACTGACAAAGGGTTTCCACCCCCAGACGGCAAACCCCCAGCGTGACAGCGCAGCGGAGACGTTGAATCCCAACTACAGCAGATACGGCAGGAGACTGAAGCCTAGACAGCATGCGGACTGATGTGTATTGATTCTATCACGGCATGCATGTTGTTATTCTCTTGTTTGTCTAAAATGTTTGGGGAGGCTGGTGTGGTGGCCACACATATGTGACCTATTTTGTGACTCACATTTTAGATCAGAACAAAGACAGAGCTTCCTTGGAGATAACAGGAAGCTGCAAGGATGTTAGCTTTGGTATGCAGAGCTTGAGACTGTGGGGGTGTTATTAGAGGATTAAGGAGGAGATGCATGGTAAACTGTGGGGGTGATATCAGAGAGAGAAGATGCATTGTTACTGCCGATTATAATGCAATGTGATTTGTGATGCATGTGACTTGTGAACTGTGAGGGTCCTGGTATTTAAGGACGAGAGTTCCCTGTAATGTTCTCTTCATTCTTTGAGATGTTGGTGAATGTGAATAAAGCTGACTTGAGAGAAACCTGTCTCGTCATTTCCACATTCCCACAGCACAAACATTAAAGGTCATAATAAAGTGGACCAGTATCATTTGGTTTGAACAGTTGTGTTATGTCTGAATAACATGAGACCGGAGCCGTGTTGAACTGAACACCGAACTAACTTTATTAAGGAACACAACACAATATATCCACTGGCTGTAGCCTGCCTGACGTCATCACCCCCAACCCCCCATTACAGGCTACGGCAAGCCCCAAATACCAAAATCCCCACACAACATTGCTCCCCCCTCTTACAAAACATGGAAACCCCCCATAAATAACTCACACACATATATATGATGGACCCCTTAGAACACATGTAACATCGACAATTTTTTTTTAACACAAAGAACACGAAACTAATCAACTAAATGGGCACCTGGGAAGACTAGCAGGACACCCATGTTGGGGCAGATTATTCTGCCACCCATTCCTAACATGCATTTGCTAAAGCTACTTTTAGGACGTAGTCACCCAGGTATTTGGGCCTCTGACATGTCCTAGCTGAGCGCCCCACAGAAGGGGAACCTGCTCCAGGCTCCGTCGGCTGCACCTGCGAGTCCCTAACACCCACATCAGATGAGTCCTAACCCACACCAGTCCGCTCTGCTGTAGCTCCCAGACTCTGTGCAGGCAACGACTTCCTGAGCCGGCTGGAGTGCCACTGTGATCCATCTGATAGCTGGAACATGTCCCGGCCCCTTCAAGCTCTGTAGGGGCCCCGTCCAGAAAGGCTGCAGTTTATGCATGCAGTTGGGATGTTTAATCCAGATCCGGTCCGACACCTCGAGACCGTGGGCCTTCGTCCTGTGCTTCCTGTTGAATCGTGCTGTTGGGCAATGACCCGGTCTCATGGGGAATCTGTGCTCCCCAGAAAAGGGGTTGTGGGTGGCCTCAGTCGGTCCAGGGGCAGGTGGAGTTCACACCCCAGCATGAGTTTTGCTGGGGAGTACACTGTCATGGCATGGGCTGTTGCCCTGTAGTGGAGAGCATCAGGGAACGTGAAGCCATCTGTCAAATGAGCTCTCAGCCCGTTTTTCAGAGTCTTGTTGAAATGCTCTACACCCCCATTGGCTTGGGGGTGATAGAATGCGGTTTTGATGTGTTCCACGCCCCTAACACCCAAAAACTCCTCAAACCCCCCAGAGGTGAACTGTGGGCCATTGTCTGTAGTGATGGCCTCCGGGACCCCCCATCTGGCGAACAGTGACGAGAGGAAATCCGTAACCACATCTGTCATGACTGAATTAGTGGGCAACATCTCCGACCATTTAGAGAGCAAATCGTAGACCACAAGTAAAAACTGGCTGTTCGGGGGTGCTGTATGCAGTTTGCCGCAGATGTCCAATTAGATGTGCTTCCAAGGGCCCTCTGGGTACGGTAATGGTCACAGGGGTGGGGGGGGGGGAGGGGGTAAGTCCGCCGGTCTTTCTGCTGTCTAAGCATGGGACACAGTTCTTTACCATAGTTTCAATGTCCTTATCAATACTCGGCCACCAAACTCAATTCCTGCAATGCTGCCTCACCCTGACCATGCCCAGGTGACCCTTGTGGAGCATCGCCAGAATTTGTGATCTCAGAGACACCGGGATCAACATGCAGCATCCCCTCGCCACACACACACCATTCCAACAGCTCAGTTTGTCCCTAAACCGGTGAAAAAGTGCAAGCTCGCCCTGTACTTTCACGGGCCAACCCTCTCTGATGACCAAGCACAGTAGTGACAATGTGGGGTCCCGTTCTGATTTGTCCGGAGCTCCTGGAGGGATACCATGTCCCGGAGGGGTTCATTCACCGTGTTGACCAGATCTGCCTCCGTGGGGTCGTCACCGTTGTCGTCCGGTTGTATGGTGTTGGCTGTGGCATGGGACAGGAGGTCCACCACTACATTCTCTTTCCCAGGAATGAACTGGGTAGTAAAGTTGTAGGCTCTCAGCCGCTCCGTCCACCTGTGGATCCGTAGGGGCCTGTGTCCCAAGCCTGTTGTCTCCAGCAGTGTTGTCAGCACCCGGTGGTCCATTTGCAGGGTGAAGTGGCGCCCTTAGAGATAGATGTTCAATTTAATTCAATTCAACTTTATTTATAAAGCGCCATTTCACAACAACAGTCATCTCATAGCACTTTCAACTGTCAGGGAAACCCCCACAATTGCAGAAAGACCCCAGCAATCAGGCGATCCCCTGTGAGCAAGCACTTGGCGATGGTAGAGAGGAAAAACTCCCTTTTAACAGGAAGAAACCTCCAGCAGAACCAGGCTCAGGGAGGGGCAGTTATCTGCTGTGACTGGCTGGGGGGTGAGGGGATAGAGAAGAAGAAGAAAAGAACAGACATGTAGAGAGCAAACAGCATGACGGGGACTCAGTCTATGGGAGAGAACAAACAGATGTTAATGACCAGCAAAAATATTTCATTGAGAGTGAAGAAAGGAGTGAAGCCCAGTGCATTATTGGAGGTCCCCCGGCTGTCTAAACCTATTAGCAGCATAACTAAGGGAGGGTTCAGGGGCACATGATCCCACCCTAATTATAGCCTATATCAAAAAGGAAGGTTTTAACCCTATTCTTAAAAACAGAGATCGAGTCTGACTCCCGAATCCAGATTGGCAGCTGGTTCCACAGAAGAGGAGATTGATAAGTAAAGGCTCTGCCTCCCATTGTACTTTTGGAGATTCTAGGTATTACAAGTAATCCTGCATTTTGGGAGCGTAGTGCTCTGTTAGGATAATAGGGTAGTATCGGATCTTTTTTTTTTTCATTCATTCATCTTCTTCCGCTTAATCCTTTTCGGGTCACAGGGGGGCTGGAGCCTATCCCAGCATCTTTGGGCAAGAGGCAGGGTACACCTTGGACAGATTGCCAGTCCATCGCAGGGCCAACACAGAGAGACAGACAACCATTCACTCTCACAGTCATACCTAAGGACAATTTAGAATCCCCAGTTTGATGCCAATTAACTTAACTTGCATGTTTTTGGCATGTGGGAGGAAACCGGAGAAATCCCGGAGTAAACCCCCGCAGACACGGGGAGAACATGCAAACTCCACACAGATCACTGTTGGTCGGGGGCTGGGATCGAACCCAGGATCCCCTGGCCAAGGGTGAGTTGCTGTGCTGCTGCAGTGCTAACCACTCCCCCACCGTGCCACCAGATCACGGTGTGATCTGGTAGTATCAGATCCAGTATTGGCTTTTCAGATCTGCTAGTATCAGATCTTTCAAATAAAAAGGGGCCTGATTATTTAGAGCTTTGTAAGTAAGAAGAAGTATTTTAAGCTTAATTCTAAACTGTATGGGAAGCCAATGAAGGGAGGCCAGAACCGGAGAGATATGATCTCTCTTTCTAGTACCTGTTAAAACTCTTGCTGCAGCATTTTGGATCAGCTGAAGACTTTTTAAAGATGTTTTAGAACAACCTGATAATAAAGAGTTACAATAATCTAATCTAGAGCTAACAAAAGCGTGGATTAGTTTCTCAGCATCACTCTGAGACAAGATGCTTCTAATCTTGGCAATATTATGCAAATGATAGAAGGCAGTCTTAGAAACAAATTTAATATGTGAATTAAAAAACAGATCTTGATCAAAAATAACTCCAAGGTTCCTCACAGAACTATTAAGAGAAAGAGTAACTGCATCCAAACTAAGAGTTTGATTTGGAAAGGTATTTCTAAGGTTTTTTGGACCAACTAGAATGACTTCAGTCTTATCTGAATTTAATAGCAGGAAGTTACAAGTCATCCATGCTTTGATTTTATGAAGACAGGGCTCTAATTTGGCTAATTGATTACCATCATCTGGCTTCATTGACAGGTATAATTGTGTATCATCTGCATAACAATGAAAATGTATACAGTGCTTTCTAATAATGTTGCCTAGCGGAAGCATATATAAACTAAAAAGAATAGGGCCTAGCACAGATCCCTGTGGAACTCTGTGACTGAGTTTTGAGTTGGGAGAAAACTCATTACTGACATGAACAAACTGGGACCTATCAAATAAATAAGATCTAAAGCACTGCAACGAAGTTCCATTAAGTTCAACATGATGTTCTAATCTATCAAGTAAAATATTGTGATCGATACTACCAAAAGCTGCTCTAAGGTCTAAAAGGACAAGTACAGAAACAAGTCTATTATCAGATGCGATAAGGAGGTCATTTGTGACCTTCACTGAAGCTGTTTGTACTATGATGGATTCTAAACCCAGATTGAAACTCTTCAAATAAACCATTTCCCTGCAAGTGGTCAAATAATTGCATAGCAACAACTCTTTCTAAGATTTTTGAAATGAAAGGCAGATTAGAGATTGGTCTATAGTTAGCTAAACTCCTGGATCCAGTGTTGGCTTTTTAAGTAAGGGTTTAATTACCGTAGTTTAAAAAAAAAAAAAAAAAACCTGCGGTACATGGCCTAATGTTAATGAAGAATTGATTATTTGAAGAATAGAGCTACCAATAAATGGGAAGACTTCTTTAAATAACCTGGTAGGAATAGGGTCTAAAAGACAAGTTGAAGGCTTGGATGAGGAAATTATTTTATATAACTCTAAAAGGTCAGTTGGAGTAAACTCATCCAAGCACATCAGTTGAAGGAGTTGTAGTAGTTACTGACTTTAAGTTAACGGTGGGAAGAATCTGACTGGTTTTATCTCTGATAGATGAAATTTTATTATTGAAAAAGTTCATAAAGTCCTGACTAGTAAGCTCTAAGGGAATACTAGGTTTGACAGCGTCCTAACTCTTTGTCAGCCTGGCTACAGTGCTGAAAAGAAACCTGGGATTATTATTGTTCTCTTCTATTAATGCAGAATAATAACTTGTTCTAGCTTTCCTAAGAGATTTTTTTTTATAAATTAGAAGATGATTTCTCCAAGCTAAATAGATTTCATCTAATTTAGTGGAGCACCATTTTCTTTCTAATTGACGAGTCTTCTGTCTTAAACCACAAGTTTCTGTGTTGAACCAAGGAGTTAGAAATCTCTGATTAGACTTTCTTTTTTAAAGGGGCCACCATGTCTCGAGTCTGATGCAGAGAAGCTGTAACACTATCTACCATGCTATCAATTACAGAAGGAGCAAGCTCTCCATAGCTTATCTCTGTTGTGTTGACACATGGCATTGAGGAAACAATCTGCATAAATTTGGTAACACCATCATCTGAGAGGCATCTACTGTAGTAATATTTTTTCTTTAGGAGCTAAATAGTCAGAAATAGTAAAATCAAAAGTTAACAGATAATGGTCTGACAGTACAGGGTTATAAGGAGACACTACCAGATTTTCTATTTCTACGCCATATGTCAGAACAAGGTCCAACGTGTGGTGGAGATAATGGGTAGAATTTCCTACTTTCTGAGAAAACCCCATCGAGTCTAATATTGAATTAAATGCCATATTAAGGCAATCACTATCTACATCTACATGTATATTAAAGTCCCCTACTATAATTATTCTACCTGATATCAGCACTAAATTTGCTAAGAATTTGGCAAATTCGGATAAAAACTCTGAGTAGGCTGAGGGAGGGCGATAAACTATGGCAAATAAAATTGGGTTTTACCTAAAATTGCTAACATACCCAATACTGAGGACCAGGCCCTCAAAGGAATTATAACACTTTTTGCTTGATGTGCCACCGTTCACATGCCCAGACACAGGCAAGCGCCTACCTCTCACCCACGGCACATTTCTGTTCAACCGCTGAAAGGGACCTCGACACGAATGCCACTGGGCGCTCTGTACCATCTTGCACCTGAGATATACCCGCCCCCACCGCCGAACCAGATGCATCCCAGTTCACAAAAGTCGGCCATTTTGGATCAAAGTAAGCCAACACTGGAGGGGAGGGGAGTTGGGACTTCAGCCTAACGACTGCCGCCGAGCAGGCCAGGGTCCACTGCCACGGTGCATCCTGTTTCAGAAGAGCCCAGAGTGGTTTGATTGTCTCTGAATAATGGGGAATAAAATGTCCATTAAAGTTCACCATGCCCAAGAATGAGGAACTTTGTGCGGGTGTCGTGGGATTGGGGAGATGCAGGACCGCCTCCATGTTCGAGTGCAGGGGCCTCAGACCCTTGGCCGCCAGCCAGAATCCCACAAACTCGATGGAGTCTGCCACGAAAATGCACTTTTTCCCATTCAATGTGACTCTGTGCTCCTGTAGCACCTCTATCACCCATCCCACACGACCATCATGCTCCTCCCACGATGCGCTGTGGACCACGATGTCATCCAGGTACACCACTACACCCTTGAGGCCAGCAAGAATTGTGGACATGGTCTTCTGAAAGCAGCTTGGCACTGAGCTCAGACCAAAAGGCAAGCAGGTGTACCTGAAAACCCCATGTGGGTCACGAACACTGTCAGGTTCCTGCTGGCTGGGTGAAGAGGCACCTGTAGGTAACCCTGGTGGAGGTCCAGCTTTGTGAATACTCTTGAGCTGCTGAATGTTGTGGTAAGTTCTTCCATCGTGGGGAGCGGATATTTGTCCGGCACAATCACCTTATTCACCATCCTAAGGTAAATACACGGCCAGATGCCGACTGTCTTCTTCCTGGCCACCACGATGTTTGATATCCAGGGTGAAGCATCCACCCTCTCGATGATGCCAGCTTTGAGCAGTCTGTTCAGTTCTGCCATGACATCATCCTGCAGAGTGAGGGCAAGCTGCCGTAAGGTCGTATTTTTGGTGTCATGCTTGGGTCGATTCCACCATAGCGTCACATTAACTCTGTCTAGCTGCAGGACATACCACTTTAACGGTCCCTTCTTGGCGCCTGCCACACACACACCTGTGTCATGTTTTCGGGCTCCGCCGCCAATGATTTAATAGCGGTGATGCAAGCCCTGGCCCAGTGAACGGCCGCAGTTATAGCAACTTCTTCCCTCTGTCGGGGCAGGTAGACGAGCCCGCCTGGTGACGAGGGAAACCACAGCCATCACACAGACCCCTAGCCCCCGCTCCTGCCCGTGCTGCAGTCCTTTTGGGGGTCCACCTCGAAGTGTTAGCTACGTTGCTAGTGGCCAGACTTGGAGGGAAAACTTGGGTGGCTATGTTCTTTTTAGCTAGCACTGGCAGGCCCAGTTGGGCAGTGGACTCTATCTGCCTAGTCAGTTCACCCCCTTGTTCCAGCTCGAGGATGTCTGTAGTCAGTGTTAGCTTGTCTTTTAACCACTCGTTACTCGTACCGTGTGCTAGCTTGTCTCGGACTAGCTCCTCCTCTATTGGCCCAAAGGCACACTCTCTTGCTATGCTAAGGAGTTTCATAATAAAGCCCTGGGTGGACTCACCAGCTCGTTGTCGAAGAATTTATATCTTCGCGCTGTGATGTTGGAATGGTCCCTAAGGAAAAAGTCCATTAAGTCCAAACATTCCTTCAGTGAGTCCTTGCCACCCGGCGCAAAAAATATCTGTTACTTTATTATTTCAGTCTGAGTACAGCAACTTTTACCTTTATAGAATGTAAAGCTGGAGTCTGCTTCTTCATTGGCTCATTTAGCTGGCAGCAGTGGCAACATTTCACCTGAGAAAATAGTAAATACAGAATATTTTCACTGTAAATCATATCATGTATTTATTGCACGGGCCACTATAGAACATTTTATTTTCATACTGTTTTTTCCAGGAACCACATAAAGGTATAGAACGGTGGTTATGGGGCTGATTTTTAGCAGGCAGAAATGCACATTAACAGCTCCATACAATATAATGTATAGAAATATGAAGTCTCTAGAAATGATTGTTTCAATATTTTGCCACTGTACTAGGCCAGTTCCTTTTTATTGAAGCTATCTGGATAACAATGACATGGATGAATAAGAATTTTCATCTACATCTGTACGAAGACAGATGAAGAGTAAAATGTTTGAATGTATGTTAGAGATTAACATGTTATGAAATTATTAAAATCATTCAGTTATTAAAATCTAGGTTCTTTCAACCGAGCATTGAAGTACTAAAAACAGTCACTTGATGGCGTAGTTTCTGGGAGCAACACAAAAGGTAAAGACACCCTATATACTAAAAAAAGTATAATTTGAGTATAAAATGGATGAAAACTGTCTAACAATGTTTCATATTTTAAACAATGACAAACTTTATTTAGCTGTATAATTACAGCTTGCCCATTCATTCACATCCAGATTAATAGTAGTCACACAAGCGTCCATCTAAGAAAAGAAATAAAAACGTTCAGTGACCAAGAATGACCGATTCAAAGAAGGAATTTAATACCATGTATACAAAGTCAAGCTAGTTTTGTCTGGAGTGCATGTTAGCCATAATGCAGTCCTGTAACATAACATAACCTACCTTTCATTAAGAAATTTGAAGACGTGCGACAGACATCTCTTTTTTCCATCCAGGACAGAGAGGATGGAAATACACCTGTGGAGATGTAATCTGAAACATTTCCAAAAAATGCCAAGTTCGTCATCATGACGTCCAGAAATTGACTGTAACCTTATGACACTTCGTAAAAAAAAAAAAAAACACGCCATGCACACGCAGTCCAATCTGGCGGGTGTCCAAACTCACGAATGCCCGTATATCCAAATCAGGTAAGGCTTCTTCAAATATTGTCCCTCTTGTGTTGCTGTCGCCTGCGTTCCAAGATGGGGGAGGGTCTCCCGCATGCGTATTCCAAATTAGGTTGTCTTCCAAATCGGGTAGCGACAGGGATCACCCTCCCAAATTTTTAGGAAGTCAGAGTCTGGGGCCACTAGGAAAAATGAGTGTGCCATCTGTTGGATGAATTGAGTACTGCAGCTAATTACCACACAACATTTCACCCTCCATGTTTTTTGGGAGAGGAGTTTGCCTTTCAGGGCCTCCGTAGGTCCTTCATATCACTGTTGTAGTATTATCAGGACTAAAGACTACATGTCTTATTCACCGGGTATTGCTGCTAGTCTACTATAAAACCGCCCATTTTGAGAGCTTCTTCCATATCTGTAAAATGGCACTGCAGTAATTAAACTGTGAGTAGTTCTAACCAAAGCATGTCACAGACATTTCTGTAACATATTTGGGAGCTGTGTAAACTTGTGGAAAAAGGGGGCTCTTTACGTTCGTCGGCCTCCGTCGGTCTATGATGACCATGGAAGAGAATCCTAAACGTCTACTCTGCTGGAACAGCACCGCCTGTGGCTGAACGGGCCGATGCGCGAATGACAGTCCCTGTCACACAGGTCACACTTGTGGGTGGTCTCCGTGCTGCTGGGTCTGTGGCGGTTCTTCCTGCGGGTCCTTTTTTCAGCTGCTGCAGCAGTCAGTCTCTCTTCACCCGCCTTGAGCTGTCTGGTCAGGGTGCCTCTCCATTTGGAGCGGTCCGTTGCAAGGTCCTCCCAGCGCTCTGTGTTGATATCCAGGGCCCTCATGTCTCTCTTGCAGACGTCTCTAAAGCGCAGCTGTGGGCGGCCAACGTCTCTCCTGCCAGTTGCCAGTTCTCCATAGAGGATGTCTTTGGGGATTCTGCCATCCTCCATATGGTGAACGTGGCCTAGCCAGCGGAGCCTGCGCTGCCTGAGTAGAGTGAACATGGAGGGAAGGCCGGCACGGGACAGAACTTCTGTGTTGGGCACTTTGTCCTGCCAGGATATGTCCAGGATGTGGCGAATGCAGCGCAAGTGGAAGGAGTTCAGTCTCTTTTCCTGCCGGGCGTATGTTGTCCACGTCTCACTCCCATAGAGCAGTGTGCTGATGACGCAGGCGTTGTACACTGCCATTTTCGTCTTGACAGAGAGTTTGGGATTCTCCCACACTCGTGTGGTGAGGCGAGCGAGTGTGAAGGCTGATTTTCCAATCCTCTTGTTGATCTCTGTATCAAGGGAGAGGTTGTTGCTGATCGTGGACCCCAGGTACGTGAACTGATTCACGACCTCCAGCTTGTAGTCATCAATGGTGATGGTAGGTGGTGCTTCCGTGCCTTGCGCCAAGACGTTAGTCTTCTTCAGGCTGATAGTAAGCCCGAAGTCCTTGCATGCCTGGGAGAAGCGGTCCATCAGGGTCTGAAGCTCCTGCTGTGTGTGGGTTGCGACTGCAGCGTCGTCTGCGAACAGCATGTCTCTGATTAGAGCCTCGCGTACTTTGGTTCTGGCTTTCAGGCGGGCGAGGTTGAAAAGCCTGCCGTCAGATCTTGTGTGCAGGTAGATTCCCTCTGTTGCTGTGCTGAAGGCATGCCTCAGGAGCATAGCAAAGAAAATCCCAAAGAGGGTTGGCGCAAGTACACAGCCCTGTTTCACTCCGCTGCGTATGTTGAATGGCTCTGAGACGTTGCCATCGTGCTGCACTATCCCCTGCATGTTGGTGTGAAACGATTCGATGAGGCTTTGCAACTTTGGTGGGCATCCTATCTTTGGCAGGATCTTGAAAAGGCCCTCTCTGCTGACCAGATCGAACGCTTTGGTGAGGTCGATGAAGGCGACGTACAGAGGCATGTTCTGTTCTCTGCATTTCTCCTGGAGTTGGCGGATGGAGAATATCATGTCTACCGTCGATCGCTCAGCGCGGAAGCCACACTGAGACTCGGGGTAGACACGTTCGGCAAGCTTCTGTAGACGAACGAGAACAACTCGTGCGTAGACTTTGCCAACAACGCTGAGGAGGGAAATGCCCCTGTAGTTGTTGCAGTCGCTTCTCTCCCCTTTGTTTTTGTAGAGGGTGATGATCTTGGCGTCCCTCATGTCCTGTGGTACGGCACCTTCCTTCCAGCACTGGCAGAGGACGTCATGCAATGGCAGCAGTAGGGCGGTCTTGCAGTGCTTGATCAGGTCAGGGGGTATGCCGTCGTTGCCGGGTGCCTTGCCAGCGGCCAAGCTATCAATGGCCTTACTGAGTTCGTCGATGGTTGGCTCGGCGTCAAGTTCGTCCATGGATGGCAGTGGAAGATTTGAGGGGGGCCGTCTTGCTCTGAGCCGGACCAAGTGCTTTCTTGATGCCATCGTACATACCACGGATGTTCCCTGTTATGGCAGCGGTTTGAATGTCTTGGCTGAGCTGAGTCCAGTACTCGTTGGCACAGCGCCGAGCAGTCTGCTGAACTTTGCTTCTCGCAGCCCTGAGAATCTGGAGATTCTTCTCGTTTGGGTACTTCTTGTACTCAGCAAGTGCTGAGCGCTTGGCTTCAATGACGGGGGTCATCTCGGTCAACTTGGCATCAAACCAGTCCTGTGACTTCGAGGTCTTCCTCCCAAAGGTAGCCAAGGCTGTGTGGTAGATGGTGTTTCGCAGCTCTTCCCACTTCTGCTTTGCAGATTCTCCTCCTTGTGGTACACCAAGTTCCTTCTCAAAGGTGGAGGCAAACTGCTCAACAAGTTCTGGTTGGGCCATCTTGCTGATGTCAATCCGTGCCTTTCCAGGTTGTCTAGCACGATGGAATTTCTTCAGCTGCAGCTTGACCTTGCAACACACCAATGAATGGTCTGTGTCGCAATCTGCACTCTGGAACGAACGGGTGATTAGCACATTCTTCAGTGAGGTGCGCCTGGTCAGGATCAAGTCTAGCTGGTGCCAGTGCTTTGAGCGCGGATGTTGCCAGGAAACCTTGTGTTGGGGCTTGGTCTTGAAGAATGAGTTTGTGATGCACAGATCGTGATATGTGCAGAACTCGAGCAGCCGCTGTCCGTTGTCGTTCATTCTGCCCACGCCAAAAGGTCCAAGACAGGAGGGCCAGGAGTCGTGGTCAGCACCCACTCTGGCATTGAAGTCTCCAAGGAGAATGAGTTGTTCAGAGTTGGGGATGATCCTGACAGTTGTTGCGAGATTCTCGTAGAACTCGTCTTTTGCCTCTGGTGGGGCTGTCTGTGTTGGGACATACACACTGACGAGGGTGACTGGGCCTTGAGTGGTGTTCAGGCAGAGGGTGAGGAGTCGTGCAGAGCCAGTGCTGCCCGGTTCCACCATCTTCAGCAAAGTGTTCTTCACTGCGAAGCCCACTCTGTGTTCCCTGTGTTCGTCACTGCCCTTTCCCTGCCAGTAGAACGTGTAGTCCTTCTCTCTCAGTGTGCCTGCATCAGCTAACCGTGTTTCCTGGAGAGTGGCGATATCCACTCCCAGTCTCTTCAGCTCATTATTGATGATGGCAGTCTTCCTGGTGTCATTGATGTCCTTGAGGTTAGCAGCGAGTCCTGTCATCATAGTGCGGACGTTCCAAGTTCCCAGTTTTAGAGTTGGTCTCTTTTGTTTTATTGTCTTGCCTGGTGCGAAGGTTCTCAGCCTGCTGTTTGGATTTCTCCTTATCCCCGTGCACCCAATGAGGAAAGCAAGCTGTGGCGGGACAACACCTTATTGGCTGGGGGCTGCCCAGCTTGAGGCGGGCGGTAGCTGTCCAGTGAGATCTGATGATCCCTCCCACCGTCGGGAACAACCCCTGGCGCCACGCTCTACGCCAATTGAGCAATGGCTTATAACCGGTAACTGTCATTCCCCGTGTTTTGTCTACGCCAAAGGCGAAGCTGGAGTGTCCTCTCCAGTGATCCGGTGTTCTACCTTCCAGCGTTGGGCGTTGGTAGGATTCAAGCCTGGGCAGGAAGATATGGAGGACAAGATGTTGCCCATGCAGCATGTCCGCCCTCTCCACATCACTGATGAATCCAAAGGAACAGCAGGGCTGCTACAGTTTGGCACCAGCGCCGTTGCAGGAGCTGCCAGAACGATGTTGAGCACAACATAGAACTGCCTTAGGGGCTCCGACTCCGGATTTTTCCTCAAGGTTGACTCCCGAAGCCTTTCCCGTGACCGGGTATGCCGCAAGGCAGCAGAGGTTTGAAATCAGGGTTTACCTTCCCCTAGATGGGCTACCTTCCCAGGTTGACGAGCCACCATCTACCCGAAGCATCTGGTTTTAAGGCGCCAGAGATCCGCCCTCGCCCCTTCTCCTATTAGTAAAAGCAGTTCCGCCGGGCTTAGAGACTAAACCACACGGGCAGGCTAGGAGTTGGACTTAGTTGTCAGAGGCTTTTCGAGACGCACGCCATAAGGAGCATTTTATGAGCACTAGGAGCTTAACCCCAGTGCCGCTCCTGGCTATGACAACCTTGGAGTATAAATGGTGTTGAGGTTTACAGGCAGTAAAGTTCTGACCTTATAAACAAGAATGGCCTGATAAGACAGACAGAAGGAAAATATGCATTGATATGAGTTTGATAAATATGAAAGAGAAGCACAGGAATGGACAGGAACAGGTGATGATGAATAAACATAGTGATCCACAAAGCTTTAACCAGTGACTCAGATGATTATCTTACTCAGCTGGGCAAAGATCATATCCTTCCACATCATCAGACTGCACACATGCTCAGACAGACAGAGAGACAGATAGATAGATAATCAGGACTAAAGGTTAATTTGAGGAGCCATTTTTTTAAACCACAGACTCTGTGTGAACTAATAAGATTTTGAAACAGTAACTGGAATCCACTACAATTTTAAAAAAAATGGCCACCCTTGCTGAGTGTAGTTCTGTCCTTTAATCACAGGCCTTCCACTGCTGACATTAACTATGGTCCTGTCATGCAGCAGAGCTTTCTTTAATAAGACAAGGACCATCACTGCCTAGTGTTAATTAGACCTATTCTGTAAAATGTAGCCAGGACCATCAAGTCTAACGGATGAACTGAAGAGAGATGAACTGAGAGACAGACCCCACCTCTGCTCCACTAACCTTTAAGTGATGCAGCAGCTGACTATAAATAGAGTAATGGAGATTAACTGTTTCACAACGCTCATTCAAGGTTCTCAGTATTCAGTGATGCTCAGGAGGGGTACTGCAGACTGGTTAAATCCGGACCAGTGACTTGTTTACTGGTTTCACTGCAGTGCTCAGTCTGTTCACATAGTCTCCAGGGACACAGCTTTTAGTGTTGATAAAAGCTCTGTGGGTGTGAACAATGTTTGTTTAATTTATTGTAAAAATGCTAAACTGTAATCACACACTGTAGCTAAGATGATTTTGAAAGCAGCCATTATGATATTAAAGTTATCCTGTAAGGGCAGCATTTTTTAAACCAGGTTTACCAAAAGCAGCTGTAGAAGTTTTGGTAATCATGTCACACAAACATGTTGACAGCTGTACTCCTAGATGCATGTGGAACGTTAGAAACTCTGCAAAGATGGTTGTGCATGTCCTCTTGGTGAGCTGCCTCAGGGTCATGCTCTGGGGCGACACTGGAAAGTCACATGTATGGAAGCATGCACTCCCAGACCTCCAACACGCCTCCTTCCCATTTGGCATCCAGTTCAACTGGGTGCCTCTTATTTGCCCCAAGCAGATCCTGACTGATTACACTCAGATGCTGCACGCATCCGCCCACCTCTGTTTGTCATATGGATTGGCTGATGAGCATGGCGGTTCCTTCTCTTGGGACACTTTGTAACTTGCATTGCTTGCAGGGAGGAGGGAATGATTTGAATGTTTGCACCACTTCTGAATGAAGAGTGAGACATTACGTTCAGAAAAATTATGTAAACGTTACTTAATACACAGCTGTGCTCAGCCAGTAAAATACCCCCTGAAAACATGTACGGAGTCCAGACTGGCCTCTCAGTCTGATTGGCTGCAGCAGAACAACCAATAGAAAAATGAGTTACACTCCCTGATGTCAGTGAAGAATGTGAGCTGATAATCTGGGCAAATTCAACATAATATCCAAACAATATAATTAAAACTTGAAAAAATACATTTCCGCAGTTCTGTGAAAACATGAAATACTGTAAACATGCAAACAGATTTCATACCAGGCTGTAGTGATGACGGCATTAGGAGCAGATCAACAAGGGCTCAGATATCCGTCTGCGTTTCACAGACTGATAAACATGACATTTCCACAACAGGTGTGTACGTCTTGTCAGGCTACACCACACTTATGTGCACAAGGTGGCTATAAATTTCGGCGCTTCTCCCACAGAGGAAAAGTAAGAGCATATCAGGAGACAAGAAGACCAAAGGGACTAACTATCTGAAGGGCTGAATAGTCTCTCCTTTTTGTTGGATTATAACAATAGGAAACTATAAAGGTAAACATACAGCATAAAAAATAGACTTGTAGTATTAATTTGTGTACATATCTATGGGCTTATAAATAATATAAGCACTTTTTTTGAGTGAATGTCCTATATCTTGAAATTGTAATATATATCTGAAATGACTCTCTTAGTTTGAAAAGTGCAACTGTCCTTGATTTGTAGGTGAATGATAAATGCTTCCACTACAGAACCACTACGACCACACAAGCTGACCTTTCGAAGCTTTGGCATTATCCTGACTTACAGGTACAGTATGCACCACTGCTTTTTGCATGAAGGTTGGAATATAACAAATTCAAGAAATGAAATAAATTTTAGCTTTATTAATTAGTCTTTTGCAGTAAGATGCTACAAAAAATGAAATAAACCAAATCTTAATCAGGAGTCAGCAACTTGACTCTTTTGCCTATGAATTAAATAATCTAAATAAATGTAATAGAAAACGCTGCAAAATTAAGAGGAAAAAATAGCAGATTTGCAAAAAAAAAAAAGAATTTCACAAGACATTTAGAAGGAAAAAAATGTATGAGCAAAAGTTGCAGACAAAAACAATCACAAATTTATGAGATAAGTTCCACGATGAAGAGAGCCCCAGCTGGGTCGTACCAAAGACGTTATAAAAATGGCACTTTCTGCCTTTCAGCATAACAAAGTGGCCAAAAGAAAGTTAGTTACCCAGCTACAAGAGGAGAACAAGCCAGTGTCCCAAGCCCAGGAAAAGGGGAGGGTTCATCAGGTGTAAAATCCATCCTAACTCAAATGTGGGAGAAACCAGAAGAAGTTGCATAACTAAGTGAAAATCTGATTACTGAGGTTGACAGACTAGTTTATACTTACAACCAGCATATTTATTTAGTTTGGCCAAAAATTGCTCAAATAGCTCTTTCCATAGTAGACACTGCTGAGCCATATTAGGCTAGTGTTCGCCTTTGTTGTGTTGTGTAATAGACACCGAAGTCTTGGGGCCTAAAGAGCAAATCTTTCCATTTACGTAACCAGCCACAGGAAGAGAAATGGTTGCCATGAAACCCAAAGATGTGATGCCTTCTGCGGCAGTCAAGTTCTTCGGTGCAGGCACGGCTGCCTGCATAGCTGACCTCGTCACCTTTCCCCTGGATACCGCCAAAGTCAGACTACAGGTTAGATAAGAGGCATATTGCAATTTTAGATTCTGTCCTACATTTGTCCTCCTAAACACTTTCAAGAACATGTCCTCTTATTACCCAGATTCAGGGGGAGTGTCAGAGAGCCGAAGGAGCCACAGCAACAAAGTACCGGGGAGTCTTTGGCACCATCGCCACCATGGTGCGCACAGAGGGGCCCAGGAGTCTTTACAGCGGGCTGGTGGCGGGACTTCAGAGGCAGATGAGCTTTGCTTCAGTCCGCATCGGTCTTTATGACTCAATGAAGCAGTTCTACACAAGAGGCTCAGAGAGTGAGTATCATACTGTACCAGGGCTCTTTCTAGCTTTGCAAGATTGGGTTTGAGGACCCAGAATTTTATAATGGGGAATAGTCCAAACCATTTAAGGGGGAAAAAAATCTCTCAACTCCAAATTAAAACATTTAAAAAATAAACTTGGGTCATTGTCTAGATGAACAGAGGAAAAAAAAAAAGAATAAAAATTTAACCAGCATCTATATGAATGTTGTGAATTTACAAGAGAAATGTTGCAAATTTTTGAGAAAAATGTTAAAAGTTAATTAGAGAAAAAAAATAAATTTACAAGAAAAAGTCACAAATTTAAAAGCAAAAATGAGAAATTTTATTGGAAAAAAGTTGCAAAGTTACAAGAAAAGGTATATGTACAATAGTGTAAAAAAGTGTTTGCCCCCTTTCTGATTTCTCATTTTTTGTATGTTTGTCACACTTCAATGTTTCAGATCAAACAAATTTAAATATTAGACAAAGCTAACACAAGTAAACACAAAATGCAGCTTTTAAATGAAGGTGTTTATTATCAAGGGTTAAAAAAAATCCAAACCTACATGGCCCTGTGTGAAAAAGTGATTGCCCCCCACTCCCCATCCCATTAAAATGTAAATTAACTGTGGTTTAGCACATCTTTGGAAAGTTGAGTTCAATTTCTCTAGCCATGCCCAGGCCTGGTTACTGCCACACCTGTTCTCAATCAAGAAATCACTTAAATATGATTTGCCTGACAAAGTGAAGTAGACCAAAAGATCCTCAAAAGCTAGACATCATGCTGCAATCCAAAGAAATTCAGGAACAAATGAGAAATGAAGTAACTGAGATCTATCAGTCTGGAAAAGGTTATAAAGTCATTTCTAAAGCTTTGGAACTCCAGCAAACCACAGTAAGAGCCATTATCCACAAATGGCAAAAGCATGGAACAGTAGTGAACCTTCTCAGGAGTGGCCGGCCAACAAAAATTACCCTAAGAGCGCAGCGACGACTCATCCAAGAGGTCACAAAAGACCCCACAACAACCTGCAAAGAACTGCAGGCCTCACTTGTCTCAGTTAAGGTCAGTGTTCATGACTCCACCATAAGAAAGAGACTGGGCAACAATGGCCTGCATGGCAGAGTTCCAAGATGTAAACCACTGCTGAGCAAAAAGAAGATAAGGGCTCATCTCACTTTTGCCAGAAAACATCTTGATAATCCCCAAGACTTTTGGGAAAATACTCTGTGGACCAACGAGACAAAAGTTGAACTTTTTGGAAGGTGTGTGTCTCATTACATCGGCTATAAGAGTAACACAGCATTTCAGAAAAGGAACATCATACCAATAGTATGATATGGTGGTGGTAGTGTGATGGTCTGGGGCTGTTTTGCTGCTTCAGGACCTGGAAGACTTGCTGTGGTAAATAGAACCATGAATTCTGCTGTCTACCAAAAAATCCTGAAGGAGAATGTCCGGCCATTTGTTCATGACCTCAAGCTGAAGTGCACTTGGGTTCTGCAGCAGGACAATGATCCAAAACACACCAGCAAATCCACCTCTGAATGGCTTAAGAAAAACAAAATGAAGATTTTGGAGTGGCCTAGTCAAAGTCCTGACCTGAATCCAATTGAGATGCTGTGGCATGACCTTAAAAAGGTGGTTCATGCTCAAAAACCCTCCAATGTGGCTGAATTACAACAATTCTGCAAAGAAGAGCGGGCCAAAATTCCTCCCCAGCGCTGTAAAAGACTCATTGCCAATTACTACAAATGCGTGATTGCAGTTGTTGCTGATAAGGGTGGCCCAACCAGTTATTAGGTTTAGGGGGCAATCACTTTTTCACACAGGGCCATGTAGGTTTGGATTTTTTTTTTTTTACCCTTAGTAATAAACACCTTCATTTAAAAACTGCATTTTGTGTTTACTTGTGTTATCTTTGTCTAATATGTAAATTTGTTTGATGATCTGAAACATTTAAGTGTGACAAACATACAAAAAAATGAGAAATCAGGAAGGGGACAAACACTTTTTCACACCACTGTATATAAGAAAAAAATGGCAAGTTTGTGAGAAAAAAATTGCATATTTACAAGAAAATATGTGAAAATTTACAAGAACAAAGTCACAAACTTATGAGACAAAGTTGCCAAATTACAAGAAAAAAAAAATCACATTTATGATTAAAAATGTTGCAAGTTTATGAGAGAAAAGTGGCAAATTTACTAGGGGAAAAGCTGCATCTGTGTATTCTGCTTAATAGCCAGAAACGGCTAGCAGGTTTTAGTGTGCTGCTTTATAGTGACTAACACACATGCTGCACAGGTGCGGGCGTTGTCACTCGGCTGATGGCGGGCTGCACCACAGGAGCGATGGCTGTTGCTTTTGCACAGCCGACAGATGTGGTGAAGGTGCGTTTCCAAGCGCAGGTGCGGATAGCTGACAGTGAGAGAAGGTACAATGGCACCATAGACGCCTACAAGACGATTGCCCGCGACGAGGGCATGCGGGGCCTTTGGAAAGGTACAGTTGAGCTGCTTTTTTTTAAATTCTGCCATGAATGTTTCAGATTCCAGAAGTACTAACTTCTGCTGCCTTCCAGGGTGCATGCCAAACATCACCCGCAATGCCATAGTAAACTGTGCTGAGCTGGTGACCTATGACATCATCAAAGACCTCATCCTGAAGTATGACCTCATGACAGGTGAGTGGAGGAGTCCCATTGAATGCTTTGCAGCAGGGCTTTCCTAGTTTTGGGGGGGCCCTATATGCAAGATCATGCTTTGGTTCCTCTATCTTTCTAATGGGGAGGAAGTCAAACCCTTTCAAATGAAAAAAAAAATTCTCCCCTCCTCACAAAAACATTTTAAAAAATAATTATTTAGATGAGAATAAACCATCAACCAGCATTCATATGAATGATGCAAATTTACAAGAAAAAAGTCACAAATTTCTGTTCTGAGGGGGAAAAAAGAAGCAAATTTATGAGGAAAAAAGTTGCAATTTACCAGGAAAAAGAAGTTGAAGTTAATTTTAATTTTCCCCCGAAAAATGTTAAGGGTGACCTTGCAGCTTGAGGGCCCCCTAGTGGGCCTGTTCCATTTCCATATCATCATCATAGCCAGAAACAGTTCTTCTTTGCAGAAACGTGACCTCGGACCTTTCCTCCCCCCACAGACAACCTGCCGTGCCACTTCACGGCCGCCTTTGGTGCCGGCTTCTGCACGACAGTCGTGGCGTCCCCTGTGGATGTGGTTAAGACACGGTTTATGAACTCAGAATCCGGTCAGTACAGCAGCGCTCTCAACTGTGCTCTCACAATGCTAAGAAATGAAGGACCTGCAGCCTTCTATAAAGGGTGAACACGCATAACAAAGCAGTGAAGCAACAAAGCCGTAAAATGACCTCGCTGGAACTTATACAGAACTTTTCTCTTTTGCTCCTTCAGGTTCATGCCTTCTTTCCTGCGACTGGGATCCTGGAACATTGTGATGTTTGTGACTTATGAGCAAATTAAAAGAGGTATGATGAAGACTAGGCAGTACTGGGAGTCACCTTTCTGACCACAGCTGCACAGCCATGGAAACAGCATCCTAAATTTTCCTTAAACTGGAAACTCCCCACCACACCACCTGTGCTGTGGTGGGGAGCAGTGGCTCATGGGTGGAACATGAGATGGGTGAATAGGAGCAAAGGAAAGCACTCCATGGTCACATCGGTGACCTGACTCCACGGGACACTGTGGCAAACTACTAAAGGACTAAAAGAGACATTCATTTATAATGGCATAAAGTTCTTCCATTATAGAAACACTCAGGTGGAAAAGGGTATGAAATGAAAAATACACACACACACACACACACACACACACACACTACACTGACTAATGATGAACTGACTGTTATTAAGAAACATTTTCTATCCAGTTCTGTGGTATAACGTGTTGCTGTGATGGAAGATGTTCACACGTTTGCCATGGAAGTTTGAAAACACACTTGAGCAGTGACCATCCTCCACTTTCTACTCCATGTCCCTTCTTTGTATTCTGCACTGTTTACAGCCTTGACAGTTTTTACTGTAGTATGATGAATGATTTGTTGCTGGTCAATGAGTCATCAGTTTCTTTGCACTCAATAAATATGTTTAATAGAACCGGTCTGACAAAGTGAAGTAGTTAAAGTGACTGCCAAAAATCAAGTTGTTTTTTTTCCCCCTTGTTAACATGTCTGTAACATGTTTGTTTATGACTTACAAGACATATCAAGAGTGAAATCATGCAAATGTCTCATGACTCAGTTTTTTTGCTTTAAAGTTTCACTTAAGCCACACCCCCTGAAAAAGGCAAGTTTAGACGGAGCATTTTTGGTGGCATAGCTATAAACAGCTGCTGGCACCTCAGTAGTGTTGGGCCAATCAGGACTCTCTGGCCTTCAGGCTTGTTAGCATTTCTGGGCTAGCTGTTTTGAAAATTTGACCCAATTAAGATGGGTTTTACCATTAACCCCCGATAATTTCGTCTACAGCAGTCATTCTCCAGTTGCGCATGCTAACTAGCTACAACTAATCGTTAGCTCCTCCGTTACTCCTGTTGCAACACAAAAGTGCATCAGTTAGAAACACACAGCTGACGGAGGCTAGGCTATGCTCCTTTGGGTCAAGTCAGCTGTTCTTATGTTTATTCGTTCCCCGTCAGTCAAAAATATTTCAAAGCTTTTTTTTAACGTACCTGTCTAGTAGTAAATAATTTATAATGATGATATAGCTTGGCGGTGCAGCGGTTAACACTGTGGCACCACAGCAACCTCACCCTTGACCATCGTGGGTTTGAGCCCACCCCCTGACCAATGGTGACCTTTCTGCATGGAGTTTGCATGTTCTCCCCGTGTCTGCGTAGGTTTTCTTCGGGATTTCTCTGGTTTCCTCCCACAGGCCAAAAACATGCAGGTTTGGTTAATTAAGCAATATCACATGAGTATGGTACCATGGATATAGTTAGTGTCACCCAGTAGCTGCAGGTATGATCGTTAGAGTAATCACACTCATAGTTACAGTTCATGATACTTTTATGCAACAGCTGCGGCAAGCATAATCTATCCATAAATGCAAGGAAACTGCCTGTGTGTGTCTGTTCCTCACATATCTCTCAAATCGTTCATCAGACTGACCTCGGATTTTATAAGTGCTTTGCTGAGGATAGAATAGAATGGAATAAAACTTTATTGGCCATCAAGTGGAAAGTTGTCTTCGGTTCACCACATACATGTCACAATGCATACTAAAATCATAAAAATTACAACCATCATCAAAAGCATACATCTGCAAAACAGGAAATGATAATTCATAAACATGTTCACATCTCCTTATTCAGTAACCTAACTGCATTTGGCACAAAAGATCACTTATAAACATTTCTGCAAGAGCTTGGTATCGTCGCCCTGAAGGGAATATCTGAAACTCCCGTGACTAACAATAGACGGAGCCTTTTTGGAAACAGCACTAACATACAGCTGTTCTAATGATGTTTGTGCCCGCCCTATTAGTTTTCCAGACATCTTAACCATTCTGTCCAGTTTCCTTTTGTTTTCCACAGTAATATTACCATACCAGACTGATACACTACTCACAAAAAGTTAGGGATATCTGGCTTTCGGGTGAAATTTATGGAAAATGTAAAAAGTTCATGCTACAGTGATATTATATCATGAAAGTAGGGCATTTAAGTAGAAGCATACAATGGTGATTTCCTCATCTCAAACAATTTATTGAAACAAAAGCCAATAACAGTGGTGGGTATACCACAACAAAAAATGTCAATGTCTCTAATAACTTTGATAAGCCACAAAATGTTATGTATATGCTTAAGCCCCTTTTCCACTAGTACCTACTCAGTCTGACTCGCCTCGGCTCTGCTCAGCTCAACACAGTGTGGTTGGTTTTCCATTATGACTGAATACCACTTCAAGTGGGTGTGATCTTTACAGCAAAGCGGTCTGACACTCCCGTGACATCATTTGTATGTGACACAAGCAAAACACAAGATGGAGGATATCAAGGCAATGCTGTTTGTTCTACACTACTCAGAAAAGGTTAGGGATATTTGGCTTTCGGGTGAAATTTATGGAAAATGTAAAAAGTTCACGCTACAGTGATATTATATCATGAAAGTAGGGCATTTAAGTAGAAGCATGTAATGGTGTTTTCCTCATTTTAAACAATTTATTGAAACAAAAACCAACAACAGTGGTGGGTATACCACAAAAAAATGTCAATGTCTCAGTAACTTCTCATGTGCCCTTGAGCATCAATTACAGCTTGACAGTGGTGTCTCATGATGTTCACAAGTTGACTTATTCTCTGCTGAGGCATGGCATTCCACTCTTCTTGAAGGGTGGTCCTCAGGTCATTGAGGTTGTGGGGTGCAGGGTTACGAGCCTCTACACGATGACTCAGCAAATCCCATAGGTTTTCTATGGGATTCAGGTCTGGAGAAAGTGCAGGCCACTCCATTTGAGGTACCCCAGCCTCCAGCAGCCGTTCCCTAATGATGCAACCTTGATGAGCTGGAATATTGTTGTCCATGAAGATGAAATTAGGCCTG
This sequence comes from Pholidichthys leucotaenia, assembly GCA_020510985.1. NCBI lineage: Eukaryota > Metazoa > Chordata > Actinopteri > Cichliformes > Pholidichthyidae > Pholidichthys > Pholidichthys leucotaenia. The sequence continues at coordinate 236,706,747 of CM035839.1, forward strand.
TGCTGTCCGTGCAAGGGCACAATGACTGGATTAATGATGTTATCCAAGTAGTATCGGCTTGTCACTGTACCATTCACAAGGTGTAGAGCAGTTCTGTATTGACTAGACACACCTGCCCAGACTGTAACACCACCACCACCACAGGCTCATCTGGTGACAACAGTAGTTGATGCATAGCACTCTCCTTGACATCTCCAACATCATTGGCGCCATCATTTCTGCTCAACGTGAATTGACTTTGATCAGAGAACAGCACTGAGGCCCACTGGTCCCTTGTCCAGGGTAAATGCCCCTGGCCCATGCAAGACGATGACTGTGCCTGGTGGTGTGGTCAGGTGCCCTTGCAGGTCATCTAGCATGTAGACCACACTGATATATACGGTTTCAAATAGTCTGACATGACACTTGGGTGCCTCTTACCTCCCTTAAATGTACCTGGAGTTGAGTGGCTTCATCATCCAGTTCCACAGGGCACTGTTCACAATGGAGCGGTCATCAGCATGGGATGTGGCCAAAGGACGTCCACTTCTATGCCTTTCTGTGACTCTTCCAGTCTCTCTGTATCTCTGTTGCAACCTGCTGATGACAGTCTGTGACACTCTAAGCTCAGTGACCACTTCCTTCTGAGAACATCTTGGGGTCCGAGGACCGCTGGTTGAAAAACATGACACTAGCCACCTCACACAACATTTAATAGACATAAATTACCACACAACGTGTATAAAAAATACAAAATAGAGGTACAAAATTTAATAAACCAGCACAATAATTGTGCAAAACCTGACACAACATGCACTGTCCTTGAGCTGATTTGGCACACGTGTTAAAATTTAAGACATTATGTGTCATTTCTAACACATCTGTTCTAAGAGAATGCACAAGTGCATTTAGTTGTACTCTGGGAAACTTTTCATTTTATGGATTTGAAATGAGTGCAAGTCAATTTTTTCTTACACTCTTAGAACAGATGTGTTAAAATTAAATTATTGTCTTACATTTTAATACTTGCCACATGTCCATTTATTTAGCATTTATTACATGTGGTATGATGTGTTATAATATACATTATATATAAAAACTGTATCAACACATTTTTTGTTTCATTTTTGGGCACATCCCTTTTCAAAGTATATCAGGTCTTTTTTCTCATCTGAAATCATTGTTCTGGCCTAGTAAATATTTGATGTATTGCTGCTGATGCATGTGATTTGTATTAAGTTATGGCACATGTGCGTAGTTTACATTTTGCTCTGGCAGGTACATGAAAAACAAACTGCAAATTTATAAAAAAAAAAAAAAAAAAAGAAGCCACAAGTTTATGATTTGAAAAAGTATCAAATGTATAGAAATATTTCTATTTAAAAAGCTATAAAATAGACGACTTCCGGTCTGGACACCATGGTGATAGCAGCTTAACGCTGAAGCTCCAAGAACCCATGCGTGAAAATACCTGGAAAATCAGATTTAACGGATTTTTGGAGTGAAAATCAAAAGACAAAGTCATTATGCCTAAAGGAAAACAGAAGAGATCAACATTTGCCAGGCCAAGACACGCATCGGCCGGAGAATCTGACCTGGAGGACAACATCCACTCGGAAGCAGAGGAGCTGAATGAGGCTAGCAACACGGTTAGCTTAAAAACGATAATTCAAGAATTAAGAGAATTTCGCTGACAGTGTTGGGCCGAATTTCGTGAAATTAAAGACGAAATTAAAAGGACAAACAACAGAGTGGACCAGGCTGAGGACCGAATCATGGAAGCAGAGGAAAGAATAAAAGGGCTGGAAGAAACCGTGCTGGAATTACTCAAACAACAGACAAGACTGGAGGCTAAGCTAACGGACTAAGAAGGAAGACTAAGAAGGGCCAACATAAGAATTCATGGTCTGAAAGAAGGAGTCGAGGACGGTTTCACCACAATGGCTGCATGCGTGGAATCCATACTGAGAGAGAAGTTGGAAATTCCCCAATCCACCGACTTGAAGATAGAAAGGGCGCACCGTACATTAGCCCCAAGGCCGTCGGCGGAAGCGCCTCCGCGATTGGTGGTGGTGAAGTTTTCCAACTTCAGAACAAAAGAAGAGGTTTTGAGACTGGCTTGGCAGAAAAAAGGATTTATGCACCAAGAAAGAAAAGTTTTTGTGGAGCACGACTACGCCCTGGAGGTCCTTAAAAAGCGTTGGGAATACAACAACGCTAAAAAGGTACTAAGAGAGAAGAAACTGCGCTTTCAAACTCCATTTCCGGCGAAGCTGCGGGTTTTTTACGGGGAAGAGACGTGTCTCTACAACTCGGCGGAAGAAGCAACCAGGGATATGGTGAGAAGAGGGCTCCCGGTAACGGTGTATAAACCCGCAACAGACCCGATCAAAAGAATCAAGGCTCAAACGTGGTGCACACAGAGACCCTCAAAATCCACGGACCAGCAGCGGGAAACCCAGTGCCAGGGCTATAAGGAAAAACTGAATGCTTTCAGGAGGGAATAACGATATTTTTAGTCAATCTGTGCATCCAACCCTCCTCCTACAAGGTAACAAACATTAAAGGAGATGCAGAATCAGCAAATGGTAAAACATTTCATTGAACAGTCATAATATTAGAAACAAGTAGGTCTTTAAAAAAAAAAAAATTGTTAAAATAGAAATGTGACAATGAACCACATGATCTCTCCACACTAACAAATACTGTATTAACGTGATTGTTTGCTGTGACGGTGGTGGGAGGTTGCGCACAATTTCATAGGGTATAAGCATAAAAAAAAAAAAAATCATTACAAGTTTGGATTGGGATCTGAAATTCACGTTAAAAACATGGGACAACTTACAGGGGTAAGAGAGGGCCCTCAACACGTAACAGAGTTTGAGGAATTTCCCTCAGAGCCAACACACCATCAAGGCCCTTCTAAGGTCACTAAAAAGACCTCAGCTCAGGAAGATCTTTTGACAGTTTTTCGTTTTAAAGTTTTATATACTATTGTGGGGAAGATATTGAGCTCATATCTCCCCACAAATATGTGACTGTATGTGTGTTGGTGACTCCACGTCTCACGTCTCACGCCTCATTCTTGAACACATTCTCTACACTGGTGACCCTACGACTAAGTATGGACGAACTTCGTACAGCAGACTCATCAGGAGCCAACCAGGCCAGCGCAGCTATCGCAGTCCAGCTGCCCGAATTCTGGCAGCACAGCCCACGTGCCTGGTTCAACACGGTTGAGGCGCAGTTTCACCTTCGGGGAATTTCAGCAGATGCAACGAAATTCTTCTACGTGGTAGCAAAGCTGGACAGCCTCACAGCACAGCGGGTGGAGAGCCTGACTAACCACCCACCAGAGGTCGACAAGTACGGCGCATTGAAAGCCGCGCTCATCCGTGCCTTCACTCCCTCGCTGGGAGAGCGGGCAGAGAGGGCAGCGGGCAGAGAGGCTCCTGATGTTGACCGAAAGCGAAGCAGACAGGCCCGCTGACCTGATGGCGAGGATGCTGAACCTGAGAGGCGAGGACGATGACGGCTTTATCTTCGCCCACCTCTTCCTCAGGACACTACCGCCAGCGGTGAGAGTCACCCTGACCAGCTTCCAACTGCTGACCAACCGAGATTACCACGAGCTGGGCCAGGAGGCACAGCGACTCGTCGACGGCCATAGACGGCACACGGCCACGACGGTGGCAGCAGAGCTGAGCGCAAAACCCGGAGACGGCAAGGGGCCAGAGGCTACGACACCAGATGCACTGACGTCAGCAGCGGTGGAGACCAGGAGACGCGGGGCGCACGACGCCCTCTGCTTTTATCATCGACGCTTCGCCAAGAGGGCACGCAGATGCATTCCCCCCTGCCAGTTCAAGCGCACGGGAAATGCCAAGCCCGACATTCGGTAGCAGCTGCTGCTCTCGGCGCGAAGACTAAGCTGCTCTACCTCACGGACGGGAAATCAGGGAGGCAGTTCCTGGTGGACACGGGCTCCCAGCTGAGTTTCATCACACCCCTCCACGCTGATCGGTTGGCGCCTTCCAGCGGACCCCTGGTGTTGGCGGCGAACGGTTCGATGATCAAGACCTACGGGGAGAAGACCCTCCCCCTGTCTTTCTATGGTCGGTCATTTGAGTGGACCTTCGTCGTGGCAGCAGTCAGTCATAACATGTTAGGTGCTGATTTTTTGTGCTCGAATGGTTTATTGGTTGATCTTGCTAACAGACGTCTGGTTAATGCTCTTTTTACAGCATTTCCTGCACAGCCCGGGTGGTCCCCCCCATTGCACAGCCCAACCTCACAGCTGCAGGTGGTAAGTTTCAAGCACTACTCACTCAGTTTCCAGCACTCACAGTCCCAACGTTCTCGGCGTCAGTGGCTAAACATGGTGTAGTGGAGCACTTTATAACTACTACCGGTCCCCCCGTTTTTGCAAAAGCTCGGCGCTTGGACCCAGCTAAACTCGCCATAGCGTGTGAGGAATTCGTCAACCTGGAAAAACTGGGCATCATTAGACGCTCTAACAGCCCCTGGGCATCGCCACTACATATGGTCCCCAAGACCGATGGCTCGTGGTGGCCTTGCGGTGATTTCCGCAGGTTGAATAACGCTTCAGCTCACGACCGCTACCCGATCCTGCACATCCAAGATTTTTTGGTACATTTGGCGAGGGCGTGTATTTTTTCTAAAATAGATTTGGTGCGCGGGTACCACCAAGTCCCAGTCCGCGCTCAGGACATACCCAAAACAGCGGTAATAACTCCTTTTGGACTTTTCGAGTTTTTGCGTATGCCGTTTGGACTCAAAGGGGCCGCGCAGACGTTCCAGCGCATGCTGGACGCAGTCCTACGCGACCTCCCTTTTGTGTTTGTCTACTTGGATGATATTTTGGTAGCCAGCACGTCCAAGGACGAACATGAAAGCCACCTCACAGCGGTTTTTCAGAGGCTGGCAGAGCACGGGTTAATAATTAACCCAGCGAAGTGCCAGTTTGGGGTCGTGCAGATCGATTTTTTGGGGCATCGTGTTTCACCAGAAGGAGCGGTTCCTCTGCCCGATAAAGTACGCGCAATAACGGATTTTCCCAAACCTCAAACGGTCAAAGCATTGCAAGAATTTTTGGGAATGGTCAGTTTTTACAACCGATTCCTCCCAGGCGCAGCGCAGCTCATGCAACCCCTGTACACAGCGCTTAAAAAGCAAAAACCCACGAATAAGATTGAGTGGTCCCCGGAACGGGAGCGCGCATTCTCCCAGGTCAAATCAGCCCTGTCGAACACCGTTTTGTTGGCACACCCGGTGCCAACGGCACGTATGGCGCTCACCACGGACGCCTCTGATTTAGCGGTGGGGGCGGTCGTTGAACAGTTCGTGGCGGGGAGCTGGCAACCCCTCGCGTTTTTCAGTAAAACCCTGCACGATAACGAGCGGAAGTACAGCGCGTTCGACAGGGAGCTTTTGGCCCTACATTTGGCCACCCGCCATTTCCAGTTCTGGCTAGAGGGGTGCCGTTTTACCGCGTTTGTGGACCATAAGCCATTAACTTTTGCGATGGCCAAGATTTCAGAGCCTTGGTCAGGCCGGCAACAGAGACAGCTGGCCGCGATATCAGAGTTCACCACCGATATTCAGCATGTCGCAGGCAAACATAATGTGGTGGCAGACTGTCTTTTCGCGTGCAGTAGCAGCACCAATCCCCATGGGGGCAGGCTCGGCAACCGTGGCCGCGGGCCAGTCTGTGGCGCAGAAAGCACTTCGCAGCCACCGTCCACCATTGGTTTAGATCACGCAGCCATGGCCGCGGAGCAGGCTGACGACGCGGATGTGCACGTGCTTCCAGTCTGGGACCAACAGGGTGAAGGCTGGAGCACAGGGTGCTGCAGATAGGTATGCCCCCTCTAATCTGCGATGTCTCCACCGGGCCGGGGCCTCGTCCCGTAGTTCCGGCTGCATGGCGCCACCCCGCGTTTTCGACTCAATTCACTCTCTGGCACACCCAGGGGTGCGCCAGAGAGTGGATTGCACCCAGGGGGTGCACCCAGGGGTGCGCGCATCGATTAAAACGGTGGGAGAAAAATTTGTTTGGCGAGGGTTGCGTAAACAGGTCAAAGAATGGGCAGCGGCTTGCGTAGCGTGCCAACAAGCCAAAATACACAAACACACTAGGGCTCCTTTAGAACCTTTTCACATCCCCGGCTAAACGTTTTGATCATGTGCATGTCGACTTGGGGTGGGCCCCCTCCCGTTGTCGCAGGGGTGCACACATCTTTGACGATGGTAGATCGCACCATGCGTTGGCCGGAGAGCGGTCCCTCTAGCGTCAACTTACGGCGGCAGACGTTGCACGCACGATCTTTTAAACGGCTTGGGTCGCGCGTTTTGGAGTCCCGTCGGACATAACGTCCGACAGAGGTCCCCAATTCGTTTCTGAACTCTGGTCATCCATGGGCCCACAGCCTGGGGTGAAGATCCACTGCACTACCGTGTATAACCCTCAGGCTAACGGTTTGTGCGAACGCTTTCATAGGTCATTGGAAAGCAGCCCCTCAGAGCGTCTCTCACGGATACAAATTGGGTGGATAGACTTCCATGGGTTTTATTGGGGTTGCGTTCTGCACCTAAGGAGGATTTGCAAGCCTCCCCGGCTGAATTAGTTTTTTGCTCAACCCCTCCGTTTGCCGGGGGATTTCCTCCCTGACACCCCGCACCAAATTGCCCCCCCGCTCAGCTGTTGCAGAGCGGCACAGGATCAGACACCCTCCCTGGCCCAGTGCATCACAGTTTTCCACAGGTTTTTTGTGCCAAGAGCTTTAAAGAATGCGGAGTTTGTTTTTGTTAGACATGATGCTCAAAGACCAGGTTTACGACCCCCCTTACGACGGGCCTTTCAGAGTGTTGGAAACAAGAGAGAAACAATTTTTGCTTGATTTGGGAGACAGAAAAGAGGTTGATTTGCATTAACAGACTCAAACACCCGCTTTTGTTCTGGCTGATGAACACGTGCAGGTTGGCCAGGGCCCCCCGCCGTGGCAGGCCACCGAAAAGGCATTGTTCGTTGACATCACAAAGATGTGCTAACAAGTCTGATTCACAGATGCAGAGAGCCGCTGCAGAAGGAACAAAGCCGGCTCACAGCAGATTTGGCAGGAGGTTTAAACCCAAGCAATTGGTGGATTGATTTGTGTTATGTTGTGATGTTTCTGCCATACAGATCTGATTAGATTTTGTCCCTGAATAGACGTTTGGGGGGGGTTATGTGGCGAAGATATTGAGCTCATATCTCCCCACAAATATGTGACTGTATGTGTATTGGTGACTCCACGTCTGGTGGGACAAAAGAGGTCTGGACCTGCAGAGATCTACAGGAGATGACGAGTAGGTGTGAGTCTTGACCTTTGTCTCCGAGAGGATGTCCCAGGAAGATTCCGGAACACCGTAGAACAAGAGACAATAGTGAGACCATGAAAGAGTGCATTGTGACTGAGACTATGTGCCATGTAATATTATGTTTGCTTATGTAACATGTGACTGTGGTTGTGGCCCCAGCAGAGTATAAGAACGTGGTATTCGATTGCTCAGCCTCTTTTCCTGCATAGAAGATTGATAGAGCATGTGTTCACTCAATAAAGTTGACTCTGAGAAATAAACTCAGCCTCATTCTTGAACACATTCTCTACACTATGTTCTTAATGTTTTTTTATGTTTCTTAATGTTCTTTCAGTTTCTGAGTAGCATAAAAGAGAGCCACTACACTGTTATACTAAATAAGACAATACAATGGAGAAACAGGGTGTAACCAAAATAATCTCATATAATGTAAAAGGGATCCTGAATCCAGTTAAAAGATCCAAGATTCTTGGCAAAATGAAAAAAGACAAAGCAGGAATAATATTTTTACAGGAAACCCATCTAACAGACTTGGAACGCACTAAGGGTTTAAACTGATCTCTTCATCTTCATATAAGTCAGGGAGGAGGAGGGGGGTAGCGACATTGATCTCAACCAAAATTATGTTTGAAAAAAATTCAGAACACAAAGATAAAGAAGAGAGATTTAGCATGGTACTTGGTCGGCTAGAGGGAAAAGATATCACCCTGCTGAATGTATAGTCACCTCCAGGGGCTAACTGGAAATTTTATGAAATGTATTTGACCTAATGATAACTAAAGCCAAAGGTTTTAGTGATATGTGGTGAGACTTCAATCTAAGACTGAATCCATACTGGGATGCATCAGGTAATCTCCACATCAAAATAACACTCAAAGTAGAAAAACTCTGATGCTACTAAAAGAAATGGGAATCTGTGACGTGTGGAGGGAATTCAACCCCAGTGTAAAAAGATTATACATTTTACTCAGCACCACATTCATCATACTCAAGGACTGACTATTTTTTTATGTTTAATAGAGACATTGGGAAGAGTAAAAACAATGTAAAAATAGGATTGATGTATCTCTCTGACCACAGTCCGATCTATATGGAGTTTAAATATCCAAAAATACACAATAATACATTTTCTTGAGGTTAAATTCAAATGTCCTGAAAGGACCACTGAAATATGAATTGGAATCAGATATTCTCAGATATTTGGAAGAAAATGATAATGGAGAAGCAGTCCCCTTTAATACTGTGGGACCATGCAAAGCTGTAATAAGGGGAAAGATTATTGCAAAACTGGCAACCCAAAAGAACTGAGACAGAGAAAAACTAATCACATTTGAGTCAGAACTTAAGAAACTAGAAAAAGAGCACAAAGACAACACTCATTCTAATGACTCGCTCAAAGTTAGGAAATTAAAAAACAAATAAACGAGATCCTACACAATAGAAATCCAGAGAAACTTACATTTCTGAAACAAAAATACCATGAAACAGGTAGCAAATCGGGCAAAATTACTAGCCTACAAATTGAGGAAACAACAAACGGAGAGAGCACTCTACAAAATCAGAGACCCAGTATCAAAGGGAAATAAAAATTTAGAATTCAGGAAATTCTTAAAACTTCGAGAATACTACAAGAACTTATACTCCCATAAAAAACACCAAAACACATCTGAAACCTTCCTAAATATATTAAATCTTCCCAACTTACTGAGTCACAAAATAAAACACTACTGTCAGAAATGCAACCTAAAGAATTAGAAAAAGCAATTATGAAACTTAAAGCTAACAAATCCCAGGAGCAGATGGCTACACAGCAGAGTGGTACAAAACCTTTAAACAGCAACTATCTCCTCTCCTCCTGAAAACATTTAACTATGTCCTCCACACAGGGGAAATCCCCCCTCCTGGAGATAAGGGGTCATTGCAGTCATACCTAAACCTGAAAAGGATAAAATAGACTGCTCCATCTACAGACCAATCAGTGTGTTAAATCAGGACTATAAACTTTTTACCACTATCCTTGCTAAAAGATTAGAAAATATACTGACAGACTTAATTCATTTAGACCAAACAAGTTTTATAAGACAAAGAAAGACACAAGATAACATTAGACACACTTTACACATATGAATCGGTGAATTCAAAAGGGGCCCAAAGTCCCCACTCATCATATAAAAAAAATATAATTTAAATGCAGCCATATTGGATTAGATGCTGAAAAAGCATTTGATTCGGTTGACTGGTCTTTCCTATTATAGAATCTTATCCAGTTTCAATTTTCATAATAACTTCATTAGAACTATCCAGCATTATATAAAAAACCAACAGCTAAAATAAGATTAAAGATAATTTATCATCATCTTTTGAACTGGAAAGAGATGTCGTCAGGGCTTGCCCCTTGCCTCCATTGCTCTTTGCAATCTTCATAGAACCTCTGAGCCAATGGATTAAGACAGAATCACAAAATTCAAGGTATTACACTTGGTCAGAAGGAACATAAAATAGCACTCTTTGCTGGGGACATTTTAATATACCTGGGGCAGCCGGACACCTCTTTTCCAGAACTAATCTCAGTTTTTTCAGAGTATGGAGAGTTATCGGGGTATGAATTAAACATGCATAAAACTCAAATTTTAACATTCAACTATGACCCAAATCAATATTTACTAAGCAAACTCAAAACTAACTGGGAGATGGAATCTATGAAATAGCTGGGGGTCAATATCCCGAAACAACTCAACAAAATTATAACACTAAACTATGATCCACTGATGGCAAAAAATAAAATCTGATCTAGCAAGATGGAATATGATACCATTCTTGGGTACTGCACAAAGAATTGAAGCAGTCAAAATGAATATACTTCCACGTCTTCTATACCTTTTTCCAAACAATACCAGTAGAACCTCCCAAAAAAAAACATGTCAAGAACTGGACAGAAGGATTCTCCAGAATTCATATGGCAGGGCAAGAGACCTAGAATCAGATATTGAACCCTACAGCTAAACAAAGACAAAGGTGGGCTCGTGCTGACAAATATCAGGGACTATTTTAAAGCCGCACAAAGTTAAACTTTAGCAGAGATATGTAACCCAGTCTACACTGCAGCAAAGGGAAGGAGATGGAATGCCAAATAACAAGTGATATTCCCCTACAGAGCGATTATAGGGAACAATTGCCTTACCTAAACTTTTGAATAACACTAACCCGTGGATAGAGACCCCCGCTAAAAATTTGGTTTAAGATAGTCCAGAGAGAATCAAACTAAAGAACCCTATCGATTATTGCAATGGATTTCCTATGATCAAGACTTTACGCCTAATAAAACAGACACCTAGATTTAAAAAGTGGAAAGAGAACGGACTGATAAAATATTACGATTTTTTTAAAGGGCAAACTTTTAAGAATTTTTGAAGATTTGAAAATACAAGGTCTAGTAAATCAAGACTTTACAGGTTCTTTCAGCGTAGACACCACATAAACAATATACTTAAAAAGGAGGATTTGGAAAGGGCCCAGTCAGGTGTTCTGAAGGTTTTCTTAATGGCATAGAAAGGGATCCCAGGGGATCAGATACATTTCTAAAATATACCTTGGTCTTCAAGACTTAAAAGGAGACAAACACATCATATATAAAAAGGAGAGATGGGAAAAAGAGGGGACTTTCACTTTACAACTGGAAATATGAGGGAAAAGCTAAATAAACAACAAGGGAAAAGTACCTCATCCCTGCAGTGGAGAGAATTTGGATGAAAAATTTGGTAAAGATTTTCAGACCACCTGCACAAAACAAATTTACCTCGTAAGGCGTTGAATTGTTGGTGCTTGTGTGGTGAAAAGACTGCAAATCATTTTCATGTGTTTTGGTCATGCCCAGGTTATCCACCAATTTTGGACCAATGTACAGACAATATTGGGGGAAAATATTCAAAATAACAGTTCCCTTTTCTTTTGTAACTTTGTATTTGGGTTTACTACCGGAATCACTGGAAAGACGAGGAAGAAAAATACTTATTCACTGTTTAATATTGGCAAGTAAAAAAGCTCTAACAAAAAAATGAATGGTGAAAGACTGTCCTACACCTGAAGATTGGATTAATGTGATTCAGGACATTTATTCGATGGAAAAGTTGACATTTGCACTGAGACAGGACATGGATGGGTTCTTGAACTTTTGGCAACCCTGGAACGCATATGTGTCTTCCATCAGATCTAATCTTTGACAAGCACCATTTCAATAATGGCACCTCTCTTTGCTCCAACACTACTCAGATGCTCTTTTATTTTTCTGCTCTTTTGTTTTTGTCTTGTTTTGTTTAGTTTTTTTTTTGTTCTTCTTTTAATTTCTCTTTTTCTTTCACTTAAAAAAGGGTGTTGTAATAAATTTTTTCCAATGTTGTCTTAATACAAAAAAGGGGGAATATGTGATAAAAATGTAAACAATGCAATGCTGTAATGACATGTATACCCTTTACAAAAACTTAAATAAAAAACCCCTATAAAATAGTAAGAATTTTTTTTTGTAAATTTATGAGTAAAAAGTTTTCAATTTGCATTAAAAAGTTAGAAATATTTCATTAATCTTACAAACATCATGAAAAGTTCTAGATTGATTAGAAAAAAAATCTGATTTATAAGAGAAAATCACTAGTTTATGAGAAAATGTCTTAAGTTTCTGTCCTGATCCTGGGCACGGGTGGGCACCGTGCCCAGTCTTCAATTAAGTTTAGTCTTTTTCTGTCTGTTTGCTTATCTTGTCCAGTTATTGTGTCATTTTGTATTTGTAGTAATGTTTACATTTTGGGGTTGTGTTGTTGTTTCATTATGGTTTCTGGTTTGTGTTTTATTTTGACAGCGCTGTGCAGCTTCCGGCTGTCAAACTGTTCGGAGCTGCACAGCTGTCATTCATTCTGTTATTTTCTCCACTCGTGTATCCACACCCGTTACCCATCAAGAGATGGTATTTTAGGGCACCACAACCTTTCCCCGTTGTCCTGCCCTACTGTGACGTCCTCAGATGTTTGTCAGGTATCTGAGTGTGTTGTCGGCCATAGCCGCTGAGGAGATTGCGTTGAGATCCAGCCAGGTAAACTGTCCTTTTCCCTCAATTCCCTCAGCCACGAGCCCCTCTGCTTCTCGGGTGTGCTCTGGCTGAATCTGTCTGTTCCCCAGTGTCTCTGAGCGGCTCAGCCGCTATTTCCCCGGGCTGTTCTGCTCCCCCTGGTCGTGAGCGCCACTCTCCTCCGGTACATGTATTTCCCCCTTTATTTATAAGTGTGTATTGTATGTCATGTTCATATTTTCCTTCAATAAATGTTGCAACTCACAGACGGCGCTTAGTGTCTCATGCTGCCCGTGAAATGGGCGATTTATGACAGAAGGGCATGACCAGTGTGACACCAGCCTCTGTGGGTTTGCCTTTTTCCACCACTTTTCCTGCAATAATGTTCCTGCATTCACTAAGCCACCAGTGCACCGGAGCCCCACTGTCCAAGGTAAATCGGTAGCTAGGGGTCCCACTACTGATGAACTGTGGGCGGCAGACTTTTTTGGATACAATGCTCATCACTCGCTCGCTGAAGGAGGTTCGTAGGAATATGGAGGGGGCGGCGGCCATAGTGGAGGCGTACCCGGGGTTAGGGAGCTACCCCAGGTACACGGTCATATTGTATACCATCTCCATCCTCCAGACAGACCCTCACAGCCTGATAGGCAACCTTCACTCATCTGCGCCGAGAGCCAAATCCACAAGGAAGGGGCCCCGAGCTCTGGCGTCCCGCTTCCCTCACCAGAAGCCCGAGCCTCTGCCTCCTCCTCAGATGACGTCAGCCGTGTCCAGAGGAGCACTGTCTGGCCCAATTTCAGCAGCAGGAACCATCGTGCACCGGGAAATATGACAAGTGGGTTTTTATTCCTCTTCTCATTTTAATGAAATACCTTGCCTTATTCCCAGTGATGAGGCTCAGCGACAGCAGCCAAATTTAGCTGAGTCCTCATCACCTGCTGCTGTTGTCTCATCCTTGCCTCCTTCTCATGTGTTTTTCTCTGTTGCTTCCGAGGGTCCACCGGTCCTGTGAAGGAGCCGCCGGACGACGGGGTGGAGGGGTGGGGGGTGGGGGTTGCCGCCCTGGGAATCCCTGTTCCAGCCCAGCGGCCACGCTCCAGACGGAAGACAAGCCCCATCTGTGCTCTGAATCCTGAGCCAACAGATGGGTGTCCCTTGGGTTCAGAGGCACTGGACCCAGCGCTGTTGGTGAGGCAACCTCCAGCATCAGCCACCCCGCTGAGTGAGCTACCGGCGCCGGTCATCAAGCCTGGAGGTCTACTGGCTGCGCCCACCATCATGCTTGCTGTCAGGGCCGCCGCAGCAAACTCACAGGAGTCCTGGATGGTGGTGGAGCTTGAGCCCAGGCAAGTGCTCTGTTCTGCGTTATCACCTTCAGATCCTGAGAATTCTTGTCTGGCTCCTGCTGGGGAGAATCAGTTGCAAATGTCCTCTGCTCCTGAGCTCTCCTCACCGGGCTCCCCTGCTGTCGGTGATTCTACTCCGGTGTTTTTTCCTTCCTCTGAGGTGGCTGTGTCGGAAGTGGATGCCCAGGTGGGGAGAGCTGAGACATCCCAGCCAGGATCGCCGGAGTCCTGAACGGCGGTGGAGCTCGAGCTCAGGCAAGTAATCTTTCTGGTTTTCACTTTCTCTGTCCTACAGAAATCTTGTCTAGCTCTTCGTGGGGAGGTCCAGGTGCAGCCATCAGCTGCACCTGAGCTCTCCTCGCCAGGCTCCACTACTGCCGGTGATTCTGACCCGGTGTGTGTCTATGTTCCATCTGAGCCTTCTCCTGAGGTCACTATGGGTCATCCATCACCGCCAGAGGTCTTTGCGGGTGCAACGCCCCAGTCCGGGGCCCTCGTGGGTGTGTCCACTCTGTTTGAGGCCACCGTGGGTGCTGCACCCCAGTCCTGGGCCTCCGCAGGTGCTGCACCCCTGTCCGGGGCCTCAGTGGGTGCTGCGCTCCAGTCCAGGGCCTCTGTGGGTGCTGCTCCCCCTCCTTCCAAGGTCTCTGTGGTTGCTGCTCCCCCTCTGTCCAAGGTCTTCGTGGGTGCTGCTCCTCCTCTGTCCGAGGTCTCTGTGGGTGCTGCTCCCCCTCTGTCCATGGTCTCCGTGGGTGCTGCACTTCAGTCAGGGGCCTCCGTGGAGGCTGCACGAGCTGCTTCCCCAGGTAGGGGCAAGTCATGTCCTGAGGTCCATTGGCCCAGGGATGTGGGAAGGCCACCTGATGAGTTTCTCCTGCTTGGGGAGGTTTGAAACCCTGGGAGATCACCCAACGGGCTATGCCAGCTGCTCTGGTGGAACAAGGACTCTGGGAGGCCTCTGGACATGTACCACTGTGTGGTCTGGTGGCCTTGGGACTTGGGTAGGCTACCTGAACTGCCTCGTACACCTTTCCAGGGGTCCTCGAGCCTGGGTCACCATAATTGTTCAGGTTGTGGGTCATGAGTGTTTTCCTTTTGTTTTGTTTTTTTTGTTGTTGTTTTTTTCTTGGTCCCTCTGTGCCTGGGTTCCCCCTCCTCCCCCACGGGGTGGGGTTTTTTTCTTGTGGGGGAGGTCTTCTGTGTGTGTGTGTGGGGGGGGTTCTTTGCCTTTTTCGAAGTTGCCCTAGGGTGTCTGGGTTCCACCCCTTGAGCGGGGGGACACTGTCCTGATCCTGGGCATGGGTGGGTGCCGTGCCTAGTCTTCAGTTAAGTTTAGTCTTTTTCTGTCTGTTTGTTTATCTTGTCCAGTTATTGTGTCATTTTGTATTTGTAGTAATATTTATATTTTGGGGTTGTGTTGTTGTTTCATTATGGTTTCTGGTTTGTGTTTTATTTTGACAGCGCTGTGCAGTTTCCGGCTGTCAAACTGTTCGGAGGTGCACAGCTGTCATTCATTCTGTTATTTTCTCCCCTCATGTATACACACCTGTTACCCATCAAGAGATGGTATTTTAGGGCACCACAACCTTTCCCCGTTGTCCTGCCCTACTGTGACATACTCAGATGTTTGTCGGGTATCTGAGTGTGTTGTCGGCCGTAGCTGTTGAGGAGATCCCCGGGCTGTTCTGCTCCCCCTGATCATGAGCTCTGCTGTCCTCCGGTACATGTATTTCCCCCTTTATTTATAAGTGTGTATTGTTTGTCTGTCATACATTAACTTTCATCCAAATATTTTATTCTGAAAGAGAATAATTAATTCTGAAGATGTTTTAAAAGCTTATGATGCTTTCAGTTTGTTTAACAAATATAACAATAGCAAAGTAATAACCAGACCTATTTTCAGTATCAAATACAAAGCTTGGTCTTCTTGTTGAGTTCTTGACTGGCTGAACCAGTTCTGGCTCTAGTCTGGGGTGATCGTTCCTGTGTGTCTCTTTCACTGTTCTTCACCCCAGAGACTATTTGACCAGGAATTTTGAGCCATTGTTATAATAAACTGCTCTTTAAGATGTCAGGGAGAATGGAATCCTCTGTAGAGGTCAATAAATTTTAAGAACTAAAAAAACTAACTCAAACTTTAAACAACCTTTCACTAACTAGTGAACCCAAGGGCTGGTCAGATGGGACCTCTCTGTGTGGAGTTTGCTTGTTCTCCTCATAGGTTACCTCCAGGTACTCAGGTTTCATCCCACAGTCCAAAGAAATGGGCATTAGGTTAATTGGCATTAACTAGGGATTCTTAATTGCCCTATTAGGTATGAATGTGAGAGTGAACAGTTGTCTATCTCTCTGTGTCCACCCTGTGATGGACTGGTGGTTTGTCCAGGGTGCACCCCACCTCTCGCCCAAAGAAGCTATGATAGGCTCAATGCATGTGCATGGTATAAGGAAATGCTAAGAGTGCCAGTTATTCATGAGGGCAACCCAAATAAGAGAAAAAAATTACAATGAATTACAGTCCCGTTCTTCATCATCATCATAGCAGTCTGTCGTGGGCAAGAATGACTGCTTCATTTAGGTCTGATCAGATTCCTCCACACAGCTCTGTCCTTAGCCTTCCACTGCCAGGAACTCCTGTCTATATCCAGCTTCTTCAAGTTTATTTTTAGTGTCTTTAAATCTGAGCCTTGGTCTACCCTGATTGCATTTGCCCTCGCATAACTGTGAGTAGAGTAACTGCCGAGGGAGACGCTGGTGGTCCATCCTCGCAACATGTCCAAGCCATCTCAGGTCCGTCTGTATTAGCATGTCCTCCATTGATGGTAGACCAGCTCGTTTCAACACTTTTATGTTGGTTATCTTGTCTTTCCATGAGATGTTCATTATGGCTCGAAGGTCTCATCATGTACGCGTTGAGTTTCTTTACCTGCACTCTGTAGACAGTCCAAGTTTCAGCACCGTACAATAGAGTAGCCAGTATTGTCGCTCTGTACACCTTGCATTTCACACAGATAGACACATGTCGATTGTTCCACAGTCTCTCCCTCAAGTTTTTAAACACAGTGCTTGCTCTTCCCATCCTGAGATATAATTAATCCTCCAGCCTAGCATTCTCTGAAACAGTACTCCCTAGATACTTGAAAGTCTTGCACTTGACTAGTGGCTCTGTACCAATGCTGATCTCTTCTGGTAGTGATGTTGATAACTGAAACTCTGGTTGTTGATAAAGGCACTCTGTCTTCTTGATGTTGATTTTGAGGCTGAATTGGCTAGCTGCTCTTGCAAATTTCTCCACTAAAGATTGCATATCTTCCGCACTGTGTTCAACCAGAACACTGTCGTTGGCAAAGAGCATTTCTTTTACTACCTTTATTGATGTCTTACTCTTGGCTTTAAATTGTGCCACATTGAACAAGTCTGCTACTTTCCTTATTTGAATGCATACTCCTTCTGAAGTGTCTTTGAAGGCCACCTCAAGCATGGCTGCCAGATATAGCGAGAAGAGTGTAGGCACCAGCACACACGCATGTTTCACCCCGTTGCTTACTGAAAAGTCTTTAGATACTGAGCCACTCATTGCCACATTTGCTTGCATACCTGTATGGAGTGCCTTGATCAGGCTGACAAACTTCTCTGTACAGCCATATTTCTTGAGTACCTGCCAAAGTCCTTGTCGCGAAACAGTATCGAAGGCTTTACTGAAGTCTAGGAAGACTACATAAAGCGGCATGCTCTGTCCGATACACTTTTCTTGAACCTGCTTCAAGCAGAAAATCATGTCCATTGTGCTTCTTCTACTTCTAAAGCCGCACTGGGTTTCCGGTAGTACATTTTTCTTGATGTGTTCATTGAGTCTGTTCAGTAGTACACGTGAGAGACTCTAACCAATAGTGGCTAGCAGTGATATACCTCTGTAATTTCCACAATCTTTCCTGTCACCTTTCTTGAACAAAGGCACAATACTTGCATCCTTCCATTCTTGAGGTACTTTCTGGGCATCCCATATCTCTTGGATGAGCTTGTGCAGGCAGTTGGTCAGCTGAACACCACCAAATTTCCACACTTCTGCTGGAATTCCATCCCTTCCTGGAGCTTTACCATCCTGTGTTGTCTTGATAGCTGCCATTAGTTCATCAAGATTTGGTGGTTCATCCAGACTTGATACAGCTGGTCGCTGCACTAGAACTTCTTAACCCTCTTCAGTGAGATCTCCAGGGTTGTTTAGTAGTTGGTCAAAGTGGTCTGCAAATCTGTCCAGGAGCTTGTCTTTCTCCCGCAAAACCGTTTCACCATCCATAGCCTTTAGTTGGATCAATCCTCTTGGTTTAGGGCCGTAGATTTCTCTCAAACCTTTGAAGAATGTTTTCATGTCCTTTCTGTCTGCTGCAGTTTGAAGTTTCTCCGCTTTTTCATCCCACCAGTTGGACTTCATCTCTCTGGTGTACTTCTGTAGCTCACTCTGAGCCTTTGAGTATTTCTTCTTCTTCGACCTTGTGTTACACTGTAGGTTTTCCTGCCTAGCTGTATTCCTCGCTTCTAGTAGTTTTTTCAGATGTTCATCATGCTCATCAAACCAATCTTGATGTTTCCTCTCAGGGTGGCCTAATACATCACTCGCAGTCTGATACACCGTATCCTTCAGTGTTCCTCATTTCTCTTCTATGTCATTCTCTGAGTTGTTGCTGTCCCAGTCTTTCAAGTTTTCATCCATTTCCTGTGTAAGTTCTTCCTGCTTCTTTTAGCCTTTCAGTGCACTAGTGTTTAGCTTCCGTGGTGGCTTTGCACCCGTCCTGCAGTGCTGTTTTCATCTGCAAATCCTTAATCTAGATCTTACAATAACATGATCAGTACCACAGTCCGTGCCTTTCATTGCTATGGTGTCCAATACATCCCTTATGTCTCTCTACCTTACTATGATGTAGTCTAACAAGTGCCAGTGCTTGGATCTTGGGCGCATCCATGTTTTCTTGTGTGTGTCCTTGTGCTTAAATAGAGTGTTGGTTATCACAAGATAGTGCAAGTAGAAGTTCTCCATTAGCATTGCACTTGCCTACTCCATGACTGCCTAGCACTCCTTTCCATTTCTCAGTGTCCGAACCAACTCTGGCATTAAAATCTCCAACGAGTATCAGCCTGTCATCAGTCAGTACATGCCTGATAGTCTCACGTAAATCACTGTAGAACTCTTCCTTCACCTCCTCTGTGTTGGTCGTTGTTGGGGCATATACACTGATGAATGTGGCATACAGTACATCTTCCGCTGTAGTGGGAGTCTCATAGTCATTATCCTGTCGTTGATTGGCACCGGTTCCTCATCAAGCATTGCTGCTAACTCCTTTCTAACTGCAAAGCCCACTCCTGCTTCTCTCCTTTCTTGAGTTGATCTCCCACTCCAAAAGAAGATGTACCCATGATCTTCCAAGCTGTCATATCCAGGCAATCTTGTTTCACTAAGTGCAGCTATGTCTACATTGTACCTGTTCATTTCCAGGGCCACAAGCGCGGTCTGTCTTTCTGGGCACTGTGATGATGTTCTGTCCAACAGAGTGCGTACATTCCATTCTGCTACACACAAGGCTGCTGTTTTTTCTCTTCTTTGGTCTTCCTGCTCCTAGCTTACTTTTCGCTGCCTGTTGGAGTGTGAACAGATCAGTGTTCAAAAAGCCTGTAGTAGCTGCATTATTTTAGCAGTAGCTACATCATTTTAGCAGTAACAGATAATTTGTCCACCTGTTAGTGTTATTTAAGGAACAAACATAGCAATTCTCTATGGTGTATAGTCAGTGGAAACAACTTAAAAATAACCAAAACAAAAGTGTTACTATGAGGATGATGAGGATGAAAAAGGCAACAACACCAACTGCACCTTTCTTTCCCTTGCATTTTTGCCTTACCATGATAAACAAACAGCCTGCTTTGCTATGCAAAAGCCGTTACTGGGCCAGGGGGCCATCAGCCAACACTTGCATAGAGAAACAATTAACTCAATCTAAACTGAGTCCCACAGTGAACTCCATCAACATAAATTGGGCCTTCTTTAGACATTTAGAACTTTTCTCATAAATTTGCATGGTTCTCTGTTTCCTTATCAGTTTACTTTATTTCTTATAAACATGACATATATTTTTACAATAATCTGCAAATGTTTTTCAGCACATAATTTTCTTAAATACCTGCAAATCTGTTGATGTAAATTTAACTTCTCCTATTGAATGTTGTGATTCTATTACCAAGCGGTTTCACTTGTATTTTTTCTCTCCTACATCATTGATCATTTATTGATAATTTTTTTATTCTTTATCTATTTTTCTGAGGATTTTTGCTAATTATTTGTTGTGGTCCCCCCCCACCCACCCCAATGCATGGAGATGCTCATGCATCAAAGTTATAGCATACTGAACAGTGTGATAGGTTGTCTCCTTTTTTTATTGGAAGAAGGAAATCTTTTCCTTAAAGATACAGTATGTGCCAGTAGTACGTGTGGCACATGGTGAATTTAGGTGAAACTCTGTGAGTAGTATAACACCCCCAAAATGAGGTTTCTGTAATCATGCCTCTTTTTGTGAGTGTCCTCCCTTGACCTAGTTTACAAATGTCAGTTAGGACAATTAATCCAGCTGTCTGTGCAGATTTAATGTGATTTAGCATGCATTGTAACCAATTCTGAATTAGTCATTAAGGTCACTTCTGTCTGTCCTGTTGAATACAGACAGTTTGAATTTGTGTTAGTGCATCTTTGTGAAAGGTTATGTCCCACTCCTTCTATTAATAGAAAGGTGGACATATTGCTTAATTAGAATCTGGCTTCATTTTGCACAAGGAATGCTTTATTTCCCATGTTTCTTCCTAAATTTTGGTGTGGTCTATAGTCTTGAGGCCCAACTTGACCGAGGCCAAGCACCGGGAGCACATCCCAGCTCTTTAGCACATCAAAATCATACAACAAAATTATTCCTTATTCCTGTCACATTTCTGAAATGTGATGCTATCATACCATTATCCGGTGAGAGGCATCATTGCAATGTGTCAGACTTGCAATGTCATTTCATGTAAACTCTGCATTTTTAAAGTCCAAGTCAGTTAAATTGATATGTGCTATGTCATTGTCAATGTCCTTTGTTTTACTTAGCTTTGGGTCTGCTTGTCACACACCGTTGTTATTGTCCTCTGTGAGGGCCTCCTCCCCTCATGCTGCCACTGCCTCCAGCCAGTGAGCCTGATGTCCAGGTTGATGACAAACATGGTGTTCCCCTAGCCACAGTCAGTCTGCCCCACACCGCTCTCTGTCCTCCCGTCCAACACAAATGTCCAGTGCCGGGGTCACCCTGAAAAAAACTGGGGGGAAACCATAGGCTTTCACCCTGTCCTTGCATCAGAAATCACACAAACAGGAGTGCAAATTTTGTCTTCTCATCTCACTGTTGATGATAATTGTTAATGTTAGGAAACACAGGTGAATTGTTTTTGTGTATTTTGGTCACCAAGGATTTTTTAGAATTAAAGCTAAAGGTGATCATTTGATTGTTAGTTTTCACCTTTTTACTTTTCAGTTTTAAATCCTGGTGAAAGATAGTTGATTAATGCTTTCCTTTTCCTGTAAAAAAACAAAAACAAAACCATGAACAAGAACCCAGAATAACACAATGAGTTGAAATAACACCTAAAGTTTCTGTCAATTGAATAATGTGATTTTGTAATTACAAAAACAACTTTTTGCTAAATATTCAGTGAATCACTAAATCTTTTACCAATATGCACAGGTTAGCATTACTTTAAGATCACTCTTGAATAAAACAGAATCATTTATTAGAATCCTTTAGTTTAATGGGCTTCCTGTGGAATAAATCACACAATGTAGCATTTAAAAGAAAGAAAACACACATATATAACTTTAAAACTTCACAATTGTTGCTTAAATGTTCAGTAAATATATGTGTTTTAACTTAAAAGATTAAAATGTGTGGTTACATATATTATTAACCGTAAAGTGTAGGCTTCATGAATTTCTGACATTCATTTTGCCTTGGGCCAATGATTCACCACATGAGAATAAACCTTCAATGGCCAGCAAGTTTCTTTTCCTTCTGTTTTGGCATAAAACTTTGAATTGGTGTTAAATTTAGGTTATTCTGAATAATATGGAGTGCTTTGAAGTTAATTTGAAGTGTGATTTATTTATAAATCAGCTTAATAGATTTGCTTTGTTTTAGATATGTTATTAAAGGATGCAATTGCTTTAGTTGACCACAAGATGGAGACATTTTTGAATGAGGAGACAGTGACGTTGGAGTGTGAACTAAATATATATACTTTAAATTAACAATGCATAACTACAGAACTTTTTAAACCAACCACCCCTTCTCTCTGTCTGACTCCCAGTAACTTTTACAACTTAAAAAATTAATGAATACTTAAAAAAAATGAGACAATGGTAGTAAATTTGCAATAAAATTAGTACATCCCAATAAAAAGGTTACATTTTTGTGAAAAAAGACTTGCATATTTACCGTAAAATTTTGCACATTTATGAGGAAACAACCACACATTCGAGGCTTCCTTCAACTCTCACTCAGATGCAATATACAGACACAGCCAGCAGATGTCACTCTTCAGACTGGCCGGTTTGAAGCAGTGACACAGTAAACTCATTCATTCATTCATTTTTTCATTCATTCATCTTCTAACGCTTAATCCTTTTCGGGTTGCGGGGGGGCTGGAGCCTATCCCAGCATCTTTGGGCAAGAGGCAGGGTACAACCTGGACAGATCGCCAGTCCATTGCAGGGCCAACACAGAGAGACAGACAACCATTCACTCTCACAGTCATACCTAAGGACAATTTAAAATCCCCAGTTTGATGCCAATTAACCTAACTTGCATGTTTTTGGCATGTGGGAAGAAACTGGAGAAATCCCGGAGTAAACCCACACAGATACGGGGAGAACATGCAAACTCCACACAGATCACTGTTGGTTTGGGGCTGGGATCGAACCCATGATCCCCCGGTCAGGGGTGAGTTGCTGTGCTGCTGCAGTGCTAACCACTCTGCCACCGCACTGCCCCGACACAGTAAACTCATTACTGGGAATAAACCCTGATAGAAAAATTCCATGTTATCCATATTATTATTACATTATTATTCTTGTATTATTCCATGACTTGCCCGTTTCATGTTTGGTGTTTATATGTGCATTCCATGTAGAAGAAGTTCATATATTTCTTCATGTTATTCTTTCATGTCTGATATATTTTTGGTGTGTTTCTGTAAGCAATTATTCTCTATCTGTGGCCTTCAGTGGATGTGCATGCGAATGCCTGTGAAGGGTAGGTCAGCAGAGACATAAAGGGTGACATAATCTTTTTGTTTTATTAACCTGCTCTGCTAAGTTTCTGTGACCAGGAATAGATTAGATTTATAGACACTTAGACTGCCTTCAGGAGATGTCTTCAAGATCCCTCAAGGACTTCTCCCCTATGTTTATCTATCCTGATGGGCTATAAACACCAGACTCAGAAAATGTATGGTCAGAGATTCGGTGTGTGTGTGGACTGAAGGTCATGCTCATGTAATCTCTCCCCCAGTGGCCATGGGGTAAATAAATATACTTACATTCAAATATTCCGCCTAATTTTTGACTCAGAATGATTATGCTGAAAATTATTCTATCATTTGGTGCACCGAACAGCAGATCCAGATAGCTCCGTCCTTCCGGCACCTCTGCCCGTTTTCAGCGAGTGCACAGCTGATGAAAGACCTTCCCATGCTGAGTACAAGTCTCAGTGTTACTGCAGTGAGGGCATTTTGGAACCGAGGCACTGGAATGGACTGGGTGACGGCTCCAAGAACCCTAAAGGCGGCTTGAGTGTGAGTACATTTATTTATTGTGTGTAAACCAGGGGTGTGAACAGTCCCCAAGGGAAAAGATTTCCTAAGCGCTTGACACCGCAAAGTCTGGTTATGTTTCTGCTCGCCTTTTTGGTCTTAAGCAGTTCAGGTTTTGACGAGGTGAATACTTAGGTGTGTTGTTGCGCGCGTGATCAATGCAAGAGGCTTCAATATTGTTGCAGTGACCTCCGAGATGTTAATTGGGGCAAGATTCTCCCACAATGTTGCAGTGAGCATTGATGTATAAAAGTCTGGGCAAGATTCTGCCGTTCGGTTGCAGTGAGCATTTGATTTGTAAATCGATGCAAGATTGTGTCATGGAATTGCAGTGAGCACTGACTTGAGTTCAGGTTCAGGTTCAGGTTACTTTATTTGTACCCGTAGGTAGATTTGTTTTGCAGTCTGGTGACATCCATATTTAGAAGCCACAAATTACATTCAACATAGACACAAACACAGGCACACATGAAGCTGACTATAAACATGATAAAATACTCAAGGCTCCATCAATCAGGGTATAAAAAGACAAAGAGATAGGAGAAAAACCAGAGGTAAGAGAGAAGGGTCATATTAAAAGTTAAAAACTAGTCAAAGAGGTTAAAAACTCAAAGGTCTAAAACCCAATAAAATATTTAGAACCCAAGTAACATCCTACAAAAATAAGTAAATATAAAATGGAGTTAATAAATAGGTACCTAAATTGTGTGCAATATATTGTTACAGCTTGTTCAACTCTTTGACAGCAGCAGGAACAAAGCTGTTTTTGTAGTGCTGGGTTCTACTTTTTGGGACAGCAAACCTCCCTCTTGAGGGAAGAAGCTGAAAGTTGCAGTGCAAAGGGTGGGAGTCATCATTTAAAATGGAGGTAGCCATCCTGTGTACTTGTCTGGTGTACAGGGATGTCAGGCTCAGCTGTGACTCACCAAGCAAACGACTGGACCATCTAACTACCTGATCCAAGGATTTCCTCTGTTTCAGTTTTATCTGACCAAACCATGACACTAAAGAAAAGGATAAAACAGATTCAATAAAAGCCCGATAAAACATTGTCATTATGGTTCGGTCAATTTGGAAGCGTGCAAGTTTTCTCAAGCAATGCAAATGTTGCTGACCCTTTTTGCACACCCTTTCACAGTTCTCTTCAAAGTTTAAATTACTATCAATAATCATCCCAAGATATTTGTAGGATTGTACACATTCGATGGTCTGGCCTTTTAGTACGGTGACTTTGTGCCTGGGAGTTTTCCTCCTAAAGTCAATAATCATATCTTTAGTTTTGTCTTATTCAGCTGCAGGTAGGAATCCTCACACCAGTGAACAAAATCATCAACTACTGGGCCGTGGCCACTCTTACCATCCTGGAGGAGACTGACAATAACTGAGTCATCAGCATACTTTATTACCTCCGCCAAGGAGGTTATGTGATCATCGGCGTTGGTTTGTCTGTCTGTTTGTTTGTCTGTTTGTTTGTTTGTTAGCAAGATAACTCAAAAACTTATGGATGGATTTTCATGAAATTTTCACAGATTGTCAGAAATGGGGTATCCTACAGATGATTACATTTTGGTGCTGATCCGGATCACCGTCCAGAAGAAAACCGCCATTACGGAAAATGCCATTTTCGTGAATAACTACTGAACCACTAATCCTATCATTGTCAATCCAATTGCTAGTCATATGTCAAGGAATCTGAAAACGTACACACAAACACTGTATGGGGGGAACTGTGGCCGCCATTATGGAAAATGCCATTTTCATGAATAACTACTGAACCACTAATCCTATCATTGTCAATCCAATTGCTAGTCATATGTTTTCGTGGTCAAGGAATCTGAAAACGTACACACAAACACTGTATGGGGGGAACTGTGGCCGCCATTACGGAAAATGCCATTTTCGTGAATAACCACTGAACCACTAATCCTATCATTGTCAATCCAATTGCTAGTCATATGTTTTCGTGGTCAAGGAATCTGAAAACTTACACAAAAACACTGTATGGGGGGAACTGTCGCCGCCATTATGGAAAATGTCATTTTCGTGAATAACTACTGAACCACTAATCCTATCATTGTCAACCAATTGCTAGTCATATGTTTTCGTGGTCAAGGAATCTGAAAACGTACACACAAACACTGTATGGGGGGAACTGTCGCCGCCATTACGGAAAATGTCATTTTCGTGAATAACTACTGAACCACTAATCCTATCATTGTCAATCCAATTGCTAGTCATATGTTTTCGTGGTCAAGGAATCTGAAAACGTACACACAAACACTGTATGGGGGGAACTGTAGCGCTTGGCGGAGGTCTGCGCTCTCCGAGTGCTTTTCTAGTAATGTGTCTGTTGCCATGTCTGCTCCGACACATGTTTGTGTACAGGATGAAGAGTAGTGGTGACAACACACACCCCTGAGGAGAGCCAGTAGAAGAGCACTTTAGGTCAGACAATGTACCATTGACCCTTACTCTCTGCGTCCTGTTGGTTAAGAAATCCAGAATCCAACCCACCAGATTATTGCTCAAATCAAATTGTTGCAGGAGCCTTTCAACTAAGATATGAGGTTGGATTGTATTAAAGGCGGAGGAAAAGTCCACAAATAAAAGTCTGGCGTGTGTCCCATTAAAATCCAGATGTTCAAAAAGCATGTTAAACAGAGTGACAGTGGCGTCCTCCACTCCTCTGTGAGGCCTATAGGCAAACTGCAGAGGATCCAATGCATGCTCAGTCTGCTTTAGGACCTCACATCTGACCAGTTTTTCAAAAATTTTCATTAAAATTGAAGTCAAAGCAACTGATCTAAAGTTGTTTACCGTTTTAGGACAGCTGGATTTTGGAACGGGAACAACCACGGCTTCTTTCCAGATCTTAGGCACATGTTGTGTCTGTAAGGACTTATTGAAAATGTAATGAAATACAGGACTCAGTTCATGTGCACAGGACTTTACCAAGCGCCCACATATATTATCAGGGCCCTGACTTTTGTTCCCTTTTACAGCACAGAACTCCCTTTTAACATCCTGCACCTCAATATTAAAGTGCTGATTGTCTTTGAGTTTTTGTTTCAAATCTTGGGTTTCTGTGCTAAAATCAAAGGAGTCAAAACGACCATAAAAACAATTAAGAGCATTAGCCAGCTCTGTGTCTGAATTAAAACCATCTAAAAACACACAATTACTACGCTCTGTGCTCTGAAGGCCTGCAATAGTTTTCATACTGGCCCAGGCTGAACCAAGTTTCTTTGTTGCCATCTTGCTTTCCAATTCTGATTTATAATTCTGTTTTGCTCTTAAAATTTCGGATTTCAGCTCTTTTGTGGCAACCTGTAGCTCAGAAACAGACCCCTGTTTAAAGGCAAGTGCTTTCCTCTGTAAGCAGGATTTAACTGATTTTGTAACCCATAGTTTGTTGTTGGGATATATTTTGACACGTTTACGTGGAACGATCTTATTTTTACAGAAAGCCATGTATGAGCATGTGACGTCCACCAAAGAGTCCAAATCATCCCCGCAGGCCAGTGTGAACATCTCCCAGTCTGTACAGTTAAAGCATTCCTGGAGGCTGTGCACTGAATCTTCTGTCCACACATCTATGTCTCTCGTCTCCACCTTGCCTCTTCTGAGAGAAGTTTTATATGTGGGCAGCAAATGTACACAGTTGTGATCTGAGGATCCTGCAGGAGGAAGGGGGAGTGATTTATAGGCCCTCTCTATGGATCCATAGCACAGGTCCAATGTCTTTTTTCGCCTGGTTGGGCAGGAAACATATTGATAAAAGTTTTTAAGTGTCTTCTTTAACCCTCAAGCGACCAAGCTATTTTACGGACTGAAATGACCAAGTGGGGTCATTTATGACCCCATTGTGCTCTGTACAGGGATCCTTATTATAAATGGCTGGTTGGAGGTTTATCATACCAAAACTACTCCCTGTATTTAAGACAGGTATTTTATAATGATCTAATGTAAAATGTGTTTGCTAATAATACTTTTATTGCAAGAAATAACCAAAACGCAGACTGTAAGAACAACATTACATTTATTTAGACAGTCCTTGTCAGTTCACTCTTGGAACATCATCATCATCATCATAGTTATTATCATCATAGTTACAATAATAGGTATCATCATCATCATCATCATCATAGTTACAACAATAATAGGTATCATCATCATCATAGTAACAATAATAGGTATCATCATCATCATCATCATCATAGTCATAGTCATCATATCATCATCACGATGATGATGATACCTATTATTGTAGTTACGATGATGATCATGATACCTATTATGGCATTTTGCGTAATGGCGGTTTTCTTGTGAACGGTGATCCGGATCACCACCAAAATCTAATCATCTGTAGGATACCCCATTTCTGAAAATCTGTGAAAATTTCATGAAAATCTGTCCATAACTTTTTGAGTTATCTTGCTAACAAACAGACAAACAAACAGACAAACAGACAAATCCAGACAAACAGACAAATGTAAATCTTGCTATCCTAGGTCTGTTAGCCATGGTTCACTGCAATACAATATAAAGTACTGATTAGAAGTGGAAACCGGAGTGGTGGCTCAGTTGGTAGAGCATCCGCCCCACACCTGGGAGGCAGGGGTTCAAATCCCGGCCGGGTCATACCAAAGACCATATAAAAATGGTGTTTTCTGCCTTCTAGCGTGGTGCTCCGCATAATGGAATGGGGAAAGTAAAGTTACACACAGAGCTACCAGAGGACTGACCCCCCGCTGTAGCTTTCACTACTTACAGTAGCTGTGTGGCCTAGGGTCAGAGAAACAGAGATAGGCGCCGCCTATATACACCTTCAGGTGTGAAGGAATTAACTAACTAACTATTAGAAGTGGAACATTTGAATAAAATTTATAAAACCAATGTTTAAAAACCAGTGCTTCTCTTCGGGGTCATAAATGACCCCACAAGAGTTTGCGATGTCTACGCCACACCAATTGGTTGATCCCTGCAAAAAACTATGAAAGTGTGTAGGATTAGTAGACTGACAAATTCATGCTAGGAAAGAAAATTTGGATAAAAAATAAAGAGACGGGACTTCCGGTCTGGACGCCATGGTGATAGCAACTTAACGCTGAACCTCCCAGATCCAATCCAAGGAAAACATCTTTAAAATCAGACTTAACGGATTTTTGGAAGAATAAAAATCAAAAGACAAAAACACCATGCCTAACCAAAAACAGAAGAAACTGACATTCCCCCAGGTCAGGACGCGCAGCGGCCGCAGAATCTGATCTCGAGGACCTCCATTCAGGAGACGAAGAGCTGGGCCTAGCTAGCAAAAAGGTTAGCCTGAAATCGCTATATGATGAATTACGACGATTTCGGGCCGAATTTCATGAATTCAGAGAGGAACTAAAAAGGACGAACAGCAGAATGGACCAGGCCGAAAACCGAATCTTGGAAGCTGAAGAAAGAGTAAAAGTGCTTGAAGATTCTATGCTGGATTTACACAGAAAACAGTCAAGGCTGGAGGCTAAGCTAACCGACCAAGAAGGAAGACAGAGACGAGATAACATCAGAATTCACGGTCTGAAAGAAGGAGCTGAAGATAGTTTCAACACAGTGGCGGAATGCGTGGAATCCTTATTGAGAGAGAAGTTGGATATTCCACAAACCACCGATTTGAAAATAGAAAAGGCCCATCTTACATTAGCCGCAAAGCCAGCGGCAGAAGCGCACCCGCGTTCAGTGTTGGTAAGATTCTCCGATTTCAAAATAAAACAAGAGGTTGTAAGACGGGTTTGGCAGAAAAAAGGATTTATGCATCAAGAGAGAAAAGTCTTCGTGGAGCATGATTACGCCCCGGAGGTTCTTAAAAAGCGACGGGAATATAACGACGCCAAAAAGGTTCTACGGGAAAAGAATCTACGCTTTCAGACGCCATTTCCGGTGAAGTTAAGGGTCTTTTACGGTGAAGAGTCATGTCTCTACAATTCAGCGGAAGAAGCAACAATTGACATGGCGAGAAAAGGACTCCCGGTAACGGTGTTTAAACCCGCAGCGAATCTGAGCGAGAAAATCAGAGCTCAAACGTGGTCCACTCAAAGACCTTCTAAATCCACGGGCCAGCAGCGGGAAACCCAGCCCCAGAGCTACAAAGATAAGCTTTCCAGTTCCAGGAAGGAATAGCGACCTTTTTGTTTTTTTTCTTTTCAGTCATTCTGCACTTCCATCCCCCCTCCTACAAGGTAACAAACATTAAAGGAGATGCAGAATCAGCATGTGGTAAAACCTTTCATGGAGCAGTTATAGCATTAGAAACAAATGTCTTCTTAATTTAAAGGAAAAAAAAAAATCTTGTTAAAATAGAAATGTAACAATGACCCACATGTTCTTCCCACACTAACAAATACTGTATTAGAGTGAATGTTTGCTGTGATGGGGGTGGGAGGGTGCACACAATCTCATAGGGTATAGGCATAAAAAAAAAAAAAAAAAATCATTACAAATTCGGATTGGGATCTGAAATTCACGTTAAAAACATGGGACAACTTACAGGGGTAAGAGAGGGCCCTCAACACGTAACAGAGTTTGAGGAATTTCCCTCAGAGCCTACACTCCATCAGGGCTCTTACAGGGTCTTTAAAGAGACCCCAGCTCAGGAAGTTTTTTTGACAGTTTTTTTGTTTTAAAGTCTCGTACACTATGTTCTTAATGTTTTTTATGTTCTTAATGTTCTTTCAGTTTCTGAGTAGCAAAAAAGAGGGCCACCACACTGTTATACTAAATAAGAAAATACAATGGAGAAACAGGGTGTAACCAAAATAGCCTCATATAATGTAAAAGGGATCCTGAATCCAGTTAAAAGATCCAAGATTCTACGCAAAATGAAAAAAGACAAAGCAGAAATAATATTTTTACAAGAAACCCACCTAACAGACGTGGAACACACTAAACTCAATAGACAAGGGTTTAAAATGATCTCTTCATCTTCATATAAATCAGGGAGGAGGAGGGGAGTAGCGACATTGATATCAACCAAAATTACATTTGAAAAAAAATCAGAACACAAAGATAAAGAAGGGAGGTACAGTTTGGTAATTGGGCGGCTAGAGGGAGAAGATATCACCCTGCTGAATGTATATGCACCACCAGGGGCTAAATGGAAATTTTATAAAAATGTATTTGATCTAATGATAACTAAAGCCCAAGGTTTAGTGATATGTGGTGGAGACTTCAATCTAAGACTGAATCCATACTGGGATGCAACAGGTAATTCTTCACATCAAAATAACACTAAAATAGGAAAACTCGGATGCTATTAAAAGAAATGGGAATCTGTGACGTATGGAGGGAATTCAACCCCAATGTAAAAGATTATACTTTTTATTCAACGCCACATTCATCTTACTCAAGGATTGATTACTTTTTTATGTTTAATAGAGACATTGGAAGAGTAAAAACATGTAAAATAGGACTGATGGATCTCTCTGACCACAGTCCGATCTATATGGACTTAAACATCCAAAAATACACAAATAATACATTTTCCTGGAGGTTGAATTCAAATGTCCTGAAAGGACCACTGAAAGATGAATTGGAATCAGATATTTTCAAATATTTGGAAGAAAACGATAATGGAGAAGTATCCCCTTTAATACTGTGGGATGCGTGCAAAGCTGTAATAAGGGGAAAAATTATTGCAAAACTGGCAACCCAAAAGAAACTGAGACAAGAAAAACTAATCACACTAGAGTCAGAACTCAAGAACCTAGAAAAAGAACACAAAGACAACACTCATTCTAATGGCTCGCTCAAGATTAAAGAAATTAAAAATCAAATAAATGAGATCTACACAATAGAAATCCAGAAGAAACTTACATTTCTGAAACAAAAACACTATGAAGCAGGCAGTAAATCGGCAAAATTACTAGCCTATAAATTGAGGAAACAACAAACAGAAAGAGCAATCTACAAAATCAGAGACCCAGTATCAAAGGAAATAAAATTCAGAATTCAGGATATTCTTAAAAGCTTCGAGAATTACTATAAGAACTTGTACTCCCACAAAAAACATAAAAACGCATCCAAGACATTCCTAAACACATTACACCTTCCCCAACTTACGGAACCACAAAATAAATCACTACTGTCAGAAATACAACCTAAAGAATTGGAAAAAGCAATTATGAAACTTAAAGCTAACAAATCCCCAGGAGCAGATGGCTATACAGCAAAATGGTACAAAACCTTTAAACAGCAACTATCTCCTCTCCTCTTGAAAACATTTAACCATGTCCTCCACACAGGGGAAATCCCCCCCTCCTGGAGAGAAGGGGTCATTGCAGTTATACCTAAACCTGAAAAGGATAAACTAGAATGCTCCAACTACAGACCAATCAGTGTATTAAATCAGGACTATAAGCATTTTACCATTATCCTTGCCAAAAGGTTAGAAAACATACTGACAGACTTAATTCACTTAGACCAAACAGGTTTTATAAGACAAAGACAGACACAAGACAACATTCGACG
Organism: Pholidichthys leucotaenia; assembly: GCA_020510985.1. Lineage (NCBI taxonomy): Eukaryota > Metazoa > Chordata > Actinopteri > Cichliformes > Pholidichthyidae > Pholidichthys > Pholidichthys leucotaenia. The sequence continues at coordinate 236,738,907 of CM035839.1, forward strand.
CACTTTACACATAATTCATCATATAAAAAAATATAACTTAAATGCAGTCATATTGGGATTAGATGCTGAAAAAGCATTTGATTCGGTTGACTGGTCTTTCCTATATAGAATCTTATCCAGTTTCAATTTTCATAACAACTTCATTAGAACTATACAGGCATTATATAAAAAACCAACAGCTAAAATAAGGATTAACGGTAATTTATCATCATCTTTTGAGCTGGAAAGAGGATGTCATCAAGGCTGCCCCCTGTCTCCACTGCTCTTTGCAGTCTTCATAGAACCTCTGAGCCAATGGATAAGACAAAATCAAAAAATTCAAGGTATTACACTTGGTCAGAAGGAACATAAAATAGCACTCTTTGCTGATGACATTTTAATATACCTAGGGCAACCAGACACTTCTTTACCAGAACTAATCTCAGTTTTTTCAGACTATGGAGATTTATCGGGGTACAAATTAAACATGCATAAAACCCAAGTTTTAACATTCAACTATGACCCAAATCATTATTCACTAAGTGAACTCAAAACTAACTGGGAGTTGGAATCTATGAAATATCTGGGGATCAATATCCCGAAACAACTCAACAAAATTATAGCACTAAACTATGATCCACTGGTGACAAAAATAAAATCTGACCTAGCAAGATGGAATATGATACCATTCTTAGGTACTGCACAAAGAATTGAAGCAGTCAAAATGAATATACTTCCACGTCTTCTATACCTTTTCCAAACAATACCGGTAGAACCCCCCCAAAAAACATGGCAGGAGCTAGACAGAAGGATCTCAGGATTCATATGGCAGGGCAAGAGACCTAGAATCAGATATAGAACCCTACAGCTAAACAAAGACAAAGGTGGGCTCGCGCTGCCAAATATCAGGGACTATTTTATAGCTGCACAAATTAAAACTTTAGTAGAGATATGTAACCCAGTCTACACTGCACAATGGAAGGAGATGGAATGCCAAATAACAAGTGACATCCCCCTACAGGCGATAATAGGGAACAATGGCTTACCTAAACTCTTGAATAACACTAACCTGTGGATAGAGACCCCGCTAAAAATTTGGTTTAAGATAGTCAGAGAGAATCAAGCTAAAGAGCCCTATCGACTTCTGCAATGGATTGCCTATGATCAAGACTTTACCCCCAATAAAACAGACACTAGATTTAAAGAGTGGAAAGAGAAAGGGCTGATAAAATATTACGATTTCTTTAAGGGGCAAACTTTAAGAAGTTTTGAAGATTTGAAAAAACAAGGTCTAATAAATCAAGACCTTTACAGGTTCTTTCAGCTTAGACACCACATAAACAATATACTTAAAAAGGAGGATTTGGAAAGGGCCCAGTCAGGCGTTCTGAAGGTCTTCTTAATGGCATATAAAGGGATCCCAGGGATCAGATACATTTCTAAAATATACCAAGGTCTTCAAGACTTAAAAGGAGACAACACATCATACATAAAAGAGAGATGGGAAAAAGAGGGGAATTTCACTTTACAATTGGAAATATGGGAAAAGCTAAATAGACAGCAATGGAAAAGTACCTCATCCCTGCAGTGGAGAGAATTTGGATGGAAAAATTTGGTAAGATTTTTCAGAACACCTGCACAAAACAAATTTACCCATAAGGGGTTGAACTGTTGGCGCTTGTGTGGTGAAAAGACTGCAAATCATTTTCATGTGTTTTGGTCATGCCCAGTTATCCACCAATATTGGACCAATGTACAGACAATATTGGGGAAAATATTCAAAATAACAGTTCCCTTTTCTTTTATAACTTTGTATTTGGGTTTACTACCGGACTCACTGGAAAGACGAGGAGATAAATACTTATTCACTGTTTTAATATTGGCAAGTAAAAAAGCCCTAACTAAAAAATGGATGCTGAAGGACTGTCCTACACCTGAAGATTGGATTAACGTGATTCAAGACATTTACTCGATGGAAAAGTTGACATTCGCACTGAGACAGGACATGGATGGGTTCATGAACTTTTGGCAACCCTGGATCGCATATGTGTCTTCCATTAGATCTAATCTTTGACAAATACCATTTCAATGATGGTCCCACTCTTTGTTCCAACGCTACTCAGATGCTCTTTTACTTTTAATTACTTAATTTTCTGTTTGTTTGTTTTTTGCTGTTCTGTTTGTTTGTTTATTCATTTTTGTTTGTTTGTTTTTTTAAATTTAATTCTCTTTAATTTCACTTTTTCTTTCACTTTAAAAAAAAAGGGGGTGTTGTAATAACTGACATAACGCACGGCTCAGGAGACGCACACACACAGGCTTAGAGTAGTTCAAAGAGTTTATTAACAACAGGAGTGAATGAGTGCGTGTCTGCGGGATGTAAATGTGTTGGTGATGGTGTCTGCTCCAGGCACAGAGGCAGGTGACCGTACAGCCGAGCAACCCTATGGAGAGAGCACAGGGAGAGGGGTGACGGGCATACACCAACACAGGAGGAATTTATGGCGAGAGAAGGACTTACTTGGTGGGTCAGGACAGGCTGGCACAACAAGGGGGTGAAGCCCGGAAGACAGCCACCTGGAGAGCTCCGTGCAGCAGCGAGGATTGGGCGATGTGAGGGGATCCGCCAGCCTGTGAAATCCACCTGTGCACAGGGGAGGAACTGGATAGAGGCAGGTGGGACCGTACAGCCGAGCTCACCCTATGGAGAGAGCACAGGGAGAGGGTGACGGGCATACACCAACACAGGAGGAATTTATGGCGAGAGAAGGACTTACTTGGGTGGGTCAGGACAGCTGGCACAACAAGGGGGTGAAGCCCGGAAGACAGCCACCTGGAGAGCTCCGTGCAGCAGCGAGGATTGGGCGATGGAGAGGAGATGTCCGCCGCTGGGAAATCCACCTGTGCACAGGGGAGGAGACTGAAGAGAAAAGGTAAGCGATCTTCTTACCAAAATGGTTACGCTGAAGGGAAGTATGCTCACAACGGTGAGGGACGAAGTCTGACGGCTTCAGGCCGAGCCTCCGGGCGAGACGGCCTTTATCCCTCGCCGCTGATGATTGGCAGGTGCGTGAGCAGGTGGCGCCGCTGATGAATGGCGCGGCGTGACAATAACTATTCTACCAATGTTGTCAAATAGCAAAATATAAGGGAACGTGCGATGAAAATGTAAACAATGCAATGCTGTAATGACCTGTATACCCTTTACAAAAACTTAAATTAAAAAAAAATAAATAAATAAAGAGACGGCACATTAAATTATATGGCTGGGGTCGTAAATGACCCCACTCGGTCGCTTGAGGGTTAAAGAAACATTGTTAAAATCCCCAAGAATGAAGTTTGGCACCTCTGGAGAAATTGACTGCAGCCGCTGGATCACATCAAAGATTGTGCTGCAGGCGGAGTCAGCGTCTGCCCTTGGGTGAATGTACACAGTTGTGATGAAAAGCTGGGGGAACTCGCGAGGCAAATAAAAGGGGTGTAGTGACACAGACAGCAGCTCCACATCGGGTGTACAGATGCGGTCTCTGACCGTGACAGATGTGCAGTACTGCTTATTAATGTATAAACATACGCCGCCCCCCTGACGTTTCCCCGTTACCTCTTCCTGCCAATCCGAGCGCAGTGGGGCTCCAAAGCCGTCAATCCACAGGTCTGCGTCTCGGTCATGCGCAGTAAGCCAAGATTCAGTGAAAGCCATGACACAGCAGTTCTTAAAGTCCTTCTAGTAGCGTACATTCCCTTGAATTTCATCCACCTTGTTTCTCAGAGATTGTACGTTCCCAAAAATCATAGAAGGAAGAGGAATGTTACCAAACTGACGTCTTCTCAGGCGCAATTTCACACCTCCTCGCTTTCTGCGTTTTCTTCTGCCGTCTCTCCTGTCTCTCTTTTCACCGCTGTGTCCGTCTCTCAAAATAAAGTCCAGCAGTTGCGGTTTAGGCTCAATCACAGCCGCTGCATCAACCGTGTTTAAATGCAGCAACATGTCCCTGGAATAATGTATTCTGCCCGCCATGATGCCGGTCGCGTTTACCTCATAGACAAAGAGCCGGAGGAACAGTAGCAGCAGTGCAAAAAAAAAGGAGAGAAAGTCCATGTTGATGGAACCGGGGAGCTCTTCGCCATACAATCCACAAACATTCCAGGACAGAAACGACACAGAGGATTTTGTAGAACATACATAAAAACAAGACACACAGACGACGGATTTTTTCACCAGCTGCCGGTCGCTGCGTGCGCATGCGCCCTGAGTGAACCGGTAATTTGTTATAGCGTTAATTTGAATAAAGTTACTACAGTTTGTCCGTTTGTTTGTCTGTTTGTGTTTTGGAATCTGTCCTTGTGAGAGAGAGCAGGGGGATTCCACAGAGATGGGAGTTTTAAAGTTGTTGTGAATTTTTTTGGTCATTGTGAAGTATAAAAGGGATGGTTAGATAATTATTGTTCTCTGGGGAAATTATGAAAATTGTGGGAGCTTGCAAATAATACTTTTGGGTAAGAAATTGAATTGTGTTCTCAGAGTGGTAGGCAAAAAGTTGACATGAGAACGTGGGGCTGCCAGATTTGTTTTTACAAGTACTTTGGGAGTGTTTTTTTAACTTTGGGTTGCCATTTCATTTTTGTTTTAAGGCTATCTTACTGCTTCTGTGTGTGTGAGCAGCTGCCCAAAAGTGACCTTGGAGAGATTAAGGGAGAGAGCTGTGTGTGAGTATGTGTGGGCCCTTGTGTCTGAGAGTGAGTGAGAAGAAGGGAAAATATATATATGGGTATTTTTGCAAAGTTTAGGAGTTTTTACAGTTTGTTTTTGTGGGTTTTTGAATCTAATGTTGCATAACTGGTAAATATTCTCATATTTTTGAAGCCAACATTTTCAGTTACCAGATTTTTTTCCTTATTATTATTTTTTTTTTTTTTACTTTTATCTTTTGGGACACCTGAGGGCAGATGAACAACACTGGGCTATTTTAATTCAATTTTTTGAAGTATCTGTAATTTTTATTAACTCAGTTGCATTATCTCTCTGACCGAGGGATAACAGTGAACTTTACAGGGAAAAAGAACGACGGACTAAGGGTCTGACATGATTCCTCCTCCCCACTGTTCCTCGCTCTTCTGCTGCTCAGCCATGACCCTGCCTCAGGAGCCCAGCGAATGACGTCGCCTCACCCCGCTCACTGCATTTCTCCCGTCGGCAACCAAGCCATGTTGGATAGCCATTAAGTTAAGTAAAAGTGCATGCATATTAATCACTGCAACCATCATCAGTATGTCAAATTAAACTGGAGATTATGGAATAATGCTGTCACTAAACAATGCCCAATGACTGAAAGCTTTACATACAGCTTATATGACATGTTTCAAAGCACAGAACGACGTGATAATGACAATGTTTGTGCATATAATTTATCTGAAACTGCTAAATATCAAACAGAGGTTTTAATGCTTCTGTTGCGGGCAGCGATGCTGAGGTTTTTAGCAGGTTTTATTAATCATACCGCCGTCACGAGCTCCTCTCCCGGCACCGTGCGTGCGCGCCGGGAGCGAGCCCACGGCTCTCAGAGAAGAGGGACACAATGTTTGTGTCCTGCAGCAGCAGTTGCAGAGTGAGAATGAGAGAGTGTGAACATGAGATTCAGACAGCTTATATACTCAGCTACAACAATACATCAAAGCATTCACATGGGTCGATATGAGCATTTGCATATGAGAGGCACAGACAGGATGCATGAACACAATGCATGGATGGGACATTAACCTCACAGCAGTGAAATGCATAAATGGCAGATTAGATCACAGCATGCAGCGGAAAAAACCCAGGAGTAGCGAGCTGTCTGTCCCTGTGTGTTGTGGGGGTTTTCCCAAACCGCCACACTGTGTTATATTATTGTTCTTTTAGACATAGTAAAGTCACTCTTAAGGAATGTCTATGTGATTATTAAAGTTTTAGTCATTTTACTGTTCATGACAAAACAGCAAAGCTCTGAAGGATTATAGGATTTAGAAGAGGAAAAAAAACAATTAGAGCATCAATATGGAATTATTTATACGTATCTCATTTTGGCCTTGGGTCTCAGAAGTTTTGGGTGACTGAGTTACAACATGTTGAAAGAGCTGCATGTTTGGACTCATGCTGTAAATTTTTCCAATGTGATAACACTCCTGGAGACAGAATGGCTCAAGGAGACAGATAACAAATGCCCGCTGTGACCAAATATGATGAGGAAAAAAGGCCTATTGGTTGGTTTACTGTCTTGTCAAGTTAAAGGAATGACAGACTATGTGAAATTAGACATTGTCACTTTTTCTGTCTTACTATTTATATGGGTGTGCTTGAGTAAAAGAAGTTATCTTATTTTCTTTAACCTATTGAAAATGAATCACCAAAATTCAAAGTAAAAAATATCATTATGGCATTTACTTAGAAGAAATGATTAAAATATCAAAGAACACAAAGATGTTCCTTTTGATGAGTTTTTAGATTAAGTAATGAAAAGAAAACAAGGTCATGTTAATACTTGAGTACTATAATGCTTAAAACTTTATCTAGAGAAGGAAGTCAGAAGGTTCCAGTCGAAGTCTCCTGTTTAAAAAACATATAGTCTGTGGAATTTTTCCTTTAATGAAATGAAATACACTTAAGGGCTCGGTACAAGGTGGGAAGCACCCTTAGTTGCCATCTTGAAGTTGAGATGGATAGACCGCCTCTGGGGCGATGTCACTGTCTCCTCATTCAAAACTGTCTCCATCTTGTGGTCAGCTATAGCAATTGCATCCTTTAATAACATATCTAAAACAAAGCGAATCTATTAGGCTGATTTATAAATAAATCAAGCTCTCAAATTAACTTCAAAGCACTCCATATTATTCAGAATAACCTAAATTTAACACCGATTCAAAGTTTTATGCCAAAACAGAAGGAAAAGAAACTTGTTGGCTGTTGAAAGTTTATTCTCATGTGGTGAATCATTGGCCCAATGCAAAATTAATGTCAGAAATTCATGAAGCCTACACTTTACAGTTAATAACGAATGTAACCACACATTTTAAGTTTTTAAGTTAAAACACATATATTTACTGAACATTTAAGCAGCAATTGCAAAGTTTTAAAGTTATATATGTGTGCTTTCTTTCTTTTAAATGCTACATTGTGTGATTTATTCCACAGGAAGCCCATTAAACTAAAGGATTCTAATAAATGATTCTGTTTTATTCAAGAGTGATCTTAAAGTAATGCTAACCTGTGCATATTGGTAAAAGATTTAGTGATTCACTGAATATTTAGCAAAAAGTTGTTTTTGTAATTACAAAATCACATTATTCAATTGACAGAAACCTTAGGTGTTATTTAAACTCATTGTGTTATTCTGGGTTCTTGTTCATGGTTTTGTTTTTGTTTGGTTTTTTTTACAGGAAAAGGAAAGCATTAATCAATTATCTTTCACCAGGATTTAAAACTGAAAAGTAAAAAGGTGAAAACTAACAATCAAATGATCACCTTTAGCTTTAATTCTAAAAAATCCTTGGTGACCAAAATACACAAAAACAATTCACCTGTGTTTCCTAACATTAACAATTATCATCGACAGTGGGATGAGAAGAAGAAATTTGCACTCCTGTTTGTGTGATTTCTGACACAAGGACAGGGTGAAAGCCTATGGTTTCCCCCCGATTTTTTTTCAGGGTGACCCCGGCATTGGACATTTGTGTTGGACGGGAGGACAGAGAGCGGTGTGGGGCAGACTTACTGTGGCAAGGGGAACACCATGTTTGTCATCAACCTGGACATCAGGCTCACTGGCTGGGGGCAGTGGCAGCATGAGGGAAGGAGGCCCTCACAGAGGACAATAACAACGGCGTGTGAGAAGCAGACCTGAAGCTAAGTAAAACAAATGACATTGACAATGACATAGCACATATCAATTTAACTGACTTGGACTTTGAAAATGCAGTGTTTACATGAAATGACATTGCAAGTCTGACACATTGCAATGATGCCTCTCACCGGATAATGGTATGACAGCATCACATTTCAGAAATGTGACAGGAATAAGGAATAATTTTGTTGTATGATTTTGATGTGCTAAAGAGCTGGGATGTGCTCCCGGTGCTTGGCCTCAGCCAAGCTGGGCCTCAAGACTATAAACCACACCAAAATTTAGGAAGAAACATGGGAAATAAAGCATTCCTTGTGCAAAATGAAGCCAGATTCTAATTAAACAATATGTTGTAGAAGCATGCTCAAATAACGAGGCTGAGTTTCAGTCATAAAACCAGCTTTATTTGACAGAACGCAGCTTCTAGCATTCTCAAAGCAGGAAAGAGAAAGAATCATATTTCAACACCCTTTTATACATTCCCAGCATCAGAATTCAAGTCACATGGTGTCTTCAGTCAACATACAGTTACAAAGCATCCCCTTGAAGCTTCACATTGTCTCTCATATCCTGATGAACCGGAATACCCTCCGGGGCGTCTTCTGTGGGACAAAGAGACAAATCTCACACTTCCTTGTTACCTCCTGTAGATTCAAGTCCTTAGTCCTTGCAGACGTGACACCCCACAATACACATTCAGTCCTGTCTCTGTGGCAGCGTGAGCCCACAATGTGTGACGGCCACACTACCCCCCCCCCCCAAACGTCTAGTAAGGCAAAATCTAAATGGCATACAAAAAGAAAAACACAAAGCACTCCATACATGGCTAATCAATCCACCAACTGCCTAGGTTTTAATCTTTTGCCGAATCTGCTGCAACTTGGCTTGGCTGCACCTGCAACGTCTCTCTGCACCTGTGGATTAAAGCCGTTAGCACCTCTCTGTGAAGACTTTGGAGAATGTCTCCTCGGCGGCCTGCCCCGGCGGGGGGGCCTCGCAGGCTGCACCTCCTCGTCAGCCAGAACAAAAGCGGGTTTGAGTCTGTTAATACAAATCAGCTCCCGTCTGCCCCCTAAATCTAGCAGAAAATGCTTCTGCCCGGTCTCCAGCACTCGAAACGGTCCGTCGTAAAACGGCCGCAAACTTGGACGCTGGGCGTCATGTTTAACAAAAACAAACTCTGCATTTTTTAAAGCCTTGGGCACAAAAACGTGTGGGAAACTGTGATGGACTGGGCCAGGAAGCGTGTTTGCTCCTGAGCCGCTCTGCCACGGCTGAGCGGGGGGGCCACTAGGTGCGGGATTATCAGGAAGAAATTCCCCGGGCAAACGAAGCGGTTGAGCGAAAACTAATTCAGCCGGGGAAGCATGCAAATCTTCCTTAGGTGCAGAACGCAACCCTAATAAGACCCATGGCAGTTTGTCTACCCAATCTGTATCCGTTAGCGATGCTCTGAGGGCTGCTTTCAATGACCTGTGAAAGCGTTCGCATAAACCATTAGCCTGGGGGTTATACGCGGTGGTGCGATGAATCTTCACCCCCAAGCTGCGGGCCGTCGATGACCACAGCTTGGAAATAAATTGGGGACCCCTGTCGGACGTTATGTCCGACGGTACACCAAAACGCGCAACACATGCTGCTAAAAATGCTCGCGCAACTTCTTCCGCTGTGGTTGATGTCAGAGGAACCGCCTCTGGCCAGCGCGTGGTGCGGTCTACCATCGTCAAAAGATGTGTGTGCCCGTGTGATAACGGAAGCGGGCCGACCAGGTCAATATGCACATGATCAAAACGCTTAGCGGGGATGTGGAAAGGTTCTAACGGGGCCTTAGTGTGTCTGTGTATTTTAGCTCGCTGACACGCTACGCAGGCTGCTGCCCATTCCTTGACCTGTTTGCACAACCCGGGCCAAACAAATTTCTCCCCCACCAATTTGATCGATGTGCGCACCCCCGGGTGGGCGAGAGAGTGGACCAAGTCAAAAACACGGCGATGCCACGCGGTTGGCACCACAGGGCGAGGCCGTCCCGTGGAGACATCGCAGATTAGCGGGGGCATACCATTTTGTTGCACCCTGTGCTCCAGCCTTAACCCTGTTGGTCCAGACTGGAGCGCGCACACATCCGCGTCGTTAACCTGCTCCGCAGCCATAGCTGCATAATCTAACCCAACACAGACCGGGGCTGCGCGCGCTCCCGCGTCGCTGCCCGAGCCCGCGGCCATGGCTACAGAGTCTGCCCCTATGGGGCTTGGCGGTGCTACTGCACGCGAGAGGCAGTCTGCTACAACATTGTGTTTACCTGCGACATGCTGAATATCAGTAGTAAACTCCGATATTGCGGCTAGTTGCCTTTGTTGCCGGCCTGACCAGGGTTCTGAAATTTTGGCCATCGCAAACGTTAGCAGTTTATGATCCACAAAAGCGGTGAAATGTCGCCCCTCTAACCAGAACTGAAAATGACGGATGGCCAAGTGTAGGGCCAAAAGCTCCCTGTCAAACGCGCTGTATTTCCGTTCACTATCGCGCAAGGTCCTGCTGAAAAACGCGAGGGGTTGCCAGGTACCTGCCACAAACTGTTCAACTACCGCCCCCACTGCTACATCGGAAGCGTCAGTGGTGAGTGCCATGCGGGCCGTTGGAACTGGGTGCGCTAACAAAACTGCGTTTGCCAGGGCTGATTTGACCTGGGCAAAAGCGCGCTCCCGCTCCGGAGACCATTCAACTTTATTTGCGGGCTTTTGTTTTTTTAACGCGGTGTACAATGGCTGCATGAGTCGTGCTGCGCTTGGGAGGAAACGGTTGTAAAAATTAACCATCCCTAGAAACTCCTGAAGCGCCCTGACCGTTTGAGGTTGCGGAAAATCCGTTATGGCACGCACTTTATTTGGAAGGGGAACTGCTCCCTCTGCCGAAACGCGATGTCCCAAAAAATCAATCTGCGCCACCCCAAACTGGCACTTCGCTGGGTTAACTATCAACCCGTGCTCTGCCAACCTCTGGAAAACTGCTGTGAGGTGTTTTTCATGTTCGCCTTCGGACGTGCTGGCTACCAAAATATCGTCCAAATAAACGAACACGAAAGGCAGGTCACGTAAAACTGCATCCATCATGCGTTGGAAAGTCTGCGCGGCCCCCTTGAGGCCAAAAGGCATGCGCAAGAACTCAAAAAGGCCGAAAGGCATTATGACCGCTGTTTTGGGTACATCCTGCGCGCGCACTGGAACCTGGTGATAGCCGCGCACCAAGTCTATTTTAGAAAAAATGCGCGCCCCCGCCAAATGAACAGAAAAATCCTGGATGTGCGGAATCGGGTAGCGGTCGTGAGCTGAAACGTTGTTCAACCTGCAGAAATCGCCGCAAGGTCGCCACGAGCCGTCAGCCTTTGGGACCATGTGTAATGGCGAAGCCCAAGCGCTCTTGGAGCGTCTAACAATGCCTAGTTTTTCCAGATTAGCGAACTCCTCGCGCGCGATGGCCAGTTTAGCTGGGTCCAAGCGCCGAGCCTTTGCAAACACGGGAGGGCCTGTGGTTGTTATGAAATGTTCTACCCCATGTTTGGCCACCGTTGCTGAAAACGTGGGGACTGTGAGTGCTGGAAACTGAGCAAGCAGAGTGTGAAACTTACCACCCGCAGCTGAGACGCTGGCATGTGCAGTTGGCGGGGCCACCCGAGCTGTGCAGGGAATAGAATGAAAGGACAGTGCATTAATCAGATGTCTATTAGCAAGGTCAACCAATAAACCATGTGAGCACAAAAAATCAGCCCCTAACATGTTGAAACTGACTGCTGCTACAATAAATGTCCACTCAAATGAACGGCCCTGTAAGGACAGAAGCATGGTCCTCTCACCAAACGTTTTAATCGTGGAGCCGTTCGCTGCTGACACTGACACCCAGGGGGCTTTAGAAGGCGACAGCCGTTCCGCGTAGGTGGGTGTGACGAAGCTCAGCTGAGAGCCCGTGTCCACGAGGAACTGTTTCCCCGAGCGTGCATCCGTCAGGTAAAGCAGCCTGTTCTCGTTGCCGAGGGTCGCAGCTGCTAAATTGCACGGTGGGACACACCTGTGCGCTCTCTCTGCAAAACGGCGGTGGTAGAAGCACGAGCCGTCCTCCACTCCGCGTCGTCTGGCTCCTGTCGCCGCCGTTGTTGGTGCGTCAGGCGCCGCGGCCGCTGGACCCGCGCTGTCTCCGGACGCCGTTCCTGGACTGGCCGCCGCGGCCGAAACCGCGCTCCGCTTGTGGGCGTCGACCAACTTCTGCGCCTCCTTGCTCAACCCACGGTAGTCTCGCTTGGCCAATCGGGGTGACTCTGCCAGGGCCACTCTCACTGCTGGTGGTAGGGTTCGGAGGAAAAGGTGGGCGAAAATGAATTCACCATCCTCAGAGGCTTTGAGCTGCAGCATCTTCACCATCAGGTCCACAGGTCTATCGTTTTCTGCCTCCGACAGTGCCAGGAGCCCCTCTGCTCGTTGTTGGACTGAGGGGGTGAAATGGCTGATCAGCGCGTCCTTCAATGCGCTGTACTTGTCGCTGTCTGGTGGATGATTAACCAGATCCTCCACTCTCTGGACCGTGTCGCTGTCCAGCTTCGCTACCACGTGGTAGAATCTTGTGTCGTCGTTGAAGATTCTCCGGAGGTTGAACTGCGCCTCGATTGCGCTAAACCATGAGCGCGGGCTGTGCTGCCAGAAATCGGGCAGCCGGATCGTGGAGGCGGCCATCAGGCTGGCTTCCACCGAGCCCCGCTCGGGAGAATTCTGTCTGCTCATTTTCCGTTGTAGGTCACCAGTGTAGAAGCATGCTCAAATAACGAGGCTGAGTTTCAGTCATAAAACCAGCTTTATTTGACAGAACGCAGCTTCTAGCATTCTCAAAGCAGGAAAGAGAAAGAATCATATTTCAACACCCTTTTATACATTCCCAGCATCAGAATTCAAGTCACATGGTGTCTTCAGTCAACATACAGTTACAAAGCATCCCCTTGAAGCTTCACCATTGTCTCTCATATCCTGATGAACCGGAATACCCTCCGGGGCGTCTTCTGTGGGACAAAGAGACAAATCTCACACTTCCTTGTTACCTCCTGTAGATTCGAGTCCTTAGTCCTTGCAGACGTGACACCCCACAATACACATTCAGTCCTGTCTCTGTGGCAGCGTGAGCCCACAATGTGTGACGGCCACAATGTCCACCTTTCCATTAATAGAAGGAGTGGGACATAACCTTTCACAAAGATGCACTAACACAAATTCAAACTGTCTGTGTTCAACAGGACAGACGTGACCTTAATGACTAATTCAGAACTGGTTACAATGCATGCTAAATCACATTAAATCTGCACAGACAGCTGGATTAGATTTTTTTTTAGATTTAGTATACTTTATTGATCCCCAGAGGGGAAATTGAGGGCATCCACCACCTGGATGGATGAAGCAGCCACGATACGGCGCTATCCCTTAACCATTCACACACACATTCACACCTAGGGCCACTTTAGAGTCTCCAATTAACCTAACCTGCATGTTTTTGGCATGTGACATGTCCTAACTGACATTTGTAAACTAGGTCAAGGGAGGACACTCACAAAAAGAGGCATGACTACAAAAAACCTCATTTTGGGGGGTATTATACTACTCACAGAGTTTCACCTAAATTCACCATGTGCCACACATACTACTGGCACATACTGTATCTTTAAGGAAAAGATTTCCTTCTTCCAATAAAAAAAAGGGGACAACCTATCACGCTTTTCAAGTACGCTATAACTTTGATGCATGAGCGTCTCCATGCATGGGGGGGGGGGGGGGTAACCACAACAAATAATTAGCAAAAATCCTCAGAAAAATAGATTAAAAAAAAAGTTCTAAATGTCTGAGGAGGGTCCAATTTATGCTGATGGAGCTTACTGTGGGACTCAATTTAGAATGAGTTAACTGTTTATCTATGCAAGTGTTGGCTGATGGCCCCCTGGCCCAGAAACGGCTTTTGCATAGCAAAGCAGGCTGTTTGTTTATCATGGTAAGGCAAAAATGCAAGGGAAAGGAAGGTGTGGTTGGTGTTGGTGCCTTTTTCATCCTCATCATCCTCATAGTAACACTTTTGTTTTGGTTATTTTTAAGTTGTTTCCACTGACTATACACCGTAGAGAATTGTTATGTTTGTTCCTTAAATAACACTAACAGGTGGACAAATTATCTGCTACTGCTAAAATGATGCAGCTACTGCTAAAATAATGCAGCTACTACAGGCTGTTTGAACACTGATCTGTTCACACTCCGACAGGCAGCGAAAAGTAAGCTAGGAGCAGGAAGACAAAAGAAGAGGAAAACAGCAGCCTTGTGTGTAGCAGAATGGAATGTACACACTCTGTTGGACAGAACATCATCACAGTGCCCAGAAAGACAGACCGCACTTGTGGCCCTGGAAATGAACAGGTACAATGTAGACATAGCTGCACTTAGTGACACAAGATTCCCTGGATATGACAGCTTGGAAGACCATGGGTACATCTTCTTTTGGAGTGGGAGATCAACTCAAGAAAGGAGAGAAGCAGGAGTGAGCTTTGCAATTAGAAAGGAGTTAGCAGCAATACTTGATGAGGAACCGGTACCAATCAACGACAGGATAATGACTATGAGACTCCCACTACAGCGGAAGATGTATGCCACACTCATCAGTGTATATACCCCAACAATGGCCAACACAGAGGAGGTGAAGGAAGAGTTCTACAGTGATTTATGTGAGACTATCAGGCGTGTACCGACTGATGACAGGCTGATACTCGTTGGAGATTTTAATGCCAGAGTTGGTTCGGACACTGAGAAATGGAAAGGAGTGCTAGGCAGTCATGGAGTAGGCAAGTGCAATGCTAATGGAGAACTTCTACTTGCACTATGTTCAGAGTACAATCTAGTGATAACCAACACTCTATTTAAGCACAAGGACACACACAAGAAAACATTGATGCAACCAAGATCCAAGCACTGGCACTTGTTAGACTACATCATAGTAAGGCAGAGAGACATAAAGGATGTACTGGACACCATAGCAATGACAGGCATCGACTGTGGTACTGATCATGTTATGGTGAGATCTAGATTAAGGATCTGCAGATGAAAACAGCACTGCAGGACGAGTGCGAAGCCACCACGGAAGCTAAACACTAGTTCACTGAAAGGCCAAAAGAAGCAGGAAGAACTTACACAGGAAATGGATGAAAACTTGAAAGACTGGGACAGCAACAACTCAGAGAATGACATAGAAGAGAATGAGCAACACTGAAGGATACGGTGTATCAGACTGCGAGTGATGTATTAGGCCACTCTGAGAAGAAACATCAAGATTGGTTTGATGAGCTTGATGAACACCTGAAGAAACTACTAGAATCGAGGAATACAGCTAGGCAGGAAAACCTACAGTGTAACACAAGGTCGAAGAAGAAGAAATACTCAAAGGCTCAGAGTGAGCTACAGAAGTATACCAGAGAGATGAAGTCCAACTGGTGGGATGAAAAAGCGGAGAAACTTCAAACTGCAGCAGACAGGAAGGACATGAAAATATTCTTCACAGGTTTGAGAGAAATCTACGGCCCTAAACCAAGAGGATTGATCCAACTAAAGGCTATGGATGGTGAAACGGTTTTGCAGGAGAAAGACAAGATCCTGGACAGATTTGCAGACCACTTTGACCAACTATTAAACAACCCTGGAGATCTCACTGAAGAGGCTTTAGAAGCTCTAGTGCAGCGACCAGCTGTATCAAGTCTGGATGAACCACCAAATCTTGATGAACTAATGGCAGCTATCAGGACAACACAGGATGGTAAAGCTCCAGGAAGGGATGGAATTCCCAGCAGAAGTGTGGAAATTTGGTGGTGTTCAGCTGACCAACTGCCTGCACAAGCTCATCCCAAGAGATATGGGATGCCCAGAAAATACCTCAAGACTGGAAGGATGCAAGTATTGTGCCTTTGTTCAGAAAGGTGACAGGAAAGATTGTGGAAATTACCAGGGTATATCACTGCTAGCCACTGTTGGTAAGATAGTCAAGTGCAAGACTTTCAGTATCTAGGGTGTACTGTTTCAGAGGGATGCTAGGCTGGAGGATGAACTATCTCTCAGATTGGGAAGAGCGAGCGCTGTGTTTGGAAACTTGAGGGAGAGACTGTGGAACAATCGACATGTGTCTATCCATGTGAAATGCAAAGTGTACAGAGCGACAGTACTGGCTACTCTATTGTATGGTGCTGAAACTTGGACTGTCTACAGAGTGCAGGTGAAGAAACACCATGTGTACATGATCAGACACCTTCGAGTCATAATGAACATCTCATGGAAAGACAAGATAACCAACAGAATTGTTGAAACGAGCTGGTCTACCATCAATGGAGGACATGCTAATATAGATGAACCTGAGATGGCTCGGACATGTTGAGAGGATGGACCACCAGCGTCTCCCTCGGCAGTTACTCTACTCACAGTTATGCAGGGGCAAACGCAATCAGGGTAGACCAAGGCTCAGATTTAAAGACACTGTAAAAAGAAACTTGAAGAAGTTGGATTTAGACAGGAGTTCCTGGCAGCGGAAGGCTAAGGACAGAGCTGTGTGGAGGAATCTGATCAGACCTAAATGAAACAGTCATTGCCGCCCATGACAGGCTGCTATGATGATGATGACAGATTGTTTGTTTCTTAAGAGAGGCTATATATAGAAATAACACAGCAAACATCACTTTGGATCACACCTGTCACAATGCTTATCACTCCACTGATCGGAAACATGTTGATACTCCTTACTCTGCGACGGCAAGGTTAATTTCATCAGGGAATTCCTCTTTTCTGAAGCGGTGATGAGAGCTTAGCACTCTCTAAGTCTGCAATGGCTTGCAGTGTGTCTCTCCCCTGTACTGCTACTTGCTTGACCAATGAAGCGAGCAAGTGTTATACTAAAAATCTATATTGTCAAAGGGGGGTTGGTAGTCATTGGGCATATCCACACCTGGCCGGACACTGGGTCAGTGTTGTGTACCCCCGTTTTGGCGGCTGACTGTACCCTCATCATGTCAGCAGGGCAGGTGGGCAGGGTGAAGAGAGATGTTTTTTTTTTTTACCACATAATGCCATTTGGGGCACGGATGTACCAGGAGTGGGGTCCCTTCATTCACTGTTTCCTTGAGTGAGAGTGGGCAAGAACACCTTATGGACTGAAACATAATAATAAATAATAATTATAAGCTACAATTATTTGTAAAATTTATGACATACTGTAAAATAGAATGGGTCTTGGTCGATTAACTGCCACCCGTAGGGCATGTACCCTGGTTATAGGAGGTTATTGCTGTACTTTTACCCATGAAAATAATGCAAATGGTCATATTATTACTTCGGTTACACAGAGCCTCATTGCTTTGCAGGCAATGATAACAGAATTGATTAAGTAGTGAATCACTTCATGAAGAAGTCTCATCATGAACTTGTTAATGATTTGAACAGTTGAAGCATGGTGATGAGTCTGGTTCATGTAAACTTAGTGATATGTCTTCATACAACTTCTGCAGATGATGAGGATGGTGAAAAGGGACGATACTAGCTTAAGGAGTATGAAGTTTGCAATCTTGTATAAATGTATTTTTGAGTTTTTCCATATCATTTTCTACATTCTTATTTGACACATATTCACTTTTAATGACATATTCATACACATATTCTACACATGTTCCTTGTTTAAGTTTGAACCATCTCATAAGATTGCAAGTCTGTCTCTAGTCTGCCAAGACACATAACAACATGTAAATCCATACACCTAAATCATTATTCATTATTTTTCAATTTACTTTACTACCACTTTGTTTGATTATATTTCTTTTAATCATGATGCTGTGGAGAGTGTGAAATGAGGAGACAGGTTTACGAACAGACGAACACGTTGCTGGGGGTTCCCGTCCGGGCCATCTGTGGGATGCTTGCCGTGTTGCTGGGGCTTCTTGACCGGGCCGACTCCGGGGTTCTTGCCTCGTGTTCCATAATTTGTCCAAGGTCACCAGTGTGGAGAGTGTGAAATGAGGAGACAGGTTTACGAACAGACGACGTTTATTACACTCTCTCATCAGCATACACAGAAAAAGCATGATACACTCAGGCACGGTTTCTCCTTTTTATCCCCACCGCTCATCTCACATCTGCATGACATTTCACATCACCTTGCATGACATTTAACATCACAATACATTCACCCTTAAACCCCCCGACTATTGTCCTCCTCTGTTTACTCTCTGCTTCCTGACTGAGACGCTGTCTGAGCTGACTCACCCAAGTCTCTACCCTTTACACCACCCCACACCCCCAGACAGAGTTTCAGTCCTCATGCCTTTTGGGCTTCAGTCTCCTCCCATATCTGCTGTAACGGGGGTTTCTGTGCCGGCGGGGGGGGGCGGCTGGGAGTGTGTCTGACTGCGGGTGGGCCATGGCGAGGGGGGGAAAACTCCGCGTTGCCCATGTGGCTGTCCTGGTGAATCGTTTGCCTGGGGAGTTCTCAGTGGGGGTCTTCCACGCCGAGGGGCCTGAGCCAGCAGCACTTGCTCGTCCGCCACCACAAAGGCAGGCTTAAGTCTGTCTATGCATATTTTCTCCCGACGACCCCCCAAGTCTAACAAAAAATGCTTGTCCCCTGTTTCCAGCACTCTAAACGGGCCATCATAGGGTGGACGCAATGAGGGCGTGTGGGCATTGTGCCTGACGAACACGAACTCCGCGTTCTTCAAAGTTTTTTGGCACAAAAGTCGCGTGGAAAACAGTGGTTGGCCGGGCAGCGTTCCTGTGTCTGCACTATGCTGCAAACGCTGAGACGGGCAGTTTGTCCCGGCACGGGATTATCTGGCAAAATTCCCCGGGCAGCCGCAGTGGCTGAGAAAAAACCAGCTCCGCCGGGGAAGCCT
This sequence comes from Pholidichthys leucotaenia, assembly GCA_020510985.1. NCBI lineage: Eukaryota > Metazoa > Chordata > Actinopteri > Cichliformes > Pholidichthyidae > Pholidichthys > Pholidichthys leucotaenia. The sequence continues at coordinate 236,757,696 of CM035839.1, forward strand.
CCAAATCCTCTTTTGATGCAGAACGCAACCCCACTAAAACTCCATTGGCAACCGGTCTACCCAATTTGCATCCGTCAACGAAGCCCTGAGTGCTGCTTTCAGAGTGACCTGTGAAAATTGCTGGCATAACCCATTTGCCTGTTGGTTTATGCGGTTGTGCAATGAATTGCAACACCCAGGCTGCGGGCCATCACGGACCAAAGTTCGGAAACAAACTGAGGGTCCCTATCGGACGTGATGTCCGACGGGGTTCCAAAACGCGCCACCCATGTTGTCAAAAAAGCGCGCGCCACATCCACGGACATGGTTGCCGCCAGCGGGACTGCTTCTGGCCAGCGTGTGGTGCGGTCCACCACTGTCAGAAGGTGCGTGCACCCCTGCGATGGTGGAAGGGGGCCCACGAGGTCCACGTGAACATGGTCGAACCTTTTAGCCGGTATACTAAACGCCTTCATGTGTCCTGTGCACTTTGGCTTCATTGCACGCTACGCAGGCTGCAGCCCACTCTTTCACTTGTTTGCGCAGGCCTGGCCACATGAACTTCGCTCACAACCATTTTGGACTGACACGCGCACTCCTGGGTGCGCCAGAGCGTGAACTGACTCAAACACGTGGCGGCGCCACGCGACCGGGACCACTGGGCGTGGGCGTCCCGTGGAGACGTCGCAGATTAGGGGGGGCTTGCCCTCCTGCAGTACTCTGCTCTCCAGCCTTAACCCTGTTGGTCCAGACTGGAGCGCGCGCACGTCCGTATCGCCAATCTGCTCCGCGGCCATGGCTGTATAATCTATCCCCACGCAGACCGGGGCCACTACCGCGTGTGAGAGGCAGTCCGCCACCACATTCAGTTTACCCGACACATGCTGAATATTGGTCATAAACTCCGAGATCGCGGCCAGCTGTCTCTGCTGCTGGACCGACCATGGTTCCGAAACCTTGGCCATCGCGAACGTCAGCGGCTTGTGGTCCACGAACGCGGTGAAGCTGCGCCCTTCCAGCCAGAACTGGAAGTGGCGTATGGCCAGGTGGAGAGCCAGCAACTCCCTGTCAAACACGCTGTGTTTACGCTCACTGTCGCACAAAGCCCTGCTGAAAAAAGCAAGCGGCTGCCAAGAACCAGCGACACGTTGCTCCATGAAGGCTCCTATGGCCACGTCCGAGGCGTCGGTAGTGAGCGTGATCCGGGCCGCCGGGTCTGGGTGCGCCAACAGTGCGGCGTTTGCCAGGGCTGCTTTAACCTCAGAGAATGCCTGCTCTCGCTCCGGAGTCCATTCGACTCCATCCGCGGGTTTCCGCCTCTTGAGCGCGGCGTACAATGGCTGCATGAGTTGAGCTGCGCGGGGGAGGAACCAGTTATAAAAGTTAACCATCCCCAAAAATTCTTGCAGTGCCCTGACCGTCTGAGGCGGGGGAAAGTTCGCCACGGCACGCACTTTGTCAGGCAAGGGTATTGCTCCCTCCCGTGAGGCGCAGTGCCCCAAAAAATCAATCCCCATCACACCGAACTGGCACTTCGCCGGGTTGATTATTAACCCGTGCTCCTCCAACCTCTGGAAAACCGTCCTGAGGTGGGTTACGTGTTCGTCTTCGGACGCACTGGCTACCAGGGTATCATCCAGATAGACGAACACAAATGGGAGATCGCGCAGCACCACATCCATCATGCGCTGGAATGTCTGTGCCGCTCCTTTTAATCCAAATGGCATGCGCAGAAACTCAAACAAGCCGAACGGAGTTATTACCACTGTTTTGGGTACGTCCTCCGTGTGCACTGGGACTTGGTGGTAACCGCGGACCAGGTCTATTTTAGAAAAAAATGCGTGCTCCGGCGAGGTGAACGGAAAAATCCTGAATGTGGGGAATCGGGTAGCGGTCGTGTGCTGTGGAATCAATCTGCGGAAATCACCGCACGGTCGCCACGACCCCTCATCCTTAGGGACCATGTGTAGCAGGGATGCCCATGGGCTGTTCGAACGCCTGATGATGCCCAACCTTTCCAGGTTGGCAAACTCCTTGCGCGCTATGGCCAGTTTAGCTGCGTCCAAGCGCTGAGGTCGTGCGAAAACGGGCGGCCCGGTGGAGGTTATAAAGTGCTCCACCCCGTGTTTAGCGATGGCCGCCGAAAACGTCGGGACCGTGAGTGCTGGAAACTGAGTGAGCAGTGTGTGGGAACTTACCGCCTGGAGCTGTGGACGTTGGCTTGTGTTACTGGCCCGGCCCCTCGAGCTGTACAGAGGACAGAGTCAAAGGACAGTGCATTAACCAGGCGCCTGTTAGCAACATCAACTAGTAAACCATGTGCACACAGAAAATCTGCTCCCAGGATTGGGAAACTCAGTGCTGCTATGTCAAAAGTCCACTCGTATGTACGGCCGTGCAGAGATAAAGCCAGCGTTCTCCTCACCAAAGGTCCTTAATGTCCGAGCTGTTTACTGCCACCAGGCCCGGGGCCGCTAGGGCCTGCCAGCTGGTCGGCATAGGTTGGCAGGATGATGCTGTTCTGGGCTCCGGTGTCTATGAGGAAATGCCTCCCTGAGCGTGAGTCCGTCACTTAGAGCAGCTTGTTCTCTTCGCCGGCGGTCGCAGCTACTACCCGACTGCCGGCCTCTGGTGTTTCCCGAGTGCTTGAATTGGCACGGTGGTGCACATCTGCGTGCGTTTTCTCCTTAGCAGCGGTGGTAGAAGCAGAGCGTGTCTCTCTGGCGCTCCTGAGCCCCACTGCCGCTACCATCGGTGGCTCCTCACCTCCTCTGGTCGTCAATCGCTGGGTTCCGATTGCCGCTTGCGTTGACTGTTGAGCAGCTCTGAGTTGGTGAGGATGATCCAGTCCTTGCCTCTGGGCTAGCACGGTAGGCCACGCTGGTAGGCAGTCAACTGGCGAATTGGCCAGAACCCGCTCTCGCCGTACTGTTGGAAGGTTCCGGAGGAAAAGGTGTGGGGCAAACAGAAAATGCCCGTCGTCCGTGCCCATTAACGCCAACTATCTTCTCCATCAGGATCGACCAGCTGAACCAATCTGCTTAACTCGGAACGCTCTCTATGGAGCTCTCCTGCTCTCTCACAGTCCGCTTGAGAGCATTGTAGCGCGGGTCAGCACAGGCCTTGAGGGCCCTCGTATCTGTTGTGGTCTGGAAGGCATGGTCCGAGCAGACTTGCTACCTGCTGAGCTCGTGTGAGGCGTCCAGCACATTGCAAACCACGTAGTTAAAACTTGGGTGTCGTCTGCCGTTATTCCCCGGAGGGCGAACTGGGGGCCTCGGTGTGGAGGGACTAAGACCGCGGGTTGTGCAGCCAAAAGTCCGTGGTAAGCTTGACTGAAACAGCGCACACGTTGCTGGGGGTTCCCGTCCAGGCCGTCTGTGGGATGCTTGCCGCGTTGCTGGGGCTTCCCGTCCGGGCCGACTCCGGGGTTCTTGCCTCGTGTTCCATAATTTGCCCAGGCTCACCAGTGTGGAGAGTGTGAAATGAGGAGACAGGTTTACGAAACAGACGACGTTTATTACACTCTCTCATCAGCATACACAGAAAAGCATGATACACTCAGGCACTGTTTCTCCTGTTTATCCCACCGCTCATCTCACATCTGCATGACATTTCACATCACCATTGCATGACATTTAACATCACAATACATTCACCCTTAAACCCCCGACTATTGTCCCTCCTCTGTTTACTCTTGCTTCTGACTGAGACACTGTCTGAGCTGACTTATCCAAGTCTCTACCTTTACAATGCTTTATTAAGTATCAAAAGGGGGAATATGATAGAAAAATTCCATTATTATCCATATTATTCGTCTGTGCCAGACAGCCATGATGAGGTACAAATGTCATATCTGTAACATTTGGTACAAATTTACAAGACTAAAGGTGTAAAAATATGACAAATAGATGCAAAATTTAAAAATAAAAAGAGTTGCAAATTACAATTTAACTACATACAATAAAAATCTAACCAGCACCAGATGAATGTTGCAAACTTGAAAAAAGTTGAATAAATTTACAGTAAAAAAGTTCCACATTTGAGAAAATTCTTGGAGAGAAAAAGCTGCAAATTGAAAAAAAATCTAATTTATGATAAAAAAAGAGTTGCTAATCTATGAGAAAAAGATGCACATGTATGAGAAAAAAGGTTGTCAATTTTCAAGAGAAAAATCACAAAATTTATTGCAAAAAGTTGAAAATTTCTGAGAAAAAAATTGCAAATCTAGAAGAAAAAAATGCAAATTTGAAAAAAAAATCACATTTATGAGAAAAAATTTGCAAGTTTATGAGGAAAAAATGTAAAAATGCATAGGAAAAGGTTGCAATTTTTTTTTTAAAAAAATTGCAAATTCATGAGAAAAAAATGTGGAAAATTTAGAGGGAAAAGTGGCAAAATTTAGAAAAAGACATTGCAAATTTGCAAGAAGGTAAAAAAAAATCACAAATTTATGAGAAAAAATGTCACATTTAGCAAAAAAATTGGCAAACTAACAAGAACAAAATGTGCAAATTTCTGAGGAAAAAGATGGAAATTTAAAAAAGAAAATTCACAAATTTATGAGAAAGATGCAGATTTATAAGATTGTTTTTCATTTCTCCTTTGTGGTTCAAAGTCATTTTATTCAGTTTTGTAACATGATAAAGGTTTATAATGATATTGGAGGGAAAATTCTCTTTTAGTTTGATGGGGAATTGCTGCAAATTTACAAGAAAAAAGTTGCACATTTACAATAAAAATGCTGCAAATTCATGAGAAAAAGTTGCACATTTACAATAGACACAATGTAAAATTATGAAAAAAGTTTTAAATGTATGAGAAAAAAGTTGCAAATTTGTGATTAAAAAAGTTCCAGAGTTAAAAGAAAAATCTGCAAATTTACAATAAAAAAGCTGCAAATTTACAATAAAAAAGCTGCAAATTTATAATTAAAAAAGCTGCAGATTTACAAGAAAAAATTTGCGGAATTTATGAAGAAAAAAGTTGAAAAACTTTTAGAATAAAGTTAAAAATCTATGAGAAAAAAGCTACAAATTTTAGAGTGAAAAGATACAACTTTTAGAAAGAAATGCTGCAAATTTTAGAGGAAAAGGAGCACATGGGAAGTGAAGAACTGATTCAGAGCCTTTAATTATTTATTTACTTAATGTTTTTCCAGTTAATCAAGATAGAATGACCAGATTAGCTCTCCACAATGCAAGCAGGTACTCCGTGTACTGCTGTGATTGAATATTGTGTGTATTTTTTGTGTTTTGCTGCATACACCCTAATGCTCCCACTCATTTGTGCCACTCAGTGTTTTTTAACATTCTAAATGCCATGGTAACCAAAAATGCATTTTTAAAAACCCACCAGGTGGCCTAAACCACAAAACCAGTATCTTCAAACCAAAATAAACACTTTATTAAATCACAACACCACTGTCAGGTCATTTTTCCACGTGGGAAAACCAGGTTTTAACAGTTTTACAGGCAGCCTCCGTTTCTCAAAAACACCACCAAATATCTGGCACGGACAAAGCTTTAAATCAATAGTTTTCTTCTAATTTATCAACTGAAACCATTTTAAATGCTTGTATAGAGGTATACCAGCAAAATATTCCATATATACAGTGTTAATAAGATTCTACAATTTATCTGAAACAGTTTCCTCCCTGCTGGGCGATGGTCTGTCCTGCGGTCAGTGCTGGTTCTGCTCTGCAGGCCAGACATTGGTCTTTGGTCAGTCTCTGGTTCTCAGCTGCTGCAGCTCTCTGATGTTGTTCAGTCCTCAGGAGTTTTGTCTCGCTGCTGTAAATAGCCAAAGTGGTGATCACTGCTGAAAAGCTTTTGCAAGTTGTCCGCTAAGTGTACAGGTGCAAAAAGGGACGAGAAAAGCCACGCAGGTGTTAATAAAGACTGGGTCACGTGACGTCAACGTTCTGTTGCTATGGGAGATATCAGTAACCAGGAAAGAATTATTTCAATTATTAGATTTCTATCCACCTTATTCCTGGGGGTGCCGCTGTAGGAACGATTATGGGCAGAGCTTCCAGTTTCGGCTGACCTAGTGTTAAATCAGTCAATAAGAGTGGAGTAGCAGGGGCATTTAAAATAATGTTTTTAAAAGTTTTTCAAATCCATTTTAATCGGCGGAGGTGATCGGTGGATTAGAGCTACGCCGGCGGAGTGCGACATAACTGGCGGTGACGGGGCCCAGCGGAGGAGCCACCCAGCCAGACGGCGACGAGTGGCTGTGATCGGCGGATTCCGGCTGCGCCGGCGGTGTGCGACATAACTGGCCAGGTAGACGGAGGCAGGCGCCGGCGATAGCCTAGCCGGATTCTCTGTTTATTTCTATCCACAGGTCAGTAAAATGCCACCCAAAAAAGAGGAAATGGAAGAAATTAAAAAATCTCTGAACTTTGTGTTAGAAGAATTGGCCAAAATGACTAACCAACAGGCCAAAATAATAAACCTAATACAAGAGGTACAAGCCCTACATTCAATAATAAAAGAAAAAGACAAAAAAATTATGGACCTGGAGCAACACGGGCGTCTTTTGGAGCAACGCGTCGAGGATCTTGAACAAGGTTCTCGCATTGATGACCTAGTTATAAGTGGACTAGACATCAGATATCAGTCCTACGCCCATGCCGCAACAGGACTGAGTGGTGAACATGCTTCCATAAGTGAATCAATGTCCCTAGAAAGCCAAGTGCTTCAGTTCCTTAATGATAAAGACATTAAGGTAGAAGCCAATGCGATCTCAGCCTGTTATGCTTTACCGAAGAAAGATAACAAAACAAAGAAATCAATTGTGATGCGCTTTGTGAACAGGAGGGTGAAAAATGACATACTGAGGCAGGCCAAAAAACTAAAGGAAACTCAAGTTTACCTAAATGAACACCTGACAAAAAAAAACGCTGAATTAGCACGGCAGACACGGATGCTAAAAAAAACAAAATAGGATACAGTCAACCTGGACAAAGAAATTGTTGAATTTGGATTAAACTAAATGGAACACCTGAGCAAAGCAAAAAGTATAATGATCAGAGATGCTACTGACTTAGATAAATACAAATGAACACTGTCTATGAAACACAGAGTGAGGAAACTCAAACTCTAAAATATGCCACTATGGCTGAACATAAACCACAAGAGATGGAGAATGATATTGATCCCGATAACCACTTTTTCAATATATTCATAACCACTGTGAATATTACACTGAAAAGCAATTCAAAAGTCAAGTGCAATTAGATGGTAAACTGTCAATAATACACTTCAATTAGCAGAAGTCTTAACAAAAACTTCTCACAGATTCAGGACTATTTAAAACAGCTAAACAGAAAATTCACAGCCATTGCAGTCTCGGAAACCTGGCTTAATGAAGACCAGGCTCCCTGATAGCAATAGAGGGATATCAGATGTTTAACATTAACAGATCTCAAAAAAAGGGTGGTGGTGTTGCACTGTATGTTGATGACCTATATAGATGTAAGCTTGTAAATGAAATGTCCTCAGCACTACCAGGGATTTTGGAATGTGTTACTGTTGAGATTGACCTAGACAAAAACAAAAAATTCTAATCATAAGCTGCTAATAACAGAAGCCGCCGGGAACTTGCATTGACTACATTCAGAGATAAAATAGTCGAGCTGTACAATAATATTACTAGTAAGAAATGGTAGCAATTTGTGGAGATTTCAATATTGACCTACTTAATCCACATCAACAAAATGTAGTTACAGAGTTCATGAACTCTATGTACAGCATGAGTCTATATCCCACAATAACTATCCCAGTAGAATCACAGTTCACTCTGCTACACTTATTGACAACCTGTTTGTCAATGTTCTCGATAAGAAAATAGAAAGTGGATTATTGATAAATGATATAAGCGACCATCTTGCCAATCTTTGCACTTATCCATGGCCACAACGGGGCCCAAACCCAGAAAAAATCTCAAAATCGTTTCAGACACAAATCACCAAACGCAATCAGTTCGTTTAAGAGAGGACTTGCTGAAGCAAGACTGGGACAGAAGTCTATGGTATCAGATGTAAATGAAGCCTATGACACATTTATAAACATTGAACCACTCTTTATGAAAAAAACTGCCCATTAGTTAAAAAAAAAGCTTAAGCACAAATTTGCTGACAAACCATGGTTAACCAAAGGACTACAAAAGGCGTGGTACAAAAGAAAAATTTTTTTATATAAAGCTTTCATACAGAATAGGACAAAAGAAGCAGAGCAACGGTATAGAAAACATACAAAACATAAGTTAACATATATAATAAGATGCAGTAAAAGGAGACTATTACAGTAAAGAATCTGGAAAAAAACAAAGACAATATTAAAAAATACATGGACATAATCAACAGTATCCTTGGAAATAAAAGCAGAAATACTAGCTACCCACTAAATATTCCAAAAAATAATAAATCGACTCCGAATGTGAATATAGCTTCACCTGCAGATGAATTTAATAATTTTTTTTGTTAACACTGGACCTAAACTGGCCCGAGAAATACCACTACGGCGCCTACAGGTGATACAATATGCAATAACACTGCTGTAAAAGACACCATCTTCATAAAGAACACAGACGAAAGAGAGGTCATTGAAATTGTTAAATCGTTCAAAAGTAAACATCTACTGACTGCGATGGTATTGACATGCTACTAGTCAAAACTGTTATCGAATGCATAGTGAAACCACTGACGTTATATCTGTAAACCTGTCTCTCCAATCAGGTATATTTCCCAATGCAATGAAAATAGCTAAAGTAATTCCGATTTGCAAGACAGGCGGACAGAGGGGAACTCTCCAACTACAGACCAATTTCACTATTATCGCAATTTTCCAAGATACTTGAAAAAATATTCTATGAGAGAATTGACCAAACTTCATACTGAAGAATGATTTATTGTGTGAGCAGCAATATGGGTTCAGACACAAAGGACAACAGCATATGCCCTTAATGGAATTTACAGAAAAAATATCAACAGCCATTGAAAATAAAGAGTATTCAGTTGGAGTATTCCTGGATCTTAAAAAAGCATTTGATACAGTAGATCACAATCTATTATTAAAGAAACTACAAAATTGTGGTATAGAGGGGGTAGCACTGTCTCTAGTTAGTAGTTACTTAAAGAATAGATATCGACTTCCGGGAATGATGGCCGGAGAGACATAACGCTTAACAGAGAGCTCTCCCTAGCCGGATTAAAAATCATCGGTAAATGGCCAACTCGACATAAGCGGATCAATAAACTAAGGGATGAAACACGAAGGAGCCGGGCACAAGGACAAAGCAGAGTAAAATTAAAGAATTCCTCTACAACAACGCAGGAGAAACCGCTGAACACGGGGCCCAAAAAAAACGAGGTGACTGCAGCAGAGAAAATGGAGGACACACTCGATACCATGAACACTGGCATCGCCAGTTTGGGTAAAGAGTTGAGAGACTTCAAACGGCAGCTACAACAGGATTTAGCGGCTCTTAAGGAGGAGCTGAAAAAAGAGATTAAGGAGGAAATTATGGCCTCCGAAGAGAAATGGAGCGCAAGCTAGCAGAAAACATGGAGGAGCTGCGCTCCCAGCGGGCGGTTATGACTGGGAGCGCAGGCCCGAATATCAGAGCTGGAAGATTGGAATAGCGAGGCAAGCGAACAGCTGCAGACCCTGACGGCACAAATGCAGAGGATGCAGGAGAAAGTAACCGACTTGGAGAGCAGGTCCAGACGGGGCAATATACGCATTCATCGGGATCCCGGAGGGCAATAGAAGCAACTCGATGAACGAAATTCATGGATCAGTTCTTAAAAAAGAGCTTGAGCTGGCCCAGCGAAGCGGATCGCAGATTCAACGAGCGCACAGAGCCTCGGCACAGAACCCGAACCCACGCTCTACACCCAGGTCAGTTGTGGATAAACTTTCTGAAATATGATGTAAAGGAAATAATCCTGACACGAGCGTGGAAAAAAAAGATACGAATCGGCGACAAGCAGATATTCTTTGATCATGAATACCCGGCAGAAATTGTGCAGCAGCGAAGAAATATGCCAACATTAAAAAAAAACGCTGAAAGAAAAAAAAAATTAGATTCCAAACGCCGCTAACGAAGATGAGGATTCATTGGGAGAACGGCATGAGGACATACAACACAGCCAGAGAGGCAGCGCAGGACATGATGGAGCGGGGCCTTGAGGTGTACGTGCCGGAGGAAACGGTAGGAGCAGCGGCGGCCCTGAACGCATCACGACAGCCGGAGTGGAGGCGAGTGAATGGCAAAAGACGGGGGGGAGACGTGGAGCAGCGGGCCCAGGAAAGACTACAAGGCTTACAACTGAAAGCCTAGATTATAACAAAGATTAAGAAAGACACAGAAGAAATGAAGGCCAAGAAGACAAGGTAAAAGAGAAACAGACGGCTAGGAGAGGTTTAAGTGATATTTGTTGGACATTTCTAGGCTAATGACTATTTCTTTGGATAGTAAATACAGGTCTAGGGGAGGGCCCTACACTCGGTGAGGACATTCCCTCCACCCACCAACAGGGACCAGTGGGCAGAAGAAAGCCCAAAGTACGGAGGTCGAGATTTTTTAATGTGTTTTTTATATAAATATGTGTTATTTTTGTTGTTAAAGGGGCTAGGAGCACAAGTTAAAAAAATGGAAAAACATGATTATGGGTAAAAATCTTAAGATAATAACACTAAACGTGAATGGGTCTGAACTCACCTGTTAAAAGGGAAAGAATAATAAGAAAATTCAAGAAGGAAAAAGCGAAATTATATTTATGCAAGAGACACATTTGAGCAAGACAGAACATGTGAAACTAAAGAGATTTGGCTATAAGAACTCCTACTACAGTTCATTTAAGGGAGGACCTAAAGGGGGGTTATGATACTAATCTCAAATAAAATACAATTTGAAAGTGAACAGGAAATCCAGGATAAAGAAGGCAGGTATGTAATAATAAAGGGTAGAATAGATGGAATGCAGATCACATTAGTGAACTCTATGCCCCACCAGAAAGTGACAAGGGTTTTTTTCAACATCTGTTTGATCTCAAAGCAACACACTGTGAAGGAGTCCTAATTTGGTGGAGGAGACTTAAATGCTGTCATGGATCATGAGGTTGACACCAACAAGTGATAAGAAGACAAAAAAACATGTTAACAAAGTTCATAAGAACCTCACTGGCAGAAATGGGGTATGGTAGCCATTTGGGAGGGACCTGCACCACTCGAAAAAGACTATACACATTATTCAGCAGTCCATAAAGTTACACTCTAGAATAGATTACTTCCTTATGAATGAAGGTGACAGACACAGGGTGAGAAATTGTTGGATTGGAGGGGCAGAAATATCAGATCATAATCCTATATACATGGAAATAAATTTAAACAATAGAAAACGACAAACAACATGGAAACTTAATGTAGGACTGTTAAATGATGATAAAATGAAAGAAAGAATAAAAGTAAACATAAATGAATATATCCAAGAGAATGACAATGAAGAAGTGGACCCAACAATACTATGGGATGCACTATAAGCCGTGTTAAGAGGTAAATTAATTGTTGAAACAGGAAAAGCAAATAAGACTAAACGGAAGCATATGAACAAAGATGTGAGAGACTGAGGGAATTAGAACATAAACATCAAAGCACAAATGACCCAAAAATATATCAAGAAATTAAAGAAGAAAAAATAAAGATAAAAGAAACACAAATGGATGAAATTGAAAGGAAAAATAGATATCTAAAGCAAAAATATTATGAAACGGGACCAAAAGCCACAAAACTGCTTGCAAAACGGTTAAGAAAACAACAAACAATGAATAATGTATACAAGATTAAAGACCCCACCACAAATAAAACCACAGTTAACCCAGAAAACATCGAAGAAATATTCCATAATTTCTACCAAGAACTACTACTCGCAACCTGAAGAAACAAATACTAAAGATATTAAAAAATTTCTATGCACATTGGACTTGCCATCAATAGGAAATCAACAAAATGAAAAGCTAACAGCAGAAAATAACAACACAAGAGATTAGAGATGTGATTAAGTCACTTAAAAACGGTAAATCACCAGGTAGTGATGGATACCCTTCTGAGTTTTATAAACTGTTTATAGAAGAACTCACGCCACAGCTTCTAAAGTCATTTAATTGGACGTTGAACAACAACAAAATACCTCCATCATGGAACGAAGCCATTATTTCAGTCATTTTAAAGCCAGGGAAAGATAGAGAACAATGCGGAAACTATAGGCCAATCTCTTTATTAAATGTGGATTATAAAATATATACAACAATTATATGTAACGAATAAAGACATTCTTGACGGAATTGATAGAAGATGATCAAACTGGTTTCATAGAGGGACGCCAAACACATGACAATATCAGGAGAACAATACATATAATTAATCAAATACATAAAGAAAAGAAAAGCGCAGTAATAATGAGTTTAGACGCAGAAAAAGCATTTGACAGGGTTACCTGGAAATTCCTATATAGTGTGCTGGAACGCTTTGGATTTAACGAAAAATCAGTACAATGCATAAGGACGCTGTATCAAGAACCTGTGGCAAGAATCAAGATAAACGGTAGCTTAACAGACAAAGTAAATATACAAAGATCAACTAGGCAGGGATGCTGCTTATCGCCCACCTTGTTTGCTCTGTTCATAGAGCCACTGGCTCAAGCGATACGACAAAATAAGAAATTAAAAGGTGTAACAATAAAGGGGGCGGAACACAAGATTGGGCTATTTGCAGACGATATTATAGTTTACCTTGAACAACCAGATGAATCAATAATGGAAATGATGAACTTGATAGAAAATTTTGGAAAATTATCAGGATACAAGATAAACATAACAAAAACACAAATACTGACATTCCACTATAACCCTCTAGACCAGATAACTGATAAGATCAAACTAAACCGGAAACAAAAAGAAATAAAATACCTTGGAGTGAACATACCTAAAGATCTAAGCAAAATCTATAAAGCAAACTATGATAGGTTGGAACAAGAAATAAAAAAAGATATTGATAGATGGTCAATCTTAAATATGGATCTGAATTCAAAAATTGAGACAGTCAAAATCAGCATACAACCTAGATTACTTTACCTCTTCCAGGCTCTACCAACAGAGATTCCAGATGCCCAATTCTCAAAGTGGGACAGGATGATATCGAGATTTGTTTGGGGAGGTAAAAAACCAAGAGTGAAATATAAAACTCTCCAGTTACCAAAAGAGAAAGGAGGCATGGGCCTACCGAGTCTAAAAGAATATTACTACTCGGCACAAATAAGATATATCATATGTTGGTGCGACGAGGGATATGAGGCAAAATGGAAAGAAATGGAAAAGGAAATTGAGGGACTCCCAGTACAAAGCATAATAGGAGATAAAGATGCATATAAGCAAATCAAACAAATAGACCCAATCACTAATTTACTTTAGAACTGTGGTATAAAATAGTACAAAAGTATAATATAAAGGAAGACATAAAACTATTGAAATGGGTAGCATTTGACAGTCAGTTTGAACCGGCAAAACAAGATAGGGGATACAAAAATCTGGTGAACAAGGGAATCACAGCATGGGGCAATATCGGAAAAAAAGATCTCGGGAGCTTTGTAAACATCAGGAGAAAATTTAAACTAGAAAGATCGGAATTCTTCAGATATCTGCAGATGAGAGACTATTATATGAAGAAGATTAGGCATAACCTCCAAACAGATGTGAGCGAGATTATACAATTCATTTTAAGCTCATATACAGGAAATAAAACAAGAATTATTTCAAAGCTATATCAGAAACTTATGGCAAACAATCATTCAAGTAACTATATAAAGGAGAAATGGGAGAAAGAGCTCAATTTAAACATAACAGAAGAAAGCTGGCAGGAAATATGGAAAACACAACACACATCAACAAATTCAAGAACATGGAGGGAATTTGGATGGAAAAAACCTGATTCGCTTTTTCATTACACCACAGATTCAAGGAAAATATACAAATACCCAATCTTTATGCTGGAGGGGATGTGGGGCTCAAAATGCAGACCACTCACATATGTTTTGGAAATGCTGCAAAATCTCATCATTCTGGAAATCTATACATGTGACAATACAGAGGATATTAGGATATAATATACCAATGAACTGTAACCTGATATACCTATGTGATCTTAAAAGAGACAATGTTATACAGGCTGAGGACAGATATCTAGTTAAAATCTTGTTGATTGCATGTAAAAAAACAATCACAAAAAAATGGCGATCAGAAGTTCTTCCTGACCAAGAACAATGGACTGACATTATTGAGGACATACGTATGATGGAAAAACTAACATATCGACAAAGAATGCAAGAAGGACTGTGGGAAAAAAAATGGCGAAAATGGACACACTACAAAGTGCAACAACGAGACAGATATTGAAAGAATAACCAAAGACGCTGGAAAAACCAGAAGAATTAAGAGATGGAAACTAAAAACTTGATGCTCCAACATTTGTCCCCCCCCCCCCCTTTTTTTTTTTTTTTCCTTTTTCTTTTTTACTCTAGCCCCTTTGTTTTTTTTTTAAATGTAGACTGTGATCTGAATGCAATATATACTGTATAATGAAAAATGAATAAAAATCTTAAGTTACAAAAAAAAAAAAAAAGAATAGATATCAGTTTGCATGTGTTAACAGCAAAAACTCAGAGTTACTGAAGGTCACCTGTGGAGTCCCACAGGGTTCAGTTTTGGCACCATTATTATTCAATATGTATATAAATGATATATGTAAAGTTTCAGAAAAAATGGACTTAATATTGTTTGCTGATGACACTAATCTGCTATGCAGTGGAAACAATTTGGAACAACTTCTGGATACACTCGGAAAGGAATTAGGAAAGCTGAAACTGTGGTTTGATTCAAACAAATTAACGCTCAATTTAAGCAAGACAAAATTTATAGTCTTTAACAACCATCACAACTACCCAGTACCCAAACTCAGTGTAAATGGTGTAGAGATTGAAAGGGTATCCGAAACTAAATTCCTTGGAGTAATAATTGATAACAAACTGTGTTGGAAGCCACATATTAATTATATAAAAGGTAAAGTATCCAAATCAATTGCAATATTACACAGAGTGAAAAATTTGCTGAATCAACCCACACTATACACCTTGTACCATTCATTAATACTCCCATACATGACATATTGTAATGAAGTATGGGGAAATACATATAAAACAAACATATATCCACTCTTTATGCTTCAAAAGAGAGCTATTAGAATAATCAACAAAGCAGCTTACAGGGAACCAACAAACCCACTTTTTCTTAAACAAAAAACTCTCAAGTTGAAAGATCAGATTGACTTTAAAACCGCAATAATAATGTTCAAAGTGAAGAATCTATCACTGCCCGCAAATATCCAAAAGTTGTTCCAAACAAGGGAGAAACGATATCACTTCAGAGGAACATGTATATTTCAAAAGCCTACAGTGAGAACAACCACCAAGCAACACTGTATTTCAGTGCAAGGAGTCAGATTATGGAACGATTTTGGACCTGAATTAAAATCATGTACAAAGCTTGGACAATTTAAACAAAAACTAAAGGAAGAAATACTCCAAACATATTTACAAGACGACATGTAAACTCACATAAGGATTGACATTTCCAGCCTGTGTTGTGTTGTAGCTTAGTTTTTTCTTTTTTTCTTTTTTTCTCTGTGACACTATGTCTTAGATTTGTTTTTGAATAGTAACCGCTTAACTTAGACTAGCTCAGTTTTCTTTTTCTCTCAGTCACATTTTGTCTTAGCCTTGTTTTAAATTGTAATCGCTCTTGTCTTGTTTTCTCTTTTTTCTCCTTTGAATTCTTGGATGCAATATGGGTGGGCAATATAAGCTGCGGCTTCAGCCATCACCCATTTCGGATAACTCACGTGGAATTGTATAGTAGAAGGAGTCTTTGTCTAATTTGACCTTGTTGTTATATTATACAGTTTCTTTTAACCTGTAATGTACTATCCGAAATAAATAAAATTCATTCATTCATTCATTCAATGTATAGTCCACATATGTGTTTTGCACTCAAGTGGCAGCTAATTTCAGCTCTTCTAGTTTTTGTATTTTTTGAATGTTTTGGCGTAGTTCTGGTACTTGCTGCTGGTGTTCGTGGTTGTGCCAGACTGGATAAATGGAGGCTTTTCACCACACATCAGTATGGATTTCCTCCTTGTTTTTGCACTGCTGTTTCTTTCCTACCGGCTCTTTGTCTTGGAGGTAAGCGCGGTCATGCCGGGAAGAATACAGTATTCCAGAGACATGTTACTGCATTTAAACATAGGGTGTAGCCACACATGTGACTTACTTAATGCCTTGCATAATGCCTTACATCTTAGATAAGAACAAAGGGCAGAGTTTCCTCGGAGATAACAGGAAGCTGTGAAAGCATAACCTTTTATATGCAAGAGACTGCTTGGAGGATCCTTTGTGGGCCAAAGACTGTGAGGGGGATGCTAGGGGATTTAAGAGAAAATGCAAAGTTACCTTTGATGTGAATGCAATGTGACTTGTGAGCTGTGGGGAGACCTGGGTATATAAGAGACGAGTTTTTTCTGAGATGTCCTCTTTCTACAATGCTCATGTTGGAGACGTGTAATAAACTGCCTTGAGACAAACCTGCCTCGTCAATTACACACTCTACACTGGTGACCCAAGACGTAGCATGCAGCAAGAAGAGAATTCCCTGGGGCCAGCCGCGTTGGGAGCCCCCAGCCAAGCGTATGCCGTTACGGTCCAGCTACCGGACTTTTGGCAGCACAACCCGCGCTCCTGGTTCCACCTGGTTGAGGCACAGTTCGCCTTTCGGGGAATATCGGTAGACGACATGAAATTCTACCATGTGATCGCAAAGCTCGACAACCACATGGCTCAGCATGTGGAGAGCCTTCTGGAGCAGCCACCAGCCAGCGACAAATACGGCGCATTGAAGGCTGCACTCATCCAGCACTACACACTCTCGGTGGAGGAGAGAGCAGAGAGACTCCTGGCGCTGACCGGGATGGGAGATTGCACGCCCATTGACCTGATGGAGAAGATGCTGAGGTTGAAAGGCTTGGACGATGACCACTTCATCTTTACCCACCTCTTCCTCAGGAACCTGCCGTCAGCGATGAGAGTGGCACTGGCCAGTTCGCCGTTGTTGGCTAAGCGGGACTACCGTGCGCTGGCCCGGGAGGCGAATCGGATTGTCATGGCCAGCAGAGAACGCACGGCCATGGCAGCAGCGATGGAGCTTGGCACGACGGCCGGAGATGGCGGGGAGCCATTGACAGCGGTATCAGAGCCACCGACGACGGCAGCAGCGGGGGCCAAGGAACGCGGAGGAGACACCCTTTGTTTCTACCACTGCCGCTTTGCAGAGAAGGCACGCAAATGTGTACCACCGTGCCAGTTCAAGCGCTCGGGAAACGCCAAGACTGGGGGTCAGTAGCAGCTTCGGCCCTCGGGGAGGAGAACAAGCTGGTCTACTTGACGGACGCACGCTCAGGGAGGCATTTCCTCGTGGACACAGGCGCCCAGTTGAGTTTCATCACGCCTTGCTACGCTGACCGGCTGGCAAGTTCCAGCGGCCCCGAGATGGCAGCAGCGAACGGCTCAGAGATTAAGACTTTTGGTGAGAGGACTTTGCTTCTGTCTCTACATGGCCGTACATTTGAGTGGACTTTTGTCATAGCAGCATTGAATTTCAATATATGAAATTCAAAAAAAAAATTTTGACTCCTACATGTCAAAAACATGCAGGTTAGGGAATTAAGGGGCGCTTGCGCACGCAGCGACCGGCAGCTGGTGGCTTGTCACCAGACTGCAAAACAAATCTACCTACGGGTACAAATAAGTAACAAAAAAAAAAAAATATATATATATATATATATACAGTATATATATATATATATATATATATATTGGGGGCTGATTTTTTGTGCTCACATGGTTTGTTGATTGATGTCGCTAACAGGCGCCTGGTTAACGCACTTTCTTTTGATTCTATTCCCTGTACAGCTCGAGCGTCCCGGCCAACAGCACAAGCCAACATCACAGCTGCAAGCGGTAAGTTCCACACACTGCTCACTCAGTTCCCAGCACTCACGGTCCCCACATTTTCGGCAGCCGTCACTAAGCACGGGGTGGAACATTTTATTACCACCACCGGGCCTCCCGTTTTTGCAAAACCTCGGCGCTTGGACGCAGCTAAACTGGCCATAGCGCGCGAGGAGTTCGCCAACCTGGAGAGGTTAGGCATCATCAGGCGTTCGAACAGCCCATGGGCTTCCCCGCTACACATGGTCCCGAAAGCTGATGGTTCGTGGCGACCTTGCGGGGATTTCCGCAGGTTGAACAACGCCACAGCGCATGACCGCTACCCAATCCTGCATATCCAAGATTTTTCCGTTCATTTGGCAGGGGTGCGCGTTTTTTCTAAAATAGACTTGGTCCGCGGTTACCACCAAGTCCCAGTGCGCGTTGAAGACATACCCAAAACGGCGGTGATAACTCCATTTGGTCTCTTCGAGTTTTTGCGCATGCCATTCGGGCTTAAAGGGGCTGCACAGACGTTCCGACGCATGATGGACGCGGTGCTGCGCGATCTCCCTTTCGTGTTCGTCTACTTAGACAATATCTTGGTAGCCAGCGCGTCCGAAGACGAACACGAAAGCCACCTCGCGGCAGTTTTCCGGAGGTTGGGAGAGCACGGGTTAATAATCAACCCAGCGAAGTGTCAGTTCGGGGTGACGCAGATTGATTTTTTAGGACACTGCGTCTCACCCGAAGGAGCGGTTCCGCTACCTGACAAAGTGTGCGCGGTAGCAGACTTCCCCCAGCCGCAGATGGTCAGGACGTTACAGGAGTTTTTGGGAATGGTGAATTTTTATAACCGTTTCCTCCCCCGTGCAGCGCAACTCATGCAACCGCTGTATGCCGTGCTCAAAAAACAGAAACCCGCGAATAAGATCGAGTGGTCCCCGGAGCGGGAGCGAGCGTTCGCGGAAGTCAAAGCAGCCCTGGCAAACGCTGCATTGTTGGCACATCCAGACCCAACGGCCTGCATAGCGCTCACCACTGACGCATCAGATGTGGCCATAGGGGCGGTTGTGGAGCAGCATGTAGCCGGGGCTTGGCAGCCACTCGCCTTTTTCAGCAGGACCTTGTGCGATAGTGAACGTAAATACAGCGCGTTTGACAGGGAGTTGCTGGCTCTCCATTTGGCCATTCGCCACTTCCAGTTCTGGCTAGAAGGGCGCTGTTTCACCGCATTCGTTGACCACAAGCCACTAACTTTCGCAATGGCCAAAGTTTCAGAACCGTGGTCGGGCCGGCAGCAGAGGCAGCTAGCTGCGATCTCAGAGTTTACTACCGATATTCAGCACTTGTTGGGTAAACTGAATGTAGTGGCAGACTGCCTCTCGCGCGCCGTGGCTGCCCCTGTCCGCGTGGGGATAGATTATACAGCCGTGCAGGTTAGTGACGCGGATGTGCGCGTGCTCCAGTCTGGACCAACAGGGTTAAGGCTGGAGAGCAGGGTGCTGCAGGATGGTATGCCCCCTCTAATCTGTGATGTCTCCACGGGGAGACTGCGTACCGTGGTACCGGCAGCGTGGCGCCGCCACGTTTTTGACTCGATTCATTCTTTGGCGCACCCGGGAGTGCGCGCGTCGGTAAAAATGGTAGCAGAAAAATTTGTATGGCCCGGCCTCCGCAAACAAGTTAAAGAGTGGGCGGCAGCCTGCATGGCGTGCCAATGAGCCAAGGTACACAGACACACAAGAGCTCCCTTGGAGCCATTTCACATTCCGGCTAAGAGGTTTGACCACGTTCACGTGGACCTCGTGGGTCCCCTCCCGCCATCACAGGGGTGCACGCACCTTCTGACAATGGTGGACCGCACCACGCGCTGGCCGGAGGTGGTTCCGTTAGCGTCAACCACAGCTGAGAAGGTGGCGTTTGTAACAGCATGGGTGGCACGTTTTGGAGTCCCGTCGGACATTACGTCCGACAGAGGCCCTCAATTTGTTTCTGAACTTTGGTCAACAATGTCCCGCAGCCTAGGCGTCACAATTCACCATACAACCGCGTACAATCCACAGGCTAACGGGTTATGCGAACGTTTTCACAGGTCATTGAAAGCAGCTCTCAGAGCGTCACTGATGGATGTAAATTGGGTAGACAAGCTACCGTGGGTTTTATTGGGGTTACGTTCTGCGCCTAAAGAGGACTTAGAGGCTTCCCCAGCTGAACTCGTTTTTGCGCAGCCACTTCGGTTGCCCGGGGAGTTTCTCCCAGATAATCCTGCACCGGGCAGCTCCCCATCTCGGCTTTTGCAGCGTAGCATCGACACAGGCACGCTGCCGGGCCCTGCCCACCACAGTTTTCTGCACGTTTTTGTACCTAAAACTTTGAAAAACGCGGAGTTTGTTTTTGTCAGACACGATGCACAATCGCCCCCCATTGCGACCGCCTTATGATGGACCGTTCAGAGTGCTGGAAACAGGGGACAAGCATTTTTTGCTAGATTTGGGGGGTAGGAGGGAAAAGGTTGGCTTAAACAGACTCAAACCCGCTTTTGTGGTGGCGGACGAGCAAGTGCTGTTGGCGAGGGCCCCTCGGCGCAGAAGACCCCCACGAGGAGCTTCCCAGAGTAAAATTTCCCCAGAACACCCGCAGGGACTGACAAAAGGTCTTCACCCCCAGACAGCAGCTCCCCAGCATGACAGCGCCGCTGAGGCGGCAAATCCTGGTTACAGCAGATACGGGAGGAGACTGAAGCCCAGGCAGCATGGGGATTGATGTGTAATGATTCTATCACAGCATGCAGACTGTTATTCTTTTGTTCGATCTAAATGTTTGGGGGGGGTGTAGCCACACATGTGACTTACTTAATGCCTTGCATAATGCCTCACATCTTAGATAAGAACAAAGGGCAGAGTTTCCTCGGAGATAACAGGAAGCTGTGAAAGCGTAATCGTTTATACGCAAGAGACTGCTTGGAGGATCCTTTGTGGGCCAAAGACTGTGAGGGGGATGCTAGAGGATTTAAGAGAAAATGCAAAGTTACCTTTGATGTGAATGCAATGTGACTTGTGAGCTGTGGGGAGACCTGGGTATATAAGGGACGAGTTTTTTCTGAGATGTCCTCTTTCTACAATGCTCATGTTGGAGACGTGTAATAAACTGCCTTGAGACAAACCTGCCTCGTCAATTACACACTCCACAAGATAATGCAGCATCTGTGTTTGAGTCTGTGCCGCAACTGCTGGACTTTATTTTAAGAGATTTTCATGGACACAGCAATGAAAAGAGAGACAAGAGGAGGAAATGCGGAAAGCGTGGAGGCGTAAGATTAAGCCTGAGGAGGTGTCAGCTTAACCGCATTCCTCTTCCTTCCATTATTATGGGGAACGTACAATCCCTGAGAATTAAAGTGGATGAAATTCAAGGGAATGTATGATATCAGAAGGATTTCAAAAACTGCTGTGTCATGGCTTACACGGAGACATGGCTTACGGCGCATGACCGGGATGCGGATCTGAGTATTGACAGTTTTGGAGCCCCACTTCGCTCGGATCGGCAGGAAGAGGTAATGGGGAAATGTCAGGGGGGCGGCATATGTTTATATATTAACAAACAGTACTGTTCATCTGTCACGGTCAGAGAGCGCATCTGTACACCAGATGTGGAGCTTCTGTCCATGTCACTACGCTCCTTTTATCTGCCCCGCAAGTTCCCCATCTTTTCATAACAACTGTGTACATTCACCCGAGAGCGGATGCTGCCTCCGCCTCCAGCACCATCTTTGATGTGGTACAGCGGTTTGCAGTCGATTTCCCCAGAGGCTCCAAATTTTTATTCTTGGGGATTTTAACCATGTTTCTTTAAAGAAGACACTTAAAAACTTTTATCAGTATGTCTTCTGCCCCAACCAGGTGAAAAAAGACATTGGACCTGTGCTACGGCTCCATAGAGAGGGCCTATAAAATCACTTCCCCTTCCTCCTTTAGGATCCTCAGATCACACTGTGTACATTTGCTGCCCACATATAAAACTGCTCTCAGAAGAGGCAAGGCGAAAGACCAGAGACATAGACGTGTGGACAGAGGAATTCAGTGCACTGCCTCCAGGAATGCTTTAACTGTACAGACTGGGAGGTGTTCACACTGGCCTGTGGGGATGATTTGAACTCTTTGGTGGACGTCACATGCTCATACATGGCTTTCTGCAGAGATATGATCGTTCCACGTAAACGTGTCAAAATATATCCCAACAACAAGCCATGGGTTACAAAATCAGTTAAATCCTGCTTACAGAGAAAAGCACTTGCCTTTAAACAGGGGGTTGTTTCTGAGCTGCAGGTTGCCACAAAAGAGCTGAAGGCCAAAATTTTAAGAGCAAAACAGAATTATAAATCAGAGTTGGAAAGCAGGATGGCAACAAAGAAGCTTGGTTCAGCCTGGGCCAGTATGAAAACTATTGCAGGCCTTCAGAGCACAGAGCGCAGTAATTGTGTGTTTTTAGATGGTTTTAATTCAGAAACAGAGCTGGCTAATGCTCTTAATTAGTGTGATAATGTATGTCAATAACAGCTGGTGCAGACCGGGACATATCACGGTTAAACACAACACACTGCAACAAAGACATTGAGTTGCTAAGCTGTTAGCATGCGGCCTACCTATCTCCCGAGGGAATACTCATACGTGATCTGCAATTGTTATTTATGCAAGATCGACGGCGAACGCTGGGACAGCGATGTGAGTCATCCACTCAGTAACTGGCAGGCTACTGACAAAACACCCAGATGCCTTTCTCCTCATCTCAGGTGATTTCAACCATATCTTCCACTGTCCCCCCATTCTACCCACGTTCACCCAGTATGTCACATGCCACACTAGAGACAATAAAACACTGGACTTATTCTATGCAAATACTAAGGAGGCGTACATCTCATCACCACTCCCCCCACTCGGGAGATCGGATCACAACTTGGTTCATCTTCTGCTGTGTACAAACCCCTAGTACACAGACAACCTCCAGTCATGAGCACAGTGAGTTATGGTCTGAGGAGGCAATGGACGCTCTAAGGACTGTTTTGAAACCACTGCCTGGGAGCAGCTCTGCAATCCACATGGTGAGGACATCGATGGCCTCACTCACACCATCACGGACTACATCAACCTTCTGTGTGGACAACACATACCACCAAGACCATACGGTGTTGCTCGAACAACAAACTCTGGATCAACCCTGAGATTAAAACACTTCTGAGAGAGAAGAAGAGGATCTTCAGGTCGGGGAACAGGGAGATGCTGAAGTCCGTGCAGAGAGAGCTGAAGAGGAAGATCAGAGAAAGCAAGGACAGCTTCAGGAAGAAGATGGGGGACAAGCTGCAACAGAGCGACATTGGCGGGGTCTGGAGAAGCCTTAAAACCATCTCTAGGCTCCAGAATACCTCCTCCCAGGCCACAGGGGGCAGGGAGTGGGAGAACAATCTGAACCTGTTTTTTAATAGGTTTGACCAACCGCCCTCCCCCCCGACTGCACAACAACCACTGCTGCCTCTAAAGTCATCGAGACCTGCTGTCCACACCCCACTCCACCAACAGCCCCCCACTCCCAACACACAGCCCCCCAACCTGACCCTCACTAAGACCCAGGTGAGGACAGAGCTGAGGAAGATCAAGGAGAGGAAGGCCTCGGGACTGGACGGCATCAGCGCGAAGCTCCTCAAGTCCTGTGCAGACCGGCTGTGTGGGATTGTGGAGCTCATCTTCAACCTGAGCCTGAAGCTGGGGAGGGTACCACAGTTGTGGAAAACATCTTTGTGTGGTACCTGTACCAAAGACTTCCACCCAAAGACCTGAACAGCTACAGACCAGTGGCCTGACGTCTCACATGATGAAGACCCTGGAGAGACTGCTCCTTGCTCACCTCCGCCCCCCTGGTGGGACCAGCGATGGAGCCACTCCAGTTCGCCTACCAGCATGGCACTGGGGTGGAGTGATGCAGTGATTCTCCTCCGTCACCATTCCCTGTCCCCACCTGGAGAAGCCCGGGAATGCGGTGCGGATCATGTTCGTTGACTTCTCCAGTGCTTTCAACACCATCCAACCGATGATCCTGAAGGACAAGCTGCTGTGCGCAGGGGGTGGACCAGCACCTGTCATCTTGGATCACTGGACTACCTCACTAACTGGCCACAGTTTGTGAGAACCCGGGATTGTGTGTCTGACACGATCATCAGTAGCATGGGGGGCCCCCAGGGAATGGTTTTTGGGCTCCCTTCCTGTTCACCCTTTATACTGCGGAACTTCTCACACAGCACAACACACTGCCATCTACAGAAGTTCTCTGACGACTCTGCGATCGTGGCCTGCATCTCCAAAGGAGATGAAGCTGAGTACAGAGGACTTATCCAGGACTTCGAGGGACTGGTGCCATCGGAACTGCCTCCAGATCAACGCGAGGAAAACTAAGGAGCTGGTGGTGGGACTGCTGCAGGCAAGGACAACCCCCTCACAGCACCAGTAAACATACAGGGAACAGACATTGAGATGGTGACATCCTACAAGTACCTGGGTGTTCATCTGAACAATAAAAAATTTCGACAAAATGGCGCCCACAGTGGTCGCCATGGTGCTTCGCTGCGCTTTTCTTTATTTGTTTTTGTTCGTCAATTGTGTGTCCGCCTGCTCTTACACCCGTGAAGAGCTACTAAATATCAGGACTTTCACTCCCACGGACCTACTCCCAGTTTTTTTAGCTCCTGCCGCCGATCTGATTCACTGTTTAGCTCAAAAAGTGAGACGGCGAAAAAGAGGTAGGCGAGCGGGCACTCTCGTCCGGCTCCGCAGGAGAGGCACGCGCACGCCTTTGCCTGGCATATTTCTCTCCAATGCCAACTCTCTCTCAAACAAGGTAGATGAATTGAGACTGCTGATGCGATTTAAGGACCTCGCTTCCTCGTCTGCTCTCTGTTTCTCTGAGACCTGGCTCAGGGGGAATATACCGGACAGCGCGCTTCACCTAGAGGGATTTCAGCTGTTTCGTGCTGATCGCGTCACAGAGCTCTCCGGTAAGTCCTCGGGAGGAGGAGTCTGCTTTTACATTAACAGCAGCTGGTGCTCTGATGTAACGGTGATCTCCCAACACTGTTCTCCAGCTCTGGAATTTTTATTCATCAACTGCAAGCCATTTTATTCCCCGCGGGAGTTCGCCTCATTCATCCTGGCTGCTGTCTACGTCCCGCCCGACGCGGACGCGCGTGAGGCTCAGCGCGCGCTCGCGGATCACATCCAACATACGGAGCGGACTTTCCCAGACTCTCTGGTTATTGTGGTTGGCGACTTTAACCAGTGCAATCTGAGCCACGATCTCCCCCGATACAAACAGTTTATTAAATGCCCAACCAGAGGAAAAAACACACTGGATCACTGTTACACTACAGTGAAGGACGCGTATCGCGCTGTTCCCCGCGCTGCGCTCGGACTATCTGATCACGTGATGGTCCACCTCATTCCCACTTACAGACAGAGACTGAAGCTCACTAAACCTGTTGTGTGCACTACGAAGAAATGGACCAGTGAAGCTGAGGAGAAGCAGGAAACGTGCATGTAAATAACTGACTGGGGCATGTTTAAAGGAGCCACGCATGATCTGGATGAGTACACGGACACTGTGAACTCATATATCCACTTTTGTGAGGAAAGCATCCTTCCATCGCGCACCAGGGTGAGTTACTCTAATGATAAGCCCTGGTTCACAGCTAAGCTCAGACAGATCAGGAAGGAGAAGGAAGCAGCGTTGAAAAGTGGAGACAGGGACTGCTACAGGGAGGTTAAATATCGGTTTAACAGAGAGCTGAAGAGAGCTAAATCTGTGTATTCTGAGAGACTCCCGCAGCAGTTCACTGCTAATGACTCGGCTTCTGTGTGGAGAGGACTGAGGCAAATCACAACTATCGGCCTCAGGCTTCTAAAGGTCAGGATGACAAAGCCCTTTGTCAAAGACTGTCCCAACATTACGCCCGTTTTGACACCTCGTCAGCTGTGTCCAACTCCCCCCCTCCCCCCAGCTCCACTGCCTCCTCGGTCCCTACTTCATCAAAAGCGGTCCCCCCCCTCCTCCCCCCCTGCCCTTGTCATCAGCGAGCAGGATGTGCACAGACAGTTCTCCAGACTGAACCCGCGCAAGGCCCCCGGTCCGGACGGCGTGTCTCCCTCCACCCTGAGACACTGTGCGAAAGAGCTGGCTCCTGTCTTCACAGACATTTTTAACACCTCCCTTAAGCTATGCCACGTGCCGATCTGCCTCAAATCCTCCACCATCATCCCTGTCCCCAAGAAGCCACGGATCACTGGACTTAATGACTACAGACCTGTAGCACTCACCTCTGTAGTCATGAAGTCCTTTGAGCGCCTGGTCCTGCCCCACCTCAAGACCATCACCACTCCCCTCCTGGACCCACTGCAGTTTGCCTACCGAGCCAACAGGTCTGTGGACGACGCAGTCTACCTGGCCCTCCACTCCATCCTGCAGCACCTGGACTCCCCGGAAACCTACGCCAGGATCCTGTTTGTGGACTTCAACTGTTTGTACCGGGGGAGTTCGAGGCTCAGGTTGCTCTGGTTAAAGTCACCAACCACAATAACCAGAGAGTCCGGGAAAGTCCGCTCCGCTTGCTGAATGTGATCCGCGAGCGCGCGCTGAGCCTCGCGCACGTCCGCGTCGGGCGGGACGTAAACAGCGGCCAGGATGAATGAAGCAAACTCAAGCGGGGAATAAAATGGCTTGCAGTTGATGAATAAATATTCCAGAGCGGGAGAATAGTGTTGGGAGATCACAGTTACATCGGAGCACCAGCTGCTGTTGATGTAAAAGCAGACTCCTCCGCCTGTGGTCTTGCCGGAGAGCACCGTGTCACGGCCTGCACGAAACAGCTGAAATCCCTCGAGGAGGAGCGCGCTGTCCGGTGTCTTTTCCTTGAGCCAGGTCTCAGTGAAGCAGAGGGCACATGAGGTGGAGAGGTCCTTAAATCGCATCAGCAGTCTCAGTTCATCTACCTTGTTATAAAGAGAATTGACGTTGGACAGAAAGATCCCAGGCAAGGCCATGCGCGTGCCTCTCCTGCGAAGCCGCACGAGGGCGCCCGCTCGTCTTCCTCTCTTTCGCCGTCTCACTTTTTGGGCTAAAAAGTGAACCAGATCGGCGGCAGGAGCCAAAAAAACTGGGAGTAGGTCCGTGGGAGTGAAAGTCCTGATATTTAGTAGCTCTTCATGGGTGTAAGAGCAGGCAGACACACAATTGACGAACAAAAACAAACAAAAAAAAGTGCAGCGAAGCACCATGGCGACCACTGTGGGCGCCATCTTGGATCAAGATAAGATAAGGGATCAGACAGTGTTTGGAACAAAAGATAAGAAGCTCCGAGAGAAACTACTGAGAGAAACAGCTCACGTTGGAAAGTGCTATAAAAATATGTCAAGCCAGTGAGCTAGCACGCCAACTTGTAATGACTTTTGATGAGCCTGCTTTGGGAGCAGTGAGCCAAGGTGAAGAGAAAGTCCGTGCTTTGTCCATGAAAGGGAAACAGCGGGGCAGAATTAAAAGTAGTGAAAAAGAGGTATATTCCTGTAAGAGATGCAGTGAAAAACACAAACAGAGACAATGTCCTCCTTATGGAAAACGTGGAAAGTGCAAAGGAAAAAAATCACTATGCAAAAATGTGTCACACTAGAGACATTAAAGAAGGACAAGTGCACATAGTGGCAGAAATGGATGACAGCGATGATCTGAGTGAAACATATTTCATCAAGATGGTGTCATGCAGTAACAATGATGACCGCGCACAACTCACGCAGACTAGAGGCACTGGTCAGACAGTGAGTGCAGTCAAAAGTGATAAGTGGATTGCACCACTGTGGGTAAATGGGACAATTGTGCCAGGGAGATGCTGAAGTCCGTACAGAGGGAGCTGAGGAGAAAGATCAGAGAAGGCAAGGACAGCTTCAGGAAGAAGATGGAGGACAAGCTGCAACAGAGCGACATCAGCGGGGTCTGGAGAAACCTCAAAACCATCTCGGGGCTCCAGAATACCTCCCCCCAGGCCACGGGGGGCAGGGAGTGGGCGAACAACCTGAATCTGTTTTTCAATAGATTTGACCAACCGCCCTCCCCCCTGTCTGCACAACAACCACTGCTGCCTCTAAGAAATCAAGTCCTGCTACCCACTCCCCACTCCACCCGACACCCCCCCCCCCACTCCCAACACACAGCCCCCCATCCTGACCCTGACCAAGACCCAGGTGAGACGGGAGCTGAGGAAGATCAAAGGCGAGGAAGGCGTCGGGGACCGGACGGCATCATCGCAAAGCTCCTCAAGTCCTGTGCAGACCAGCTGTGTGGGATTGTGACGTATATCTTCAACATGAGCCTGAAACTGGGGAGGGTACCACACCTGTGGAAAACATCTTGTGTGGTACCTGTCCAAAAACTTCCCCCCCCAAAGACCTGAACAGCTTCAGACCGGTGGCCTTGACGTCCCACTTGATGAAGACCCTGGAGAGACTGCTCCTTGCTCATCTCCGCCCCCTGGTGGAACCAGCGATGGATCCACTCCAGTTCGCCTACCAGCATGGCATTGGGGTGGAGGATGCGGTGATCTTCCTCCTTCACCGTTCTCTGTCCCACCTGGAGAAGCCCGGGAATATGGTGAGGATCATGTTCTTTGACTTCTCCAGTGCTTTCAACACCATCCAACCGATGATCCTGAAGGACAAGCTGCTGCGCGCAGGGGTGGACCAGCACCTGTCATCATGGATCCTGGACTACCTCACGAACCGGCCTCAGTTTGTGAGAACCCGGGACTGTGTTTCCGACACGATCATCAGTAGCACGGGGGCCCCCCAGGGAACGGTGCTGGCTCCCTTCCTGTTCACTCTTTATACTGCGGACTTCTCACACAACACAACACATTGCCATCTACAGAAGTTCTCTGATGACTCTGCGATCGTTGGTCTCATCTCCAGCGGAGATGAAGCTGAGTACAGAGGGCTTATCCAGGACTTTGTGGACTGGTGCCATCGGAACTGCCTCCAGATCAACGCGAGGAAAACTAAGGAGCTGGTGGTGGACTGCCGCAGGCATGGGCAGCCCCTCACAGCACCAGTAAATATACAGGGAACAGACATCGAGATGGTGACATCCTACAAGTACCTGGGTATTCATCTGAACAATAAACTAGACTGGTCACACAATACTGACGCACTCTACAAGAAGGGACAGCGCAGGCTGTTCCTGCTGAGGAGACTCAGGTCTTTTGGTGTACAAGGGGCGCTGCTGAAGTCATTCTATGACACGGTGGTGGCATCAGCCATCACTTTTGGAGTGGTCTGCTGGGGCAGTGGCATCACTGCAGCCGATAGGAAGAGACTGAACAAACTGATTAAGAAAGCTAGCTCTGTCCTGGGGCAACGCCTTGATCCGATGGAGGAGATAGGAGAGAGAAGGACGGTGGCTAAACTGTTATCTCTGCTGGAGTCCGAGTTCCACCCTATGCAGGACATACTGGATGCACTGAGGAGCTCATTTAGCAGCAGACTACATCATCCCAGGTGCACAACCGAGAGGTTTCGTAGGTCCTTCCTACCAACGGCTGTCAGACTGTACAACCTAAGCAGGGCTGCTCGCAGAGATAGCAAAAAGACGTAACAAACTAATAGTTTTTTTTGAATGCAAAAGATGCAATAGACTTACACAATGGTCCTCTCCGGTATACAACTAGGAACATACCGGTCGCTATGGAGGGTGAGAATATGTATGGGCACATAATCATACCATGTAGGATAACTAAATAGACGGTTATGCTGTTTCATCCCACCTAGCAACAATGCTCTGCACTGTGTGTGTTTATATATTTACATATTTATTCCATCTAGCTACAATGCTCTGCACTGGGTGTGTTTATATTTATATATCTATATATTTATTCCATCTAGCTACATTGCTCCGCACTGTGTGTGTTTATATACTTGCATATTTATTCCACCTAGCTGCAATGCTCCGTACTGTGGGTGTTTATATATTTACATATTTATTCCATCTAGCTACAATGCTCTGCACTGTGTGTTCATATATTCATATATTTATTCCATCCAGCTACAATGCTCTGCACTGTGTGTCTGTGTGTGTGTGTGTGTATATATATATATTTGATAGTAATATGTACATATGTATATTAGCTGCTCTTGCTTGCTTGTTTTTTTTTTTTGTTTTTTTTTTTTCTTGCCTTCTGATTGTTGCTCTGAGTGTTGCTATCCCTGTGCTGTTGCAATCCTGGAATTTCCCCGTTGTGGGACTAATAAAGGCTTATCTTATCTTATCTTATCTTATTCAGGACTGACACAGCAGCTAAAGCTAACCTAATAAATGAGAATGACATCAATGCACTGAAAATAAAGCCTAAAATAATCACCACCAAGACCACACCACTGAATGCATACAATAGTCAGCCAACTGAGACATTAGGAGGATGTAAACTTACTGTGAAAGTGAAAGGCAAGCAGCACGGCCTGTTGTTTGTCATTGTACCTAATGGACATGAATCACTCCTAGGGGATAAAGCATCAGAGGACCTAGGTTTGGTTAAGAGGATCTACCAGATAAAGAGTGAAAACATAAAAATGGACAATCATAGCCAAGAAATACAACACTTGCAATATGAAGGAGCTGCACATATTGTAAAACAGTTTCCCTCTGTCTTCAAAGGACATGGAACATTAAAATACACCTACAAGATTCAGCTCAAGAGTGATGCCAAGCCTATAGTGCACACCCCACGGAGAGTGCCAGCAGCACTTAGAGCTGGCTTGAAAAAAGAGCTGGACAGAATGACACAACTGGGTGTTATTGAGCGAGTGGAGTAGTCCTCTGATTGGGTGAATTTCATCACATGTACCAAGAAACAGAATGGAGAGTTATGAGTTTGCCTTGATCCTAAGGATTTGAATGAGAATATTAAAAGAGAACACTACCCAATCCCAACACGAGATGAGATAACCAGTGAAATGGCAGGTGCTAAATATTTTAGCAAGCCGGATGCCTCGCAGGGATTGTGGCACCTGAAGCTGGATCCAGAAAGTAGCAGGTATTCCACCTTCAACACACCATTTGGGCGGTACTGTTTTCTGAGGCTTCCGTTTGGTATTGTCTCTGCTCCAGAGATTTTCCACAGAGCTATGGAGTCCATAATTGAGGGTCTAGAGGGCACAAGAGTGTACATTGATGATTTGGTGGTCTGGGGAACGACACGCCAGCAACATGATGAAAGATTTAAAAAACTCCTTAACAGGGTTCAGGACAGTGGACTAATACTGAACAGAAAAAAAAAAATGTCAGTTTGGTGTCACAGAAAATACCTTTTTGGGAGACAAGCTTTCAGGTGAAGGGGTTGACCCTGATCAGTCAAAAATGCAGGCTATACTGGACCTACCTACTCCCACTGATAAAAAAAAAAAAAGGAGTCCTGAGAGTCATGGGAATGATCAACTTCCTTGGAAAATTCATTCCTCATCTTTCTTCCAAAACAGCATGCCTCAGAGAGTTGCTCCAACATAACAAGGAATTTGAGTAGTCGACACGACATGAAAAAGAATGGAAAAAGCTAAAGGAAATTCTAACCACAGAGCCTGTCCTCACATTCTTTGATCCCTCAAAACCAACAAAGATCTCCACTGATGCCTCAAAGGATGGTTTGGGAGATGTTCTGCTTCAAGCTACAGGGGATAAATGGCAGCTGGTAGCATACTCATCACGATCATTGACAGAGACGGAAAAACGCTATGCCCAAATTGAAAAGGAGACTCTGGGTTTAGTGTAAGTTTCACAGTGTAAGTTAGTAAGTTTCACAGTTATGTCTATGGTTTGCCAACCTTTACTGCAGAGACTGATCACAACATCGCTGGTGTCAACTGTAAAGAAAAACCTCAATGACATGTCTCCGAGAATACAGCACATGATGGTGAAACTCCAGTGATATGACTTTGAGCTAATCTACACACCAGGCAAATACAGTATATAGTGCTAGCGGATGCTTTGTCACGGGCACCAGTATCAAGCAGCTGCACAGAGTCCAGCTCCACAACAGCTGATGTGGAAACACATGTCAGCATGGTGACAGCTTCACTCCCTGCATCAGATGTGATGGTAGAGCAAATTGCAGGAAACAGCAAAGGACCCTGTGCTGCAAAAGGTTGTCCAGCAGATTCACGGAATTTGGGCAAAGCTGCCCGCAGTACTACTCAGTGAGAGCAGATCTGAGTGTGGCAAATGGCCTTGTGCTGAGACAGAACAGGATTGTTATTCCTCAGTCTATGCGCCAGGACATGCAACATCGTACCCATGAAGGACATCTTGGAATAGAAAAATGCAAAAGGAGAGCCAGAGAAGCAGTTTATTGGCCAGGTATCAATATGGATATCGAGAACATGATAGGAAAATGTAACACTTGTCTCACACACCACTACAAACAGACAAAAGAGCCATTGCTGACTGCAGAGCAACCAACTGCACCATGGCAAAAAGTGTGCACTGATCTCTTCCATTTACATGGCAAGGACTATGTCTTAGTCATAGACTATTATTCAAACTACCCTGAGGTAGCCCAGCTCACTAGTACATCAGCACAGTCTGTCATCACACACATAAAAAGCTTCTTTTCTAGACATGGAATCCCACAGTGTGTGGTTAGTGACAACGGCCCCCAGTACAACTGTGCAGAATTCAGGGAGTTTGCCAAGCAGAATGGATTTCATCACACTACATCGAGCCCACTGTATCCACAGGCTAACGGACAAGTGGAAAAAGGAGTCCAAATTGTAAAAAGACTGTTGAAAAAAGCAACAGATAGCAATACTGACCCTTATCTTGCTTTGCTAAGTTACTGGACAGCAGCACAAGAGTGTGGTGCATCACCAGCAGAGCTTCTAATGTGTCGCAGGCTGCACACCACTTATCTCACATTATCACAGAGAAAGACAAGGACAACAACAGAAAACTGACTAACAAGAGAAACAAACTGAAACTCAAACAGAAAATGAATTATGACAGATCAGCAAGGAACTGGAACCTCTTTGTGAAAGGGACATTGTGAGAACTGAGATCATAATGCTTGGACCAGAAAGGCAACAGTTCTTAGTGAAGTGGGTCCCAGACCTATATGGTGAGAACAGAGATGGACAAGGTTCCAGAAGAAACAGATGAGTCTTTTGAAGATTCTGGAGGACACTGAAGGGCAACCTCAGGAAACTGAGTCTGGAAAGGATATTAATGTGACACTAGATTTGAAATACACTTGAGCCGCCTTCATCTTCCCCCAGGTGTTGTCACTCCACTCTGAGCGATTCACCAGAAACAGGAAGCCACTTGAGAGACTCATAGAACAGTGAACAGCTGAAGTTTTAAAAAAAAAAAAAAAAAAAAAAGAGTCGACAGTTACATGTTATGTTTATAAATGGAATAGTTTGTGGCTTTCTTGTTTTGTTTTGGTTATCAGTACGCAGTGTATTTGTGAAAAGAAAAAAGAAAAGAAGTTTTCTATGTACTGCATTATGACATCTGAAAGTTAGTAAGAAGGTTTATACAGTTGCAGTCTTGAAATGCTGTATATGTGATACAGTTGCCAAGTTACACTAACCCCTCAGGGTTAGTGTAACTTGGCAACCGCACACAATACTGACGCACTCTACAAGAAGGGACAGCGCAGCTGTTCCGGCTGAGGAGACTCAGGTCTTTTGGTGTACAAGGGGCGCTGCTGAAGTCATTCTATGACACGTGGTGGCTTCAGCCATCACTTTTGGAGTGGTCCTGGGGCAGTGGCATCACTGCAGCCGATAGGAAGAGACTGGAACAAACTGATTAAGAAAGCTAGCTCTGTCCTGGGGCAACGCCTTGATCCGATGGAGGAGAAGGAGAGAGAAGGACGGTGGCTAAACTGTTATCTCTGCTGGAGTCCGAGTTCCACCCTATGCAGACATACTGGATGCACTGAGGAGCTCATTTAGCAGCAGACTACATCATCCCAGGTGCAACAACCGAGAGGTTTCGTAGTCCTTCCTACCAACGGC
Organism: Pholidichthys leucotaenia; assembly: GCA_020510985.1. NCBI lineage: Eukaryota > Metazoa > Chordata > Actinopteri > Cichliformes > Pholidichthyidae > Pholidichthys > Pholidichthys leucotaenia. The sequence goes on from CM035839.1 coordinate 236,791,865, forward strand.
TGTCAGACTGTACAACCTAAGCAGGGCTTGCTCGCAGAGATAGCAAAAGACGTAACAAACTAATAGTTTTTTTGAATGCAAAAGATGCAATAGACTTACACAATGGTCCTCTCCGGTATACAACTAGGAACATACCGGTCGCTATGGAGGTGAGAATATGTATGGGCACATAATCATACCATGTAGGATAACTAAATAGACGGTTTATGCTGTTTCATCCCACCTAGCAACAATGCTCTGCACTGTGTGTGTTTATATATTTACATATTTATTCCATCTAGCTACAATGCTCTGCACTGGGTGTGTTTATATTTAATATCTATATATTTATTCCATCTAGCTACATTGCTCCGCACTGTGTGTGTTTATATACTTGCATATTTATTCCACCTAGCTGCAATGCTCCGTACTGTGGGTGGTTTATATATTTACATATTTATTCCATCTAGCTACAATGCTCTGCACTGTGTGTTCATATATTCATATATTTATTCATCCATCCAGCTACAATGCTCTGCACTGTGTGTCTGTGTGTGTTGTGTATATATATATATATTTGATAGTAATATGTACATATTGTATATTAGCTGCTCTTGCTTGCTTGTTTTTTTTTTTGTTTTTTTTTTTTTCTTGCCTTCTGATTGTTGCTCTGAGTTTGCTATCCCTGTGCTGTTGCAATCCTGGAATTTCCCCGTTGTGGGACTAATAAAGGCTTATCTTATCTTATCTTATCTTATTCAGGACTGACACAGCAGCTAAAGCTAACCTAATAAATGAGAATTGTGGGGAGACTTGAATAACGAAACCGAATTGTCTTTCATTTCAGTTTATTCAAGAAATCATTCCACTGTCTGCTCTTATTCTTGAGCAGCGAACCAAGAGAGTGAACACACCAAAGTCCTCTCATTTAAACCTTCTCACATCAAACCATTTCCCTCGCGGGGGAAATCACACATCTATATCAAAGTCTCTTATTCACATTCATTAGCCTTTTATTTACATAACTCCCCCTTCTCTCTCCCGAGCCTCAGTGGTCAGGAAGTCTTCTGTCCCCTGTCCTCCGCAGGGGTCCAGGCTCTGTGGCCTCCGCACCGCAGGGGGCTGGCTCTCCTTCATCGTGGTTAAATCACATATGCAGTGTCCAACATATACATGTCTCACAACACAGCCATATAACCCCCCCCCAAACGATGAAGAACAGACTAATTCCCAAAATTTAATAGCACCTTACTCACTACTGAATAATCAACACCAACATTCAGTCTGTGCGCCGCTTGGGCTTCAGCCGTCTGCCGAATCTGCTGTGCGTTGGCCCCGCCTTGCCTGCGGTGCTGTTCTGCTTCGGGTCTGTTGACTGAGGAAGAGAGTGGTTAATTGCCCTCTGCGGGGGCCTGCCTCGTCGAGGCGCCACCGCGACCGGTACAGACACGTCCTTCATGACAAAAGCAGTTTTTAGTCTGTCAATACTGACTGTCTCTTTTCTGTCCCCAAAATCTAGCACAAATTGCTTATCACCTGCCTCCAGCACTCGAAATGGCCCTTCGTAAGGTGGTTTGAGCGTTTCCGTAAGGCTTCGCGCCTGACAAAAACGAAATCGCAGTTTTCAAAGCCTTGGGACGAAAACTCGTGGAAAAGCGTGATGAACCGACCCGGGAGCGTGTCTGCCCCCGTGCCAACTAACGGTCCCAGAGCAGAGAGAGGTGGGGGGCTCTGGTGCTCTGGTAAAAACTCGCCCGGCAGCCTCAGAGTTTGTGCGAATACCAGCTCCGCTGGGGAGGCGTCTAAGTCCTCTTTAGGCGCAGAACGCAACCCTAATAAAACCCATGGAGTTTATTTACCCAATCTGCATCCGTGAGCGACGCTCTGAGTGCTGGCTTCAAAGACCTATGAAAACGCTCGCATAAACCATTAGCCTGAGGGTGGTAAGCCGTAGTGCGGTGAATTTTGGCTCCTAAGCCGTTGGCCATCGCTGACCACAGCTCAGAGATGAATTGCGGTCCTCTATCGGACGTAATGTCCGACGGAACCCCGAAGCGCGCCACCCAAGCCGTTAAAAAAACGCGAGCCACCTCCGCGGCCGTGGTCGTCGCAAGTGGGACCACTTCCGGCCAACGTGTGGTGCGGTCCACCATTGTCAAAAGATACGTGAACCCCTGTGATGCCGGTAGGGGGCCCACAAGGTCGACGTGCACATGGTCGAACCTTCTGGCCGGAATGCGGAACGGTTCTAACGGGGCTCTTGTGTGCCTGTGAATTTTGGCCCGTTGACAGGAAATGCAGGTTTTTGCCCATTCCTTCACGTGCTTGCGCAGGCACGGCCAAACAAACTTTTCCGCCACTAGTTTCAACCGACGCGCGCACCCCCGGGTGCGCCAGTGAGTGGACCGAGTCAAAAACACGGCGGCGCCACGTGGCCGGAACCACCGGACGCGGGCGCCCCGTCGACATGTCGCAGATCAGGGGGGGGCATACCGGTTTGTAAACACTTGCTCTCCAGCCTCAACCCTGTTGGTCCAGACTGGAGCGCGCGCACGTCTGCGTCCGCCCCCTGGTCCGCTGCCATGGCTGCGTAATCTATACCCACGTGCACCGGGGCTGCGCGCGCTACCGTGCCGCTCCCTTGCGGCGCGGTCACGGTGGCCCGTTCTGCCTCTGCGCGTGTCGGGGTCGTGAACGCGCGTGAGAGACAATCCGCTACTACATTGAATTTGCCCGCGACGTGCCTAATGTCAGTGGTAAATTCCGAGATTGCGGCCAGCTGCCTCTGCTGCCTGCCGGACCACGGATCTGAAATTTTGGCCATGGCGTATGTGAGCGGCTTGTGGTCCACATAAGCGGTGAAGCACCGTCCTTCCAGCCAGAACTGGAAATGACGAATAGCCAAATGCAGCGCCAACAGTTCTCTGTCAAACGCGCTGTATTTTCGCTCAGCCGCGCTTAAAGATTTGCTAAAGAAAGCCAAAGGCTGCCAAACTCCGGCTACCTGTTGCTCAATAACGGCCCCTATGGCTAAATCTGAAGCGTCTGTCGTCAGCGCGATACGTGCTGCAGGGTCTGGGTGGGCCAGGAGCGCAGCGTCAGCCAAGGCTTTTTAACCTCTGTGAACGCGCGCTCCCGCTCCGGGGACCATTCGACCGCCTGGGTCGGCTTTTGTTTTTTGAGCGCGGCATATAACGGTTGCATGATTTGAGCTGCGTGGGGCAGGAACCGGTTATAAAAATTCACCATCCCCAAGAATTCCTGTAGTGATTTGACCGTTTGTGGACGGGGGAAAATCCGCTACCGCGCGTACTTTCTCTGGTAACGGAACCGCTCCCTCCGGGGAGACGCGGTGACCCAAAAAATCAATCCGCTCAACGCCGAACTGGCACTTGGCTGGGTTAACTATTAAGCCGTGCTCTCCCAGCCTCCTAAAAACTGCTGTGAGGTGCGTTTCGTGTTCGTCCTCTGAAGTACTCGCGACCAAAATGTCGTCGAGGTACACAAACACGAAAGGGAGATCGCGTAACACGGCATCCATCATCCGCTGAAATGTTTGCGCCGCCCCTTTGAGACCAAACGGCATGCGTAAAAATTCGAAAAGTCCGAACGGGGTTATTACCGCTGTTTTAGGAATGTCCTCCGGTTGGACCGGGACTTGGTGATAGCCGCGAACTAGATCAATCTTTGAAAAAATGCGCGCCCCCGCCAGGTGCACCGAAAAATCCTGAATGTGCGGGATGGGATAACGATCGTGTGCCGTAGCGTTGTTTAGCCTGCGGTAATCCCCGCACGGTCTCCAGGAGCCATCGGCTTTCGGTACCATGTGCAGCGGCGAAGCCCACGGGCTCTTCGACCTACGAACGATGCCCAGCCTCTCCAGGCTGGCGAACTCCTCGCGCGCAATGGCGAGCTTAACTGCATCCAAGCGCCGAGCTTTTGCAAACACGGGAGGACCAGAAGTGGGGATGAAGTGTTTCACCCCGTGCTTCGCGACCGTCGCTGAAAAAGTGGGCACAGTGAGCGCTGGAAATTGGGTGAGGAGTGTGTGAAACTTACCACCTGCTGTAGCGACGTGGGTCTGTACTGGTGGCGGGGACACTCGAGCTGAACAGGGGAGAGAGTAAAAAGAGAGTGCATTTACCAGCCGTCTATTAGCAAGATCAACTAACAGATTGTGTGAACACAAAAAATCCGCGCCCAACATGTTGAAACTCACCGCCGCTACTACAAAAGTCCATTCATATGTGCGGCCATGTAAGCATAAAGGCAAGGTCCTTCTCCCGTAGGTGTTGATGTTCGAGCCATTTGCCGCTGTAGCTCCGTCACCGTGGGGTCCAGCCACCCGGTCCACGTATGTTGGGGTGATGAAGCTCACTTGTGCTCCGGTGTCAATGAGGAACACTCGTCCGGAGCGCGCATCCGTGATGTAGAGCAGCTTGTTGCGTTCTCCGAGGGTCGAAGCTGCTAGCGACCCCCGGTCTTGCCGTTTCCCGAACTCCTGAAGATGCAGGGCGGCACACACCTGCGTGCCTTCTCTGCGAACCTCCGATGGTAAAAGCAGAGATCTTCTCCTCCGCTGTGTCGTGCCCGCGCCTCTGTCGCCGGGCTATTGGCTCCCCCTCGTCGCGGCCGTGTTGCCGCCATCGTCGGCCAGTCTGGTTCTGCCGCCTCTGGCTCCCCGCTGTCTCGGGTCGCTGCTGTGGTTGCTTGCCCGCCGCAGGCGTCCAGGATCCCGTCTGCCTCCTGGGCCAGCTCCCGGAACTCCTCCAGGGTGTGACACTTTTTGCCGGCCAGCGTGCTTCTCGCATGCGCCGGGAGGTTGGAGAGGAAGATGAACTGAAAAATGAAATCATCGTTGTCCAACCCTCTCAGCTGTATCATCTCCTCCATCAGGGCGCTCGGCCTGTGTCCACCTTGGTCTAGCAAAGACAGGATCCTCCTCGCCCTCACTTCAGCCGAGGGGGTGAAAAACTTGATGAGGGTGGATTTCAGCTTGCTGTACCTGTCGGTCGCGGGTGGCTGCTCCACCAAGCTTTGCACGCACCGAGCTGTGCTGTTGTCCAGTTTAGCGATGACATGGTGGAACTTAGTGTCATCCACCGTTACTCCTGCGAGCGCGAACTGCGACTCTGCTTGCAGAAACCACGACCGTGGGTTATCCTGCCAGAAATCAGGCAGCCTAACGGCCACTGCGCTCGCCAGCTCTGAGCGCTGTGAGTCCGGGACCCTGAGAATTTCTTCGTTCATTCTCAACGTCGTCAGTCACCAATGTGGGGAGACTTGAATAACGAAACCGAATTGTCTTTCATTTCAGTTTATTCAAGAAATCATTCCACTGTCTGCTCTTATTCTTGAGCAGCGAACCAAGAGAGTGATCACACCAAAGTCCTCTCATTTAAACCTTCTCACATCAAACCATTTCCCTCGCGGGGGAAATCACACATCTATATCAAAGTCTCTTTATTCACATTCATTAGCCTTTTATTTACATAACTCCCCCTTCTCTCTTCCCGAGCCTCAGTGGTCAGGAAGTCTTCTGTCCCCTGTCCTCCGCAGGGGGTCCAGGCTCTGTGGCTCCGCACCGCAGGGGGCTGGCTCTCCTTCATCGTGGTTAAATCACATATGCAGTGTCCAACATATACATGTCTCACAACACAGCCATAAGAATGACATCAATGCACTGAAAATAAAGCCTAAAATAATCACCACCAAGACCACACCACTGAATGCATACAATAGTCAGCCAACTGAGACATTAGGAGGATGTAAACTTACTGTGAAAGTGAAAGGCAAGCAGCACGGCCTGTTGTTTGTCATTGTACCTAATGGACATGAATCACTCCTAGGGGATAAAGCATCAGAGGACCTAGGTTTGGTTAAGAGGATCTACCAGATAAAGAGTGAAAACATAAAAATGGACAATCATAGCCAAGAAATACAACACTTGCAATATGAAGGAGCTGCACATATTGTAAAACAGTTTCCCTCTGTCTTCAAAGGACATGGAACATTAAAATACACCTACAAGATTCAGCTCAAGAGTGATGCCAAGCCTATAGTGCACACCCCACGGAGAGTGCCAGCAGCACTTAGAGCTGGCTTGAAAAAAGAGCTGGACAGAATGACACAACTGGGTGTTATTGAGCGAGTGGAGTAGTCCTCTGATTGGGTGAATTTCATCACATGTACCAAGAAACAGAATGGAGAGTTATGAGTTTGCCTTGATCCTAAGGATTTGAATGAGAATATTAAAAGAGAACACTACCCAATCCCAACACGAGATGAGATAACCAGTGAAATGGCAGGTGCTAAATATTTTAGCAAGCCGGATGCCTCGCAGGGATTGTGGCACCTGAAGCTGGATCCAGAAAGTAGCAGGTATTCCACCTTCAACACACCATTTGGGCGGTACTGTTTTCTGAGGCTTCCGTTTGGTATTGTCTCTGCTCCAGAGATTTTCCACAGAGCTATGGAGTCCATAATTGAGGGTCTAGAGGGCACAAGAGTGTACATTGATGATTTGGTGGTCTGGGGAACGACACGCCAGCAACATGATGAAAGATTTAAAAAACTCCTTAACAGGGTTCAGGACAGTGGACTAATACTGAACAGAAAAAAAAAAATGTCAGTTTGGTGTCACAGAAAATACCTTTTTGGGAGACAAGCTTTCAGGTGAAGGGGTTGACCCTGATCAGTCAAAAATGCAGGCTATACTGGACCTACCTACTCCCACTGATAAAAAAAAAAAAAGGAGTCCTGAGAGTCATGGGAATGATCAACTTCCTTGGAAAATTCATTCCTCATCTTTCTTCCAAAACAGCATGCCTCAGAGAGTTGCTCCAACATAACAAGGAATTTGAGTAGTCGACACGACATGAAAAAGAATGGAAAAAGCTAAAGGAAATTCTAACCACAGAGCCTGTCCTCACATTCTTTGATCCCTCAAAACCAACAAAGATCTCCACTGATGCCTCAAAGGATGGTTTGGGAGATGTTCTGCTTCAAGCTACAGGGGATAAATGGCAGCTGGTAGCATACTCATCACGATCATTGACAGAGACGGAAAAACGCTATGCCCAAATTGAAAAGGAGACTCTGGGTTTAGTGTAAGTTTCACAGTGTAAGTTAGTAAGTTTCACAGTTATGTCTATGGTTTGCCAACCTTTACTGCAGAGACTGATCACAACATCGCTGGTGTCAACTGTAAAGAAAAACCTCAATGACATGTCTCCGAGAATACAGCACATGATGGTGAAACTCCAGTGATATGACTTTGAGCTAATCTACACACCAGGCAAATACAGTATATAGTGCTAGCGGATGCTTTGTCACGGGCACCAGTATCAAGCAGCTGCACAGAGTCCAGCTCCACAACAGCTGATGTGGAAACACATGTCAGCATGGTGACAGCTTCACTCCCTGCATCAGATGTGATGGTAGAGCAAATTGCAGGAAACAGCAAAGGACCCTGTGCTGCAAAAGGTTGTCCAGCAGATTCACGGAATTTGGACAAAGCTGCCCGCAGTACTACTCAGTGAGAGCAGATCTGAGTGTGGCAAATGGCCTTGTGCTGAGACAGAACAGGATTGTTATTCCTCAGTCTATGCGCCAGGACATGCAACATCGTACCCATGAAGGACATCTTGGAATAGAAAAATGCAAAAGGAGAGCCAGAGAAGCAGTTTATTGGCCAGGTATCAATATGGATATCGAGAACATGATAGGAAAATGTAACACTTGTCTCACACACCACTACAAACAGACAAAAGAGCCATTGCTGACTGCAGAGCAACCAACTGCACCATGGCAAAAAGTGTGCACTGATCTCTTCCATTTACATGGCAAGGACTATGTCTTAGTCATAGACTATTATTCAAACTACCCTGAGGTAGCCCAGCTCACTAGTACATCAGCACAGTCTGTCATCACACACATAAAAAGCTTCTTTTCTAGACATGGAATCCCACAGTGTGTGGTTAGTGACAACGGCCCCCAGTACAACTGTGCAGAATTCAGGGAGTTTGCCAAGCAGTATGGATTTCATCACACTACATCTAGCCCACTGTATCCACAGGCTAACGGACAAGTGGAAAAAGGAGTCCAAATTGTAAAAAGACTGTTGAAAAAAGCAACAGATAGCAATACTGACCCATATCTTGCTTTGCTAAGTTACAGGACAGCAGCACTAGAGTGTGGTGCATCACCAGCAGAGCTTCTAATGTGTCGCAGGCTGCACACCACTTTATCTCACATTATCACAGAGAAAGACAAGGACAACAACAGAAAACTGACTAACAAGAGAAACAAACTGAAACTCAAACAGAAAATGAATTATGACAGATCAGCAAGGAGACTGGAACCTCTTTGTGAAAGGGACATTGTGAGAACTGAGGATCATAATGCTTGGACCAGAAAGGCAACAGTTCTTAGTGAAGTGGGTCCCAGATCCTATATGGTGAGAACAGAGGATGGACAAGTGTTCAGAAGAAACAGGATGAGTCTTTTGAAGATTCTGGAGGACACTGAAGGGCAACCTCAGGAAACTGAGTCTGGAAAGGATATTAATGTGACACTAGATTTGAAATACACTGAGCCGCCTTCATCTTCCCCAGGTGTTGTCACTCCAGCTCTGAGGCGATTCACCAGAAACAGGAAGCCACTTGAGAGACTCATAGAACAGTGAACTGCTGAAGTTTTTAAAAAAAAAAAAAAAAAAAAAAGAGTCGACAGTTACATGTTATGTGTTATAAATGGAATAGTTGTGGCTTTCTTGTTTTGTTTTGGTTATCAGTACGCAGTGTATTTGTGAAAAGAAAAAAGAAAAGAAGTTTTCTATGTACTGCATTAAGACATCTTGAAAGTTAGTAAGAAGGTTTATACAGTTGCAGTCTTGAAATGCTGTATATGTGATACAGTTGCCAAGTTACACTAACCCGCTCAGGAAAGGGGATGTACTGATAGGTGTTACCACTAGGTGGCAGTATGATCACATGCGATAGCAGGTAGATTCAAGAAGTGGCAAAACATGTTGAACCAGAAGTGGTAATTAAAGGAGACGCACGTCTTGCTAGCGTGGAGATTAGTGTCTTTGTTATAAGTAAATAAACATTACAGACACTATAAACATATCACCTGTTATCAACTATAGAAAAATCTGATTAATCTTTAAATAAGAGAAAAAACTACTCTTAGACACAAAATACTTATGAGCTTTAAAATGAAGGGCTGTCAATGTTAGAGGAGAGATTTTTCTTTTCAAATATAAAAATTTTCTTAGAATCTGTGGCTTTTAATTAGTTGCCTATTTAACAAATTTACTAATTTTTTACTAGTTTTTTAAAACTTCTGTTCCATTATTAAATAAAAATTTAATTTTATACATTTGTGTTTTTCTTGTAATTTTTTTTTCATAAATTTGCACCCTTAAATCATGACCCTGTATAAGTGACTTTCGCATCTCGGTTCGCGCAAAGCATCTTGGGATCACAGCTACCAAACAAACCACCAAAAATGGCGGCGGTTGATCTAAATTTGAATGAAAAATGCTCTATCGATACATTTAAATTATGGAAAGTCGCTGATCTACAAGCATATTGTATGCGTAGGGGTCTTCCCGGTTGTGCCCGCAAACGCAAGGATGAACTCGTTGCGCTTGCATTCGCAGCTACGTTGCAGAAATTGCCAATAGTGTTGTCTATGGCCGAGGAGTCCGAGCAGTTTCAACGTGACTATGCCAGCTTGTTGACGTTTAAAGTGGAGGGTGAAATGCTGACAATTCCTGACCCCTTGGGACTTAAGGAAGGCTGGGAGACTGAAATCGATGCTGTGTCAAAATGCCCCCCCCCCACAGTATGTATGCTGACATAGCAGATTTTTTGTTGTCAAAGGACCAAGCACCCTTGCTTGCGAGACTCCGAAACGACTATGAAGAAGGTAAGTGAGTGGTTTGACAGCTCGACTTTAGTTTTGTCATTCTGAGTAAATTTCACTACAAGGCATAGCCTGCTTACTTAGATCTATAGGTCGATACTACTATGGACAACAACGCAGTGTCGTCACTTCCGGTCGACCTACTTGGGCACTCGGTGAAAACAAAACCACATGGCGTTATGTCATCCGAAGTTCAGGCAGTGCGTGACGTTTGAACTGCGCAATGGTTTGGAGTTAGCGTCTTTATGATTTGTGCTGTTTATTTGTGCTGTTTATGTTATAGAAACTATAGCAGTGAAGTAATTGAGAATGTCTTTTGAGTATTATGACCAGCTGGACGAAAGCACTAGGGCGCAATATAAACTGAAGCTCACGGCAGCAGGAGTTACTGAATGCCCGTACAAACTACCAGCTAGTTCATGGAAGAATGACCCCACCAAGTGGCCTGACGTTCAGTGGCCCGATGTCTACTCATATCTATCTGATTGATAGTCCAGGTATTCAAATTGTATTTTTGGTTTTGTATAATATGGCTGACTGGAGTCTCCACTCAAGCTACAGTCAAACCCATCGACCTCAGTAATGGATAATCCCGGGGGGGGGGGGGGAGGGGAGAGACTCCCCCAATAACTGATGGTAGGATCAAACTATTTTGGGGGGTCTAAATCTAGAGATTTTAGTACTTTGGGGGTATATCAGTGCTCATTGGTATTTTGGGGGTCTTGTAAATCAAGATACTGTGGTGACACTAAACACAGCGGGAGAACATTCCTCTGGAACTTTCTTCACACCCAGCAGCAGGGCTGGAAGAAGCAGAGGACAATTTACATGCGGACAGGGAACCACAGGAAGCAGTCAGACGGGACTGTATGCATGCGTCCTCGAGCCAACCAATGTCATGCTAATCATGTGTATTGACCGATGTGTATTAGATGACAATTGATATGCTAATGCCCCATGCATTCTCTCTGTCTGTATCACGGTATAAAAGAGCTTGTTTCACTCTCAGCTCTCTCTCTCTACGCTCTACTCTCAAGACCATCCAAGAGGGCCCCAGCGGCAACGCTGGGGTCAACAGGCTGTATTCATGTTAGAGGGTCAATAAAGAATCTGTGCTGACCTACGCTCGTGCCTCGCCTCCACATCCTTTCCTTCGCACCCTCTACAATACTGTAGTATTTTGGGGGGTCTTGGTAAGTTCAGCAGTATTTTTAACCAATACTGTGCATAAATTACAAACCCATGGGATTACTAATCCCTGGACATTCCCATAAGCCACTGCCACATGGCTGGCACTGCCAAACCAGCAAACGTGAGTGCTGACGGGATGTGATACTGCGACCCCAAGCATTCAGTGGTTTGCAACAGAGTTGCGACTGCAAGCTATGCTTTACCAACTGAGCTACCAAGCGCCCCACTAATCTTCAAGATGTGCAACCAGGTTCCAAAGTTCCAAACTGATGAAATGTGAATTCTGCATCAGATCCGGATGCCACCCAAACAATCACAGAGTAAGACCAATGTGTGGTGATCCCCAAATGATGTGCAAATTTCAAAGTACTCTGATCAATAGCTCTTGAGATATGCAAGCCCCTGGAGTACACAATCTATATCTTGTAGCGGTTTGAATTCAACCCCCACAACACAGAGACACAACACAGAGACAGTCAGCTCGCACTCCTGGGTTTTTTCCGCTGCATGCTGCGTTTACAGCCGTGAGGTTAAAGTGTCATCCATGCATTGTGTTCATGCATCCTGTCTGTACCTCTGATATGCAAATGCTCAGATTGACTGCTGTGAATGTCTTTGATCTATTGTTTGAGTTGAGTATATAAGCTGCACTGTGCTGTAAATCTGCCTCTCATTCATTCACTCCTGCATCTGCTGCGAGACACACACACTGTGTGGCTCCTTTTCTCTGAGAGCCTGAGGACATCACCTCAGCCCGCAGCACGAGGGCTGGGGAGGTGTTCCGATGAAGGCGGGTGATAATAAAGCTATTTAAAAATCCAACGCTGCCTTTATTTTGTCATCCTCTTCACTGGTGACCCCGGAATGCACACGTTTTGTGCAAACGCAGCCTTCTGATCTGAACAGCCACGCTGGCGACCCGAGACTGAAGAAAACGAGCGGCCAGCGAACGCAGCACCCGGGCATGAATGCTCCGTCACAGCGGCCTGACTGGTCTTCCCTCCCTGCGGCCTCAGGGAGACCTCGACGCAGAGCCCACGGCGGGCGAGCCGCTCTCAGGACATCAACCAAGACCGGGTAAGCGGCAGAGAACGTCATGGCGTGCCCTCACCGAGATCGGCACATCCATGCGGGACCGGCCGCGCAGCTCCTCCACATCAGAGCACAGGCGGGCGACTCCCATGGCCGACGGAGCACATGTGGACCTGAACGCACCATGACTAACCTGCAGCCACGGCTCGTCAGAGATGTTTTTCGGCGCAGACTGCGCCGATCTCCACCAAGTTTCCGACCCTGATTTCCTCTCCAGCAGGCCCACCCATGCACGGAGTCCCGGCACGCGCACTGGGGGTGACGAGGACGGCGCACCACGCACGGGACAAATACGGCTTTTCCGACCGCCTTCCTTCTGCTGCACACTGGCCCTTCAGGCTTGCTGGTACACCTGAGGCCCGCAGCTTGCTCACGGGATTTTATGGTCTTAGCCACGGCACACAAGGGGAATTCAGCTGTCTGCGGTTCCCGAGGCTGGAGGGTTACGTCTGCCCTAAAGTCAACACGCCAGTCCCTCTGCTTTTATTTCTTTTTCTTGCCGCCGCTCCTGCTTTTCTTCATGGCCACGAGAGGAGTCAGAGACTAATTTTTTTTTTCTTCCTTCTTCTGATCTCCGCATGTTCAGACAGGACATCGCGGAGCAGCAAACACTTTTGGCGCGACTCGAACGATTTTCCCGCACCCGGTCAGCATGTACTACCCCCCCTCCCCCTCCTCCTGCACAGAGCTTTTCCCTGCTCGCTGCCCAAACTGCAACATCGAGGTCACGGTCCCCTACCGTTCCCTCTGGGGGGGAGCAGTGTAGCGGTTTGAATTCAACCCCCACAACACAGAGACACAACACAGAGACAGTCAGCTCGCACTCCTGGGTTTTTTCCGCTGCATGCTGCGTTTACAGCCGTGAGGTTAAAGTGTCATCCATGCATTGTGTTCATGCATCCTGTCTGTACCTCTGATATGCAAATGCCCAGAATGACTGCTGTGAATGTCTTTGATCTATTGTTTGAGTTGAGTATATAAGCTGCACTGTGCTGTAAATCTGCTTCTCATTCATTCACTCCTGCATCTGCTGCTGGACACAGACATTGTGTCCTCCTTCTCTGAGAGCCGTTTGGGTTCGCTCCCGGCGCGCATGCACGGCACCGGGAGCGGAGCCCGTGACGGCGGTATGATAATAAACTCTACTTAAAACCTTCAACAACGCCGCTTTATTTCATGCCGCCGCAATCTAGCTATTTGGATGTGCAAGGGTAAAGTTTTTTAAACTATCCTCCATAGACAAGGGTTCCTTTCTTTTAAAGGTTCTTAATAACAAGGGCCATGATTTCAGATATTTGAAATGCTTATTTAAACTTGAAATACTGTCTTGAAAATGTGAACATTTATGGGACACAAACGGACACAAAATATAGATATCCATTACTGGAGGTATATTTTTATTTTGTTTCTCCCTAAATAAGAGTTGATCGTGCTGTTAAGTTTTTCCCTTATTAAGGAGGAATTCAAGTTTCTGAAGCTCAGCCACACACCCAGTCACCTATATGAGGGTAGTGACCTCTCCCCCCCAGGGATGCGGGCACACACACACACACGGGACCATAAACAATATTCTTGCTTCAACTCCTTTGGGCTGGGTGAGGGTAATAACAAGCCTGAGTGTATACCACTATCATTTGCATATGTTCATTAGTTCATGGGGAAACAAAACAGGGTCCAGGCAGGGAAGAGAAATGGTAAATAGCCTGGGTAATAGATGAATTTCTATGCTTTACACATCACTATCATTATGTACCCATTGATGTGGGTCATATACAATGCATACAGTAATATGGGGGGCATATGATCGTCATTTGTACCTCCAATGAAGTGCTGTGCACACAGAACTGCGTGGGCAGACGGCTCCCACTTTGATCCATCTTCATTTTGCCTATGAATGGCACTAATCCATCGTTCCCGACGCTCTTTATCTCTTGGAAATATGTGAAAACTAATCTTTTCACTTTTCATGTTGTGGTTGGAACAACCAACAGCCACGCATGATTTTGGCATGTTTTTGCCGTCTTTCCCACCGCTCAGGCCACAGACAAACACGCACACCTACGTCGCGAAGCGGATCATGTGCTTTTGTTTTCACCGAGCTCGGCCGTACCGGAAGTGGCTGCGTTGTTGTCCATAGTTTAAGTACCACACGTTTTCAATGATTTGCAATTTTATTTTACACCAGCCTTCTTATCAATGGCCTTAATCACATGTGTGTGTAGATCAAGCTTCATTACCAATATACAAAGAAATACAGTATATCCTAGATCCAGGCCTGCCTGTCCGTACCTACTACTTCAGGGTTTAGACTCGTGCAGGTCTAAATATGACATCCATCCATCCATCCATCTTCTTCCACTTAATCCTTTTCGGGTCGCGGGGGGGTGGGGGGTGGAGCCTATCCCAGCATCTTTGGGCGAGAGGCAGGGTCCACCCTGGACAGATCGCCAGTCCATCGCAGGGCCAACACAGAGAGACAGACAACCATTCACTCTCACAGTCATACCTAAGGACAATTTAGAATCCCCAGTTTGATGCCAATTAACCCAACTTGCATGTTTTTGGCATACATTTTATAAAATAATATAATTGCCGTTACCTATTACCAGACTTGTCAGCTAAGGCCTATTTTTAATAACAAAAAAAATAGTAAATAAAAGTAGACCATTATGACTCTATAGGACTAATATTATAAATAGGTTTATTTTTTATACATGTAGACTATAATATTATGTGTTTATTTTGCAGGAAAAGCATTCAGCTATTTTGCATCACAAAATTCGTGGATACAGGAAGTATTTTATCATCCAATATCCCCTGAGTCCAAGTTGTGTCTGCTGATGAGCGAGTGTGTTCCATCCCAGAATGTGCACAACATCAAACACAAGCTGTGGTCCTGCTTTTGCAAGAAGACTGGGACGGTACATAGTGCCTACTGTACCTGCTTCGCTGGGTAACTAGATATTTAATAATTACATATGGCACTACAAGTGCTTTTCTCTGTTATTTAGTGAGTGTTGTGGTGACTGTTTAATCCTCAGTCCCCATGCACACCCACTTCTGAATAAAATAAATGATTCCTGTACCTTATTTCACATATAATTAAATGTCGCTGCAAAAGTATGAGTGCAGGTGATCTGGAGGCAGAATTTCATTAAGGAATCCAAAGATTTTTATTCTTAAATGCTCCCAGTTGTATTCAGATTGATTGTTTTTGTTCATGTCTTAATTAAGTTGGTTGCAAATACTCTGCTTGTTTGAATTAAGAGCTAAACACATTAAAACAATGTGTCATGGGTTTAAGTTTGCCCTGAAGTTTATGTCCCCTTGAAGTTTATCCCCGGGGGTGGATGAGATTCGCCCTGAGTACCTCAAGGCCCTGGATGTTGTTGGGCTGTCGTGGTTGACACGCCTCTGCAACATTGCGTGGAGGTCGGGGGCAGTGCCTTTGGCATGGCAAACCGGGGTGGTGGTTCCTCTCTTCAAAAAAGGGGACCGGAGGGTGTGCTCCAACTTTAGAGGGATCACACTCCTCAGCCTCCCTGGGAAGGTCTATGCCAAGGTACTGGAGAGGAGAGTCCGGCCGTTGGTCGAACCTCGGATTCAGGAGGAGCAATGTGGTCTTCGTCCTTGCCGTGGCACATCGGACCAGCTCTTTACCCTCTCGAGAATTCTCGAGGGTTCGTGGGAGTTTGCCCAACCAGTTTACATGTGTTTTGTGGACTTGGAGAAGGCATTTGACCGCGTCCCTCGTGGATTTTTGTGGGGGGTGCTTCGGGAGTATGGGGTATCGGGCTTGTTATTACGAGCTATTCGGTCTCTGTACGACCGTTGTGAGAGTTTGGTTCGTATTGCCAACACTCAGTCGGATTCATTCCCAGTGAGAGTTGGACTCCACCAGGGCTGCCCTTTGTCACCGATCCTGTTCATAATTTTTATGGACAGGATTTCTAGGTGCAGCCAGGGAATGGAGGGTGTCATGCTTGGTGACCACAGGATCTCATCTCTGTTGTTGGCAGATGATGTTGTCCTGTTGGCTTCATCCAGCAATGACCTACAGGTCTTACTGGGATGGTTTTCCGCTGAGTGTGAAGCGGCTGGGATGAGAATCAGCACCTCCAAGTCCGAGTCCATGGTCCTCAGCCGGAAAAAGGTGGATTGTCCTCTCTGGGTTGGGGACAGGCACCTGCCCCAAGTGGAGGAGTTTAAGTATCTTGGGGTCTTGTTCACGAGTGAGGGCAAAATGGAGCGAGAGATCAACAGACGGATTGGAGCAGCATCTGCAGTGATGCGGACGTTGTGCCGGTCTGTTGTGGTGAAGAGGGAGCAGAGTTCTAAGGCAAAGCTGTCGATTTACCAGTCAATCTACGTTCCTACTCTCACCTATGGTCACGAGCTTTGGGTAATGACCGAAAGAACGGGATTGCGGATACAAGCGGCTGAAATGACCTTTCTCCGTAGGATTGCTGGACTCACCCTCAGAGATAGGGTGAGGCGCTCAGTCATCCGAGAGAGGTTCAGAGTAGAACCGCTGTTCCTCCACATTGAAAGGAGTCAGTTGTGGTGGTATGGGCATCTGATTAGGACGCCTCCTGGACGCCTCACACTTGAGGTGTTTCAGGCACGTCCCACTGGGATTAGACCCCAGGGCAGACCTAGGACTCGATGAAGAGACTGTCTCCCAGCTGGTCTGGGAACGCCTTGGTATCCTCTCTGAAGAGCTGGAGCAGGTGGCGGGGGAGAGGGAAGTCTGGGCTTCTCTGCTTGAACTGCTGCCTCCGCAACCCGGACCTCCGGAAAAGCGGTAGAAGATGGATGGATGGATGAAGTTTATGTTTCCTGAAATTGTGACTTAGATTAACCATTATACTTCAATAAGTGACTCCATGAAACACTCATGGCTGCTCTGTTCATTCACAGACCAGAAAATTCACGCTGTAATCCTGTTATCCTGTTAAATCACAGGGAATCTTCATTCTTTTGCATGTCCTTTTGTTGTTAAAATTGTATTAACAGGCCTGAGGAGTTGTTAGTTCCTGTCCAGCAGGTCATTTTTTTTGTGGGGGGGGGGATCAGTGTTGCTGATAAAGCCATGGCACCCTTTAACCCTTTGGTTTCTATCTCAGCAGCAGCTCTGTTTGAATTGTCCTCAGAAGGGAACATGTAAATTGACAGAGGTGTGAAGTTTGGCCCAGCTGTTCCCACTGATGTCATGGGGGGGTGATCTGTTGGGTGTCATGGGGTGTCATGTGTTTACTCTTCCTAGGTTAACTGGATTATTTCTGCTGCTGGGGATCACCTTATTCCTCTTCTTCTCCTTTTCCCTGCTGATTAATGCAGATCTGCAGGATTTAACACCTCCGAACACCACTGCTTAGTTCCTCCTCACGGCTGTCTTTAAAAAAAAAAAAAAAAATGGCCAACACACGCCAATTTATCACATCCTTTTTCATGTAAATTAGAAACATTCTTTTGTAAATGTGAGGATTTTTCTCATAAATTTGCAGGATTTTCCTGTAGAGTTAGAGCCATTTTACTCAGAAATGTGTAGCTTCTTACTTGAAAATTTGCAGCTTTTTATTATTCATAATTTTGCAGCTTTTTCCTCATGAATTTAGAACTTTTCTTACTCTTGAATTTGCAGCTTAAAAAAAAAAAGCTTAAACTTGCTGCATTTTACTCAAATCTTATATCTGCAGCGTTTTAGGTTGTAAAAAGTTGGGAATTTACACCTTTTTTGTCTTTTTGCTAAAGCTGCAGCTTCTTACCCATAAAATTCCACTTTTTTGGGTCAGAAATTGGCAGCTTTTAACTGAGACTTACATTCCCCCTTTTTTTTTTTGCCAGGTCAGGCATTGGCTTGCTTGCTACCGGATAACCATGAAAACCGGTACTACCTGTCCCATGGGTCTGGCTGTAGGCGACTCAACCGGCATCCCCACCATTCCGAGGGTGTGGAGGGTGAAACAGGGCATCCTGGCAGAACTAAAAACAATATCTGCCACAGGTCTGTGGTGGACCACTCCCAGTTACACGGGGTGAGACTGGACATCCTGGCAGATAAACACATCTGTCGCAAGGTCTGTAGTGAACTGTGCCAGTCGGTGCATTGTGACATGCACTACACAAAGAGCAGAGATAAACAAACCTATCATCTGGTCAGTCACTGCAACAGATACTGGAGTCAGTTTGTCTTGGCTTGTCCTTGCCACTGATAATACCTTTATCTGCCAAGAATGTGCTGCTAGTCCAGCAAAAGCTAGCAGTACTCACATACTTTGCAAGCAGTTTCATGAAATGGTCAATCAGAAAGCAACTCATACCGGCTTGGACGTCACCCAGGCTTACAAGGTCCGCAATGATCTGTTCACACTCCAACAGGCAGCAAAAAGTAAGCTAGGAGCAGGTAGACAAAAGAAGAGGAAAACAGCAGCCTTGTGTGTAGCAGAATGTAATGTACGCACTCTGTTGGACAGACCAACATCACAGCGCCCAGAAAGACAGACTGCGCTTGTGGCCCTGGAAATGAACAGGTACAATGTAGACATAGCTGGCTGCACGGTGGCGCAGTGGTTTAGCACTGTGGCAGCACAGTTTTACCCTCGGCCGGGGGACCACGGGGATCATGAAATCGTGGGTTCGATCCCAGCCCCTGACCAACAGTGAGCTGTGTGGAGTTTGCATGTTCTCCCCGTGTTGCGCGGGTTTACTCCGGGATTTCTCCGGTTTCCTCCCGCACACCAAAAACATGTAGGTTTAGGGCGCTCGCGCACGCAGCGACCAGCAGCCGGTGGCTTGTCACCAGACTGCAAACCAAGTCTACCTACGGGTACAAATAAGTAACAAAAAAAAAAAAAAATAGCTGCACTTAGTGAAACAAGATTGCCTGGATATGACAGCTTGGAAAACCATGGGTACATCTTCTTTTGGAGTGGGAGATCAACTCAAGAAAGGAGAGAAGGACTTCCGGTCTGGACACCATGGTGGTAGCAGCTTAACGCTGAAGCTCCCAGATCCCATCTGTGAAAATAACATGAAAATCAGATTTAATGGATTTATGGAAGAGTGAAAATCAAAAGACAGAGTTATTATGCCTAAAGGAAAACAGAAGAGATCAACATTTACCAGGCCAAGACACGCATCGGCCGGAGAAACTGACCTCGAAGACAATAACCTCTTGGAAATGGAGGAGCAAAATGAGGCTAGCAACATGGCTAGCTTAAAAACGATACTTCAAGAACTGAGAATTTCACCGAGAGTGTGGAGCCGAATTTTGTGAACTTAAAGATGAAATAAAAAGGACAAACAACAGAGTGGACCAGGCTGAGGACTGAATCATGGAAGCAGAGGAAAGAATAAAAGGGCTGGAAGAAACCACGCTGGAATTACTTAAATGACAGACAACACTGGAGGCTAAGCTAACCGGCCTGGAAGGAAGACTAAGAAGGGACAACATAAGAATTCATGGTCTGAAAGAATGAGTCGAGGATGGTTTCACCACAACGGCTGTATGCATGGAAACCATACTGAGAGAAAAGTTGGAAATTCCCCAATCCACCGACTTAAAAATAGAAAGGGCGCACCATTCATTAGCCCGAAGGCTGCTGGCGAAAGCAACCCCCCCCCCCCCCCCCCCCGTGATCGGTGGTGGTGAAGTTTTCCAACTTCAGAACAAAAGTAGAGGTTTTGAGACTGGCTTGGCAGAAAAGTTTTTGTGGAGCATGACTACGCCCCAGAAGTCCTTAAAAAACGTCGGGAATACAATGATGCTAAAAAGGTACTAAGAGAGAAGAAACTGTGCTTTCAAACCCCATTCCCGGCGAAGCGGAGGGTTTTTTACGGGGAAGAGACGTGTCTCTAAAACTCGGCGGAAGAAGCAGCCAGGGATATGGCCAGAAGAGGGCTCCCGGTACCGGTGTATAAACCCGCAGCAGATCCGATCGAAAGACTCAAAGTTCAAACGTGATGCACACAGAGACCCTCAAAATCCACAGGCCAGCAGCGAGAAACCCAGCGCCAGGGCTACAAGGAAAAACTGGACGTTTTCAGGAGGGAATAACGATATTTTTAGTCAATATGTACATCCAACCCTCCTCCTACAAGGTAACAAACATTAAAGGAGATGCAGAATCAGCAAATATGAAGTGGTAAAATATTTCATGGAACAGTCATAATATTAGAAACAAATAAGTCTTAAAAAAAAAACTTGTTGGACTTCCGGTCTGGACGCCATGGCGACTGCAGCTTAACACTGAAGCTCTCAGACTCAATCCAGGATAACACCTTGAAAATCAAACTTAACGGATTTTTGGAGGAGTGAAAATCAAAAGACAAAATCATCATGTCTAAAGGAAAACAGAAGAAACTGAAATTCTCCAGGCTAGGACACGTATCGGCCGGAGAATCTGAACTGGAAGATCCCCGTTCAGAAGACGAGGAGCTGGTGATAGCTAACAAAAGGGTTAGCCTGAAATCACTATTTGAGGAACTACGACGATTTCGCCGAGATGTTACGGCCGAATTTCGGGAATTCAGAGAAGAATTGAAAAGGACAAACAGCAGAGTGGACCAGGCCGAGAACCGAATCTTGGAAACAGAGGATCGAATAAAAGTGCTCGAAGATTCTGTGCTGGACCTACGCAAAAGACAAGCAGCTATAGAGGCTAAGCTAACCGACCAAGAAGGAAAACAAAGAAGAGACAACATAAGAATTCATGGTCTGATAGAAGGAACCGAAAATGGTTTTAACTCAATGGCAGAATGCGTGGAATCCTTACTAAGAGAGAAATTGGATATTCCACAAACCACCGACTTGAAGATAGAAAAGGCACATCGTTCATTAGCCGCTAGGCCGGCGGCGGAAGCGCCCCCACGTTCGGTGTTGGTAAGATTTTCCAATTTCAAAATAAAACAAGAGGTTGTAAGACTGGCCTGGCAGAAAAAAGGATTTATGCACCAGGAGAGAAAAGTCTACGTGGAACACGATTACGCCCCGGAGGTCCTTAAAAAGCGCAGGGAATACAATAGTAGTAGTAGTAGATTAGTTTATTTGACAGGGACAGTGCAATAAACATAGACAATTAATCAAAGACAATCAATCTGATGTGTTGCACATAGAGTGTATAGCTATTAGCTAATTTGCAACTCTTGTCCCTGGATGGGCTTTAGAAAAAAGAATCAAGATAAAAAATATACACAATAACCACATACATCAATGCAGAAAAATTATAAATACACAATTATAAATATTATAAATATTATAAATACACAAATATAACAGCCTGACTCACATTTAACATAAATATTATAAATATTATAAATACACAAATATAACAGCCTGACTCACATTTAACACATATAACATAACTCACATTTGCCTATTTCAGGCCTTCCTCCCTCCGTCACTCACTATAAACAAACACATTTATTCCTTCCCTTCATTCACTCTCACTTTGCAGACAATTAATTCATACATGAGTACATTCTTGTTTATTTTTCAGCCAGTTTTTAACATTTTTAGTGAATGTTTTAAAGTCCGTTATTATTTTAATTTCATTTGGCATTGTGTTCCAGATGTGACTGCCCTTTATAGAGAAAGCTGTTTGTCCAAATGTGGTTCTGCGGTGGAATATTTTACAGTTATTGTTAACAGAACTCCTGGTGGCTCTGCTGCTGTCCTGTCTTTGGACAAAACCAGCAAGTGGCTCGGGTGCTGATTTATGAAAACATTTGAACGTTAATTTCAGAAGACAGAGGTCAATGAAGCTCTCAAAACTCAATAGGTTGTATTTTTTTAAAACATTACAGTGATGCCACCTAATGGGCTTTTTGTCCAAGATTTTTAGGGTTTGATTATATAATGAACCTATATGTCTTATTGTGGAAGGGGCTGCTTGAGCCCAGACTGTCAAACAGTATGATATATGAGAAAAAACCATAGAATGCATATACAGTGCAGCTGCTTCGTAAGGTATGTAATATCTAATTAATTTAAAGCAGTTCAGATTTTTTTTTACTGTTTTTGAAATTTTCTTTATATGAAGATTAAATTTGAGTTGAGGATCTAGTACAATGCCAAGGTATTTGAATTCTGTAACTAAACTGATGTCATGATCATGTATATTAACTTTAAAATGTTGCAGGTTACATTTTTTGATTGAAAAGCACATTGAGACTGTTTTCTGAAGGTTCAGCAATAGATGGTTCTTGAGGAGCCACTCTTGGACATCAACCATACTTGTAGACAGTACATCTGCAGCCTGTGCTGGAGTCTTGGCAGCTGTGTAAATAACTGCATCATCTGCATAAAGTTGGCATGTTGCAGCTGAGCAGTGTAACGGCAGGTCATTAATAAAAATGCTGAAAAGTAAAGGACCAAGAATGGACCCTTGTGGGATACCCATGCGGTTGTTTAAAAATGAGGATTTATCCTGGTGAACTTTTACACACTGTTCTCTATTCTGGAGATAAGATGCAAACCATTCTAATGTATTTGGGGAGAAGTTAAAAGATACCATTTTGGATAAAAGCAAACTGTGGTTTACAGTATCGAAAGCCTTTTTGAGATCTAGAAAAACAGCTCCTACCACATTACCCCTGTCCAAGGACTGTTTGACGTTTTCAATAAGGCAACAATTTGCTGTTTCTGTTGAGTATCCTGGTCTAAAACCAAATTGATGTGGATGAAGAAGTTGATTGTCTTGTAAGTAGTCTATCAGCTGTGTAGCTACAACTTTTTCAAGAACCTTAGATAGGACTGGTAAGATAGAGATTGGGCGGTAATTGCATATATCGTCTTTACTGCCTGATTTATGAACTGGTATGACGACAGCTTTTTTCCAGCCAGATGGAAATGTACTAGACCTAATGGAGAGATTAATGAGATGAGTCAGTGGTTTGATTAATATTTTGCTGTGCATTTTGAGAAAGGAGGTGCTCATATTGTAGATATCATTAGTTTTTGAGTTTGACAGTGTTTTAACAATACCAGCAATTAACTTCTCATTTACCTATGACGCGAAAAAGGTGTTAAGAGAGAAGAAATTGCGCTTTCAGACACCATTTCCTGCGAAGTTAAGGGTCTTCTACGGCGATGAAACGTGTCTCTATAATTCGGCGGAAGAAGCAACAGCTGACATGGCGAGGAGAGGGCTCCCGGTAACGGTGTTTAAACCCGCAGCAGACCCGAGTGAGAAGATCAAAGCGCAAACATGGACAACACAAAGACCCTCAAAATCCACGGACCAGCAGCGGGAAACCCAGCACCAGAGCGTCGCGGATAAACTATCCGTTTTCAGGTTGGAATAGCGACCTTTTTTTTTTTTTTTTTTTTTTTTTTTTTCCTTTCTCTTGAATCAATCCGCACATCCAACCCCCCTCATACAAGGTAACAAACATTAAAAGAGATGCATATTCAGCATGTGGTAAAACATTTCATGGAACAATCATATTATTTGAAACAAATAAGTCTTTGTAATAAAAAAAAAAAAAAAAAAAAAAACTTGTTAAAATAGAAATGTGACAATAATCCACATGTTCTGCTCATACTAACAAATACTGTTTTTGCGTGAATGTTTGATGTGATGGGGGTGGGAGGGTGCACACAATTTCACAGGGTTTAGGCATAAAAGGAAAAAAAAAAAAAATCATTACAAGTTTGGATTGGGTTCTGAAACTCACGTTAAAAGCATGGGACTACTTTCAGTGGTACGAGAGGGCCCTCAACACGTAACAGAGTTTGAGGAATTTCCCTCAGAGCCTTCACTCCATCAAGGCTCTTACAGGGTCTTTAAAAAGACCTCAGCTCAGGAAGTTCTTTTGACAGTTTTTTGTTTTAAAGTTTTTTACACTATGTTCTTAATGTTTTTCTTGTTTTTAATGTTCTTTCAGTTTCTGAGTAGCACAAAAGAGGGCCACCACACAGTTATACTAAACAAAACAACACAATGGAGAAACAGGGTGTAACCAAAATAATTTCATATAATGTAAAAGGGATCCTGAATCCAGTTAAAAGATCCAAGATTCTAGGCAAAATGAAAAAAGACAAAGCAGGAATAATACTTTTACAAGAAACCCACCTAACAGACGTGGAACACAATAAACTCAGTAGACAAGGGTTTAAAATGATCTCTTCATCTTCATATAAATCAGGGAGGAGGAGGGGAGTAGCGACATTGATATCAACCAAAATTACATTTGAAAAAAAATCAGAACACAAAGATAAAGAAGGGAGATACAGTTTGGTAACTGGGCGGCTAGAGGGAGAAGATATCACCCTGCTGAATGTGTATGCTCCCCCAGGGGCTAACTGGAAATTTTATAAAAATGTATTCGACCTAATGATAACTAAAGCTCAAGGTTTAGTGATATGTGGTGGGGACTTTAATCTTAGACTGAATCCATACTGGGATGCTTCTGGTAATTCCCCACATCAAAATAACACCCAAAACAGGAAGACTCGGATGCTACTAAAAGAAATGGGAATCTGTGATGTGTGGAGGGAACTCAACCCCAGTGTAAAAGACTATACATTTTACTCAACTCCACATTCATCTTACTCAAGGATTGACTATTTTTTTATGTTTAATAGAGACATTGGTAGAGTAAAAACATGTAAAATAGGACTGATGGATCTCTCCGACCACAGTCCGATCTACATGGACTTAAATATCCAAAAATACACAAATAATACATTTTCTTGGAGGTTAAATTCAAATGTCCTGAAAGGACCATTGAAAGATGAATTGGAGTCAGATATTCTCAGATATTTGGAAGATAACGATAATGGAGAAGTATCCCCTTTAATACTGTGGGATGCATGTAAAGCTGTAATAAGAGGAAAGATTATTGCAAAACTGGCAACCCAAAAGAAACTAAGACAAGAAAAACTATCCACATTAGAGTCAGAACTTAGGAACCTAGAAAAAGAACACAAAGGCAACACTCATTCTACTGACTCGCTCAAGATTAAGGAAATTAAAAACCAAATAAATGAGATCTACACAATAGAAATCCAGAAGAAACTTACATTTCTGAAACAAAAATACTATGAAGCAGGCAGTAAATCGGCAAAATTGCTAGCCTATAAATTGAGGAAACATCAAACAGAAAGAGCAATCTACAAAATCAGAGACCCAGTATCAAAGGAAATAAAATTCAGAATTCAGGATATTCTTAAAAACTTCGAGAATTACTATAAGAACTTATACTCCCAAAAAAAACATAAAAACGCATCCGAGGCATTCCTAAACACATTAAACCTTCCCCAACTTACGGAGTCACAAAATAAAACACTACTGTCAGAAATACATTCTAAAGAATTGGAAAAAGCAATTATGAAACTTAAAGCTAACAAATCCCCAGGAGCTGATGGCTATACAGCAGAGTGGTACAAAACCTTTAAACAGCAACTATCTCCTCTCCTCCTGAAAACATTTAATTATGTCCTCCACACAGGGGAAATCCCCCCCTCCTGGAGAGAAGGGGTCATTGCAGTTATACCTAAACCTGAAAAGGATAAACTAGAGTGCTCCAACTACAGACCAATCAGTGTACTAAATCAGGACTATAAGCTTTTTACCATTATCCTTGCCAAAAGGTTAGAGAATATACTGACAGACCTAATTCATTTAGACCAAACAGGTTTTATAAGACAAAGACAGACACAAGACAACATTCGACGCACTTTACACATAATTCATCATATAAAAAAATATAACTTAAATGCAGTCATATTAGGATTAGATGCTGAAAAAGCATTCGATTCGGTTGACTGGTCTTTTCTATACAGAATCTTATCCAGTTTCAATTTTCATAACAACTTCATTAGAACTATACAGGCATTATATAAAAAACCAACAGCTAAAATAAGGATTAACGGTAATTTATCATCATCTTTTGAACTGGAAAGAGGATGTCGTCAGGGCTGCCCCCTGTCTCCACTGCTCTTTGCAATCTTCATAGAACCTCTGAGCCAATGGATAAGACAAAACCAAAAAATTCAAGGTATTACACTTGGTCAGAAGGAACATAAAATAGCACTCTTTGCTGATGACATTTTAATATACCTAGGGCAGCCGGACACTTCTTTACCAGAACTAACCTCAGTTTTTTCAGAGTATGGAGATTTATCGGGGTACAAATTAAATATGCATAAAACCCAAGTTTTAACATTCAACTATGACCCAAATCATTATTCACTAAGCAAACTCAAAACTAACTGGGAGTCGGAATCTATGAAATATCTGGGGGTCAATATCCCGAAACAACTCAACAAAATTATATCACTAAACTATGATCCACTGGTGACAAAAATAAAATCTGACCTAGCAAGATGGAATATGATACCATTCTTGGGTATTGCACAAAGAATTGAAGCAGTCAAAATGAATATACTTCCACGTCTTCTATACCTTTTCCAAACAATACCGGTAGAACCTCCCAAAAAAACATGGCAGGAGCTGGACAGAAGGATCTCAAGATTCATATGGCAGGGCAAGAGACCTAGAATCAGATATAGAACCCTACAGCTAAACAAAGACAAAGGTGGGCTCGCGCTGCCAAATATCAGGGACTACTTTAAAGCCGCACAAATTAAAACTTTAGTAGAGATATGTAACCCAGTCTACTCTGCACAATGGAAGGAGATCGAATGCCAAATAACAAGTGACATCCCCCTACAGGCGATAATAGGGAACAATGTCTTACCTAAGCTTTTGAATAACACTAACCCGTGGATAGAGACCCCGCTAAAAATTTGGTTTAAGATAGTCAGAGAGAATCAAACTAAAGAGCCCTATCGACTTCTGCAATGGATCGCCTATGATCAGGACTTTACTCCTAATAAAACAGACACCAGATTTAAAAAGTGGAAGGAGAAGGGGCTGATAAAATATTACGATTTTTTTAAAGGGCAAATCTTAAGAAGTTTTGAAGATTTGAAAAAACAAGGCCTAATAAATCAAGACCTTTACAGGTTCTTCCAGCTTAGACACCACATAAACAATATACTTAAAAAGGAGGTTTTGGAAAGGGCCCAGTCAGGTGTTCTGAAGGTCTTCTTAATGGCATATAAAGGGATCCCAGGGATCAGATACATTTCTAAAATATACCAAGGTCTTCAAGACTTAAAAGGAGACAACACATCTTATATAAAAGAGAGATGGGAAAAAGAGGGGAATTTCACTTTACATCTGGAAATATGGGAAAAGCTAAATAAACAGCAATGGAAAAGTACCTCATCCCTGCAGTGGAGAGAATTTGGATGGAAAAACTTGGCAAGATTTTTCAGAACACCTGCACAAATCAAATTTACCCATAAGGGATTGAACTGTTGGCGCTTGTGTGGTGAAAAGACTGCAAATCATTTTCATGTGTTTTGGTCATGCCCAGTTATCCACCAATATTGGACCAATGTACAGACAATATTGGGGAAAATATTCAAAATTACAGTTCCCTTTTCTTTTGTAACTTTGTATTTGGGTTTACTACCGGACTCACTGGAAAGACGAGGAGAAAAATACTTATTCAATGTTTTAATATTGGCAAGCAAAAAAGCTCTAACTAAAAAATGGATGTTGAAGGACTGTCCTACACCTGAAGATTGGACTAACGTGATCCAAGACATTTACTCGATGGAAAAGTTGACATTCGCACTGAGACAGGACATGGATGGGTTCATGAACTTTTGGCAACCCTGGACCGCATATGTGTCTTCCATTAGATCTAATCTTTGACAAATACCATTTCAATAATGGTTCCGCTCTTTGTTCCAATGCTACTCAGATGCTCTTTTATCTTTATTTACTTACTTTTTCTTTTTGTTTGTTTTTTACTGGTTTGTTTGGTTTTTTTTTGTTTTTTGTTTTGTTTTTTTTTTTCTCTTTAATTTCACTTTTTCTTTCACTTTAAAAAAAAAAAAAATAAGGGGTGTTGTAAGAATTAATCTTCCAATGTTGTCAGATATCAGAAAATAAGGGAACATGTGATGAAAATGTAAACACTGCATTGCTGTAACGACCTGTATACCCTTTACAAAAACTTAAAAAAAAAAAAAAAAAAAAAAAAAAAAAACTTGTTAAAATAGAAATGTGACAATGAACCACATGAACTCTCCACACTAACAAATACTGTATTACCATGATTGTTTGCTGTGATGGTGGTGGGAGGTTGCGCATAATTTCATAGGGTATAGGCATAAAAAAAAATCTATACAAGTTCGGATTGGGATCTAAAAATCATGTTAAAAACATGGGACAACTTACAGGGGTAAGAGAGGGCCCTCAACACGTAACAAAGTTTGAGGAATTTCCCTCAGAGCCAACACACCATCAAGGCTCCTCTAAGGTCGCTAAAAAGACCTCAGTTCAGGAAGATCTTTTGACAGTTTTAAAGTTTTATATATTATGTTCTTAATGTTTTTTATGCTCCTAATGTTCTTTCAGTTTTTGAGTAGCATAAAAGAGGGCCACTATACTCTTATACTAAATAAGACAATACAATGGAGAAACAGGGTTCAACCAAAATAATCTCATATAATGTAAAATTAAATTAAATCACCCTTATTGTCATTCAACCGTACAACCAATCATGTACAGTAGAACAAGATTGTGCTTTACCTATCTACAGTGTCAAATCACACACACCAGTGCAGAATCAGAGGGCCGCTGCCATGCAAGGCGCCGCCACAGATTTCTCTCCTCCATTCCGTTATTGCTGAGCACCAAGCTGGACGGCAGGAAGTTCCACTTTTATATGGTCTTTGGCATGACCC
Source organism: Pholidichthys leucotaenia (assembly GCA_020510985.1). Classification (NCBI taxonomy): domain Eukaryota; kingdom Metazoa; phylum Chordata; class Actinopteri; order Cichliformes; family Pholidichthyidae; genus Pholidichthys; species Pholidichthys leucotaenia. Next base: position 236,820,831 of record CM035839.1, read on the forward strand.
GGCCGGGATTTGAGCCCCTGCCTCCCGGATGTGGGGCGGATGCTCTACCAACTGAGCCACCACTCCGGTCAAAAAGGGATCTTGAATCCAGTTAAAAGATCCAAGATTCTAGGCAAAATGAAAAAAGACAAAGCAGGAATAATATTTTGCAGGAGACCCACCTAACAGACCTGGAACACACTAAACTTAATAGACAAGGGTTTAAACTAATCTCTTCATCTTCATATAAGTCAGGGAGGAGGAGGGGGGTAGCGACATTGATCTCAACCAAAATTATATTTGAAAAAAAAAAAAAAAATCAGAACACAAAGATAAAGAAGGGAGATTTAGCATGGTACTTGGTCGGCTAGAGGGAGAAGATATCACCCTGCTGAATGTATATGCACCTCAAGGGGCTAACTGGAAATTTTATGAAAATATATTTGACCTAATGATAACTAAAGCCCAAGGTTTAGTGATATGTGGTGGAGACTTTAATCTAAGACTGAATCCATACTGGGATGCATCAGGTAATTCTCCACATCAAAATAACACTCAAAGTAGAAAAACTCGGATGCTACTAAATGAAATGGGAATCTGTGACATGTGGAGGGAATTCAACCCCAGTGTAAAAGATTATACATTTTACTCAGTACCACATTCATCATATTCAAGGATTGACTATTTTTTCATGTTTAACAGAGACATTGGAAGAGTAAAAACATGTAAAATAGGACTGATGGCTCTCTCTGACCACAGTCCGATCTATATGGACTTAAATATCCAAAAATACACAAATAATACATTTTCTTGGAGGTTAAATTCAAATGTGCTGAAAGGACCATTGAAAGATGAATTGGAGTCAGATATTCTCAGATATTTGGAAGAAAATGATAATGGAGAAGTATCCCCTTTAATACTGTGGGACGCATGCAAAGCTGTAATAAGGGGAAAGATTATTGCAAAACTGGCACTCCAAAAGAAATTGAGACAAGAAAAACTAATCACATTAGAGTCAGAACTTAAGAAACTAGAAAAAAGCACAAAGACAATATTCATTCTAATGACTCGCTCAAAATTAAGGAAATAAAAAAACAAATAAATGAGATCTACACAACAGAAATCCAGAAGAAACTTACATTTCTGAAACAAAAATATTATGAAACAGGTAGCAAATCGGCAAAATTACTAGCCTATAAACTGAGGAAACAACAAACGGAGAGAGCAATCTATAAAATCAGAGACCCAGTATCAAAGGAAATAAAAATTAGAATTCAGGAAATTCATAAAAGCTTCGAGAATTACTACTAGAACTTGTACTCCCTCAAAAAACACAAAAAAGACACATCCGAAGCCTTCCTAAATACATTAAATCTTCTCCAACTTACTGAGTCACAAAATAAAAAACTATTGGCAGAAATACAACCTGAAGAATTAGAAAAAGCAAGTGGAGACAAGGGGCAGCCCTGACGACGGCAGCCCTGACGACAGAAACTTAAAGCTAACAAATCCCCAGGAGCAGATTGTTATACAGCAGAGTGGTACAAAACTTTTAAACAGCAACTATCTCCCCTCCTCCTGAAAACATTTAACTATGTCCTCCACACAGGGGAAATCCCCCCCCTCCTCGAGAGAAGGGGTCATTGCAGTCATACCTAAACCTGAAAAGGCTAAATTAGACTGCTCCAACTACAGACCAATCAGTGTGTTAAATCAGGACTATAAACTTTTTACCGCTATCCTTGCCAAAAGTGTAGAAAATATACTGACAGACTTAATTAATTTAGACCAAACAGGTTTTATAAGACAAAGACAGACACAAGATAACATTAGACGCACTTTACACATATTTCATCATGTAAAAAAATATAATTTAAATGCAGCCATACTGGAATTAGACGCTGAAAAAGCATTTGATTCGGTTGACTGGTCTTTCTTATATAGAATCTTGTCCAGTTTCAATTTTCATAACAACTTCATTAGAACTATCCAGGCATTATATAAAAAACCAACAGCTAAAATAAGGATTAACGGTAAATTATCATCATCTTTTGAACTGGAGAGAGGATGTTGTCAGGGCTGCCCCTTGTCTCCACTGCTCTTTGCAATCTTCATAGAACCTCTGAGCCAATGGATAAGACAGAATCAAAAAATTCAAGGTATTACACTTGGTCAGAAGGAACATAAAATATCACTCTTTGCTGATGACATTTTAATATACTTGGGGCAGCCGGACACCTCTTTTCCAGAACTAATCTCAGTTTTTTCAGAGTATGGAGAGTTGTCGGGGTACGAATTGAACATGCATAAAACCCAAATTTTAACATTCAACTATAACCCAAATCAGTATTTACTAAGCAAATTCAAAACTAACTGGGAGATGAAATCTATGAAATATCTGGGGGTCAATATCCCGAAACAACTCAACAAAATTATAACACTAAACTATGATCCACTGATGGCAAAAATAAAATCTGATCTAGCAAGATGGAACACGATACCATTCTTGGGTACTGCACAAGGAACTGAAGCAGTCAAAATGAATATACTTCCACATCTTCTATACCTTTTCCAAACAATACCGGTAGAACCTCCCAAAAAAACATGGCAAGAACTGGACAGAAGGATCTCAAGATTCATATGGCAGGGCAAGAGACCAAGAATCAGGTATAGAACCCTACAGCTAAACAAAGACAAAGGTGGGCTCGCGCTGCCAAATATCAGGGACTATTTTAAAGCCGCACAAATTAAAACTTTAGTAGAGATATGTAACCCATTCTACACTGCACAATGGAAGGAGATAGAATGCCAAATAACAAGTGACATTCCCCTACAGGCGATAATAGGGAATAATGCCTTACCTAAACATTTGAGTAATACTAACCCATGGATAGAGATCCCGCTAAAAATTTGGTTTAAGATAGTCAGAGAGAATCAAACTAAAGAACCCTATCGATTATTGCAATGGATTTACTATGATCAGGATTTTACTCCTAATAAAACAGACACTGACATAATGTCCGGCTCAGGAAACACGCATGCAGGCTCAGGATAGATTTAACAGCTTTATTCAACAAGCAGGTGTGTCTGAATGGATGTGTGAGATATGTGTATGTGATGAGGGTGAACGCTGATGCACAGGAAGCAGAGCAGTGCGCCGTACAGCCGGACAACCCTATAGAGAGAGCAAAGGACAGGGGTAAAGGGCACCACACCTGAACAGGAATAATGAGCTGTGTGCTGCTTACTTGTGGGTGGCAGGTGGCTGGCGTTGGCCAAGGGAGAAGCCCGGAAGACAGCGTCCTGCAGAGCCTGTGACGATGATGAGGATTGGGTGGCGATGACGGGGTATCCGCCGCCAGGGAATCCACCTGTGCACAGGGGAGAAGACTTGGGAAAGGTAAGGAATGCTTACGTAGAAGCGTGGGTTCGCTGATGATCAGGAGATGATCCAAACGCAAAGAAGTGCTGATACGAACAGACGGCTCCAGACCGCTGCACAGGGCTGAGTGGGCTAAATAGCCCGCGGCTGACGAGGCGCAGGTGTGCACGCAGCTGAGGCAGATAATGAGCGGCGAGTCGTGACAGTACTCCCCCCCCCAGCAGCGCCTCCTGGCACTGGTTTGTCCAGATGCGCCCGGTGGAACTCCGTGATGAGACTCCTGTCCAACACCAAGGAAGAGCGCACCCAGGACCTCCATTCAGGGCCGAACCCCTCCCAGTCCACCAAGTACTGCAGCCCGCAACCTCGGCGCTGGGAGTCCATGATGGAAGCGACTCTCCAGGCCGGGTGGCCATCGATCATCAAAGGCGTGGGCGGTGCTGCGGACGGGGGACAGAGGGGATCGGAGACCACGGGCTTGATTTTGGACACGTGGAAGGTGGGACATATGCGGAGGGAGAGGGGGAGGGCCAGACGCACAGCCACCGGGTTAATAATTTTCGAAATGGTGAAGGGACCAATGAAGCGTGGGGCCAACTTCCTCTTCTCAACCTTGAGATGAATGTCCTGAGAGTCCAACCAGACTCGTTGGCCCACCTGGTAGGCAGGGGCCGGTCTCCTGTGGCGATTCGCCGTGGTGCTGTTGCGCGTCGCCGTGCGTAAAAGCGCATCACGCGCCTTGGTCCACAGACTCCAACAACGTCTCAGGTGCACCTGGATGGATGGAACGGCCAGCTCACCCTCCTGCTCCAGGAACAATGGTGGGTCATATCCCAAGGACGCCTTGAAGGGGGACATCCCTGTGGCAGAAGACCGTGCCATGTTGTGGGCGTACTCTACCCAGGCCAGGTGCGTGCTCCAGGAAGACGGGTTGGAGGAAGTGACGCAGCGTAGGGCAGCTTCCAGCTCCTGGTTGGCCCGTTCGCACTGCCCATTGGATTGCGAGTGGTGGCCGGAGGAGAGGCTTACTGTGGCCCCCAAGGCGTTGCAGAAACACTTCCATACCTCTGAGACAAACTGGGGCCCCCGATCAGAGACGACGTCCACCGGTATCCCGTGCAGCCTGACCACGTGTTGAACCAGAAGGTCCGCTGTCTCCCGTGCCGTTGGGAGGCCCCCAAGTGGCACGAAGTGGGCAGCCTTGGAGAAACAATCCACGATGGTCAGCACAGCATCATAGGTGTTGGAGGTCAGGAGACCGGTGACGAAGTCAAGGGCTATGTGGGACCAGGGCCTGCCCGGGATCGGCAGGGGCTGGAGCAGGCCAGCGGGGGGAGAATTTCCTGACTTGCGAGTGGCACACACAGGGCACGCCCGGACGTAGTTGGTGGCGTCCCTCTGAAGACCTGGCCACCAGAAGGAATGCTGGAGGAGATCCACTAGCCAGGAAACACCAGGGTGACAGGCGAGTTTGGAGGTGTGAACCCAATGGATGACCTCCCCCCGGACAGTAGATGGAACAAACAGCTTTCCCTCCGGTCCGCCGCCAGGGTCCGGTTCGGTCTCCTGCGCCCTCCGGATCTTGTCCCTGATGGACCAGAAAACCGCCCCTACCACACACGAGCTGGGCAGGATGGTATGACCCGGCTCCTCTGATGTCTCGGGGGCAAACTGCCTGGACAGGGCATCGGGCAGGCCGTTCTTAGAACCAGGGCGGTAGGTGATGGTGAAGCGGAACCGGGTGAAGAACAAGGACCAGCGCGCCTGGCGGGCATTCAGACATCTGGCAGATCTAAGGTATTCCAGGTTCTTGTGGTCCGTCAGCACCACGAACAGCAACGCAGCCCCCTCCAGCCAGTGGCGCCACTCCTGCAGGGCGAGCTTGATGGCGAGAAGCTCCCTGTCCCCGACGTCGTAGTTCCGCTCGGCCGGAGAGAGACGCCGTGAGAAGAAGGCGCAGGGTCGCTTGACCCCGTCGATGGGTGATCGCTGGGATAGCACCGCCCCCACTCCTGTATCAGACGCGTCGACTTCCACCAAACACTGCAGCGCGGGGTCAACCTGGGTCAGGACTCGGGAGGAGGAGAACTCCGTCTTCAACGCCTGGAACGCTGCTGTGACCTCTTCGGTCCACCGGAAGGGGTTCTTGGGGGAAGTGAGACGGATCAACGGGGCAACGATGGCACCGAAATTGGGCACAAAACGGCGGTAGAAGTTGGCAAACCCAATAAACTGTTGGACCTGCTTCCTGGAGGTCGGCGTGGGCCACTCAACCACCGCTTTGACCTTTGCGGGGTCAGGCAGGACCTGGTTGTGTGAGATTACGAATCCTAAAAAGGAGGTGGTCTTGGCGTAAAACTCACATTTTTCGGCCTTGACGTACAGCCTGTTTTCCAGCAGCCATTGTAAGACCCGCCTCACGTGAACCTGGTGTTCCTCCCGTGACCTGGAGAAGATGAGGATGTCATCCAGGTACACGAACACGAAGAGGCCAAGGAAATCACGCAGGACGTCATTGATTAGGCGTTGAAATACAGCGGGGGCGTTGGTCAGTCCAAACGGCATCACCAGATACTCGAAGTGACCACTAGGCGTTCGAAAGGCCGTCTTCCACTCATCCCCCTCCCGGATCCGGACGAGGTGGTATGCGCTGCGGAGATCCAACTTGGTGAACCAGGTCGCCCCCTGGAGGGAGTGGAAGGCAGTGTCCATTAAAGGCAGGGTGTAACGGTCCTTTTCCGTGATGTCATTCAGGGCCCGAAAATCGATACAGGGGCGGAGTGACCCATCCTTCTTGGACACGAAGAAGAACCTTGCGCCGAGCGGAGACGAGGAGGGACGGATGATTCCCGCGTTGAGTGACTCCTTGATGTAACTATCCATTGCCTCTCGCTCCGGCGCTGACAGGCTGTAGAGGCGTCCGGATGGCAGGGGCGCCCCCGGGCGGATGTTGATGGCGCAGTCGTAGGGCCGGTGAGGAGGAAGAGACATCGCCCTGGACTTACTAAATACGAGACCCAGGTCATGGAACTCCGAGGGCATCAGAGAGAGATCCGGAGGCGCGGCGTCCTTGGCTGGAGGGGGAGAGGACGGGGCGCAGGCTGCGGACTGTAGGCAGGTACCCATACAAAAGGAACTCCAGGCAGCGATTCTTCCTATCTGCCAATCCAGCACAGGGTTGTGCAGACGCAACCAGGGGTACCCTAGGATGACAGGCGACACAGAGGAAGACAGAACGTACAGGGTGAGATCCTCCCGGTGGTTACCTGAGATAATAACAGGGACCGGCTGGGTGCGATGAGTCACTTGTCCAAGGGCCGCACGGGAGAGGGTGACCAGGCTGAGAGGAGCGGCCAGAGGGTGGCAGGGGATGCCCAATTGAGTTGCCAGGCTCTTTGAAATAAAGCTCTGCTCTGCTCTGCTCCTGAGTCCACCAGTGCGTGTGTGAGGTGCCCCGTGGCATTGTGACAAAATCGAATGGGCAGTGATAGACTAGTGAGGGGGTTTGACCGGTTAGAGTCCGCAAGGCCCCCTACAGTGACTTGCAGACCTCCCCGTTTGGCTTCTCCGGGCAATGCTCCACGGTATGTTGATTGCCTCCGCAATACATGCAGAGGCCCAACTCCCGGCGGCGCTGTTTCTCCGCTAGGGGGGAGCCTTGACCGACCAACCGCCATCGCCTCCGATTCCTCGGAAGACTCCGGAGGAGGTAACGCCAGGGGGCGGCCTTGAGGCGTGCGGACGGAGCCTCCACGCGAGCGGCTGATTAACTTCCGCTCGGTGGACCGTTCACGCAGCCTGTTATCCAAACTAATAGTTATGGAGATTAGCTCCGAGAGCGTCTCCAGAAGGTCTCGACCGGCCAGCTCATCCCTCAGACCCGAGCTGAGGCTGCGGAGGAAGATGCCACAGAGTGACGCCTCACCCCAGCCTACCTCCTCCGCTGTGACCCGGA